>CM052539.1:101629299-101710869 GCA_028533065.1 Trachops cirrhosus | reverse complement strand
GTCTGGTGCTTCCTGGAAGGGATAAGTGTGTGGGGGCTGGGTGCAACTATGTGCATCCTTGGGATTTCACTGCCGTGTGTTCCATTGTCCCACGGAGTGCCCGCACCTTTTCCGGGTTCATGGGTGCACACTCTCTGGGTCCCGAGGGGCGCCCACTTCCCCCAAATTCACAGCCTGGGCCTCATAGGTCCCGGGGAGCGCCTGCACCTTTTCCTTTTTCAACGCTGTGGTTTCGGAGACTTTCACCAAACCAAGCTCTCTCTGCGTTGGGGGCGCGGGCGTAGAGGCGGGTGCCTTTGGATACACCAGGTGGGTTGCACACTTTCACCAGGGCTTTGCGTGGGTGCTTATAGACCCTGTGTGGTTACCTTTTCGTCCTCACTGCTCTCTCACTCCTCTCTCTGTGCCCTCCGGTAAACTGGCCTCCCCCAGTGCTGCTCAGTCCTTGTTTGGCCGGGGAGGGAGTGGATGACTCAGCTCTCTCTCGGGAGCCCAGCGGCCGACCCCAGCACACTGGGCTGGGAGCTGCAACCTCCCTGGTCCCCATGCTGATCCACATAGTCTCCTTACCGTCAGGTTTTTCAATGTCCGCTACTATTTGCGATCTCCTATTTTCATTTATGTTGTGATAATGTTGGCTCTTTGCTCTGTTCCTACCTAGAATGACTAGGACTTTTTCCTGGGTGTGGGAGAGTAGAATCTGCTGCGTCCTACCACGCCGCCATCTTGGGGAAAAAAAACAGGTAATAGGATCTTGAAAGGAAGAATAGGTGAGACATTTTGTCCTATAGTACTTATTGGTGAATGGATGGATATTTAGGAATAAAGAATCATTAAGTGCAAAAGTGGGGTGGGAGAGACCCTGAAATAGAAGAGGACAACAACTGCACATTGCCTTAATTGTCAGATTATGTGTTTTCCTTCAGTACACTGAGAATATTTATTGAATAATAATGTAACTTTAATGCTGTTTGGAAATCATATGCATGTATTCTTTTTCCATCAAAGGACTCTACATCTCATGGCCTACATCTCCTTCTTCATGTCCCCACATCATGATAAAGTTGAAAGTTACCCAAAGATCTTTAGAAGACTAGAAGTTATAAAATACCTGAAGACTACTCATAACAAAAAGTCATTTATTAGAAAAAATATTTTTTAAAAATCTCTTCTGTTTAAAAAAAGAAGCAAAGGTGCAAAAATGCAAAGAATGCTAAAGTGACATTAAAACTTTGTAGTAGCCCTGGCTGGTGTGGCTCAGGGGAAACCTTGTAGTGCTGGCCTGTGAACCAAAGGGTCGCTGGTTCAATTCCCAGTCAGGGCATATGCCTGGGTTGCAGGCCAGGTTGGGTCCGCAGTCAGGGGTGTGTGAGAGGCAACTGCACATTGATGTCTCTCTCCTTCTGTTTCTCCCTCACTTCCCCTCTCTCTAAAAATAAATAAATGTTTTTAAAAGCTCAAAATTCCCTTAGAAAATAAATAAATAAAATGTTGTAGTAAAGTTTGATAGAGTGAAGTAGTAATTTCCTTTGAGAGTTTAAAAAAACGCTTTAAGAAATAGCAATAGTTATTGATGATTTTTTATCATTGTTCAAGTACAGTTGTGTCCATTTTCCCTCCACAACTCTCTACAATGCCACCCATCCCAATCTCCAACCCTCAATACTACCCACTTTGGCTTTGGCAATGGGTCCTTTATACATGGTCCTTGATGGCCTTTCCTCTATTTTCCCCCATTATCCCTTTTCCCCGTTCCCCCAGTTACTGTCAGTTTGTTCTTTATTTCAACGTCTCTGGTTATATTTTACTAGCTTCTTTTGTTAATTAGATTCCACTTGTAAGTGAAATCATATGGTATTTGTCTTTTACCACCTGGCTTATTTCACTTAGTATAATGCTCTCCAGTTCCATCTATGTAATCATGAAGGGCAGAAGCTCCTTCTTTTTTTCTTCTGTGTAGTATTCCATTGGGTAAGTGTACCATATTATTTTAATCTACACATTTACAGTTGGGCACTTAGGTTGCTTCCAAAACTTGACTATTGTAAATTGTTCTGCTATGAACATTGGGGTGCAGAGGTTCTTTTGGATTGATGTTTAAGGATTCTTAGGGTATACTCCCAGCAGTGGAATTGCTGGGTCAAAAGACAGTTCTATTTTTAGTATTCTAAGGAAATTCCATACTGTTTTCCACAGTGGCTGCACCAGTTTGCATTCCTACCAGCAGTGCACTAGGGATCCTTTTTCTCTATAACCTCATTAGCACTTGTTTGTTGATTTGTTTATGATGGTCATTCTGACCAGTGTGAAGTAGTATCTCACTGTGGTTTTAATTTGCATCTCTCTGATAGCTAGTGATGCTGAGCATCCTTTTATATGTTTCTGGGCCCTCTGCATGTCCTCCTTGGAGAAGTTTCTGTTCAGGTCCTTTGCCCATTTTTTAATTGTGTTGTATATCTTCCTGGAGTAGGGTCATGTGAGTTTTCTATATATTTTGAAGATCAAATCCTTGTCTGAGATACCATTGACAAATATATTTTTGTATACCGTTAGTTCCCTTTTCATTTTACTGATATTTTCTTTAGTCATGCAGAAGGTTTTATTTTGATAAAGTCCCATTTGTTTATACTTTCCTTTATGTCCTTGCTCTAGTGAATATATCAGTGAAAATATTGCTGCATGGAATATCTGAGATTTTCCTGCCTATGTTCCCTTCTTGGACTTTTATGGTATTATGATTTACATTTAAGTCTTTTATCATCTTGAGTTTATTTTTGTATATGGTATAATCTGGTGGTCAAATTTCACTTTTTTGCATGTAGTTGCCCAGATCTCCTAACAGCATTTCTTGAAGAGGCTATTTTGATTCCATTTTATGCTTCTTCCCCCTTTGTCAAATATTGATTGACTGTAGAGACATGGGTTTACTTCTGGGCTCTCTATTCTGTTTCACTGGTCTATGTGTCAGTTCTTATGCCAGTACTGGACTGTTTTGATTACTGTGGCCTTATAATATAGTTTGATGTCTGGTATTGTGATCCCTCCTACTTTGTTCTTCTTTCTCAAAATTGTGGCAGCTATTCTGGATGGTTTATGGTTCCATATAAATTTTTGAAATTTTTTCTATATCTGTGAAATATGTCATTGGTATTTTAATAGGGATTGCATTGAATCTATAAATAGCTTTGGGTAGTATGGACATTTTGATGAAGCTAATTCTTCCAATCTACGAGCATGGTATATACTTCCATTTATTTGTGTTGCCCTTAATTTCTTCCTTCAGTGTTGTGTAGTTTTCTGAGTACAGGCCTTTTATTTCCTTGGTAAAGTTTACTCCTAGGTAATTTATTTTTCTTGTTATAGAAAGTGGGATTTTTTTCCTGATTTCTGATCCTGATATTGTTAGTGTATAAAATGCATTCAATTTCTTACTATTTAGTTTGTGTCCTGCTGTTTTGCCAAATTCACTTATTAGGTTGAGTAGTTTTTTGGTGAAGTCTATAGGGTTTTCTGTGTACACTGTCATAACATCTGCAAACAGTGATAGTTTTTCTTCCTCCTTTCCAACTTGGATGCCTTTTATTTCTTTTTCTTTTATGATCACTGTGGCTAAAGACTTCCAACATATGTTGAATAGAAGTGGTAAAAGCAAACATCCTTGACTTATTCTTGATCTTAGTGGGAAAGCTTTTAGTTATTACCCATTGAAGATGATGTAAGTTTCTTGTAGATGGCCTTCATTATGTTGAGGAATGCTTCCTCTACTCCCTCTTTGCTGAGTGTTTTTTTATCATAAATGGGTGCTGTACTTTATCAGATGTTTTTTCCACATCTATTCATATGATCATGTGATTTTTTGTGTTTCTTTTTCTTTATATGATGTGTTATGTTTATTGACTTGTGGATATTGTACCATCCTTGCATGCCTGGGATGAACCTTACATGATCATGGTGTATGATCTTTTTAATGTATTGCTGGATGCGGGTTGCCAATATTTTGTTGAGGATTTTAGCATCTATGTTCATCAGAGATATTGGCCTGTAGTTTTTTTTCTTTGTTGTGTCTTTAACTGGTTTTGGGATTAGGATGATGCTGGTTTCATTAAAAGAGTTTGGGATTCTTCCTTCTTCTTGGATTTTTTGGAATAATCTGTGAAGGATAGGGGTTAGCACTTCCTTAAATGTTTTGTAAAATTCTATGAAACCATCTGGTCCGTGGTTTTTGTGTAGAGTTTTTTTTTTTTTTATTACTGCTTCAATTTCACCAGGCGTTTTTGGTCTGTTCAGGCTTTCTGCTTCTTCTTTATTCAGTTTTGGAAGAATATATTTTTCTAGAAATTTTTCTATTCACCCAGGTTTTCAAACTTCTTGGCATATGGTTATTTGTGGTAATTTCTTACAATTCTTTGTATTTCTGTGGTATCAGTTGTAATCTCTCCTCTTTCATTTCTGATTATATTTATTTGGGTCATCTCTCTTTTTTCTTAATGAGTCTACTTAAAAGCTTGCCAATTTTGTTTATCTTTGAAGAACCACATCTTGGATTTATTGATCCTTTGAATTATTCTTTTAGTTTCTATGTCTAAATTAAATGAGTCTCTATGTCAGAATTAAAATTCTGCTCTGATCTTGATTACTTCCTTCCTTCTACTCACTCTAGACTTTGTTTGTTGTTGTTCCTCGAGTTCTTGTAGGTGTAGGGTTAGGTTTTTTATTTGAAATATTCTTATCTTTTTTACATAGGTCTGTATTGCTATGAACTTCCCTCTTAGTACTGCCTTTGCTATGTTCCATAAGTTTTAGACTGTTGTGTGTTCATTTTCTCATGTTTCAAGAAATTTTTTGATTTCTTCTTTGGTCTCATTATTAACCCATTCAATGTTTAGTAGCATGCTATTAAATCCCTATGAATTTGAGTGTTTTTGAGTTTTTTTCCTTGAGGTTGGTTTCTAGTTTCAGTCCTTTGTGTTCCAAAAAAAATACTTGATCAGATTTCAATTTTCTTGAATTTGTTGATGCTTGTTTTGTGTCCTGTCATACAGTCTATCTTTGAAAATGTTCTATGTGCATTTGGAAAGAATGTGTATTTTGCTTCTTTTGGATGAAATTTTCTATATATATTAGTTGAGTCCATTTGATCTAGGACTTTGTTCAATGCCACAATATCCTTGTTGATATTTTGTTGCAAGATCTATACATTTTTGACAGTGGGGTGTTAAAATCCCCTAGTATAAGTGTGTTGCTGTCAATATCTTTCTTGAAGTCCTCCAAGATTTTCCTTATATATTGGGGTGCTCCTGTGTTGGATGCATATATGTTTACAATGTTTATGTTCTGTTGGTGAATTATTCCCTGAGTATTATGAAGTGTCCTTCAGTGTCTCTTTTTATGGCATTTGTTTTGAAGTCTACTTTGTCTGATATAGGTTAAGTACTGCTATCTGAGCTTTTTTTCCCTGTCCATTTGCTTGGAATATTTTTTCCAACCCTTAACTTTCAGTCTGTGAAGGTCTTTTTTCCTGAGGTGGGTCTCTTTGTGGCAGCATATGTCCAGGTTATGTTTTCTCAACCATTCAGCTATCCTATGTCTTTTGATTGGAGCATTTAATTCATTAACACTTAAGATTATTATTGATAGGTACTTATTCATTGCCATTTTCCCCCTTTGTACCTGTGTTCCTCTCTCTCTCACTCTTTTTCTCCCCCTTCTTAAAGCAGTCCCTTTAGCATATCTTGCAGTTCAGGTTTGGTGGAGGTGTATTCTTTCAGCATTCTTTTGTCTGGGAAGCTCCTTATTTCACATTCCATTTTAATTGAGAACCTTGCTGGGTAGAGTAGTCTTGATTGCAGTCCTTTGCTTTTCATTACTTGGACTATTTCTTTCCATTCTCTCCTGACTTGTAGTGTTTCTGTTGAGAAATCAGCTGTGAGCCTTATTGGAGCTCCCTTGTATGTTACTTCTTGTTTCTCCCTTGCTCCTTTTAAGATTCTCTCTCTGTCTTTAAAAGGTGACATTTTAATTATGATGTGTATTGGAGTAGGCCTCTTTGGGTTTATCTTGACTGGGATCCTCTGTGCTTCCTGAACCTGTGTGGTTTTTTCCCCTGTCAGGTTTGGGATGTTTTCTATCATTACTTTTTCAAACAGTGTTCTATTCTTTGTTCTTTTTCTTCTCCTTCTGGTATTCCTATAATTCGAATGTTGATGTGTTTCATGTTTTTCTGCAGTTCCCTGAAGCTATCTTCATAATTTTTTAGTCTTTTTTCATGCAGCTGTTGTATCTGGGTATTTCTTTCAACCTTGTGTTTCAGCTCACTTATTTGGTCATTGCTTCATATGTGTTTCCTTCTAGTGTGTTTTTTATTTCAGAAATTTCATTCTTCACTTCTTCCTGGTTCTTGTTTATAGTTTCTATTTCCTTTTTCATACCATTGTAGTTTCCACCCAGTTCTTTGTAGTTGCAGTGAGTTCCTTCAGCATCCTTATCACCATTCTTTTGAGTTCTATATCTGATAGTTTGCTTGCCTCCATTTCATTTAGCTCTTCTGTGGGGAGTCTTCCATCTTTTGATTGCAAGTTCTTTCTTTGTCTCCCCATTTTAGGTAACTCTTTTTATTTGTTTCTGCAATCCCTGATGTTCTGCTTTGGTAGCTGTGTTCATAGGGTGAACTTCTATGGTAGGAGTTCTATGGGACTCAGTGGTGTGGTCTCTTTGATCTCCTTGTCTGGGTGGCTTAGGGTTAACATTTCTTCCATTGCTGTTTCTTCCATTTGTGTGGGCTCTTGTTCTACTTGTGTTTTATCCATTGGTGACTCTTTTGTTGGTGGGTTCTCCACTTCAGTGGATTTACTGGTATTCACAACTCCCACCTTATCTTGTATGTAATCTGGGGCAGGATGAAGATGGAGTGGATTATGACAATGGTAGGGTATTCTATGGGATTTAAAGTACCAACAAGTGGAGAAGAGATAGGAGATACTTTGTAGAAGATAGAGATAACTGTGATATTATCCAATTAGCCACTTTTTTTAAAAGGTGAAAAAGAGATAAGACTGTTGTTAGAGGGGAAAAAGAATGTGAGCTGATTCTAGAAAGCAGAGTGCTTAGCTAGGTTAGATGGTGAGATATAGTGAGAGTAAGGGTTAGAAATTTGGCATAGTGTGTGAGAGAATAAAGTTAACCATGACAATAATAAAGCTCAGGAGGACAGTGTAATGGACCAAGACCAGAGAAGGGTGCTGTGTGGGATTTGGGACAACAATATCACAAGAAATATATGATCTGAATAATAAGAATAAAAAGTAAAAGACTTAGAGTAGTATGTTATTAGAATATAAGTGAAGTGAAAGAAGAAAAATTAAAATGCAATATGAAAGGGAGAACAAAGAAAACCAGTTAAACAATGAAATCAAACAAAACTAAATAGAAAGACAAGAAATAAAAAATAAAAAGGAAATAAAATGCAAGTTCTGTAGGATAGCAAAGTGAAGTTTGTCTCTGTTGTTGGCATTAGCATTCTGATTGCTCTCTGGATCTGTCTTTGCTCTTCTTACACCTCCAAGTCTCATTGTCTTACCCTTGTTGGGGTGTGGGGGGAGGGTGGGGAAAGCCTCCTGTTGACATTAAACCCACCAATCGGGTTCTGCTGGCCTTCCTGGATGCTGCAGACAGAAGAGGCTGCACTTCCTTTTTTTCCCTTTCCTCTGGTGCTGTGAGAATGGGGGCTTTGTGTGATCTACAATATTCACAGGTGCCCAGCCTCCAGCCCAAGCCCTCAGAGCCCTGTGAGGCACACAGGGCTGTCCATATGCATCAGGACGGCACCTTTAATCTACCTCATTGTGGAACTCTTTGATTAGTCTGTGAGGTGCATGAGTGGGAGCAACTTGTACTCCTCCTCCTCCCTCTTTGCTGACCTGGGCACTGTGTGCACACAAAGTCCCTTTAGGGCAGTTTAGTTCCCCTATTAAAGTATGTCTCTCTGTAGACTGCTACCTTTCTGAGCCCCTCTTTGATCAGTCTGTCAGGCACCCTTATTGGGAGCAAATCTCACCCCTCTTCCCCCTGGCCCAGACACCGCTTGTGAGAATTCTTTGAACAGTGGCTGAGAGCCTTTTTAGAGCAAATTCCCTTTGGTTGCAGGCAGCTGTTTCTGACAAGCACTTGGCTTTTCACACAGACCAACTCTCTGACCAGTCCAGAGATTAGCTAGGTCATGGTCCAACTCTTCTCCCATCTCCAGGTATCACATGGCTCCCAAATTTCTCTGGTACCATCCCAGCTGGTGACCACAGTCTGAGCCAGGGAATGCGGCCTGCTGTGTGTCTCCCATTGCATCTTTATACCCCCAGCAACATTAAACATCCTCGTGTCTCCTGGTGTGGGTCAGGCTTCCCTGCTCTTGGAGGGTAGGGAGCTTCGAAGTTACAATTGCTGACCTGGCTCTCCTCCAAAGCTCCTATAGCAGCCTTGGTCCCAGCTCAGGGCCCAGGGACCTTCCCATCAGCCTACAAAATCACCTTACCATCCATTTTTAAACATCCTCTGCAGTTTTGGCTTCCAAACTTCATATGAACTGGAATTCCATTGGCTGTTCACTCTGTTCTTCAGAAGATCAGCTAGGCTTTCAAGTTGGGTGCACAAGCAAGTGGGTTCAGCTCCCATCTACCTCTCCACCACCTTCAACACCCAACTTATTGATGATTTTAATGTACTTAAGAGTAAAAACAGGAGCACACCACCAAAAGCCTGTATTTTTTAGTTCAATTCAGAGCTAAAAACTCCAAAATATTTTAAAACCATGGTATTTCACATCTGAATCAAATTGTGCAGTTTTGTTAGATATTTGTCAAATAAATGATGGGTAAAAATCAACTTAAAATATATTTGAAACTCAAAACGTATTTCTAATGTGAAGAACCAAAGAACGTAAGTAATAGACTTTTCAGGAGTAATTGTCATTAGTCAATTCCTGCTTCTGCAAATTTCTTAAATTCCAAGTTAAAAAAATATGAAGCTGGCACCATGATCACGTTTTACAGGAGTAGAAAGCAAGTGGTATCACCCTTGAAGAGGCAGATGGGATCCTATGGATAATTCCAGTTTCAAAGAACTATGATGACTAGGTGAGGCTACAACAGCAGTTGTAAGGCAGAGACTCCCCAGTGAGGGGAGCAGCTCCAGAATGAAAGCACAGTACCTAGAAGAAATACATACCTTTCCCTGGGGAGGAGCCAGAGACCAGGTTCAGATAGGTTGAAATTGGGGTGTGGCACCAGAACACATGTGATACACAAGGAAATACATAGGATTGATGAGAAATTAAGAAGGAGCTGGGCACAATTAATGGAGAGAAGAATCAAGGAACATAGTCAGGAATAGCATAACATCACTCAGGATCACTGATCGGGAGCAGAGGAGGGGACACACTGCGGGACTTCAGGATCTAGCAGGCAGTTACTTCTAATGGCAAGCTTGTGGGCATGGCCTAATTTTCACAATGTCAGCCAGGCCTGCTATTCTCTATTCTTAAACTAGTCAGGCTTGGCCAGGTGGACAACAGTGTGAGTCTTGGCAAGCAGCATCCTTGTGATTTGATACTGCAAAAACAGAATGTATTCAGGTAGTAGGTCCCAGAACACAGTCTGGGATTCTGCCAAACAAGTATGTCCTGAAATATGCTGGAAAGACCTTTGCACAGCAAGGTATTGGCACCTCTTGTTTTTGTTTAAGATGTCCCCAACTTCTTTAACCAGTGACAAAATTCACCCCAAACCAAAACATACCTATTCACGATGAAGCAAAAAATTGTTTCAATTTGGGCAATCCTGTAATTTTTAGAAGTCTATGATGTGGGAAAAATAAGACACCAGATGCCCAGAGTCAGTTGGGGACTTCCTCATTCATCTCAGTTATTGATTTATGTAATAATTTCAGGCAAATGGCCTTAGATGAGAAATTAACTCTGCAGCTCCATTTATTATTCTAAATGGATACATTGGTATGATATCTTACTCTTTGAGTTGGAAACACCCTAACCTCATCCCAAAGACTGACAAATGGATTGTTACATGAACTCGGAGTGTTTATTCTAGCTTACCTAGATGAACAAGTAAGTACACTAGCTAAAATACAGAAAAATATCTGAAACATTGCAGGTTAATGCTATATGCAACCCTAATCATAAATTTTATTTCAATTCTGCCTCCTGAATATCTCCCAAATCAACCCCTAAAATTTTTTCTAGACCTGTTAATGACATTATCCTAGTTTGGGGCCCATCACCTGTATAATTGAAACAGCTTCCCATTTGGCTTCCAGTCTGGCTTTCCCTCATTTCTTCCAATGTCTTCCATACTGGAAGAGTTATGTTTTTTTCTAAGTATTTAACCTGATCAGTTCACTATCCTAGTTAAAACCTTTAATGGAGCTTCACCTTTTTTTGGAATACAGCTCATATTTCTTTAAATGTTCTACAAAGATGTTCATGATCTCCCTATCATTCACTTTACCAATTTGAATTCCATATTCAAATACCCACTGGACAACTTTCAGCTCCCACATACCATGCTTTCTCAGCTCTGGGTCTTCCACTCTATGTTCTCTCTGCCTGTAACATTCTTCATTACCTCTCTCCTACCTCTCTGCCCCTTGAACTTTCATGGCTAGTTGCTACTTTCCCTTCAGATTTGGGCAGACACTATTTGTGCTCACCAGTATCTACCTTTCTTTCCTCATTCTTGGCACCTAGATTACATTTCATAACCTCCCTTGCAGTGAAGTGTGACAGTGTAACTAAATAAAATGTGGTAGAAGTGATCTATTACTCTCAGGCATGGTCCATAAAACCCTGCCACAGGTAAACCTTGCCCTCTTTCTCCAACCACCACCTGACTGGAAAGGATTCAGAGGACATTGAGGAAGACAAAGGACTAAGATGAAGGTGCCTAAGACTTTCATTTAACTGTGACATAAACAAGAAGTAAATCATTAGTGTATTGAGCTGCTGAGAAACTGAAGTTTCTTTAATTCATCAGCCGATGTTACTTTCCTTAAGCAACACAAAATCATAGCTTAGTTTTACATTTCCCTGGGAAAACTTCTTTGACTGATAATATCTGTCTTCTCCACTCTACTATAAGCTCAGTAAGGGCAGAGACCATTATCTTATTCACTATTGTATCTTCAGTTCTTATTACAGGGTAGGTACATAATGCATGAATAAACAAAAAATATTTGTTAAATGTTGAGCCAACAGACTTTATATTGAAGCTTAAAATATTCAAATTTGAATTTCCAAGAGTTAAACATATAGCATTAAATTTGGAAAAATACATTTAATTCCTTTATATAACAGAGAGGGAACTGTGAAAACTGGAAAATTCTTACATCCAGACAAACAAACAATTTTAAAAGACAAAATCCTCATGTTGGGAACAAGAACATTAATACAAAGTTCTCACTTTGGCACTGTAGCTTGTCTGCTTTTCGATTTTACTTAGAAGAGAAAAATATGATAAGGATATCTGTCCCATGGAGTGCAAAGAAGCTTTTGAAAGCCAAAATAGGTTCTGATTTTTTCTTATCAGTTTTTAGAGCTCCAGGCATTTCAAACCTGTTCAAAGTGGCAGCTGACCTGTTGGATAATGGCTGGAGCACTTTGTTAGAAGACCATAAAACCATAGTGATCTACTTATGAGAAAAATGTTGCAAAGAGAAAGAAACCTGTATTCTCTGTAACATTAATATAGAGCAATCTGTACTTCTTGGATAAACTGGATCTCTATCTTTGGCCAAGTTATTGTGTGTGTGTGTGTGTGTGTGTGTGTGTGTGTGTGTGTGTGAGAGAGAGAGAGAGAGAGATCATCAGGCTCTCTTAATTAGGGTGTCCTAGCCTCTAGAAATGGTCCTGGAAATGATAGTATGAATGACTTTTCAGAGCAGTGAGGAGAGAGACAGAAAGAAAAGGGAGACAGAAATCACATACTAGAGTAGTCTCTGTGTGAATAGAGAGCCTAAGTTTTTCATATTTCATGGATTTCCCTTAAGTAATAGGAATCATGCAATTACTTTTCACTAAAACTAATTATGCCATGGATAAGAGTAGGTGGGAAGATAGTGGTATTCATACTTTATTATGGTTGTATATGTCTCTTACTCCTAAGAAACTGTCAGATCTCTTTCTCACTTGTTTCAAAAGGGAATTCAGAAAACATGATTTCAGATTGTATATTCAAGGCAAACACCATTAACTGTCTGCTCCATATCCATTCCTGTTTCTTCCTTGCCAATGTAAGGCTGACTTTATGCCCAGCCTCAGACAATGAAGCATGATTGGTAAGCCAATTGTGACAACTTTTCTTTCTTAGTCTGTCTTACAGCTCAGGATGCCCATGTCATCCAGTTGTAGCCAATTAGGCCTACTATGCAATCTGCTTATGGAGTTTCTGGGGAAATTTTTTCTTAATAAAAAGGGGCATATGCTGCTGGTACTGTTCTCCCTTTATTCCTGTCCACTTCCCACCCCCATTTTTTCTACTTTGAATACAAATATTGAGCTTAGAGCTTCAGAAGATACGTGTTACGATGAGGCAATTAGCATGAAGATAAAATCCAACACACTTTAGATGACACAGCAAAAAAAATAGGAAGAGCCTACATCTTTGGCATTGTCAAGCAGGTGAAGTAGTGTTTTCAGAAACATTCAAAAACTTGGACAATACATGCAGAGAGAAGAATAGAAAATATATTGACACATATTTAAAACTTATACCAGATCCTCCAATGCATACCTTTCTCTCATTGCTTGGCCAAAATAGAGGCTGGAAAACAAGATTTATATCCATTTTGTTGTTCAGTTTAAGGTTAGAATTGCGAAGGTGGGAAAAATGAGGACAATTCATTTAGTAAAGAAATGCTATTCCCATGTACTTAAGAATAAGCTTGTGTGAGTTTTTTAAAGTCTTAAACTGAATCACGAATAGAAAATTTGAACAAACCAATAATGAATAAAGAGATTGAAACAGTAGTCAAATAAATACTTCCCAACAGCAAAAAAAAAAAATAAAAATAAAAAATAAAAACCAGAACTAGATGTTTTCACTGGTGACTTCTATCAAACATTTAAGAATTCACACCAATCCTTGTTAAATTTTTCTAAAAAACTGAAGAAGGAACATTGGAAAACTCATTTTATGAGTCCTAATACCAAAGCCAGATATAAGAGCACTACAAGGGGGAAAAAAAAGAAAAACCCTAGAGGTCAGTATCCTTGATGAATAAAGATGCAAACATTCTTTAAAGAAAATTAGGAAATTTACTTCAACAGAACACTAAAAGTCTCACACACCATGATCAAGTGGGATTTTTCTTGAGATGCAAGGGTGGTATAACATACACACATTAATAAATGTGATACATCACTCTAATAGAATGAAGATAAAAATCATATGATCATCTCAACAGGTTAAAAAAGAGCATTTAACAAAATTTAACATCCTTTCATGATAGAAACTCTCAACAATTTGGATATAGAAGAAACGTACATCAACATGATAAAGACCTTATATGAAAAATCATAGCTAACATCATACTCAATGGTGAAAAGTTAAAAGCTTTCATGCTAAAACCAGGAATGAGACAGGGTTCACTCTCATCTAGTCAAATAAAACTGGAAGTCCTAGTCAGAGCAATCAGGCAAGAAACGCAAATAAAAATCATGCTAATTAGAAAGGAAGAAGTAAAATTGTCTCTGTTTGAAGAAGCCATGATCTTATATATAGAAAATTCAAAAAAGTCCATCCCCCCAAAATCTGTTAGAACTAATAAACAAATTCATTAAAATTACAAGACACACAATCAAATACAAAAATCAGTTGCATTATATTTATTCATAGAGATATATGTACACCTATGTTCACTGCAGCATTATGCATGGTAGCCAAGAAATGGGAACAATGTGTCCTTTAATGGATGATTGCATAAAGAAGATGCTGTACACATATTACAGTGGAATGCTACTCAGCCATAAGAAAGGATAAAATACTGACATTTGGTACAATATGGATGGATCTTGAGAATATCATGCTAAGCAAAATAAGTCAGATGGAAAATGACAAGAACCATATAATTTTACTCATGTGGGATATACGCATAAAACAAAAACCAACAAATTAACAAACAAAGCAAACAAACTCATAGACACAGGCAACAGTATGGGGGTAACTAGAGGGGAAGAAGGATTGGGAAAGGATGAAGTAGGTAAAAAGGGCCAAAAATATGGTGACAGGAGATTAGACTTTGGGTGGTGAGCACACAATGCAATATGAGAGGGAACACCCCAAAACCCTGAATTCTCTTTTGGAGGGCTGGCCCCTTATAGTACAAGCTTTCCCCACTAGGTGAGTGTTCTAGGAACCCATCTGCATCAGTGTACTAGCTGGCACTGCTGTGAGAGGCTCCATTTGGCTTCAGTGAATTTTTTTGAAGACTCCTTCAATGCATTTGCCCATACATGTTGAGCTATTTATGAGTGACCTGCCCATACCACACTGAGCATTCAGCAGTTTGTGACCAAAAATGGCACCACCCCTGTGCCCCACCCTCCCTATTCACCCAATCTCAACCTGAGTGACTTTTTTTTTGTTTCCTCAGATGAAGAAAGTCCTCAAAGGGAAACGTTTTACCAGCGTGGAAGAGGAGGAAAAAAAATTGCAGAAGCACTAAAAGACATCAAAATTGACAAGTTCAAAACCTGGTTTTCTTAAAGATTTTATTTATTTATTTTTAGAGAGAGAAGGGAGGGAGAAAGAGAGGAAGATAAATGTCAATGTGTGAGGGAAATATCAATTGATTGCCTCTTACACACCCTCAAACATAGACCTGGCCTGCAACCCAGGCATTTGCCCTGACCAGGAATTGAGCCAGCAACCTTTTGATTCACAGGCCCGTGCTCAATCCAGTGAGCCATACCAGCCAGTGCTCAAAAACTGTTTTGAGCAGTGGAAAAAAAGTCTTGACAGATGTATTGCATTGCATTGTATTGCACTGTACTCTCAGAAAGAGAGTACTTTGAACATGACTGAAGTTTAAATATGTAAGAATAAATACACAATTTTTAATAAATAAATTCCATTTTTGGGTCTTCTTCATAAACAGATGATGCATTATAGAGTTGTACACTTTAAACTTATATAATTATTGACCAATGTCACTCAAATAAATTTAATATATATAATCAGTTGTGCTTCTATACATTAACAATGGAGTATCTAAAAAAGAAGTAAAGAAAATAATCTCATTTAAAATAGCATGAAAATAATAAAATAGGAATAAATTTAACCAAGGAGATAAAAGATGTGTAGACTGAACATTATAAGATATTGATAATGGAAATTGAAGAAAACACAAATAAATGGAAAGATATCCTGTGTTCAGAGTTGGAAAAATTAAGATTGTTAAAATGTCCGTTACAAATGTCCAAAGTGATTTACAGATTTAATGCAGTCCTCATCAAAATTCCAATGGCACTTTTCACAGAAATACAGCAAACAATCATGAAATTTGTATGGACTACAAAAGATCACAAAAAGCCAAAGCAATCTTGAGAAAGAACAAAGCTGGAGGCATCACAATTCATGATTTCAAACTTTACTACAAAGCTATAGTAATCAAAACAGTATGACACTGACATAGAAACAGACACATAAGCCGATGTACAGTTAAAAGACCACACATATTTGTTCTACTAATATTTGTCATGGAAGCCAGGAATACTCATGGGGGAAGAGAAAGTACAGTTTCTTCAATAAATGGTATTGAATATTTTCTGTGTATAGAAATGGACATTCATATGCAAAAAAAAAAAAGAAATTGGACCTCTATCACATACTAATCACAAAAAATTAACTCAAAGGGATTAAAGACTTAAGGTGTAAGACCCCAAACTGTAAAACTATTAGGAGAAAACAAAAGGCAAGCTCCTTGACACCAGTCTTGGCAACAAATTTTTGTATATGACATCAAAAGCCCAAACAAAAGAAAAAATAAACAAATTAAACTAAAATGCTTTTGTACAGCAAAGTGAAAAGGCAAACTAAAAAATGGGAGAAAATATTTGCAAACCATTCATCTGATAAGATGTTAATATACAAAATATATAACAAATTTGTATAATTCAATAGCAAGAAAACAAACAATCTGATTTTTAAAATGGGCAGATAATCTGAATAGATATCTTTTCAAGTGGCCAACAAGTACTTGAAAAGATCCTCAGCAGCACTAAGTATCAGGAAAATGCAAATCAAAGCTATGATGAGATATCTCCTTAAATTTGTTAGAATAGCTACATCAAAAAGACAAGCAATAACAATTATTGGTGAGGATGTGGAGATGAGGGAACATTGGTGCACAGTTGGTAAGAATTTAAATTGGAAAACAGTATGGAGGCTTCTCTAAAGGTTAAAAATAGAAATACCATATAATCCAGCAATCCCACTTTTGGATATATACCTGAAGAAAACTAAATCACCATCCTGAAGACATATCTGCAGATATGAACCTCTTCAAGTTTCTAGGGTGGCCATTATCACATGAGCAGCATCTTAATTAGGATTCACTGAGGAACCTCTGTGAGTCAGGAATGTGACAAGGTTGTCTGCTATCACCATTACTAGTTAACATTTCACTGGAGGTATTATTCATTCAATTGAATGAGAGAGAAAAAATTAGAGGTCTAAAAACTGGAAAGAAAGAGATAAAATTCTGACTATCTACAGATAATATAATTGTATGTTGGAAAACCCATGAGAATCAAATGATAAAACCTACTACAAATAAGAAGATATTTAAGTATGTTGCTGGGATATAATATTAAAATATAAAAATAAATAATTTTTTTAAAGAATATATACAGTTACATGAACATGGGTAATATGTTAGATGGGATTAGCAGTCAGATAATGCTGGAATGCAAAGATATTCACATATCAAGGTTTGTTTTTCTTTTTTTAAATATACCCATGATTAAGAACAGGATTGATCACCAAGTCTTGGGCATGGCTAAATCCATGGTCCTCGACAGGTTGGTGGACTCAAACTGTGGAATTAGGGAAAGTAAGTCATTGGCAGATAGCTGTCCAGAAGCAGTTTTGATAAAGTCATGGCTATAGATCCCTATCAACTTACTATGGTGATTAGAGATATTTGATTAATTTTTAATTTTTGAGGGTTGAAATGCTGGAACTCCTTCATCAAATACCTCTCACTATTAGAAGTTGGACAAGTTCAACTATTGACCTGACATAAAGCATGCAAAGTAAATTTTTTGAGTCAGAAAACCTAGATGTGAGGTTAGTGCTCCAACACTTAATAACTCATTGATCTTAGGGAAAAGCAGTTTTCTCCATAAATATAATACTACTTTTCTTCTGTTCCTTCCAGGGTTTTTACTAGGCTGAGATATGATAAAGTATGTAATATTGTTTTATATACTGTTAAATGTTACAGTGAATGTTAATTGTTATTATGATGGTGATGATGATGGCAATTCATATGTCTAGTGTAATGCCTGGTTATTACTCAGGAATTACTAATCTCACTTAATTACTTTCTTATAGAAATCACACAGACTCCTAAACCCTGTCATTTTATAAAGATCTTGCTGGATTCAGAGAGCAAACAGAAAT
Source organism: Trachops cirrhosus (assembly GCA_028533065.1). NCBI lineage: Eukaryota > Metazoa > Chordata > Mammalia > Chiroptera > Phyllostomidae > Trachops > Trachops cirrhosus. The sequence goes on along the minus strand of CM052539.1, from coordinate 101,693,185 downwards.
CTAGGGTCCAATTGCTGGAATCATAGCTGTGCTATCAACCTGCACATTTTTGCCCCTCCATGTTCCTGCCAACCTGAAGTGTACTTTTCAGCTTGCAGACTACTGTCACCTGTCAGAGGCAGAGAGATTTGTAGTGTGAGAAGAAAAATCTAAGAGCCTTGTACCTTCTTGCCCTTGAAAAGAAAGTGTAATTGTTTGGTAGAAAACCCATTCACAGGTCTGAAAAATGTCTAACATTTATTCTTTTAAAATGTGCTTATTATGAAACAGTTCACACATATAAAGATTTATAACAATTATAATGAACATTCATATACCTATCACCCATCTTAAGAAATAAAACACCAGCAACACAATTAAAGCCTTTTGGTACTTCCTCCTAGATTGAACCTTAGATAACTGGTATCTTGGATTTTGTCATTTATCATACATGGCATTTCTCTGTATTTTTGCTATTAATGAATATCAACTCTTTATAAGAACAAGTCTTCCTAGACTTATGACAGATATATATCCTAATATTCTCTCTTCATTGCCTGCTTTAAAGCTTATAGTACTTCTTTTTAAAAATGGAATTTCTCACTATCATACATGTTTTTAACATCTCAAGAATTCAATTTGGTGGAATATAGATATTTTGGTGAGAAATAAAGCACCAATTCTCCTTATCTTTATATATTGTGAAATGTCTCCCCTACTCTTCCCCTCCTCCTAATCCTCTTTCCCTTTTTCCATACATTAGCATGTGGACTTCTTGTTCCCACCAAATGAATCAGTCAAGATAGAATGAGTGTCAATGTCTCCTGAAAAATACATGCCATACTGTTTTTTAAAGTCACAAAAAAAGTATTAATGTAAGCCAACATTGAAAAAAAACTGGGAAAGCTCACATAAAAGTCTGGCTTCTTTAGAAAAAGTAAAAATACTGATAACAGTGCCCACATTTCTAAATGGCAGCAGTCTGCTTGAGCCAAATAGCAGCTGCCTCTTTTAGGTGGTGCACTCTCCATTGTGGAAAAAAAACAAAAAACAAACAAGCCAAAAAACCTCCTATCACTCTTTTTTTTTTCTCCCCGAGACTAAGACCAATGTCACTTGCCATTTATTTTCATACGCGGATTGCTGATGTTCCCCATGGTAGAGGAAAATGTTTTTTCTTTACCCATGTCAGTACTATCAAAAGTGGTGAAACAAGCAAGCAAAAAACTCAACCAAAAGGGCCACATCCACCCTCAAATAAACTTAAGAGCCTAGAAAAAGCACTGTTTCCCTTCACAATCACAACTTTAACAGAAGCTCCCTTGATCCTTTATGAATTAGATTGGTGCCTCTAAGGTCCTCTTCCCTAAAAATGTACCATGTTCTCTCCCCCAGTACACAGAACCATTGGGCTCTTTCTTTGTTTAGATTCATATGTAGTTTTAAAATAGACTTAAGAAAATGACTGTGGAAAATGTAACAATAGAAATGTAAGAAGACCATAAATGGCAGAAACTGTCAATGAAGCTACAGCTTTAAATTTAGAAGTGATGCATAGGAATCAAAACAGAGGAGGTAGCATTATTTGCAAAACAATTTCACAGAGGAAACCTGTTTTAAATATGATTTATAAACTGTTTCTGGTGAGATTAAGGTGTCTGCTTTCTTAACATCTCATCAGGAAGCCAATCTAAAATGTGATAAAGAAGGATGAGCTCTACATCCTTGGAAATTACATTAAGATGTAAGGCTGTAATGACCAAAGCACTTTGTGGGCTAATAGGGAATAGTAAAAACAAAGAAAAGGGAAGTAAAAAAAAATTGTGAGTCTTTAGCTAGCAGCACAGGCACTAGGTGTCTGGCAGACAGACACAAGAATTCCAGCCACTAGCAAGGTGTTCTTTGGACAGAGAAGGTATAAATCTTATGACTTTTGTATAAATTATTCAAATACCTTCCCTCAGGCTTCATGCTTAAGAAAAATCTTCTAATTGTTATTTTGGGAAGAGTGTATCTTAGCTACTAGACATGAGGATAAGTACTCCCTGAAGTAAGAACATCTGATTTATAAACAGCTGGAGTATTTTCTCAATATTACTCACACCTCTCTTCCCAGATGCGATACCCCTACTATTTGTTCTTCTACTGAAGGTCACAGAAGTGAGTTATTGAGGTTGGAAATTAAATGTTATGGGTGTCTAGAAGCATGAACTTAGCCTCAAGGGAGTGCTCCTATAGCAGTCTTCCCCTTCTCACCGCTCCTTCGCCAGGCCCCTCTACCATCTCTGCCATGGGAGGGGAAGTTTCAAGGAAAAGCTACTACCACAAGATAAACATATTCTTGGTATCTTTAGGTAAGATTATGAATGTCTTTTTCTATATAAATGATATTATAAACTGTGGCTAAATTTAGTTGAAATAGTACTGAAAGCATCATATGTAAGTATGTTTTTGGGTGGATCAATCTTTTAGAATTAGCCCAGGACTTCCAAGTACAATTGCAAAACATACTTCACACTTAAAAAAAAGTCTATGAGATTTTGGAAACAACCTGTTTCTGGATTTGGGAAATGTCTTTTTTCTATCACTAGTATAAATTGTTGCTCATCATTAATTTATAATCACCCTGGCTTCAATATCTTTGAATAAAAAAAAAGAGTGTAATAAAGAGACTCAAATTCCTCTGTGAGTTAGAGAAGACTGAAGAGAAGGTTAATCTGGGGCTTGAAAAATCTGGGGCTAGTCACAAACAAATGGAGAGCAAGTGTCCCTGTCAAAGGAACTAGTATCTGCAAATAACCCGAAGTGAGGAGGAGCTTAAGGTATTGGAGGAACTTAAAGGAGGCCAGTGTGGCTGCAGCACAGTATCAGGAGTTAATGTTGGAGTGGTAAGCAAGGACTAGATCAGGCTAGGATGTTGCTGACCATATCACAGGTTTAGGAATTTACTCTAAGATCAATTAGAAGCCATTGCAGTATTTTAATCAGGAGATTTAATCATGGGGCAGCCTATAGTGACTCCATGAAGGTGTGTAGCCTGTAGCAAATAGCTGCCTCAGTCCGCTATACCGCAGTCAGCAGCATTCCATGTAATACATTTCTATACTGTAATCCATAGCATGGTATGTAATGCATTTCTAAGCCTATACTTAGACTGAGCCCTTAAAATAAAGGATTACTCTGCTGCTCATTGTCTTCTAGAAAACTTGTCTTAAACTTCTTGGCCCAAGGAATAAATACAGTGACTAATGTTTTCATTATTTCATCTTCAATCTTTTAAAATCTAAATAATTTATCCATTTTTCTACTAGCTTCTAAGCTCCCTTCTAGAAGTGTGACAGAGTTCAGAATCTATGTCAACTCTTTTAAGCCACTAGGAATTCATTTAGGGAACTGAAGTGGCAATTTATTAGCAAACTGGAATGGAAGCTCCTTTCCTTATCTTTGTATTTATTTCTACATCTGGGCCATTCTGTAAAGTAGCAGGTACTTAAGGCCCAAAAGAGTAAGAGCAGCAAGCAGATTGTTTAATTTATGACTAGTGAGAGATTCTGCAGGGAGAATTAGCTCATCACAAAATGTTCTATATTATAAACACAGGTATAGACTCTTTGGCATCCGTCTTTTTTAAAAAATTAAAAAAATAAAAGTAACTTAATATAATTCAAACACATCCCAGACTTGTGCTGTTGTCTTTTTCTTGAATGTGCAGAACTCTCTGATTATCTGGAGCGCTCCGCCTGCAGGAGTGGAGTGTGTGGGGGTGGGGTGGACAGCATGAGATTTTGGCCCTCCATTGCAAACTGCTTCCAGTTCAAATGATGCACACATGCTAAGTCCATCTGTCTTCAAAGACTCAGCAGAGTAGTCAGTAAAACTTTCTATTTAGTGTTTGAAGCTGCATTGCCAAATATTAATAACTCATTTTATTTATAACTGATTCTCCAAAGTAGGAAAAACAGGTGGTACTTATGAAGAACTCAATAGTAGCCCAATCTCAAAGGTCAGATGGTGCCAGTGTGGAATGAGCTTCTCTCATTTTATGTTCATATTCTTACCGTAAAAATCTTTTCCTGTGGCTCCTTTTCCCAATCACATTACTAGTAACTTAAGACTGCCCAGGATTTCTCTTAAGAGCTGCTGCCACCCCAAATCATCATTCTCCAGGAAGTTCTCCATGATGTAGACTTTTACAAATGACTGTTAGGTGTGAAACCCCTCCTGGAGATGATGACTACAGACAATGTCTGTAAAGGAAGGCCAGCTGTGTTGGCATGCCAGTAGAAAAGATTACTGTGGGCAGGCAGCTTCTTTCTCTTGTCAGTCTCCCAACCTATGGGCATGAGAACTACAATAAACTTCTGAGAAACCACAAATAGAGGAGATGCGAAGACAGATTAGTAAAGTTCAAATTTTCAAACAGAAAAAAATATTGCATTTTGGTTTCTGTTGTCTCTCTTTCAGTCCTTTCATTACAACATTGACTTCTCTTTTAGGAAATCACCTTCCTCCTCACTGGAATGGGATATTAGGGTGCATGATGTTCCCCATCCATGGGGTGTGCATATGACTCAAGGTAACAAATCAGTTCTCACCCCCTCAATGAACATCCAAAAGACTGAATTGGTGTGAATTTCATTCACCCCAGTAGAGGCACCTTAAAGAGGCCATTTGTTTATTCTTACTATGGAGACACCCAGAACTTCTCTGTTTTTTTATCTGTCTGAACCTGGTTATTTAATGGTCTCTTTTTAGTCTTTTAAATGATTTTCTTTTTATTGCTTAAGTTAGCTAGAGTCAACTTTTCTTGTTTACAAAGAACTCTAATTTTCCCAAATGTTAATTCTAAACTGATGAATATGGTATTTATCCTGTAAGATTCTAGGAATATGGGCAGTCTTTAGTATTATTCACCAATGAAATGTGATTGAAAACAATATGTAGCATTTCTAGGTGGAACTTTAAAAAGCCAGTGTGCAATTTGTCACTGCTCTGGTGTCCAGATGAAGTCTGTTAGTGTGCGTTTCTGAGTGACTATGATGAGGAGAGCTTCTCTGGGATGTGCATGACACTTGTAATATGAAGTACATATAAACTGTTGTAAAGCTATTGAGATTGGAGAGAATGTTAACTAATACAGTAGTAACGTTACAGGCTTTAGAAAAGTGGGTAGTTTTATGGTTGCCAGCATGGAGCCATAAAGGACAAGACATGTTGGATATTTGACTCTCTTTTAAAATCAGAGTCATTAGGGACATATAAGGAAAATGGAAAAGATGGATATTCCTTCAATTTCAGTAATAATTAAAGCCTAGTAAGAGGAAAGAAGATAAAATCTTCCTAAATATTTTTATTTTAGTGATAATTAAATATACATAAAACTATATACCAAGCTCATGTAAATGTTAATAAAGTTATAAAAATATTATTTAAATCTATCCTGTTAATTTCATATGATAGTTACATTGTTTAGATGAACTGAAATTGCTGTTCAGCAATGTGAACATGGTACTGATTTCCACTCCCAATTCTACCACTTGCTGTGTGATGATTCTACCTCATGCATGTCACCCATGTCTTTTCTTTATTTGAAACACTGCAAAATCATCACTTGTAGAGGACATAATGATTTTATCTACCTTGTTTTTTTGTGTGTGTGCATCATTTAAGTATTAGGCATCCTCTGTTTTTTTAAATAATTAAAGTAGTACTTCTTGGTACCAATGTGAGGATAAACATAGATGCAGGAACAGAAGACATGTGGAAGTCCTCAATTATAAAGAGGTCATCCAAATTATATTGAATATATCTATATTGATTTTAAAATATTTTTATTAAAATAAAAGGACAACATTGGAATAATTCTCCTATGGAAGTTGAGGACCTTTAAGTGTATATCTGTGGACTACTTGGGGCAGCATATGCTAGTCTGAAAAACATTGCACTTGATATAAAATATCAAAATATCAATGAAGCTAGACATGTCTCACAACACTGGACATCTTTACAAAAAAAGGTAATAAAATTATTAAACCATAGCATATTAGGGGGACGTTTATTAACAGGTCAGTATGAACTTGGAGGGAGGTTTCTAGTGGTATGGTTCAGATCTCTATCCTTAGGCTTGTTTTGTTCTGTAATTTCATACAAGTCACAAAAGAAAATGTAGAATATATGTTAAACAAATATATCAATGATAAGCAGAAGGTAAAACCAAGTATGTTGCATAAAGGACAAATATCTAAAACAACCTCTAAACTATCTCCCTCCCAAGATTTTATTCTTATGTCATCAGATGTCTATTCCACCCACCACCCCACCTGTTTGCAGTCACGTACTGACCCCCAGAAAATCACTCCTCCTCATTGCTGTCACTTTTTTAGATAGTAAAGCTGTCTTGATTCTGGATAATTTCTTTATACACATAGACAATCCTTCCAATTGCCTGATTTTTCAGTTTCTGAATCTCCTCTCTTCCGCATTCCCTCAGCCACTCTATAGATCGTGTATTAAACCTTGTATTTGTCAATACTGAAACCCTGATTTCATTTTCAAGCTTTCCACATGGTGTACTCCTCCTCTAACCTTTCTAGTTTATTTCTCCCAGTATCTCAATTCCAACAATCCTTTGAATGCACCAGGACCAATAAACGTGTTGATCCTACTTCTTTTTCATCATCTCATTGGTCATGTCTTCATATTCTTTTGTTATTCAGCTTGAATTCTGTACTCAGTCATTATACTAACTCCCTTGCCAATGCTCTCAGTCTCTTTCCACTCCTTATTCTATTGTTTTCACTTGTCTTCAATCCCAGTTAAAATCAACTTTATGTCTCTTGCATGCTGATATCTGTTTAGTTGACATGACTAGGGAAAAACACAAAATCATGCTGACTGGTCTCACTTTATGTTCATGACCATTTACCTTAAGTGGGCCCTTGATGCTGCCTAGCAATTAAACTCCCACACTGTTAGACTTAATTATTTCCTTCCTTCTCCTTTCTCCCTAAACCTCGAACACTTTCTCCCTCATCCTTCTTCTTAGCTTCTGATCTTTCTTCCCCTTTTCCTGAGGAAATAGAGCAGTACTTGAAGAACTTTCAAAGGCAGTACCACCTTTTCTATTCACCTTAATGCATTTGTGGCCATATACTCTGCTTTCTCCCCTGTTATTATAGATAAACTCTATGTACTTTTAGATAAGGCCAGGCCCTCAACTTGTGTTCTAGACCTTTCTCTCCCACTCAAGGAGGGAGAGAATTTCTATTCTCCCTCAGGGAGGGAGAATAATTTCTCCCTATTTCTCATTTATCAATTCCCTTCTCTCTAATGGATATTTGTTAATCATAAACAAATACAGGTTTTTATTCTACCTCCAAAAATAAGCACCCTTCTGCAGATCTCACTTCCCTTTCAGCTATGTGCTATTTCTCTTCTCTCCTTTACAGCAATACCCAAGGAAAAGGGTATTTGTACACTTGATATCCAGTTCCTATATGCATATGCTTTCTTTCTTTTGCTCTTGCCACTCTACCACAACCACTCTTGTCAATATCATTCATGACCTCAAGTCCTCATCTTATTAGACTTCTAGCAATACTTGACCCAGATGAACACTTCCTCCCTTCACTGGGCCTGGAGAACATAACCTATTGTTTTTTTTTAAACTAACTTATTGACTGCTCCTTTTAATTCTTATTCCTTGGTTATTACTCCCTTCTTTATGTCAGAATGCCCTAAGGGCTCAGTCTTTGTACCTCTTCTCTTTTATATCTATACTCATTCCTGTGGTGGTCTCATCCAAAATCATGCCATTAAGTGCCATCTAAATGCTGGTGACTCATACATATATGCCTTTCTAACACTTATGGCTTCAGACCTCTCCCCTGAGTACCTGACTTAAATATTTAAATACTAACTAATGGGCACTAAAATATTAACAGTCCCAAACTAAGTTCTGATCTGTCCTTCCTGCAAAACTTTCTCCTTTCTAAGTTTTCTCCTGAAAAGTTAATGGCAACTCCATTCTTTTCATTTCTTAGACCTGATACTATAAACTTCTGGTAATAGTGTACCATCATGTGCTGGTGAGTTATTTATTTAATGGTTCTTCACATATGTAATTTTTTTAATTATTCATCAACTGCATATCTTAATCTTTAAAGTAAGACAACTTCTATTTTATGCTATCAAGGATGAATAAGGTAATCTCCATATCTCTGGCAACTGTAATTTAAAGAGGGCTAGATGTACCTAGAGAGTACTATGACGAAAGTGGCCAAGATATTGAGGGAAAGTAAAGGCATGTTTAATGAGGGACAGTTAAAGGAATTGAGGATATATTTAACCTAGAAAAGAAAGAAATTGAAGAAGTGATATCTGTTATTAAATATTTCCATAGTCCTTTATGTGGACAAGTGATTATCACACTATCCATTTTGGGTTCAGTTAGACCAGTAGAGATGCAGCAGTGTTTTCTTCTTCTGAGAATGGATGGACTTGATAATCAGCCACTAGGAGAACATGACAGTATGATACTGCAAGACTTAGGCCATTTAGTCAAGATATCATTTGTATATATAATATATACTATACATTATAAAAATATATATACTACACACTATATAATATATACTATATGTTAAATATAATATATATAATAGTGAATTTCAACCTTTATCATCTCATGATACACACAAACTTCTTACTAAAATTCTGTGTCATGCCAAAAAGTATATTTTTTGCTGATCTGACAAAAAGATAGGTATAATTTTGATTCATTCACACTGGACAACTATTGTTGTGTTGACTGCTGCCATTTTTTAAATTTAACAATCTAAGGGAAAAGAGGTCCATGTCCATGACTAAATAGTCATGTATTGCATGTTTTAAAAATTCTTGCAACACACTAGTGTTCTGCGGCCTACAAGCATGCTAGAGCTGCAATTGAGAATAGAGTTGAAAATTACTGATACAATAAATATAAACAAGACTTAGGCTATTTAGTTTCCAAGATATCATTATACAAGGGTGGGGAAAGTAGATTAATAAAAATAAATAATACAGCAATTAATAAATAATAATACAAGAATAAACTCTATGTTTGACATAAACCACTTTTGCCCATACTTGTATATATAAACAAAAAAGGAAGGAAACAATATCTTGAGATGTTTTATAGTCTGAATATCTTACTATATACCCTCAGGATTTTTGCAGGATTATAACTTCACAATATCTCTATTAGAGTATAGAGAAAACCCATCATTCAGTGTCCTACAATAAAATGTTTACATGGATGTTATCATATCTTATATGAGAAAGAGATGGGCAGATATCTCCTGAATACAGAAACAGTGACAGAATCATTCCATAGAGCCGAGTCTAGATGAAACTTTTTCCATCCAATTCCCTTTCCTCAGATGTTTAGAGAAGTTTAAGAAAAGGGATATTTACTGCAAGAGCTAAAAAAAAAACCAAATGGGAATTATATGTGATGGCTGTCACTTATAGTTCTAAATCTTTCATTTATGCTTTATAAAAATAACCAATTATTCAATTTTTCATCTGGCAAGGAGAAGAGTCTTTACCTGAGTGTCAGCTGAGAATTCCCAAGAAAACGTTTTTAGGACCAATAGGTCAAAGTTGCAGAGTGACTGATTTTGGCTTCCTACAGAAACAATTTTTTTCTAGGATGTATTGACTCTGGAGAGGTGATTTTCAACCTTGGCTGATTTTGGAATCACTTGGAAAGTGTTAACAAATTTTAATTTCTGGATCCCAACCCCAGAGATTCTGATTTAGTTGTAGCCTCAGCGTGGAGATTTTAAAAAGCTCTTAATGAATGTTCCACTGTACAGCCAAGGTTGAAAACATCTTCTCTAGAGGTATTTTAGTCCTTCTTGCTACTTTGGGGAGGGGTAAAGATAGGATGTTGGGGTAAAGGGAGGTGTTTCATATATATACATATATATATATATATATATATATATATGCTAGATGATCAATTGGAACAAATGTTGAGATAGTTTAAATATTATAATTATTATATTATAATATAATATCTAAATATTATATTATGATTGGAGTAGGTGGCCTTTTATAACTTTCTCAACCTTGAGAGTCTACAACAATGTATATATATATATGGAATCAAAGAAATATAGACAAAAATTCTATTGAGTTAGATAAATCAGGATGATTTTGCTAGTGTAACTGTATTCTTAGTTGCTGTGTCTTTGGGTGGGAAAGAATAAACTATTCTTTTATTCTGACTCCTTTTCAGTGCACATGACACAGTTTTATTAGATTACATTATTCACAGCATCGTTGAGTCCAAGTGATGTTATTAGCCTGCTAGAAGAAGCATCTTAACCAGCTGTGAGGGCTCATTAATATATATTATAAAGTTAATAGTGCACATGAATATGTGTGAGTAGGTGCTAGAACACAGAATTTTACACCAAATAAAAAATGTGAGAGAGATTGCAGCACGTGGGACACAAATGCTTATTGCCACTAGTCTCAATTATTTTTCATTATCTTCAAGGTCAAACTGGCAATTTTTCACAACTCCTACCTACAGATGCCCTTCCCAATTGATTGACTCTTACAGCTAGTAGCTCTCCTTACACCCAGGAGGCAAGCCTGCTTTTTTATTGTATTTTTAAAAAATCCAAATGTCAAAGTGAAAAGAATACTGGGATTCTGGTTATTTATATCGGAAAATCTAAACACCAACCATATCAAACTCTAAAGGAATTAAAGTATTAATCCATGACTTTTAAAAAAGCTTAAATGATTAAAAATTATATACTGAGACAATTGTACATAAACAACAATAAAATAAAAAATAAAAAATAATATGCTGAGGAAACTGCTATTCTTTTTTTAATTTTGAGAGAGAGAGAAAGATTGACTTGTTGTTCCACTTATTTATGCATTTACAGGTTGATTCTTGTATGTGCCCAGACTGGGGATTGAACCCCCACAATCTTGGCATATCAGTAGGATGCTCTAACAACTGAGGTACCCGGCCAGAGCTGAAACTGCTATTCTCACTGAATCTAAGCCTATTGTAATCCTGATTGGAATTTTCTAGTTCTTCCTTCCCACTTGATAAAGCATGCTCTTTGGTTTGGCAAAAAAAAATCTTTCCTTCACTATAACTTTACAATTTCTATTATAGGATGACTATTTCATGGTCATTTATAACTGTGTAGAACTTTTTTCATGGATATTTTTGTTCCAAAATTACCCATAACTTGGAGAATCAGGAAAATAATAATTTTGCATGTGGAGAAGGTGAGAGATTCCCAGGGAGTCTTAATTGTCATACTGATAAACAAAGAGACATATATGAAGTTTGGGAGAATGTGGAAAGAAGGTGGGAGGTAGGGGCTGTTAACTAGGAGAAATTCCTTTTCAGTTACCAAAAGGGTGGGGTGAAAGTGAGAAGGCATGGATGGGTGCTTATTATTGTCTTGAAGATTGATAGTAGGAGGGCTAGGACGTGCTCTTTTAATGGCTTCATTTTCTCTATTCGGGCCAATGGCCATGAACCAGGGTTGCAATGGTAGAGAAGTTGGAGGGTTGGAAAAAGTGGGAAAGTTATGAAATACTTTTTGCAAACTATAACCTTGTTTCATTGGTTATTTTATTTTACTCTTGAATCTTTTTAGTTTGTTCTCTGCTCCTCAATATTATTCATTCCAGTAACTTCCAGCCCCTTCAATTTCACATTTTCTGTTTTCTCCTTTTTCTTTACCATGAATCTTCTTGAAATAGTAATTTTATTATAACTACTAAGTCTTGCTCATATTACATTTGCTTCTTAAATCCTTAGGGGTTTGGAAAAAGATGACCCAGTGAAGGAAGTGAAAGAGACCTCAAAGATGTAGAAGGAAAATCAGCATAGAGCTGTGTTGAGGAAGCTAAGTATAGGAAAAGATTTGAGAAGAGCTAAAACCAACCTTCTCAATTTATTTACCTCTTTTTACTGAGGCATCTGGAAGAAATAATTGGCTCTTTTTTCTGTGCAATTACAGGGTTCTGCTTATGACATTTATATTACTTTCCTAACAGTGTTATAATAAGTGAAGAATTTTATCTAATTTGTGACTTGTTTATATATTCAAATTCAGTCCTGAAATTCTAGTATGAAGCCTGGATATCATGTACTAGTTTTCATTCATTCAGCACATGTTTACTGAATACCTGTCATGTGCCAGACACTACTGTGAGTGGTAGGGAAATACCCATGAACAAAACAGACAAAAATTGATATTTGTAAGACATTTTGCAGGTTATAAAGTTCACTCTTATGTCTATTCTTGGTACTTTTCCTTTTTCCTCATCCTGTATTATCAAAGCCTAAGACTTTCATTAAGCTTGGTATGCATAAGGGAAACAAAGCCTTATCCTTGTCTTTGTTTCTCACATCCTGTGGAACATCTGCTTTTGTAGCTGCTACTCTTGATTCTTACAGCCTTCTTCTTTTCCTGTACTATGGAAATCTCTATAAGAGTTGATGAATTATAAATATGGTAACCATATTTTAAGATTTACAAATCAGGGCAATTTATTCTTACAAAAGTTTTATTGTTTTCTATTTGTAAACTACTTACATCAGAAGTCTTACAGTGGTGTAAAATTGAAATCACAATTTACACACACACACACACAATGAATAACCTTCATTAAGCAGCATACAATTACATGAAGAGAAATAAAAAATTCAGCCAAGGTGTATATTAGCTAATACAGTATTTGCATTGTCTTTTTCATCATCTGCTGTTGAAATGATGGCACATTATTCTCCTCATACTTGTTTAAAGAACTCAACTTGCTTAATAATTGTTTATTCTTTCCAGCTTTTTTGCAGCATTTCTTGGCAAGTCTTTGAGTACTTCATGTGGATTATCAAGAAAAATATCAGTGGCTGCCAATGCTTATTCCAATCTTCAAAGTTGTTAATAAAGGAAAACAAAAACAGTAACAAAAAACAAAGAAGCAAACAAAAACAGCAACAACTCTCCTCCATACTGGAGGTTGGACAGAGACTGAGTTTACACGTTTTCTTTCTGTTTGGAAGAATAAGATTACCATGTTGAAAGTCTTTAAACATATTCAACCATCTTTGTTTTATGAATACATTTTCCTTTGCCCCATTTTGCTAGCAAGTTCTTGTTAAGATATGACTTAAGGGTACAATGTTTATTAAACAGATAACATGGCTAAGTTAATTGCCTATTTTCTAAGGTTTACTGTTCTTGGCCTTCCCATGTGAACTCCTCCAAACTTACAGTTTCTAGAAAGATTTCCTTTCTGAAGGACTAGTTAAGTGTTAACCTACAAATACCCAGCTAAATACTTCCTAAGATCCAAATCATAACAAACAGCATTTTAGTAGTTTTCATGTTAGGGTCTTTTACTTGAGTGGTAAAATTACATTTTTCTTATAATTCTTTTATGACCACCAATACTCATGTGAGACTTTGGTGGTGCTGAAAAATCATAATAGCTAACATATGTGGAGGGTTTTCTATGTGTCAGGCAGAGTGTTGAGTACCAGAATTCTCTCAATTTTTACAACATCCTATGAGGTTGGTAATTTTATCTTTCTTTAGTAGATGAGAAAATTGAAACACAGAGATGTTTAATAACTTGTCCAAGGTCACACACAGACAAGATCAGGTGTGTTCAGGGTGGTATTACTATAGACCAAGGTCACATACAATAAGCAACAGCCTCAGGTCTGTCTGAAATCAGAATTCCTGCTCTGAAAAATACACTATTGTGTATCTCCCTCCTCCATGGTTTGCCATTCAAATTTTAAAAACAGCATCATGGAAAACAGTGCTTTATTGAGGAACTGGATAGTCTTTAAAATGGTTTTGATGGTTTATGAGAACAATGGTATAGAACTTTTAAAATAGAAACTGTCACAGAAAATTCAAGAAATTTAGTCTCCATAATTAAAGCACATTAAACACAGACACACTTGAAAAACTATGCAAAACAAAGTAATATTTGCATTAAAAAAGGCTTATGGCTAAAGACAACAGAGTGGGAATAATGAAAAGAAAAGAATGAGGTAGAGAAATAATCTCTGTTTTTCTCACTCAGAAGATGTAGAAGAAGCCATAAATCACTCTGGCTGTTACTGAAAAAAAATATTTGTGAAGTTTTTCAGCATGGCCAAGGTTAAGAGAACAACAATGTTTTGCCAGCCCAAGCTAGCCAAGGTACTGATTGAAATGGAAAGCTTATCCTGCACAGCCATAGAGGACCCACTTAAAGTGTTTTCTCTTGTCTTAGTCTGGAATTGGGTAGGCAAGAGGTCATTTATCCTTCCATTCTCATGACTCTGTCTTGGTAGTTTTCTTGATAGTAAAGCAAACTCATACTAGCATCCTGGATTATTCTCTAAAATTCTAGTGTGCCAATTTTAGCAGAGCTAATAATTAATATGAACATTTTCAGTATCTTCACATCCTAACCTTTGTTAGCCATTATAGCATTATTAAATTTTGTGATTGCCATCACAAAAACAAATGCACATTGCTGTTTAAAGTGGTGCAATATCACAGGTCATGGTGAATCAAACCTTCAGGAAACTAGAGGCTGGGTCTAAAAGAAGCTGTTTCCATTTGTCTCCATATTCCAAACCGAAGAAAGACTGTCACACCTTGGTAGTTTTTATTGTCTAGATCAAGGTTAGAGAATCTGTGATCTGTGGTCTGAATCCTGCTCTCATCTTCATTTGTTCAACAAATACCAAGTTTTCACATCTCTGCTTAGTCTATAGTGGCAAAAACCCAAATTGCTTTTAAAAGTCTTAAATATTCTTTTAAGATTTGGTTGTTTTCCTAAAAATTATCCTTCCTTAGGTCTATATAGAGAAGTGGGCACATGTAGGTTTACAGTTGTAATACAAATAAATAATATAATAATAAATAATAATACAAGAACACACAGTGTTTTTTGTACTTACAACTGTAAATCTACTTTTGCTCACTCCTGTATATTTCTTTCTCTACCCTTTAAGCTCTCTCTTTGCTGATTTTCTCATTTTTCCCTCAAATAACATAACATATGATAAAATTATACTTTTAATTTGTTGATATAATTGAATGGAGGTTTGTGTCACTACTTTTTAAATTTAGAAATCAAACGTGAATTACTACTAAGTTTCCTTCTAAACTTGAAGTTCTAGAAAAACTTTTATATTTTCTTCTTTCAAACTGAAATGACAAACTTTACTGAAATTATGTTTTATCTTGCCATGTTTTCTGCTCAGTTTAGTTGATTGTGCTTACCAATTCTCATTATCTAAAACTCTCTTTCAATTTTTTTTAACATCTAAACAAAAAAGGCAATGGAGATGGTATGGGACATCACTTTTAAAAGGTTCATTGTAACATGAGTTCTCTACAGAGACCTAAGGTCTTAAGGAGGGTATAAATTGGAACAATCTTTTAAAAATAAAATTTAAAATTAATAAAAATGTATTATTTTGGCATAGCAGTATCCCCTATAACAAAATCTAATTGAGATCCCACCTGAGGAATTACTATTATAAAACTTCTAATAAGCAAGGCACATTTATGAACAAAAAAGTTCATCATTACATTGCAGGTTCGATTCCCAGTCAGGGCACATGCCTGGGTTGTGGGCCAGGTCCCCAGTGGGGACCACAAGAGAGGCAACCACACACTGATGTTTCTACCTCTCTCCTTCTCCCCCCTTCCCTTCTCTAAAAATAAATAAATAAAATCTTTAAAAAAAAAGTTCATCATTTATATATGAAAATTAGAAATAAATTTCCGAGAATGTGGAAATGACTAAACACATTTATAAATATCTTTATGATTGAATATAATATTGACATTCAGATGGTGTTTCTGAAGAATATTTAATGAAGTGGGGAAAGTTCATTACAAAAATGGTTAAAAATAAAACGGAAATGAAAATGATGTATACTGGACACTTTCAATTTATTTAAAAATGTCCTAAAGAGGAATAGAAATAAATGTTTAGATTTTCTAAAGTTTCTATAATAATCATACCTTATTTTTATAATCAGATATACACACATGCATGTAAATATTAATAAAATGTGATCTCCAGGAATCTCTAATTGGTAGATAGATCCTCCTTAGGATTCCTGTGTAGACTGTAGTTCATCTCTGTTGACCGGTACCTACATAGATACTGTAACAGGGTACAGCCAAGGGGGGACCCAAATGGGGATTTGTAATGGGGTCCAGAACTCAGTGTCCAGGAAATATTAGAAAAAATATATGTATAGGATGTCCTCACCCCCACAAGTCTGAGCTAGGGGATGGGACACATGGAGCAGGACCATTGAAAGTTGTTTTGAATAGCAACAGTTTTGCAGATAACCTCTAGAATAGTCATTTAACGTGTCTGTAACCCTTGGCTGGCTTCATAGATACCAGCTGTGGCCATGCTTTGAGCCAGGGGGATGGGAGTGACTTCAACCCAGGATGTAACCCGGAGGCAACTCCTCCTGGTTACAGAGCCTGGATAAGGGCTTAGAGATGATTGGCTCCATACCACAGGGCCACACCTGCCTGAACTTACTATGGCAGCCCAGTATAGCTGGAAAAATACGGGAATGCTAGCAGCTGTGGCCAATTGTGGGAAGAGTTGGAAATGGTGCAGCAGAGGAAGATTGGTGCTGGGATTTAAATCCAGGTACACCAGCCATGCAGGGTCTTTTTGGGACCACTTGGCTTGGGCAGAGAAGAACCATGGACTTCTATTTCTTTTTCTGCGATACTGTACCCTGGACTGGGCAGTGGGAGAAGGAAGGACTGTGCATTTGTGGGTATTCTAAAGGACTTTGGGATCTCAATGAATACATTAAATCATTACTCTTAAGTTTGTGTAATTCTTTAAATAAATAATCCCTTTCATTTTCACCAATCTCTGGCATTGAGAGATGTCTTTCCCTGGCGGCAGGCAAAAAGAACCTAGTACAGGGTGTGGGACCCCCCAGAGCACAAGGGTGAGTCCATTCGGTAATAGTATATCATTTGCACCCCACCTAGGTCTGTTCTGTAACAATACTGTTTTCTTTTTTATTTTTTAATTGAATTTATTGAGGTGGCACCAATTCGTAAAACCATACAGGTTTTAAGTGCATAGCTCAATAAAACACCATCTGCACACTGCATTGTGTGCCCATCACTGCAAGCAAAGTCTCTTTCCATCCCCATCCTCCACCTTTACCCACCTCCAGCCATCACCCACCCTCCTTTCCCTGTATTACCACTGTGTGTGTGTGTGTGTGAGTGTGTGTGTGTATAGACAGGGACACTGGCCCGCAGTTTCCACAGTGTTATGGATGAGATGAGACATTCACATGGACTATGGAGTCCTGTGGAGGAAAAGGGATAGTGCAGTCACTCTCTCAAGGGGAGAGCACCTCAACCCTTGCCTTGAGAAACTTTTATTGGGTTCAATTTGCACAGGAATAAGGTTCATCAGTCATTGTCAGGCAGAAATGATGAAACAATAGATAACATTCAGAGAACTCTGAGGGCTTATTCTGAATCAGGGTCAGATAGTTAAAGGGTCATAAAACTTTGGGGAAACAAACTTATTTGAGGCTTGGACCTTTATCATTTAAATCGACGGTATTAGCAAAGTAAGTTTCATAGGATTTTATGCATTCTTTCTTAGACCTGATCGCCTTGGGAAACCTTTTCCAACACAGGGCAGCACCCACCTCCAGCACTGTTTCAGGCTTAAGGCATTGTCTCAGGCTTAAGTCAGGCAGGGGAAGTAAGGCAGCCAGAAGATTAGGAGACTTCTTGCAGACAGAATGAGGACTCAGGCTGTGTCAAAGCCAAGGGGCGAGGGTCCATCACTCCCTTTTTCTATAGCCCCTAAGTCCTTCCCTGGGGGCCCCAGTGATTATGCCTGTCTTAGGTCATCCCTCCCTTGAGGAATCTTACCCATCATTGGCTAACGGATCAAGCACTGAGGGCCAGGCAAGGTGAAGTAAAAGGAGCAGAGGCAGCACCCCTGCCAGGGAGATAAGCTTTGTTTCCTTAGTGGTTTATGGTCTCAACGTCACTCACTCAGCCTTAGCCATGGAAGTGGGGGGGATTACAGCTCCTGAAACCAGGCAGGGCAGTTCCCAACAATATATAGCATAATTCTTTCACCCTCTTTCATCTAGGCCCCAACCCCCTTCACCCTGACAGCTATCAATCTGTGCCTTGTATCCATGCCTCTGTTTCTGTTTTGTTTATCAGTTTATTTTGTTCATTATATTTCACATATAAGTAAGAACATATGGTATTTGTCTTTCTCTGACTGGCTTATTAATTACCTTTTCAATGAAGCTTTGTGTATTTAAGAACAGAATACCGTGAACTTTGATAAATAAATCATATAAAGACAGAATTTTGGATTGGAAAGAACCTTGAAGTTCATCTAGCCCAAACCCCAAACCCTCTTCCTCCCCTTCTATTTCAGCAAGAGTTGATCCACAGATGAAAGAGACTTTTATATTAATAATAGTCAGAAAATAAATTCAACTCTAAAGTCAATCCCTATAACCTATTTCACTAAGCAAAAACATAATGAATAAAAAACAATATATTTATAAAGTGGTCTGCAAATCACTTTTATAGACATCTCATTTGTTCCTTATAATAGCCTGTATAACAGCTTAGAGGCTAAAAGGGCATGTTAGTGCCCCAGCTAGAAAACTTGGTCTTGCCCCAACACCAAACCCCTTTCTCTTACCATATCTTAATGTAATGGACTGATATGTGAAAAATCTATTTTAAAAGATGCACAAAGAGCCGGTTTTAATTACATGTTTAATAGCAAATATTTGAGTTTTGTCCTAGAAGGGATGAGTTCTGTTTGCAGTTCTCTCTTTGATTGTGCGCTGAGCCATGCTTTGTATGTTTTGGGTCTATCCTAATGACCCCTGACTGTTTATATGAAACTCATGAGAGCTATGACATTGTTTAATTAACCCTGTGATTTCTCCCATTGTGGGATTGGAATAGGCTGAATAGGGTATTTTAATGCTCATTGCTGTTTCCTGCCATATGACAGAAAGATGGTAATTATCAACCAGTATGCCTCATGAAGAATGTATAAAAGGGTCAGAAAAAGTTTGGATGAAGATTGGGAAGAAAAGAGAATTCCTAATCCTCTTCAAAATTTTGCCAGAAAGGGTAAAGGTGGAACCTGTTTTTTGACTGTGTTCTCTCAAAATTCTAACTCCTAGATTGGCAAATAATAAAAGATGGTGCTATAACTTAATGGAGGAGTCAGGAGTAAATGATAAATTAGCTGGCTCAGTCCAAGACTTGGTACCTCATAGCAAGCAGATTGGAAATGTCTCCACACTTGCTAATAATAGCCATCCTGGAGTTAAAGTAAGCCTTGAGTCATCATACTTCCTCTACCCAAATTCTCATTCCAGATATTTTGATATTCTCTGACACTACAACCTCTCTGAGCAGTTTAGTACTGCCTTGCTACATCCAATTAGGTACGGAATAACTGATTTATTATGTATTAGTGGGATAATCCCTGGGACTCTTAATATGTTTTAAAGTATACTCAGATTTCTTGTGAGATAAGAACCTTCTATTAGCTTGCCACAGCAAAAGTTCTCTGCTTCTGGTACTCACTCCCCATCTCTAAAATTCCTTTTTAGTTCTAGTATCCAAACTCCTTAGCAGCTTTTTTCCCCTTTTTAAAATTCTGTGTTATCCTAATATTTAAAGTTTGTAATAGTCCCCTTTTCTAATAACAAATAACTAAATAATAGGATTTCTTTGGTTTCTCCAAAGAAAGCTAGCAGCATGAGGAAAGAGCTTTGGGATTATGTGAACTCAAATTCCAACTTCACAACCCACTAGACAGGTGATTTTCAACAGGTGTGCTGCAAGAATTTTTAAAACACGCAATACTTGACTACTTAGGGACACTGAGCTCTTTTCCCTTAGATTATCAAATTAAAAAAAAAAGACAACAGCCAACAAAACAATAGCTGTCTAGTGTGAATGAATCAAAATTATACCCATTTTTTTGTCAAATTGGCAAAAGATATATTTTTGACATGCCACAGAATTTTTGTAATAGTTTATGTGTGCTAGGAGATGAAAAAGGTTGAAAATCACTGCATTGGACTTATGATATTGAGCATACTGCTTAACCTCTCTTTGCTTCTGTTTTCTTTTTACCTATAAGATAATCAATAGCTACCATACATGATTATTGTAAAAATTATATGAGAAACTAAATGTTAAACTGTTTACCCAGTTCCAGCTTATTATGGATGCTCTGCTCAAAGAATGTTGAGTTTAATTGCCATTTGTTATGGTTTAAATTGCATTTCTCCAGAATTCATATGCTACAGTCCTAACCCCAGTAGGTCTGGCTTTGTTTTCTCCAAGCCTAGTCAGTTTAGCAAATCTTCTTTGAAGTGCAAAAGGTATACATACTTTGTATATTTATCTGATTATTGGTAAAATGTGAAAAAGCAGCTTCTATTAGCTTCACTACTGGCTTGAATCCAAGATCACAGTCCCTTAAAGTGAGGTGTAATGCACCTTTTACATATATCCTAAAAATCTTCCCAATGTATTAGATTTGTTTGAACAATCTCATGATTTTGCTTCAAGGCCCAAGCTTAGGCTATTTTTTCTTTCTTGCTGTTCTTCATACTTGTAATTTTAAGATGTCATGGCTTATCAGAAACTCCTCTCCATGCGGTATTCTTCTAGTTTGCAGTAAAATTATCAAAGTTCTCCATTATTGTTATCTGACCCAATTCTAAAGTCCCCTATATTATTTATCAGCAATATTTCATGGTCTGGTCTTATTCCCTTTACCAGACGGTTTACACCTTACTTCTCTTTAATTTATTAAGAATGGAATTTGCTTCCATAGATATTTCAGTTGCTTCTCTCACCTAGCAAGATTTTTAGGCTATAATTGTTTATCCTATCCCCAGAGTACACAAAATGTACTCTGTTTCTTTCTCATTTGTATTCTTTTGCTTACAGTTTTTTATTTTAAAGATTTTATTTAATTTTAGAGAGATGGGGAAGGGAGGGAGAAAGAGAGGGAGTGAAGCATCAATGTGTGGTTGCCTCTAGCACACCCCATACTGGGGATATGGCTTGCAACCCAGGCGTGTGCCCTGACTGGGAATCAAACTGGCGATGCTTTGGTTCACAGGCCTGTGCTCAATCCACTGAGCTACACCAGCCAGGGCTGTGCTTACAGTTTTTGAACTGGCATCACAATATTCTCTGTCCACAGGTTTTCTGACTCTATGAGATTGAAATTATGTTAAGATTTTTACTTGCTATCATTTATTCAAATTAATTTTACTGGGTAGTTATGATATATAAGGCACTCTACTATTCAATATCTATTGTGGAGGAATGAAGATATTTAAAATAGTTCCAAAGAGTCCATAGTGTCAACATTCTAATCATATTTTATTTTTAGGCTTCATGTATCTGTTTATAAATGCATATATTCTGACTTGGCTTTTTCTTTTATTCTTATTTGCTGTCTCATGTAAAAAGGTTATCTACTGTCACTTCCTTCTGAGGTCAAGTAGGCCAATGAATTCCCTTTGGGGTCCTCAAGCAGAATTTTTGTCCATCTGTTTTGTGTACTAGTACTTTTAAATTCTCAGTTCTCCCCCCATTTTTAGAATAAAAATCACCACCTACTTTGCTAAAATACTGCAGTGTTAGCGATGGGTGGTTTAAGGGGTTTTCTTGCAAAAATTACATCTCACTTTGCTGAATCAGGATATCTGTATTTTTTTTTGTTTGTTTGTATGTTTGTTTTCACTCTCATCAAAAGACCAAACCACCACTTGGTATAGACTTGTTTTTATTTACTTGAAAATTAAAGAGTTGCCAACAGATTTTCTGATGAAGGGAAAGAAGATATTTAAATCCATTATTTTAGACAACAATGCCTACTTCTCAAAGAGTTAGAGCAACCCTGTCCCCTCCCAACACCAGCCTTTAAAGAAAAGCCAGACATAAAAATGAGGAAAACAAACTCTTTAGCCTTAATATGCACCCATGCTTGGAAGTGAAATGGTCCAGAAAGAAGAAAACGGAAAAAAATGTAAAAAATAGTAAAGACAAAGATACATTTTGTTAGGAATCCAATATAGAATTTGGAACCCTCCCAAAAATCTAGTTAACATCAGATGTAACATTTGTTTCCACCTTACTTTTACCCCACCCAAACAGGATATTGGTACTGTCTCATAAATCCTTTACTAATAACCGGTAAACCAACTATTAACCTTTTAAGTGTCTATTCTATGTGAAACATTGTCCTAGCTGCGAAACAAGATAAGATAAATATAAAATTCTACGCCCACTTTCAAAAGTTTTATTGTTGCAACCTGAGACTATTAGGCAGTATTGGGGGTCTTTGGGAGGTTTCAAAAGGACATTAAGCACTGAAAAATTCAGAGAAGGTAAGCATTGAACTGAGGATCTGAAAAATTGGGCTTTATTCCGTCTTTTGCCATTTCCTTGATATGTGACCTTGAGCAACTAATTTCTCTTTCAGGTCTCCCTGCCCCCATCCCCTACCTCCTCTATACACACAAAGAAAAAAAAAAAAGAAGACGTCATTCTAGATTTTTTTTAAATGTAAGAATATTTGGGATGATTACTAATGAGTTCTGTTGTGTTGCCCACATTGAAGTCTAAAGCAGCTATGGCCCAATGAGCTGACCTTCATTTTCACAGACTAAGTAATCAAGTACTAATTTTTCCCAATTCAGTAGCGCATCAGGGCTTAGAACCAAATCTTCCTATCCTGATGCTGTTTAAAAAAATTCCTGCACACAATAATGCATCTTTCAATGGTGATTGTGGCTCAGGAAAAACTTAAAATATGTTCTTGACACCGTCTACTGGAGAGGAATGTTTTTTTAAAAAAAACCTTTGAATGTATATGTGAAATGGGGGAAGGGGTAATTCTGCATATTAGAGGGAACACGGTGGATAATTAATTATTTAGTACCTCTAAAGCTATGCAGAATATCCCAAAATTCTATTGAAACACTATTCCCTCTGGCTCAGGTGACCCGTTAAGCCATTATGCAAGTAGCAGGGCAGCGCGGGCAGCCTAATAGATGCACCTGGAGAGCGGGAAAAGGCTCACAGCGGTGATAAACTGCAAACCACTTGCCAATTCACAAAATTGTCCAGAGCCATACCTAAGGAAAACCCTCCGAAACCCTCGAATTCAAGAACCCAATTTCTCTCGCTTCCAAGCATTCTATTGATTTACACTTGCGTCCTTCAACAGGTAGCGCCAATTACAACCCCTACGGCACTGCCGCCCAGCATACTGGCCAATACCTCTGTCAATCAAATACTCCAGCTACCTTTCCAAGTTCTCTCCTCCCCCTTTCGTGGACTTTTCCTTCGGCCTATCCCCAAATTTCTTCCGCGTTTTGCAACAGTGGAACTTGACCCTATCGAGCCTAGGATTGGAGAGGAAGCTACTCCCGCCCTTTGATGTCCCGGAGCTCTCCTCCCCTTTCAGGGCTCTGGGCTGTCTGGGCAGGAGGGGGCGGTTTGGAGGCAGGGCTTGCCTCCCACGGCGGGAGGGCGGAGCCTGTGGTGGAGCCTGTGGTGGAGCCTGTCTGCTCGGTTAGGACCTCGGAGAGCGCCGGGCGTCGCGACCGAAAGGACTGGAGAAGCTGCTGGAGCCGGGTCGGAGTGACGCCTGCGAGCCCGCCTCCCTCCGCACCCTGAACTTGCCCGGCTGACGGGCAGCTAGCGGCGGCTGTGGAAGGTGCTTATGTCTGGAGTCAGATAGCCATCCCTCTGGGACGCGGACGCCGCCGTCCAGCCGCCGCTCCCTCACACCTGTGTGTGCGTCTGTGAGCGTGAGCGCCCGCGCGTGATGTCTGCGCGGCGGTGTCTGTGTTCGCGCGTCCGCGGGAGAGAATCCAGCGCCTCTGCGCTCGGCCCGGGGAGGGACCGCAGGAGCCAGCTGGCAGAGGCAGGACTCGGGCCGCAGCCCTCGCCGCCACTGCTTCACGTCCTGCAAGGGCCACTGCTGGGCTGCAGGAAGAGCGGACTGGCGGGTGATCGCGGCGCCCGCAGGCAGAGCCCGGCGGGAGGCGGCCGGAGACGCGGGAAGGGGAGGAGGGGTAGCAGAGGGTGAGGCGGAGGGAGAAGCGGGGACAGCTGACCCCACCGCTCGTCCCTCCCGTTAGCTGTTGCTGTAGGTCAGCCTCAGA
Organism: Trachops cirrhosus; assembly: GCA_028533065.1. Classification (NCBI taxonomy): domain Eukaryota; kingdom Metazoa; phylum Chordata; class Mammalia; order Chiroptera; family Phyllostomidae; genus Trachops; species Trachops cirrhosus. Next base: position 101,668,899 of record CM052539.1, on the reverse strand, counting down.
TGCTTTGGGGTCCGGGTTTTTGGAGGTAGGGAATGGGAAAAGCGCCCCTCCCTCCATTTCCTACTGAGCAAAAGAGAGCGTTGACGACGGACGATGGGGTTATAATCAGGAAGGTGGTGGTACCGCCCCCCCCAACATCATTTTTCTGAAAATAATATATTCTGAGCTGAACCTTCAGTTGGAAAGCCCGCCCTTAAGAGAGAGACCGTCTTGGTCTGTTGGCTTGTGGTTTGATTGTATAATAATGATGATACAATGCTAATGACGACGATGACACTGCCTTTTATTTTTACCCCACTGCTGATAAAGCGTAGCCACAGCTGGCGATAAAGCCCTTGAAAAATTGATGTATGAGGAGAATATACCGTTTTTTCTGAGTTGTGCGTTTTTTCTAAGGTATGCTTTTTAGAATTAAAATTTGACAATATGTAGCGCCCCCCCCATCTTTCTCTCTTTAGTCCTTTATAGCCAATGCTAGTAAAATGGGTAAAATGGGGACTGGCTATTGCCTTGACTAAGGAAAAGCTAAACACTTTTACCTGGGTATAGTACCATGTGTTAAGTCATCCTTTCCTTTGAATTTCTCAACAGTTTTTAAAATGAAGAAGTTTAATTTCCGAAAAGTTTTGGATGGCTTAACTGCGTCCTCCCCTGGCAGTGGTAGCAGCAGTGGCAGTAACAGTGGTGGTGGGGCTGGCAGTGGTTCCATGCACTCAGGAGGGACTGCGGGGGTTCTCAGAGAAGAGATACAGGAAACCCTGACTTCAGAATATTTCCAGATCTGCAAGGTAAGTTTTGAATTGGTTTAAAACCTATTTTTAAATTTTTTTTTATTTTACTGTTATGAGGAAAGAAGTGTACACACACACACACACACACACGCACACACTCAGGACTGGAAATTTTTGAGATGCCAGCATCAGAGAGTCAGGTGTAGAGAACTCCGTGGATAGGTCAGTTTGAATTAATACAGATATACCAGCATCAACTTAAAAAGCAATGGTAGTTTAAGGGGGAAATAAGCAAACATAAAAAGTGGAATTTGCCAATAATGTTAAGGCTCAATAGTAGAGAACATTTTTAATGTAATATGTATGTATAAGTTGTAAATTGAAGGAGAAAAATAGTCATTCTGGGTAATCCTATGATGTCATTCAGATAAACTAAGTGTTATTTTATTTCACTGTTCAGCTATTAAGTTGGTGTTAGAATCAGGTAGATAACATCTAGTTGAATACATCCATTGTAAAAGAGCTAATGGCATTGTTTTAAAATTATTGTTTAAATTCTGAATAAAAACACTTCCAGAGTCTTAAACTCTAAACAAACAAATGCCATGAACTTAATAATAAGAACTTTTAATGCTCATAGAACTCAAAAATAGTGTTCTGGTTTAGTGGGGAAACATTTTAGGTAACTATACTTTAATGTTGAACTTGTAATGAGCGTTTCTGAAGGGGAAAGATGAGAACTTACAAAATAAGTATTATGTTAATATATAGAGGTGTTGTTACATTTTCTGAAATAAAGTGATTTGTAATTTTTATTGTCCTTTTTTATGGTGTCCTAGGAATGTGCTTTTTACCTGGCATGTGTAATAAAAAGGCTATTAAGTCATTCATATGATATATTTTTATATTTATAAAAACATATTTATTGTGTTTGAATGCATTTATTGTGTTATAAAAATATATTTATTGTGTTTGAATGCATAAGAAGAAACAGTAAATTTTTGAAATTACAGAAATTAAGTATTACATTTTTTCACATTTCAACAAGTTTTTTTAATTATTAAAATTAGTTTTGTAGTAAACAAATTATGTATAATAAAGTAAGTTTCAATGACTGCATTAGTCTCCATTCCCAGTAGCATTATTATAAAACATTCACATTGTGGTTATTAAAATGTTGTAAATTAGTTTACATAAAATGGAGTTTATTTATAATTAGGTTACATAAATAGATTTAATTATAACCTACCTTGTGAGCTTTGTATACAATACAATTTTGAATAAAAATATTATACAGTTTTTGTCCTCAATTTGAAATAATAGATATTTTGTCAGATGAAGGAGAGATTAAATACTGGTAATGAGATAAATATGTAAAAGAGTCCTAGAGATCAAAGTTGGACAGCTAGGAAAGGGAGTTATGCCCTGATTCTCTAATCTTTGATGTATTACTATTTCACTTCAAGATTTGAAAAAATTTCCAAATTCTCTCAGTTCATGAATGTGGTAGTGATGGAAGGGAGTTTTAGCAGATGTAAAATTGGTATAGAAAAAGTAGACTTCTGAAACCAAGTGGCATTGGGCTGTTGAGGTTATGAAGATGATAGAGAAGGTTTTAAATAAAAATATTCAGAAGAAATGAGTGAATGCAAGAGAGTAAAATGGGATTATAGTCATCCTATTTATTCAGACAAGAGATAGTCATGGTGTAGCAGGAAGAGCAATGGCCTTGGAATCAGAAAATGTGTATTTTGCTTACAGCTCTGCCATTTGCCAGCCACATAATCTTGGCGAAGACCTTTATCTGCCTTGATCCTAGATTTTTGCATCTGTAATATGGTAATAAGTATTTCTGCCCTTCTTTCCTAAGAAGGTTATCAAGAAAAAGAAACAAGGCCATTAGTTGAAGGCAATGTATAGATTGGAAAAGGCAATAAAATATATATTTATAATATTGCAAAAGTTTTAAAATCACCTTGTTCTTGGTGGAATGACTATCACCAGTGGGTTATAATAACATTAGGTAACAATTTTCAAAAAAATTATAGGGATAGCTATATAAGCAGAACACTAATAGTATTAAAATCTTTCTAAACGGGGGAAGTACTATGGCATCTTTGGATAGGAATATAGTTAATTTTAATAAGTGGTTATATGATTGTGCTTTACATTACCCAGACTATAATAAAATATATAAAAATGGATGAAGAAAATTCCAAAATTAGAACTGTTACTAAAATGGGGACTTCTTTTGTACTCACTGATTAAATGTGCAAAGAACATTCTATTCTGAGTACTGAGAAGCTGGCACCTTCTGGATACTTGTACCTTTTCAACATGTCAAAATTAAAGTATAAATCTAGACTCTTTTTTTGAAAACCATCCTTCTCTCTATTATCTGAAGTCATTAAGTTCTATCTATTTCATTTCACCATCTCTGCTACTTGTCATTTCATCATATTTTCTTGCCTGGTCTCTTGAAATCACTTCCTAACTGATCTTCTCACCTCTCGTTTCACCCTAGTCCAATTCATGTTTGTTATAACTATTATTTCTGAACTATAATGTTAATTATGTCATTTCCCTGATAAAAAATTCTGTTTGTCTTTCTAGACCAATGATGCTCCACAAATAAATGTAATGTGAAACTCCAGTAAATAACATTTATTAAATAAATGTAGTTAATTGGCATATATTTTAAAGTAAATAATAAATTATATCATCTCTGTAGGTATATACTTATTATGTTATGATTATTATTGGTTCTTGTGTAATATTATGCACAGGCAGGTAGTAGGACATTTGCTAGTTTTAAAAAAGTAAATGTATAAAGTTACTGTTGTTATAATCAATGCTACATCTATAAGAAGTTAAAAAACAGAAATGGTAGATGAAATTTTGGTTCAAGGTCAGCAAAAAGCCCAAACAGGTTGATGCATTGGTTTACTACAATCTGTTTTAAGTTTAGTATATATGCATTTAAATGTCCTTGATAAATGCGTGAAATGCCTTTTATGAATTTGAATTCTATGAAACAATTCGAAATCACTGCTTTATACGATAAACTTCAAAGTTCTTAACTTCAATTGTGTGTAGTTCTGTTCAGAAATGCATACAGATGTTTACCTTTGCATCCTCATTTTTGTGATTCCCTAAGCATATTGTTTTCCCAGAAAGCACCAGACTTCCTCATATCTCAATGCCTTTTCTCAGTGTGTTGCTTCTGTCTAGAATATCTCTTCCAGCTTTAGTATAATTGGAGAATTCCCAGCTACCCTTTACATCAAAGTTCAAACACCACCTTTATGAAACCAGCTGAGACCACTACTTTCCTTATCTACCTGCCCATGCAGAGTTTTTTTTCCCATTCTCTGTTTTCCTATATCACCTGGCATATACCTGTGGAGTGAATTTAGCACCTTGTTATGATTAAAAATATTATTTCTGTTACTGTCATTATACTATGAACTCTTTGAGAGGCAAATATATTTTGTTTCCTTATCACTGATAGGTGCTCATTACCTAAGAGGCTAGTGGTTCTCAACTGTCTGTCTAAAAGAAAGATTTTTAGCTCCACCCTTGTTTTAGAGAATCAAAATCTCTAGGGATGGGGCCTACGCACTTGCATTTTTCAAAGATGCCTCACAGAAGATTCTGATGTACAGTCACTATTGAGAACCATTATAGTAGACACTTAATATACTGTATGAATGAAGCAACATGGTTGGTTGCTTAATTTACATGGTTGCTTAATTAATATGCATGGCTCATTGATTAATTTAAAATAAATTAATGTAGATGATAATTAATAATTATATATAATAGACATATATACATTCATTCCTATAGTTAACTGACCCACACTTAATTAGGCTGGGAGCATGTGAATGTGAGTATTGTAGCTAGAGAGTTCCATCAGTATCATCTATGTTTTACAAAGAGAATGGAGTTTTTCTTAATCTAGCAAATTGTTTAAATTAAAATTACAGAGTTTAATCTGTTAAATAGCTCATTTGACCTTCATAACAATCCTATAAAGAAGGTAAGGAAACTTACCTGTTAATATTTTTATTTTACTGATAAGACATCTGAGGCCAGAGAATTAAAGTGATATCCTTAGGTCTCCAAGTTAGTTGGTAAGAGACATAGCTAAGTTTAACATACTTTCTTTGATTCTCAAATCCAGTACTTTTTTACTTCATCTTTGTTATTTAACAAGGCAACATGGTAAATTCCTCAGTAAACATAGAAACTATGAGAAGATAAGACTATTTTATTGACTCTTCCTTCAAAATACATCCAGATAAAACCGTATCTTTTTCACCACATCTCTTGCCTAGACTACTACTCGTAAGTATTTTCCCTGCTTTCTTTTCACTCAGGCCACACCACAGCCTCATCTCATAATAGATAGAATAATCCTTTTAGAATTTACATCATATCATGCAATGTTTGCTCAGAACTCTCATGGCTTTTCATTTCTCTTAAAAATAAGTCCTATTGTGCCTTATAAAACTCTAAGATTTGGCTACTGACAAGACATAATTTTGGACTTTTTCTGTTACTTACTCTACCAACTACGTTACTACTTCTCAGACGTGATTCCTGCCTCAAGGCTTTTGTATTTGCTCTTTCCTTCATATGGAGCACTCCTCCCCCCACCCCCTGATTATATTACTTGTTTCCTTTGCATCATTCAGTTCTTTTTATTTTTAAGATTTTATTTATTTTTAGAGAGAGGGGAAAGGAGAAAGAGGAGAGAAACATCAATGTGAGAGAGAAACATCTATGAGTTGCCTCTCCCTGGCCCCTGCCCCCATCCAGAGATCTGGCCCGCAGCCTGGGCATGTGCTCTGACCAAAAATCAACCAGAGAACTTTCAGTTTGCAAGATGATGCCTAACCCACTGAGCCACACCGGTCAGGGTGTCATTCAGTTCTTCATTCAGTTGTTAACCCTCATAAAGATCTTTATTGACCATTGTTCACTTCCTTTATTCTCAACCCTCATCCTGATTACTTTTTTCTTCATAACACTTATTGTACTACCTGTTATTAAATTATATATTTGTTTGCTTCTCCTATAATAATGTAATTCCATGAGGGCAGCACTTCATTTTGTTTACAACTGCCTCACCAATTTACAGAATAGTGCTTGCCACATGGAGGGCAAATATTTGTTGAATGAATGAATGAGTAAATGAGAGCAAGGAAGCTGATAAAGAAGCGATTTTCAATGAGTGTGCCACGAGAATTTCTAAAACATGTTGTACCTGATTGCTTTGTCAGGCATACTGACTTCTTTTCCCTTAGATTGTCAAATAAAAGAAATGACAACAGCCAGCACAACAATAGCCATCCAGTGTGAGTGAATTAAAATTATACCTATTTTTTGTGAGAGTGGCAAAAAATGTAGTATGTTTTTTTTTGGTGTGCCACAGAATTTTAGTAATTAGTTTATGTATGCCATGAGATGAAAATGTTGAAAATCACAGCGATAGAGTGATGTATTAAGAACAAACTAGATATTATTTTGAATGACCTTTTGAAAAATGCTTTTATTAAATAAATTTTTTATTACATAAAAACAAGGAACCATTCAGTGAAAGAGTGTCACTGCTTTAGGAACATGTATATAATTTTCAAAAAGATACGGAAAAGGAAATCATAGAAAGATTTATTTAAATTTATTTTATTTTTTACTGAAGAAGGTATTAGGAACATTCTTGTTTTCCAATGATCTTTTTAGGGGAACAATTCAGAAGTATTAGACAGACAGTGACAAACACATGGAATGTTCTAGGAATATTCTAGACCTAATTGACAAAATAGACAAAAATAAATACATCACCAGGACCAGATGTCATAATCCCTAAAGTTTTGAATAAACTCTTAGTTAATTCACTATTCATCATCACATTTAAACTATTTTTTTTTGTTATAAATGGCCATGGTGTCAGTGCCAATATTTAGATAACTAGTGTAATGTCTTCAGGGAAATGAATTTGTAATCATGATGTCATACTAGACATAATATCAGATATTGCCAGATAAATATGTATAATCAGAAACATAGGCGTAGACTGTGAAGAGTTGGGCTTTCCAGGACCCTGGAGAGATGAAAAGAGAAGTACCTAGATATCCTTGACTATTATCTCCTCAGGTTTTTTTATTGTCTCTACATTCTTCTTATTTTACATTATTTTAGTTGGGGGTTTCTGTAAATGAAATTGGCACAAGACTATGAACACAATTCCTCATTTCCTCAATTTTCATTCATTAAAAGAACTATACAAGATTCCCTGACATGGGTGGACCTGTCTCATTCTGTACTTATAAACTGGTAGAATAAAAGGTAGTACAGTTGACACTGCAGGATAACTTATTATGAATAAAGCATTTGGCAATGACTTCATGCTCTTATTACTAAAATGAACAGCAGAGGAAGGGCATCTTTAATAATAGTAATGGATGCCAAAAATAAGTTACCTTGTTATGATTGAGATGTTAACAAATTTAAAAACCAAATAGAATTAAAAAATACATATATATTTTAGAACTAAAAATCAAAGTCAAATTATTCAGTGCTCTAGGCTTTCTATTTTACTTATCCTAGTGTACAGGAGCAGACTTGAGTAAGGGACTACAGACTTGTAGGAAGTACACATGTTTGTAATCTTTTTAAGTTACCATAGAGAACAATCACATTTTCTCACAAAATGTCCTTTGATGCTAGTATATTGTCAGCAAATTGGGTTATTAGTCTTATTTAGTATGGCAGTTCTTAATGTTCTTAAAAACAAACAGTGCTGTCATACATTATGTCTCAGTATAGAGCTAATTTACAATCTTACATAATTTCCAAATTTATCTGTGGGATTATTTAAACCAAATTCCTATTTTTGAAGTTTAGTACATTTCTCTGCCTTCACTTGAAGATGTGCCTGCAAAAAATCATAGGGTTAAGTTCTATAGTTTATTTTAATGATAGGATAAGTGTATTGGTGTCCCACATTATAGTCTATAAATCATTTACATACTAGCAATAAAATAAAGTTTAATAGCAATGAGTTTGTATTCATTAAAAATTTCAGATAGTAGCCCTACTTGTCAAATAGTGACCTTTATTAAAGATTTCAGTTATAATGACAGTTATATTTTTGTATAGTTAAGTCTTTGATCCCTTCCTTTTTATCTCCTGAGCAAGGAAATTCCTCGAAAATTCAGTTTTGATTAAATATTCATTTCTACTTCCTTTTATTTTATTTTTTTGATCTTTTATATTTTAACTTTTTTTCAGTCTAAACAGAATTTGTTTTGGTGTACCGTGTGGCTCTAAACTGATTTTTTTTTCAAGTAGCCAATTATCATACCACTTATTAACTAATTCTTTTTCTGCTGGTTATGATACTCCTTTGTCATATATTAACTTTTGTTGTGTGCTAGGATTTGTATCTGGGTTAACAATGTTCTTCCATCTTTCTGCCTATTCTTATGCCAAAATCATACTGATTTAATTTTCAGCTTAAAAAGACTGGTCAAAATAATGCATAGGGTAGGTCTTGGAATATTTGAAAGGAAATGCAGTGCCTATGCTCATTAACCAAATACTGCAGAAGTTGTGTTTATTACAACAAGGGAGATCACGCACCACAGGGAACCATGAGACAACTCAGTAAGAGGGTATTAGGGAGGCTTGTTAGAGGATTTGGGTTTGTGTTAGGTGATTTTAGGAAAGTTCAAAGAAGCATAATTGACTTGTCAGAAAATAGGGGACAAAGCTATCATCTTGTAACCTAAGAATATTTATCTAGGAGGCAAGAGGAACAGCATGGGCTAAAGCTATAATTACTAAAGAAGCAATCGTTACATTAGTTGGATGAGGGGAACATTTAATCATTAGTGTGGTTTATGCCATATTCTTACATTTATCAGTACCTAGACATGATCCGGAAGTGCTTCATCATTGTCATAGAGGGTCCTTATTTGTTGTTTTTTTGTGAGATTGTTCATATTCTGTGGAAGAACACCATGGCTTAGCTGTTAGTGCCAGGCAAGCTCAAGCTAATAACTGTTAGAGGCTACTTTTTTCTCTTTTAGCAGTTTATTACTTCTGAAGCAGCTTTGTAGCTAAAGTTGCTACACTATATTGCTAAACAGGCCCCCTTTATTACCTATATAAGAGAAATTTTTCTTGTTGATCAGCAGCCAACAATTCATATTGGTTGACTTGAATTTGTTACATAATTGTTAATACAAAATGATTTGAAATTGCTATATAATTATATATAATATGTAATATATAAGCTACTGTTTAGCAAAATTATCTACTTGAAATAGTATATTTGAAAACAACTATACTAAGTACAACAATTTTTGTGCTAATTTTATTTGTACTGTTTCTCCATTTTGTCACAATTTATATTTTCTTTTCTTCACCTTTTTGAGAAAATATACAGATTTTATTTCCTCCCCATAATATTCTGTAGCAGGCAGCTGTAACTCTAGCAGGTAAATAGAAGATTTGAAGTAACTATTGTTTTTTTGAGAGTTCAACCTGGCAAATGAATTTGGTATTTTTGTGTGAATATACAAAATTTCATTTGCTGCAGAAATAAAAACTATTTTTCAAAAATAAAATTATAGATAAAACTAATTTTCAAAAATCTTATAGGAAACTCTATCATGTATGTATTAGTCTGAGTGATGCAAGCTGACTACGTATAATACTCTGATTTTTTACTTGAACCATGTGACATCAGCTGCACCAGTTATTTTAATTAAGTTCCAGAAGAGAAATTATTATCTGGTTTTCATCACTGCAAATATTTTTACAAGGCTAGAGTAATTTGACTTCTATTTTCAAACCCTTTTTAGCCACTCCCATAGTGGCAGACATAGATTATTTAACACAAGAAAAGTATGTGAGGTGAAATAATATCCTTAGCAAATGTATATCTTGAGGAGAACATTGTATATGGTAGTAGGCCAGGCTGTTGAATGAATCATACTAAGAAACTTAACTGAGTCTAGAAAAGATTCAGGGAGGGAGTGCATGGGGCATAGTTACTGAAGGCAATTTCACTAAATGTATTTGCTTGCTTTTGTGTGCTCAAATATAAGCAGAGATTAAAATTCAAGATGAAAGCTACAGAACCTGGAAAAATGGAAGCAGGAGTGATGCAGGAGAAATTGTGATATTGACAATAGTCCAGATACTCAGGTTGATCACAAGGAACCAGGATAAAAGAACATTAAGGGACCAGCAAAAAGCTAACTCAATACCAAGTCTATTGGTTGTTTTTCTTAATCCTCTTAATATAATGAAAGGATTATTTTTATAATTTTATTTATTTATTTTTAAAATTTTATTTATTTATCTTTAGAGGTGAAGGGAAGGAGAGAGGGGGAGAAATATCAATGTGTGGCTGCTTCTCATGCGTCCCCTGCTGGGAACTGGCCTGCAACCCAGGCATGTGCCCTGACTGGGAATCGAACCTCGATCCTTTGGTTCCCAGGCCGGCGCTCAATCCATTGAGCTACACCAGCCAGGGTATTATTTTATTTTTTAAATTAACTCCTGTGACAATGGTTAATAAGATTACATACGTCACAAGTGTACAATTGTATGATACGTCATCATCTGTATATTGCATTGTGCGCTCACCACCCAAAGCCAAATCTTCCACCACCATATATTTGACCTCCTTTATCCTTTACTGTCCCAACCTCCTTCCCTTTGGTAACCACCATCCTGTTATCTGTGTCTATGAGTTTGTTCATTTTTCTTGTTTCTTCACGTGTTGCTTTCAATTTTTCCTTTTTATTTAATTTGTTGGGATGATACTGGTTAACAAAATTATACAGGTTTCGGGTGCACAATCCTACAGTACATCATCTGTATGCTGTATTTTGTATCCAGTACACCAAGTCGTCTCCGTCCATCACCCTTTATCTCCCTTATACCCTCCTCCCCCTCGCCCAAACCCAAGTCTCCCCAATAGTCACCATGTTGTTGTTTGTGTCCATGAGTTCTTTCTCTTATTTTTCTCTTTTGCTCGATCCCTTCAGCCCCCTAAGTCACACCCCACAGCTGTCAGCCTGCTTTCTATCTATGAGTCAGCATTGCTTTTGCTTGATAGTTCATTTTGTTCATTATATTCCACATATCAGTGAAATCATATGATGCATGTCTTTCTGTGACTGGCTTGTTTCACTTAGCATAATGCTCTTCAGGTTCATCCATGTTGTCACAAAGGATAAAATTTCCTTCTTCTTATTGCTAAGCAATATTCCATTGTGTAAATGTACCACAACTTTCTTATCCACTCATCTACTGATGGGACACTTGGGCTGCTTCCAAATCTTGGCCATTGTAAATAATGCTGCAATGATCATAGTGGTACATAGATTCTTTTGAATTAGTGTTTTGGGTTTCTTCAGATAAATTCCTAGAAGTAGAATTGCTGGGTCATAAGACAGTTCCATTTTTAAGTTTTTTGAGGTATCTCCACACTGGTAATATATCTTTTTCTCTTGGAAATTTAAGTTGTCTTTTTATATAATAAATGATATTAAGAAGTCTTGTGGAATAGAAAGCCATTTAAAGCCATTTACCTGTGTTTAACTGACCATTTCAAACTTAGATGACCAATGCCAAATATTGTGATCAATTTTCAAACTTATAGGACTTATGTGGGTAGTTATGTGACCTTTTTGATATAACGCCACTTAATATCCTTCAACTATGCTTCAAATAATATACTTTGGAAATAATGATTCAGTGTATTTTACCCATAACTAACTTCTTTATGCAATACATTGTTGAATATGTGAATACATAAATTGAGTTTAGGAGTATGCTGGTTCAAGCATATGGGGTACAGCTTGAAGACTTCCAAATCTTGTGGAGACCATTGAATCCCTTGGAAATAATTTGAAATCCTCATAATACTTTAGACCTGGAAGAGAATTTAGAGATAATCAAATTAAATGTATCATTTTTACAAGTGCAGAAATCAAGCTCAAAGACATTAAGATTACATTAAGGTTAGATAATGTTAACTAATGTTATGTTTTTTTCAGGATTTTGCAAATAAAAATAACCCATTTTATGTTCTTGAGTTAGAGATATAGCTTGAAGTCTATGTTAATAAATACCTCACAATGTTTGATTGAACAACAATATACTTCCATACTCATCAATAGCCTTCTGTTAATGTTAATCTCCTAAATGTCAATTCTATGCAAGTAAGGCTTTAATATGTCTCTCTGCCTTTAACAAGCTGTTTTACAAAACTGTACTTTAATTATGTCATGTTTGTATTCAGCAAATTTATTTTGGAATAACTGTCATTACTTAATATTTTAAATAAAAAAACCTGTGGATGCTTTTCAAAATTCTGTGGACAGTATAAAGAATTACTTTTTTCATTTAAAATTATGTGATGGTGTGATAGTGTACTTACCTCACTACATTGATAAAATGCCTGCTCCATACTTATTGCATGTCATTATCTAGAGCATAAAATATCAGATTTCAAAGGAGAAAATTTTTGATTTAGAAATATTAACTAGACACCTAGTTTTTGATAGCTTGTATCAAGTAAGCTATTTACTTTCAGTGGGTGGTTCAGATAAATGGCATTTGTTTTATTTTTATTTTTCTTATTTTTAGACCTTTTGCTTTGCAGGACAACACCTAACCAGCTGAGCCACACCAGCCAGGGCACTGTCTTTTTTGTGGATTCAAAATTTTCTCTTGTTCTTCCTGTAAAAAGTGGGGTAGCCTTTGAGAGTCACTACTTTATGTGGGTCTCCAACATCATAATCATGTTCCAGCCAGGGGACAGCCTGTCCTACACGTGGCCATATAACTGAAGTTCCAGGTCATGGGGAATCACCAAAAGCCCCTGCAGCCACTATAATGTTATTTCTCTTATTTATTTATGTGTTTGTTTGTTTATTTTATTTATTTTTATTGTTGTTCAAGAACAGTTGTCTCCATTTTCCTGCCACCTCTTTTCACCACCCCACCCACTCCCACCTCCCACCTCAATCCTCTCCCCCTTTGGCTTTGTCCATGGGTCCTTTATACATGTTCCTTGGCAACCCTTCCCCTTTTTTCCCCTGTTATTACCCTGTCCCCTCCCCTCTGCTTACTGTCAGTTTGTTGTCGATTTCAATGTCTCTGGTTATATTTTGCTTACTTGTTTGTTTTGTTGATTAGATTCCACTTATAGGTGAGATCATATGGTATTTGTTTTTTAGCACCTGGCTTATTTCACTTAGCATAATGCTCTCCAGTTCCATCCATGCTGTCTTGAAGGGTAGGAGTTCCTTCTTTCTTCCTTCTGCATATTATTCCATTGTGTTAATGTTCTATAGTTTTTGATCCATTCATTTACTGATGGACACCTAGGTTACTTCTAGCACTTGGCTATTGTAAATTGTGCTGCTAGGAACATTGGGGTGCAGAAGTTCTTTTGAACTGGTGATTCAGGATTCTTAGGGTATAATCTTAGCAGTGGAATCAGTGGGTCAAAAGAATGGTCCATTTTTAGTTTTTCTGAGGAAATTCCATGCTGCTTTCCACAACGGCTGCACCAGTCTGCATTCCCATCAATAGTACACTAGGGTTCCCTTTTCTCCACACTCTCCCCAGCACTTGTTGTTTGTCGATTTGTTTATGATGGCCATTCTGATTGATGTGAAGTGGTACCTCATTGTGGTTTTAATTTGCATCTCTCTGATGGCTAGTGATGCTGAGCATCCTTTTATATGTGTCTGGGCCCTCTGTATGTCCTCCTTGGAGAAGCATCTGTTCATTTCCTTTGCCCATTTTTAAATTGTGTTGTTTGTCTTCCTGATCTGAAGTCATGTGAGTTCTCTATATATTTTGGAGATCAAACCCTTGTCCAAGGTATCATTGGCAAGTGTATTTTCCCATATAGTTGGTTTCCTTTTCATTTTGCTGATGTTTTCTTTAGCTGTTCAGAAGCTTTTTATTTTGATAAAGTCCCATTTGTTTATTCTTTCCTTTATGTCCCTTGCTCTAGGGAACATATTTGTGAAAATGTTGCTGCATGGAATATCTGAGATTTTCCTGCCTATGTTCTCCTCTAGGACTTTTATCATGTCCCAATTTATATTAAATCTTTTATCAACCTTGAGTTTATTTTTGTGTAAGTTGGTGGTCAGGTTTCATTTTTTTTTGCATGTAGCTGTCCAGATCTCCTGACACCATTTGTTGAAGAGGTTATTTTTACTCCATTTTATGCATCTGTCCCCTTTGTTGAATATTAATTGACCATAGAGACTTGGGTTTATTTCTGGTCTCTATTCTGTTCTATCAATCTCTGTGTCTGTTCTTATGCCAATACCAGACTGTTTTGAATACAGTGGCCTTGTAGTATAGTTTGACATCACATATTTTGATCCTTTCTACTTTGTTCTTCTTTCTCAAAAATTGCTGTGGCTATTTGGGGTCATTTATGGTTGCATCTAAATTTTTAAAAGATTTGTTCTAGATCTGTGAAGTTTGCTATTGGTATTTTAATAGGGATTGTGTTGAATCTGTAAATTGCTTTGGTTAGTATGGACATTTTGATGATGTTAATTCTTCCCATTCATGAACATGGCATATGCTTCCATTTGTTTTTGTCTTCCTTAATTTCTTTCTTCAGTGTTGTGTAGTATTCTGAGTACAGGTCTTTTACCTCTGTGGTTAGGTTTATTCCTAGGTAATTTATTTTTCTTGTTGCTATAGCAAATAGGATATTTTTTTTAATTTCTTTTTCTGATATTTCTTTGTTGGTGTACAGAAAGGCCTTTGATTTCTAAATATTGACTTTGTATCCTGCTGTCTTGCCAAATTCACATATGAGGTTGAGTGTTTTTTTTTTTTGGTGGAGTCTGTAGGGTTTTCTGTGTACACAGTCATGTCATTGGCAGTGACAGCTTTACTTCCTCCTTTGCAATTTGGATGCCTTTTATTTCTTTTTCTTGTCTGATTACTGTCACTAGGACTTCCAATACTATGTTGAATAGAAGTGGTGAAAACAAGCATCCTTGTCTTGTTCCTGATCTTAGTGGGAGAGCTTTTAATTTTTGCCCATTGAGTGTGATGTTGGCTGTAGGTTTCTCATATATGACCTTTATGATGTTGAGGCATGCTCCCTCTACTCCCATTTTGCTGAGCGTTTTTATCATAAATGGGTGCTGTACCAAATGCTTTTTCTGTATCTATTGATGTGATCATGTGATTTTTGTCTTTCCTTTTGTTTATGTGATGTATTACATTTTTTGATTTGTGAATATTGTACCATCCTGTATGGATGAATCCCACTTGATCATGGTCTATGATCTTTTTAATGTATTGCTGGATGCAGTTTGCCAATATTTTGTTGAGGATTTTAGTGTCTATGTTTATCAGCAATATTGGCCTGTAGTTTTCTTTCTTTGTTGTGTCTTTATTTGTTTTGGGGATTAGGATGATGCTGGCCTCCTACAAAGAGTTTGGGAGTCTTCTCTCTTCTTGGATGTTTTTGGAATAGTCTGAGATGGATAGGGGTTAGCTCTTCCTTAAATGATTTGTAACATTCTTCTGCAAAACCATCCCGTCTAGGATTTTTGTGTGCTGGGGTTTTTTTGATTACTGCTTCAATTTCACCAGCTGTTTTTGGTCTGCTCAAGCTTTCTGCTTCTTCTTGATTCAGTTTTGGAAGATTATATTTTTGTAGATATTTGCCCATTCACCCAGTTTTCAAATTTCTTGGCATATAGTTATTTATAGTAATTTCTTAAAATTCTTTTTATTTCTGTAGTATCAGTTGTAATTTCTCCTCTTTCATTTCTCTTTATTTAGGTCCTCTTTTTTCCTTGATGAGTCTGATTAAAGGCTTGTTGATTTTGTTTATCTTTTCAGTGAACCGGCTCTTGGACTTACTGATGCTTTGAATTGTTCTTTTAGTCTATATGTCATTTAATTCTGCTTGATTTTGATTATTTCCAAATAATCACTCTGCGCTTTGTTTGTTGTTGTTTCAACTCACTCTCGGCTTTGTTTGTTATTGTTTCTCCATTTCTTGTAGATGTAGGGTTAAGTTGTGCATTTGAAATGTTTCTATCTTTTTTAGGTAGGCCTGTGTTGCTATGAACTTCCCTCTGTGGACTGCCTTCGTTGTGTCCCATAGGTTTTGGACTGCTGTGTGTTATTTTCATTTGTTTCCAGAAACTTTTTGATTTCTTTCTTGATCTCATTCTGGACCCATTCATCGTTTAATAGCATGATATTCAGTCTCCTTGAATTTGAATGTTTTCAAGTTTCGGGGGTTTTTTTAGAGGTTGGTTTCTAGTTTCAGGCCCTTGTGTACCAAGAAAAAGCTCAATAAGATTTCAATTTTCTTGAATTTGTTGAGGCTTGTTTTGTGTCCTATAATGTGGTTCAGCTTTGAAAATGTTTCATATGCATTTGAAAAGAATGTGTATTTTGCTTCTTTGGGATGAAAGTTAATATATATACATATATATATATCCTATATATATACTAGATCAAATGGGCTTAATTGATATATATATACACACATATATATGTGTGTGTGTATGTATATATACATACATATGTGTGTGTGTGTGTGTCGTTAAGTGCCCCAATATCCTTGTTGATATTTTGTTTGGAAAATCTATCCATTGTTGACCATGGGGTGTTAAAACCCCCTACTATAATTGTGTTGCTGTCTATATCTTTTCTGAAGTCCTCCAAGATTTTTCTTATATATTTGGGTACTCCTTTGTTGGGTGCAATAATGTTTACAATGTCTTCTTGATGGATTCTTCCCTTGAATATTATGAAGTGTCTTTCTGTGTCTTTTTCAGTGGCCTTTGTTTTGAAGTTGATTTTTTCTGACTTAAGTGTTGCTATTTCAGCTTTTTTTTCCTGTCCATTTGCTTGGAATATTTTTTCCAACCCTTCACTTTCAGTCAGTGTAGGTCTTTTGTTCTAAGGTGGTTTTCTTGTAGGCAGCATATGTGCAAGTCATGTTTTTTTAATCCATTCAGCTATTCTGTGTCTTTTGATTGGAGCATTTAATCCATTTACATTTAAGGTTATTATTGATAGGTACTTGTTCATTACCATTTTACTCCCTTTGTACCTGTGCTTCTCTCTCTGTCACTCTATTTCTTCCTCTTTTCAAAGCAGTCCCTTTAGCATATATTTTAGTGCCGGTTTGGTAGAGGTATATTCTTTCAGCCTTCTTTTGTCTGGGAATCTCCTTATTTGGCCTTCCATTTTAATTGAGAGCATTGCTGGGTAGAGTACTCTTGGTTGCAGGCCTCTGGGTTTCATTACTTGGAATATTTCTTGTCATTCCCTTCTGGTTTGGAGCATTTCCATTGAGAAGTCAGCTGCTAGCTGACTTATTGGGGCCTTAATGGGGCTCCATTGTGTGTTACTTCCTGTTTCACCCTTGCTGCCTTTAAGATTCTCTGTCTTTGAATTTTGCCATTTTAACTATGATGTGTCTTGGAGTAGGCCTCTTTGGGTTCCTCTTGACTGGGACCCTCTGTGTTTCCTGTACTTGTGTGTTTTTTTTTCTCTTATCGGATTAGGGAAGTTTTTCCATCATTACTTTTTCAAACAGATTTTCTATTCCCTGCTCCTCTTCTTCTCCATCTGGTATCCCTATTATACAGATATTATGACATTTCATGTTGTCCTGCAGTTCCCTTAATGCCTGTTCATTCTTTTTGAGCCCTTTTCCTTTTCTTGGTCTTTGTGTGTGTGTGTGTGTGTGTGTGTGTGTGTGTGTGTGTGTTTTTTACGTTGTCTTCCAGCTTGCTGATTCGATTTAGTTGATTCAATTCTCTGTTTCATATAGCCTACTTTTTTAAAAAAAGATTTTATTTATTTTCTGAGAGACAGGAAGTAAGGGAGAAAGAGAGGGAGAGAAACATCAGTGTGTAGTTGCCTTTCATACACCCCCAACTGGGGACCTCCCTGCAACCCAGGCATGTGCCCTGACTGGGAATCAAACCAGAGACCCTTTGGTTCACAGGCCAACACTCAATCCATTGAGCCACACCAGCCAAGGCTAGGCTGCTTTTGATTCCTTCTACTGTGTTCTTCAATTCAGAAATGGTAGTCTTCATTTCTTCTTGGCTCTTGTTGATAGTTTCTGTGTCCTTTTTTATGCTAATATTGTTTACATAGACATTATTAGTAAGTTCGTCGTAGTTTCCTTGTAGTTTTTTGCAATTCTTACTGAGCTCATTGTGCTTCCTTATAACCATTGTTTTGAACTCTGTATCTGATAGTTGACTTGCCTTTATTTCATTTAGCACTCTTTGTGAGGATTCCTCCTTTCCTTTCTATTGGGGGTTCTTTGTCTTCCCATTATTTGTGAGACTCTTCTTGTTTGCCTCTTCTTCTTAAATTGATCTTTTTGACTCCCTGAGTTTGTGGTGTGAACTTTCTATGGTAGGAGACTTGTGAGATTCAGTGGGGCTCTCTCCTTGATCTCCTGAACTTGATGCTCTTTGGATGCCCTTTGTGCTGTTTATGTTGGCTCTCTGGATGCAACTGGGTTTTGATTGTTGTTGGGTCATTCTTTGGTGTGTGCTTCCCTCCAGCTGGTTGACTGAGGTTCTCTCCACTCATCATGTCTTATATGTTGTTGTGCAGGTGCCCTGTTTTTTTCTGGATCTGCCTCTGGTGATATGAGATGGTGACCCCATCTTCCTCTTAGGCAGCCTATTTGAGACTACCAGGGATCTACTGTCTGTGACTGACTCCTTCGGTTGTTATTCTAGTCACTCTGCACTCAGCAGTCAGGCTTAAGTACCACAGAACTGGGGCAGAGTCCCTCCTGGTGTTGGGCTGTTGTCACTCAGGCTACTGCCACTTGGGGAAGAGGTCTGCCTGAGCATGATGGCTGCTGCTATATGGGAGATGACTCAGCACCTGGATCCCAGCATCTACTCTTTCAGTTCTCTCCCCAAAGCCTCCATCCCCAGTCTCTCCTCAAGCGTCTCTAGTCCACTCTTGCCCGACCTTTGCCAGAGCCTAGTATAAGTGGCTGCAAAGGGAAATTTATGTGTTGGCCCTTTAAATGGCTCTAAACGGCTCTTTGGGTCTCCAGCTGTCTGTGTCTAGCAGAGAGTAACCCTGCTGCTTTTTGCCGCTTGTTGTTACCTTTTGGGCTCTGGTGCTCCAGGCTAGGAATCTCAGCTTAGGGTTTAGACCCCACTCTTCTCAGGGGGATCCAACTGGCCATTTAATTATCCCTCTAGTGCCGCTACCTGTGGGCACTCAGCCAACCTTCTCAAGTCTCCAGTGCACAAACTTCAATCAGGTTGTGCTGAAGCTGATTCTTCTGTCTGTCCGAGGTTATAAGGCTTCTTTCTTGCTATTGTTCAGTTGTTTGTTCTGGGTGATTTCTCTACAATTTAGTTGTAACTACAGATTTGTCCTGAGAAGAGGTTAGTGTGACTTCTATTCCTGAGTTAAATGGCATTTAAAATGCCTTTTGAGATGTTTGAAATTAACAAATGAGGAAAACTAAGTTGAAAGTTATTATTGGTAGGTGCACTATGTAAAGGTAAATCAGTTTAATCCTTTCACTGCTTTCTACCTTACCTTTCATAGTAAATTAGCAACTGATAATTGCTTTGCAAACAACTTAATTATCACTTGATTTTTATATTCATAATTGACTCTGAGAGGAAAACTAGATAGTCTTCTTTTCTTAGTCTTCTTAACAAAAGAAATAAAAAGAATTTAAGACATAGGAATCAAGATTCAATGAATATTTGGTGAGTAAATTCTACTGCATTTTATGAGCTGGAAATAGTAAGAGAAATTTATAGGTAAACCCAGTCAACCTATAAGGGCTTTGGGTGAGGGATTGGGAAACCTAACATTGTATTTTGGGGAAATATAGATGTGTTTTAACTCTTGATATAAATTTTAACTGTTGTCTTGGAATGATTCTTAGTTGTCTGTGTAACTAAGGCAGTGCTCAAAAAGTGATGAGGGAATATGAGAGGGTTGCTGTTTTGGATGAAGGGGGCCTTGGTTACTATGTGAAGTACTATATGATAATAGGAAGCCCTCTGGTACATAATATGCTAATTTACAAAGTAATTTAGGTGAGTTTTGTTTGTTAGTGGTATTGCTAAACCACAATTGCTAACCTAAACTGAGCAGTGCCATCTCCAGTTTTAGCTTCTGTTGGCATTGAGTTAAAATAATTTCTAAAAGCAAAACCCCTATAGTAAACCCCAAGTCACTGATAAAATAACATTGTAAAAAGTGTATATAAGGGGAAAAAATGCCCCTGTTATGGGAACACCCTTTTGTACAATATCCTTCTTACCCCTACTTACTCAAAAAATAAATATATATATTTATGTATGTATATATGTATTTGATGTTTTCCTTATGAAAACCAATACTAATAAGAAGCTCAGTGAATCTTTTCTACATGGTATAGTATTGAACAGCTATTTTTAATGAGTTTTTTGAAGTTTCTTTCATTTGTTAAAGATATTTTAATTTTATTTCTGATTTCTCGAAAGGACAATACTAACTGACTGGTAGGATAGTCTATATTTCAGAGGGCCCTTGAAGTAGATAAAGAAATTGAAAGACAAGGAAAGCCTATTTACCCTCTGATGCACCCATTTGGCCAACTGAATATTATTTAACCAAAAAATTATATGGAAAATTTTAAACATGTAAAAAATAGAGAGTATAAAAAATTATATGTAAGCTATCACCATTTTCAATAATTATGACATTTTGCTGTTTTTTCTTTTCATCTAATTCTTCCCCATTTTTTCAAGTATATGTGGTTTTTGGAGTATTTTATTAACTTTCATTATGAAATAACTTCAGACTTATAGGAAGTTTGAAAAAGCAGTATGGATAATTCCATATACTACATACTAATTCCAATTCTACATATACTATTTTACCACCTTTGAGTTACTGTTCTTCCTCATTATCTGACCTGTTTGAAAGTTATAGACATGATATCCCTTGTCCTTAGAGGTTTTATTTCCTTGAAATAAGAGCTTTAAAAAAAAAAAGTAAAACCACAGTTCAGTTTTCAAAATCAGGATATTTACATTGGTATAATATTATTATCTAATGCATAGACAATAAAATTTTGTGAGTTGTCTCATTAATGTTCTCCAAAGCAAAATAATTTTTTTTCTGAGCCAGCATCCAATTCAATATCACATGTTATATTTATCTGTCATGTCTTTTTAGTGTCCTTTAAAATAGGACAATTACTCAGTCTTGGAATTCTATCATCTTGATATTGGCCAGTTATTATGTAGAATGTAGGAACAATTTGGGTTTAATAGTAAATTAAACTAAGTTCTATATATTTATTATTTTACCTAAAAAGTGCTTCATTATATATCTCTAATGCCCTGGCAGGTGTGGCTCAGTTGGTTGTAGCATTGTCTCATAGACCAAAGGGTTGTGAGTTTGATTCCTAGTCAGGGCAGATACCCAGGTTGCCGGTTCACCCCTGGTTGGGGTCCATACAAGAAAGCAACCAATCGATGTTTCTCTCTCACACTGATGTTTCTCCCTCTCTATCTGCCTTTCCCTTCTTCTTTCTCTAAAAGCAATGGAGAAAATGTCCTCAGGTGAGGATACACACACGCACATGTGTGTGTGTGTATACATATATATATGGATTTAAATCACGTAAGGATTTAAAAGAAACAACCAGAGTGCTATTATCAGTCAGCAAATTTAATAAAAATTCCTAAATATTATTTAATATATAATTCTTATTTTTAGCTTCTAATATCAATTTTCCTTGATTGTCAGGGCAAATTTGTTTGAATAATGATACAAGGGTATACATTCTATTTCTTTGCATATATCCCTTAAGATTTTTAAAATTTATAATATTTCCTCTTTCTTTTTTCACACATGCAATTGATAGTTGAAGAAACTAGGTAATTTGTTTTATAGAACTTCCTACATTCTGTATTTGGCTAATAGTTTTTTACTTAATGCTTTCTAAAATAAGAGGCAGTGACTTAAAAAGAAAATAATGGTGCAAATCACCTATTCTCCTTGATACACACCTTTATCTTCAGGGCATGTTATCCTCATGATCAAGGCATTCTTTTTTACAATTGTGATAATGTTGATGATTCTTGAATCATGATTTGGCTTTGCTCTTTGGTGTCTGCCAAAAGTACTTATTCTAGAGTCTGGCAAAAGTACCAAGTCCAGTCTAAAAATATCACGTTAGCTAGCATGGTAGTTATTATAACATTTTTAGTATATGATCATAATATAGTCTCATAATTTTATTTCTATTCCACTCCCTCTAATACAAATGTGACCTGCTTTATTCCTAGTCCTAAAGCTGTTATAAAAAATGAAGAATTATTTTTCATTAACTTATTTTCCTAAGAATAATTTATGTAGGAACAGAGGCTAATTATTATTGATTCATCTGCTTTATCATGTGAGGGAAAGACAAGTGAATAAAGTAGAACATAAACAGGCTAAGCTCTCTCCTGTGTCTAGGATCAGTTGGTAGTTTGGCTGGTGGCTGGATGACCTAGCATGGCCTTACTCACACATCAGTTGGCTTCTATTGGCTGTGATACCTTGATTTTCCTTCCTATGGCTCCTTATTCTCTAGCAGGCTAGCTTGGACTTGGATCACATGATGGTTTTGAGGTTTCTGAGCGTGTGTGTATGTGTGTGTGTGTGCATGCCCTATTTTCTTCATTCATCCATTGGCAAACAGGTTGTTTCCATATCTTTGTTACTGTGAATAATGCTGCAGTAAACATTGGAGTGCATATAAATCTGATACAGTGATTTTATTTCCTTTGGATATACAGGTGGGGCAAGAGTAGGTTAACAGTTGTTCATATGGAAAACAATACAATAATTAATAAATAAAAACACAAGAATAAACTCTGTGGCTCACATTCTCACAACTGTAAACCTATTGGGTTGGTCAAAAAGTTCGTTTAGTTTTTTTCTGTAAAATAAAAAACACATTTTTCATTTTCACCAATAACGTTATTGATATGGATATTTTTAGTATGTCAGTTATCTCCCGTGTGGTATAAGCATTGCTTGTTCTCAGTTAATGTCTCAGTTGGATCATTGTCAGCTTCGAGTGGTCTACCTGACCATGGGGCAGTGTCCAGTGACAAATTTCCAGCTGAAAACTTTGCCAACCACTTTTGATACATTTGATCAGTCACAGCACCTTCTCCATACACTGCACAAATCTTTTTTTGTGTTTCAGTTGTGTTTTTACCTTTTTTTGAAATAATAAAGCATAATATGTTAAAAATGTTGTGTATTTCTTTCCATCTTCAATATTAAATTGGCTACACAAAAATTCACCAATTTTGACAAGTTTTTTTTAAATGCATACTGATATGGCAGCTGTCACAACACAATCTAACAAAATTATTTTGAATGAAGTTAAAGGCAACTAAGTACTACTAGAGCTATCTTTCGGGAAAAAAAAACTAATGCATTTTTTGGCCAACGCAGTACTTTTGCCCCACCCTGTATACCCAGAGTGGGATTGCAAGATCATATTGTAGTTCTATTTTTAATTTTGTGCAGAACCTCCATACTCTTTCCCATAATTGCTATATCAATTTACTTTCTATCAGCAGTAGATAAGGGTTCCTTTTTCTCCACATACTCACCAACACTTGTTATATTTTGACTTTTGATGATAAGCCTACCTGACAGGTGTGAAGTAAACAGCTATGTGAAGACATACCTCATTTTGGTTTTGATTTTCATTTCTCTGATTAGTGATAGTGAGTATCCTTTTATATACCTGTTGTTACATTTGTATGTCTTCTTTGGAAATAAAAAGGTCTATTCAGGTTTTTTGCTTTTTTTAAAGCTGGGTTATTTTCTGTGTGTGCGGGGAGGGGTGTATGTGTGTGTATTTGTGTTTTGCTGTTGAGTTCTATGAGTTTTTAAAAAATATGTTTTGGATATTAACCCCTTAACAGATAAATGGTTTGCAAATAGTTTCCCCCATTCCATAGGTTGCCTTTTCATTTTGTTGATGGTTTCTTTGCAGGGAAGATACTTTTGATTTGATGTAGTTCCACTTGTTTATTTTTGCTTTTGTTGCCTGTGCTTTTGGTGTCAGTTCCAAAAAATTATTGTCAAACCCGTGTTAAGGAGCTCTTTTTGTATGTTTACTTCTAGGACTTTTATAGTTTCAGGTCTTATATTTAAGACTTTAATCCATTTTGAGTTGATATTTGTGTATGGTATAAGAGAAGGTCTGAAGGGTCATTATTTTACATGTGGCTATCCAGTTTTCCCAATACATTTACTAAAGACTAATTATTCTTTCCCAACTGAATATTCTTGGCACCTTTGTTGAAAATTTATTGTGTATGCATGGGTTTATTTCTGACCTCTTTATTCTGTTCCACTGGTCTGTTTGTTTTTATGTCAGTACCATACTGTTTTGATTACTACATCTTTGTAATATAATTTGAAGTCAGGAAGTATGATGACTCCAGCTTTGTTTTCCTTGCTCAAGACTGCTTTGGTATTTCAGTTCTTTTGTGGTTCTTTGTGAATTTTAAGATTTTTTTTCTCTTACGTGAAAAATGTCATTGAAATTTTGATGGAGAATTTTTTAAAAATCTGTAGATCACTTTGTGTAGAATGGATTTTATAACAGTATTAATTCTTCTAATCCATGAACACAGGATATTTTTAAATTCATTTGTATTTTCTTTAATTTCTTTCATCAGTGTTTGAAAAAAATTGTGAGCCAATGTCCCTGATAAACATAGATATAAAGATCCTCAACAAAATAATAGCAAACTGAATTCAACAATACATTAAAAGTATTATACACCCTGATCAAGTTGGATTTACCCCTGGGATGCAAGGATGGTCCACATACACAAAACAATAAATGTTATACACCACATTAACAAAACAAAAGATAAATATCATATGATTGTTTCAGTAGATTCAGAAAAAGCATTTGACAAAATTCAATATTTTTTCATGATAAAAACTCTGAACAAGTTAGGTAGTAAAGGAATGTACCTTAATATGATAAAAGCCATGTTTGACAAGCCTGCAGCTAACATCATATTAAATGGTGAAAAGCTAAAAGCTTTTCCTCTAAAATTAGAACAAGTGTGCCCACTCTCATCACTCCTATTCACCATAGTACTGGAAATCCTAACCAGAACAATTGGACAAGAGAAATTTAAAAAAAGCATACAAGTTGGAAGGGAAAAAGTACAATTGTCTCTGTTTGTAGCTGACATGATCTTATATAAAGAAAACCCTGAAGACTGCTAAAAAGCTGTTAAAACTAATAAACAAATTCAGTAAAGTTTTAGAATATAAAAATCAACACATATGCAAAAATGCAAAAATCACTAGCATTTCTATACACTAATGAGGAAGTATCTGAAAATGGCATTAAGAAAATCCCATTTACAGTAGCAATACTAAAAACAAAATAATTAGGAATAAATTTAACAAAGAAAGTGAAAGGTCTGTATACCAAAGGCTTTCTTGAGGTTTCTTTTTCTTTAACTTTCTGCTGCTACTACCCAGGGGATCAGGGATTACACATTTTTAAGTATTATGTTTGGAATTAGTGTTTTCTAACATGAAAAATACCTCCATTCATAGTTTCTATTTCAATAGGTAAGCTTGGTATTCAGCTTCCAGTCTTTTATTTCTTAACTTTTCTGCCACTACTACATTAATACTTCTCCCTACTTGAGGAATAAAAGCACTGCTATTCATTATGATAGCCCCATTATGAAAAGGTATTTAGTCAATACACTACATATGTTATGGAATGCCTCTCTCTGGTATTTGTTTTTAAATTTTTTTCACTGTGGTATTGAAAATTTGTCATCTTTTGGAGAATTGAATTTCAGGCAACAGACTAAAATAATGGAAATAAAAGCCTATTGTTTTTTTAAGGAATTAATTTTTAGTAAGGAATATAGAACAACCTATCTCTCTATCATGTGTCTCTAAGTTTACCATAGTTTTTAGTGCCAGTATTTGTATTATAAATATAGTATGGAATTGGAAAAGACCTTAAAATAAGGTCCATCTCTTTATTTTCTTCATTCTCTTTATTTTATAGATGAAGCTGAGCGCTTAAGTAATATGTCCAGGTTAGAGAGTCAGTGAAAGAGCTGGCAGTTGGACTAGGTCTCCTGACTCGTAGCACCTCCACATCATTCTGTCTATAATTTTGCTTCACAAGATTTTCCTTTTCTTTTCTTTTAAAATGATCCTCCCCACAAAGTCAATTTATTTTTCTATCACTATACATTTTTAATTTTATTATATGTCAATGAGAAAAGATTTTTAAATTCACAGAAATTTATTTGATAGCTTTATAGACACATAAATACATTAATTAAAGTTTTTCAAGTATGATATGAAGTTGAAATGTTAAATAAGTTGGGAATAGAGGCTAGTGTAGCCAGGAAGAAAATAAAGGTTTCAGATAGGTAGGAGGTTAAAGTGGAAGTAATAGCATAGTAAAAAAGTTGGAATGGATTCCGGTCAAGATGGAGGCGTAGGTAGATATACTTTGCCTCCTTGCACAACCAAAAGAAGGACAACAACAAATTTGAAAACAGCAACAACAAAATAACCAGAACTGCCAGAAAATCGAACTGTATGGTAGTCCGACAACCAAGGAGTTAAAGAAGAAACATTCACCCAGGCCAATAGGAGGGTTGGAGACTCAGGCAGCAGGATAGAGAGGACTTGCAGCAAGGTGGTGCCTAGAGGACCAGGCAGGCTAGGTGGCAGTTGGCCCACTAGGCGAGACAGTGGCTGGCAGATGGGGTAAGGTGGTGGCTGGTGGAGTGGGAGGTTCCACATTTACATGCAGATAAACTGGGAGGAGTAACTGGGAACTGAGACAGACAGTGCAACCCAGGTTCCAGTGCAGGGAAATAAAGCTTCAAAACCTCTGACTGAAAAAACCTGTGGGGATTAAGGCAGTAAGATAAACTCCCAGCCTCGCAGGAATTCATTGGAGAGACACATAGGGTCCTAGAACGTACACAAAACCACCCACCAGGGAATCAGCACCAGAAGGGCCCAATTTGCTTGTGGGTAGCAGAGGGAGTGACTGAAAGTCAGCAGAGAGCTGAGCAAGAAGCATTGTTCCACCTCAGACTCCTCCCCCACATACAGCACCATAGCAGAGTGATGTGGGTTGTCCCACCCTGACAAATACCTAAGGCTCTGCCCCTTACTAGGTAACAGGCACAACAAGACAAAAAAATATGGCCCAAATGAAAGAACACATCAAAGCTCCAGAAAAAAATAAGCAACAAAGAGATAGCCAACCTATCAGATGCACAGTTCAAAACACTGGTAATCAGGATGCTCACAGACATGGTTGAGTATGGTCGCAAAATAGAGGAAAAAGCGAAGGCTATGAAAAGTGAAATAAAGGAAAATGTACAGGGAACCAACAATGATGGGAAGGAAACTGGGACTCAAATCAATGGTTTGGAGCAGAAGGAAGAAATAAGCATTCAATCAGAACAGAATGAAGACATAAGGATTCAAAAAAAAATGAGGAGAGGCTTAGGAACCTTCAGGACAACTTCCAGTATTCCAATGTCCCGATCATAGGGGTGCCAGAAGGAGAAGAGGAAGAGCAAGAAATTGAAAACTTATTTGAAAACATAGTGAAGGAGAACTTCCCTAATCTGGCAAAGGAAATAGACCTGCAGGAATTCCAGGAAGCTCAGAGAGTCCCAGAAAAGTTGAACCCAAGGAAGCACACACCAAGGCACATAATAATTAAGTTACCCAAGATTCAAGATAAGGAGAGAATCTTAAAAGCAGCAAGAGAAAAGGGGACATTTACCTACAAAGGAGTTCCCATATGACTATCAGCTGAGTTCTCAAAAGAAACCTTGCAGGCAAGAAGAGGCTGGAAAGAAGTATTCCAAGTCGTGAAAGGCAAGGACCTACATCCAAGATTGCTCTGTGCAGCAGAGCTATCATTTAGAAGGAAGGGCAGATAAAGTGCTTCCCAGATGAGATCAAGTTAAAGGAGTTCATCATCACCAAGCCCTTATTATATGAAATATTAAAGGAACTTACCTAAGAGAAAGAAGATAAAAATATGAACAACAAAATGATAACAAACTCATAATTATTAACAACTGAACCTCAAAAAAGAAAAACAAAAATGAACTAAACAAAAGCTTGAACAGGTACAGATTCATAGAAATGGAGATTGCATGGAAGGTTATCAGCAGGGAGGAGGAAGGGGGAGAATGGGGGAAAAGGTCTAGGGAATAAAAATTAGAAATGGTAGGTATAAAATAGACAGGGGGATGGTTAGAATAGTATGGGAAATGGAGAAGCCAAAGAACGTGGCTAAGTTCTTATGACCCATGGACATGAACTAAGATGGGGGAATGATGGTGGGAGGGAGGGTGCAGGGCAGAGGGAAACAAAGAAGAGGAAAAAACTGGGACAACTGTAATAGCATAATCAATAAAATATATTTTAAAAATGAAATGGAAGTTATGACAGGAAAAGGTACTGTGAATGAATTGACAAAATCCTAAATTTGAGTTCTTGGAAGAGGTCTAGTAGTATATGATGATAAGGCTATGCTGATTTGAGGCTGATGGTAGTAATTGGTGATGATCAGTTGAATTGAAAGAGAGGGAAGAATGGTGTAGTTGAGGTTTACAATAGATTGAAGCAAGGATATTGAAGACATAAGATTGTTAATAAGGCTTAGAGTAGAGAGAAAAATACATAAACCAGAATGTAAAATCACCTAAGAATATGCAAATGAATGTTTGCAGTGCATAAAAAAACAGTGGAAGTATTTTTGAGAGAACAATCTGTCCACATTAGAGACTCTTCTGTCTTTAAGTTCTGTGTCCTTTAGTGAATAATAAAGATGATAAAATTGATACTCTTTAAGATATAGTACTTCATGTTATTAGTGTGCTAGTATTCATATTACTTGTCAGTGCTATTTGTATGTTATTGCAATATTACTGTATTTTTCAGTAGTGAAAATTTGGTCTACTTATATATTATGTGGTCTTTTGAAGGTTGTTTTAAATGATAGTATGAGAAATGGTAGTATCAGAGAAGGTAAATGAATCTAATTTGAACTTGATTTCCTCATATTTTTTAAATTTACTTATTTATTTTTAGAGAGAGGGGAAGGAAGGGAGAAAGAGAGGGAGAGAAACATTGATGTGAGAGAGAAATATTGATTGGTTGCCCTCAACTGGGGCCCTGGCCCACAACCTAGGCAGGTGCCCTGACCGGGAATTGAACCAGCAACCTTTGTTTCACAGGCTGACAATCCATTGAGCCATACCAACCAGGGCAATTTCCTCATATTTTGAAAGACACTTACCTGTTAAGTTTAAATACTGTAAGTTTATGTTTACATAATATGCTCAATCTATAAAGCATATTACATAGATTATCCCAATTATGAGTCTTAAATTTTTGTAAGGTTAATAGTGTAAAGTATAGAATTATAATTACTCACTGTATGTGTTAATCTATTATCTGTTAGATAATAGATGTAATTTTATCTATTTTATTGATTATGCTGTTACTGTTTGATAAAAGTCAGTAGTTTTTTGAGTGCTTATGAGGCTCTTAAGCTTTAAACAACAGGATCTTTGCCCTGAAGTGATTTGTAATATATTATAATATGGTAGGAAGAAACACAATTAGATAGTAAAGAATAATCTACTTTTACATTAGACTTAGTGATATATTCACATCTATGTCATATCCTGAATAAAATAACTATATCTATTTAAACTGTTATCTAAATGCAATTCTTATACTGTTCTAATACCTTAGAATTATCAATATTTAACATTAAATTGCATATGCTGATAATAATCACAAAGGTGCTCAGAGGGAAAGGGTGAAAATGATAGCTATTGAACTTTTTTTTTCCAATCTCAAATGTGCTTTCATTACCATGGAAAGTTGAGACAAGAACTCCAAATACGGAAATAATTATATGTTCATTTATAATTATTCTAAGGATTTTATTTTCACATATACAAAATATTTTGTGACAATCATTCAGCTTTCTTAAAAATATAATAGTTTTAGAAGGAAATACTGTTTAAATGCACAAATATTGATGAACTTTAAAGAACCTATTTAAACATAGCACTGAGCTAAGTAAAGGGGAAAAATTATTTTTTAAAAGAACTTTAAATTTTTTAAATTACAATTTATATTCATTATTATTTTGTGTTAGTTTCAGGTGTACAGCATAGTGGTTAGACAATCCTGTACTTTACAAAGTGATCCCCTCGATATTTCAAGTATCTGTTTGGCACTATATATAGTTATTGCAATATTACTGACTATATTTCCTTTGCTGTACTTTACATCCTGTAACTATTTTGTAACTACCAATTTGTACTTCTTTTTTGAAGTCTATTTTATTGATTATGCTGTTAAAATTGTCCCAATTTTTTCCCTTTGCCCCCCTCCACCCAGTGCCACCCTTCCCTCTAGCAGTCCCCCACCTTAGTTCATGTCCTTGGGTTGTGTGTGTAAGTTCTTTGGTTTCTCCCAAAGTCTGTAAGTTCTGTTTTTTTCTATACTATGCTTAACAACCTCCCCCCTGTCTATTTTGGTCCTACCAATTATGCTTCTTGATATTTACACCATTTCCCCCTTTCTCCCCCTCCAAGGAGGACATACAGAGAGCACATAAACATATGAAAGGATGCTCAACATCACTAGCTATCAGAGAGACACAAATTAAAACCACAATGAGATATCACTTCATATTGGTCAGAATGGCCATCATAGACAAATCAACAGACAACAAGTGCTGGAGAGGATGTGGAGAAAAGGGAACCCTAGTGCACTGTTGGTGGGAATACAGACTGGTGTAGCTACTGTGGAAAACAGTATGGAATTTTCTCAGAAAACTAAAAATGGAACTGCCTTTTGACCCACTGATTCCACTGCTGGGATTATACCCTTAGAATCCTGAGTCACCAATTCAAAAGAACCTGTGCAACCCAATGTTCATAGCAGCATTATTTACAATAGCCATGTGCTAGAAACAACCTAAGTGCCCATCAGTGAATGAGTGGATAAAAAAGCTGTGGTACATTTACACAGTAGAGTACTATAAGGCAGAAAGAAAGATGGCATTCCTCCCCTTCACAACAACATGGATGGAACTGGAAAATATTTTATGTTAAGTGAAATAAAGCAGTTGGTGAAAGACAAATACCATATGATCTCACCTGTAAGTGGAATCTAATCAGCAAAACAAACAAATGAGCAAAACCAACCAGAGACATGGAAATAAAGAACAAACTGACAGTGACCATCGTAGAGGGAGAGGGTGATAAGAGAAAGAAGGGGAAGGGGCAAGTCAAGGAACATGTATAAAAGACCCACGGTCATAGACACTAGGGTAGGGATTGACTGGGGGAGTGCAGGATGTGGTGGGCAGGGCCGGGGAGAGTAATGGGGAAAAATTGGGACAACTGTCATTGAACAACAATGAAAAAAATTAAAAATGTTACTGAGGTTTTTGGGGTCTTTTTGGTTCTATATAAATTTTTGAAATATTTGTTCTAGATCTCTGAGGTATGCTATTGGTATTTTAATAGGGATTCCGTTGAATCTGTAGATTGCTTTGGGTAGTATGGACATTTTAATGATGTTTATTCTTCCAATCCATGAACATGGTATATGCTTCCATTTATTTGTATCTTCCTTAATATCATTCTTCAGTGTTGTGTAGTTTCTGAGTACAGGTCTTTTACCTGCTTGGTTAGGTTTATTCCTAGGTAGTTTATTTTGTTGTTTGCTGTACTCAATAGGATTTTTTCCTTAGTTTCTTTTTCTGATAGTTCATTATTGGTGTATAGAAATGCCATCAATTTCTGAATATTGACATTGTATACCTCTACTTTTCCAAATTCACATATTAGGTTAAGTAGTTTTTGGTGGAGACTATAACATTTTCTATGTACACTGTCATGTTGTCTGCAAATAATGACAATTTTATTTCATCCTTTTCAATTTAGATGCCTTTTATTTATTTTTCTTGTCTAATAGCTGTGGCTAGAACTATCCAGTAAGATGTTGAATAAGGGTGGTACATTTACACAATGGACTACTCTGCAGCAGAAATATGAGAAGGAGCTCCTACCCTTTGTGATAGCTTAGATTGATCTGGAGAGCATTATGCTAAGTGAAATAAGCCAGGTGGTGAAAGACAAATACCACATGATCTCACCTATAAATGGAACCTAATCAGCAAAACAAACAAGCAAGCAAAATATAATCAGAAGCATTGAAATTAAGAACAAACTGACAGTAACCAGAGGGTGGTGGGAGGGGATAATTGGGGGAAAAGGAGTAAGGGTTGTTGTCAAGGAACATGTATAAAGGACACGTGGACAAAGCTAAAGAGGGTAACATTGAGGGTGGGAGGTGGGGATGGCTAGGGTGGGGGGGAGAGTGTGTGGGGAAATGGAGACAACAGTACTTGAATGACAATTTTTAAAAAAAAGGAAAAAAGAGTGATGAAAGCAGACACCCTTGTCTTGTTCCTGGTCTTAAGGGGAAAGGTTTTAGTTTTTGTCCATTGAGGATGGTGTTGGATGTAAGTTTCTTGTATATGTATTTTATTATGTTGATGTATGTTACCTGTATTCCCACTTTGCTTAGTGATTATTATAGATGGGAGCTGGATTTTATCAAATGCTCATTCAGCATCTGTTGATATGATCATGTGATTTTTTATTTCGTTTTGTTTGTGTGGTATATTGCTTTTATTGATTTGTGAATGTTTTACTATCCTTGCATTCCTGGGATGAATCTCACTTGACCATGGTGTATGATCTTTTTAATACATTGCTGGATCCAGATTGCCAATATTTTGTTGAAGATTTTAGCATCTCTGTTCACCAGATATATTGGCCTGTAGTTTTCTTTCTTGGTTGTGTCTTTACCTGGTTTTGGAATTAGGATAACACTGGCCTAGTAGAAATAGTTTGGGAGTCTTCCCTCTTTTTGAGTTTTTTGGCATAGTTTGAGAAGGGTAGGAGTTAGTTCTTTAAATGCTTGCTAAAATTTGTCTGTGAAGCCATTCTGTCCAGGGCTTTTGTGTGCTGGGAGTTTTTTGAATACTGCTTCAATTTCACCGTCTACACAGGCTTTCTGCTTCTTCTTGATTCTGTTTTGGAAGATTGTATGTTCTTAGAAATTTGTCCATTTCACCCCATTGTCCAATTTCTTGCTATATATTTGTTCTTAGTAATTTCTTACAATCCTTTGTATTTCTGTGCTATCAGTTTTAACTTCTTTTGTTTTTAATTTTGTTTATTTCGGTAGTCTCTTTGTCTTGATGAGTGTGGTTAAAGGTTTGTCAATTTTGTTTATCTTTTTATAGAACCAGCTCCTGGATTCATTGATTTTTTTAAAGATTTTATTTATTTATTTTTAGATAGAAGTGAAGGAAGAGAGAAAGAGAGAGAGAGAGAAGTATCAATGCCTAGTTGCCTCCCATCTTCCCCCTACTGGAGACCTGCCCCACAACCCAGGCATGTGCCCTGATTGGGAATTGAACCATCAACCCTTTGTTTCACAGTCTGGTGCTCAATCCACTGAGCCACATCAGCCAGGGCTCTTCTTTTGAAATTGTTTTAGTTTAATTGTTATTTAATTTTGATCTGATCTTGATTATTTCCTTCTTCCTACTTGCTCTGGGCTTTGTTTGTTGTTGTTCCTCTAGTTGTTGTAGATTTAGGGTCAGGTTGTTTATTTGAGATTTTTCTATCTTCTTTAGGTAAGCCTGCATAGCTATGAACATCCCTCTCAGTACTGCCTTTGCTGTGTCCCATAGGTTTTAGATTGTTGTGTGTTCATTTTCATTTGTTTCCAGATTTTTTTTATTTCTTGCTCTCATTATTAACCCATTCATAATTTAATAACCTGTTATTCAGTCTCCATGTAGTTTAATGTGTTTGAGTTTTTTTCCTTGAGGTTGGCTTCTATTTTTTCAAGCCATTGTGATCCGAGAAGATGCTTGATAGGATTTCAGTTTTCTTGAAATAGTTGAGGCTTGTTTTGTGTCTTACCATGTGATCTAACTTTGAAAATGTTTCATGTGTGTTTGAAAAGAATGTATGTTTTGCTTCTTTGGGTTGAAAGTTTCTGTATATATCAGTTAAGTTCATTTGATCTAGAGTGGGTTTTCCTTTCTATATAAAATGTTTTCTTTTACTGACTCCTGAATTTTATCAAATTACTTTCCAGATCCTTTTGGTACAGTTTGTTAACTTAATGAATGGCAATACATATCCTGATAGAAAACTATCTT
Organism: Trachops cirrhosus; assembly: GCA_028533065.1. NCBI lineage: Eukaryota > Metazoa > Chordata > Mammalia > Chiroptera > Phyllostomidae > Trachops > Trachops cirrhosus. Next base: position 101,634,741 of record CM052539.1, on the reverse strand, counting down.
TGTGTGAAGTTAAATGAGATTAAATAGTCAGACTCCACCTAAATCCAACAGAGAGACATACTTTTAAATTTTATTTTCTTTCTTTTATCTGAGAGAAAAAGAAAAGTACTAACAATCTTCTGGCTTTATAAAGGAAGCACATATGTACTTATATTTTTCTGAAAATGCTATGTCAATTTAAATATTATTACCAGGGAACACATTATTAAGTAAAACAACTAATCAGGATTATAGACTCGTTAGAGACTAAAGATTACATTCATAGCAGGTAGCAGCAGTCTGTAAAGTACAGCTGTCTTATCCTTTCTAATCTGGGTGTTTTTCACTTATTTATTTTTCATCTAATTGCCCTGAATAAGACAAGAGCTATGGTAAGAGCTTACTTTTCTCATTCCTGATCTTAGAAGGAAAGAATTATTTTTTTGGCTAATTAGTATGATGTTAGGTGTAGATTTTTTTATTAATGTCATTTATTAGATTGAGGAAGTTCTATATGATTCCACGTTTGAGTGCTTTTTAACATGAATGGGTGTTGGATTTTCTGAAATTCTGCATCTACTGAAATAAGTCATGTGATTTTGCCCTATATTCTGTTGATATAGTACATAATATTAAGAAACTTCTCAAATCTTAAACCTACCTTGCATTTCTGAGATAAATCCCACCAAGACATGTCATGTATCCCTTTTATATATTGCTGGGATCAGTTTGCAAGTATTTCATTGAAGATTTTTGTATCTCTATTAATAAGAATTAGTGGTCTTTAGTTATTTGTTTTTATGGATGTCTTTGTCAGTTTCTAGTATCAGAGTAATACTAACCTCATAGAATGAGTTGGGAAGTATTCCCATCTCTTGTTTTTCTGCAGATGATCTATATTCTGATTTTGTTATCCACATTGCTCTGCTGGAAGATTAAGGCTACATTTCTCTTGACAACGTTATATTTATAAGCCTAAATAAGGGAGACAGTTTGGAATCAAGTGGAAAACATGACTAGAAAATGGGTTCTGTCTTTTGTTGTTTGTTTGTTTTCTCAGTTTAGTTGACAACTCTTTAGAGATTATAGAACAGTAGTTGATTGGTTAAGGATATCATGGTGCTTTCATACTAATAAGCTCTGCAACTTCAAATCATTTGAAGTATATTTAGATACTTTTTTGTGAAACTATGTCCATGTTGTACTGTTGAGTGAAAAAAAATGATTATAGATCTGGTTATATACTATATAATATGCATATGTATATGGGCTCTTATATACTTTAAAAGAAAATGAGGAAGTTATGCAATGAACTCCTTATAGTGTTTTCTCTGGGGAATAAGAGTTTTAGATGAACTACATGGTGTAGTTGATCTTTCTTTTTATCTATGCATTGTAATTTACAAATGTAATTTTTTAATGAAAGTATTTCAATTAAAATAGTTCTTGGATCACTAAATATCTGGTTGAAAAATATATATAATCTATTTTTTATATTTACCTATGTGGTCCTCTATTTTTTTTGAAAAGTTAGAGCATATTTTATATTGAATTAAAGTCCTTCCTTGCTTGTTTGTTTTGTTGATTAGGTTCCACTTATAGGTGAGATCATACGGTATTTGTCATTCACTCCCTGGCTTATTTCACTTAGCATAATGCTCTCCAGTTCCCACCTATCCATCCATCTATTCATATAACTTTTTTTATGCATTTTTAAAATAAGTTACAGATGTCAGTACACTTTACCTCTTAAAAGTTCAATATGCATATCATGAACTGAGAGTTCAATATTTATTATAATGTAATTTTTTTATGTTTTTTGTGATATAATTTCATACAGAGAAATCACAAATTTTATTGAACCATTGGATGAACTTTGACTAATGTATACATTTGTGTAATTCAAACCCCTACCAAGATACAGAGTATTACCTTCACTCAATCAAGTTTCTTCAAACCCTTTCACATTCAGTTCTGCTTAGGTCCACCACTGATCTGATCTTTTTCATCATTTTTAGTTTTGCTTGTTCAGAACTTAATACAAATGTAATTATACTATATGCACTTTTTTGCATATTGCTTCTTTTACTTAGCATAATGTTTTTGAGAATCATCCCTGTTTTTGCACCTGTCAGTAGTTTTTGGTTGTTTAGTAATTTTTCATTGTATGCATATATCACTGTTTTTTTTTTTTTATTGTTGGATATGTGGGCTGCTGTGTATAAAGTTGTTAGAGCTATATGTATACAAATTATTATGTTGGACATATGGTCTTTATTTTCTTGGGTACATACACATGAGTGGCATTTCTAGGTCATAGGTCAAGTATTTATTTAGTTTTACAAGAAGCTGTAAGACATTTTTCCAAAGTGGCTGTGTTATTTTATACTCCTACCAACATTTGGTAGTTGTTTTTTTTCCTTTTTAAGCAAATAAAAAAAATTATTTTAGTCATTGTAGTGGTTGAATAGTGGTATTTCGTGATTTTAATTTTAACTTTCCTGATGACTATTTTACCATTTGCTCTCTTTCAGACAGTACGGCATGGTTTTCCTTATCAACCCACAGCATTAGCCTTTGATCCAGTTCAGAAAATCTTGGCTATTGGGACAAGAACTGGTGCTATAAGAATGTATCCTTAATTTTTGATTCATTATTTGCTATATTAATAGCAATTACATTTTTAAATACTCAGGTGAGTGAATATATTAGTGACCAAATAAAGTTTATTGTTTCTTTAGATGCGAGTAATGATTGTGAAAACCCTCATTGTCAAATTTATTGGCATATTTTTAATGTCTGTGAGATAAGTATTGCTTTCCTTTCTTTAATTCCTAATATTGGTAATCTGTGTATTCTCTTTTATCCTGATCAATGTGACTAGAAGCTTATCAGCTGTATAGGTTTTCAGAAGAACCAACTTTGGTCTCATCGCTTTCCTGTACTGTTTTGCTATATTCTGTTTTGTTGATTTCACTTTGATATTTTTTATTTCCTTCTTTTGCACAATTTTGGGTTTAATTTTACCTTTTTCTGGTTTCTTAAGGTGGAAATTGAGATCATTGATTTAACTTTATTCTTTTCTTTAATATGCTTATAGTACTATAAAATTCCTCCCAAATTTTGCTTTAGTGTCATCCCATTTTTTAAATTAAACTTTTCATTTTGAGATAGTTACAGATTTAATTGTAGTTGTAAGAACTAATACAGAGAAATCCTATGTACTCTTTACCCAGTTTACAACATCTTATAAAACTGTAAGGTTCCACAAGGTTATTGATATTGATACACTCAAGGTACAGAACATTACTATCATCACAATGATTCCTTATGTTGCCTTTTATAGTTATACTGTATCCCTCCATTTCTCCCACCCCGACACATAACTCCTGACAATCACTAATTTGTTGTTTATTTTAATAATTTTACCACTTTTACAAAGGAATCATACTATATGTAACATTTGGGATTGGCTTTGTTCACTTAGTATAATTATCTGAAGATTCATCCAGATTGTTGTATATATCAATATTTCATATTTTTATTGTTGAGTAATATTCCAGGGTATGGATATATCACAGTTTACTTAACCATTCACTTCTTGAAGGACATCTGCTTTCCAGTTTCTTGGCTATTATGATTAAAGCAGCTATGAGCATTTGTGTGCATGTTTTTGTGGGAAAGTAAGTTTTCATTTCTTTGTTGTAAATGCTCAGGAGGTCAGTTGGGGATTGTATGGTAACAGCACATTTAGTTTTATGAGATGATGCCAAACTATTTTCCAGAATGGTTGCAACATTTTACATTCCCACCATCAGTGTTTGAGTGATCCTATATCTCTACATCATTCGCTACATTTTTATGTTATTATTTTTTTATTTTAGCCATTCTGATAATTTTGTAGCAGTATTTCATTACGTTATTCTAATATTGGGTTGGCCAAATTGTTCATTTGGTTTTTTTCATAAGATAGCTCTGGTAGTGCTTAGTTGTCTTTAACTTCATCCAAACAATTTTGTTAGATTGTATTGTGACAACTGTCATATTAGCATGCATTTAAACAAAACTTATCAGAACTGGTGAATTTTTGGGTAGCCATTTAGATTTTGAAGATGAAAGAAAATAAGCAACATTTTTGGCATATTATCCTTTATTATTTTAAGAAAGGTAAAAATGCAACTGAAACACACAAAAAGGATTTGTGCAGTGTATGGAGAAGGTGCTGTGACTGATCAAACATGTCAAAAGTGGCTTGTGAAGTTTTATGCTGAAGATTTTTTTGCTGTATGATGCTCCATGGTTGCGTAGACCAGTTGAAGTTGATAGCAATAAAATCGAGACATTTATTGAGAAAAATCAGCATTCTACCATGCAGGAGATAACTGACATGCTCAAAATATCCAAATCAATTAAGTTACTGGTGAAAATGAAAAAAAGGCATCTTTTATTTAATGGAAAAAAACACACGAATTTTTTGACCATTCCAACATATAGGGTGGGGCAAAAGTAGGTTTACAGTTGTGAGCAAGTGAAACACATTTTATTCTTGTATTATTATTTATTATTATTATATTTTTTTAATATGAACAACTGCAAACCTATTTTTGCTCCACCCTCTATTCTAGATACTAGTCCTTTGTCAGATATCTGGTTTGTGGTTACTTTTTTTCAATCTTTAAATTGTCTTTTCACCCTTTTCTTTTTAATGTTTATTTTAATTGTTGTTCAAGTACAGTTTTCTGTCTTTTACTCCCGTCCCAGCCCAACTCCCAGTGCTCCCCATCTCCCTCCCATTTCCACTCCCCACTAGTTTTTGTCCATGTGTCTTTTGTACTTGTTCCTGTAAAACCTTCCCCTTTTCCCCTGAAATTCCCTCCCCTCTCCTTTATAACAGGGTCTTTCTGAGACCAGTTTTTCAGTTTTTCCTGTATAAATATGCTTTTGGTATCACCTCTTAAAGCTCTGTTACTAACCGTGGATGTTCATTATTTAATTTTTTTCTTAAAATTTTATTATTTTACGTTTTATATTTGAATACAGGTTTCTTTTTTTAATATATTTTATTGATTATACTATTACAGTTGTCCTATTATCCCCCCTTCATTCCCCTTCATCCTGAACACCCTCTCCCACCCATATTCCCCCACTTTAGTTCATGTCCATGTGTCATAAGTTCTTTAGCTTCTACATTTCCCCTACTATTCTTGCTTTCCCCCTGTCTATTTTCTACCTACCATCCATGCTACTTATTCTCTGTACCTTTCCCCCCTCTCTCCTCCTCCCACTCCCCTGTTGCTAACCCTCCACATGATCTCCATTTCTGTGGTTCTGTTCCTGTTCTAGTAGTTTGCTTAGTTTCTTGTTTTTGTTTTAGGTGTGGTTGTTAATAATTGTGACTTTACTGTCATTTTACTACACATGTTTTTTATCTTCTTTTTCTTAGATAAGTCCCCTTAACATTTC
>CM052539.1:101615763-101628799 GCA_028533065.1 Trachops cirrhosus | reverse complement strand
GAAATGTTAAGGGGACTTATCTAAGAAAAAGAAGATAAAAAACATGTGTAGTAAAATGACAGTAAAGTCACAATTATTAACAACCACACCTAAAACAAAAACAAGAAACTAAGCAAACTACTAGAACAGGAACAGAACCACAGAAATGGAGATCATGTGGAGGGTTAGCAACAGGGGAGTGGGAGGAGGAGAGAGGGGGAAAAGGTACAGAGAATAAGTAGCATAGATAGTAGATAGAAAATAGGGGCAGGGCAAGAATAGTATGGGAAATGTAGAAGCTAAAGAACTTATGAGCCATGGACATGAACTAAAGAGGGGAACGTGGGTGGGAGAGGGTGTTCAGGGTGGAGGGGAATGAAGGGGGAGATAATAGGACAACTGTAATAGCATAATCAATAAAATATATTTTAAAAAAGTGGTTTGCAAAGTTTTGTGCTGGAGATTTCTTGCTAGATGATGTTCCATGGTCAGGTAGACCAGTGGCAGTTGATAGCATTCAAATCAATTCATTAGTTGAGAACAATCAATGCTCTATCACACAGGAGTTAGCTAACATACTCAAAATATCCAAATCAATAAAGTTATTGATGAAAATGAAAAATGTCTTTTACTTTACGGAAAAAACTAAGTGGACTTTTTAGCCAACCCAGTACTTACTATTGCTGCTTCTTTGTTTTCTTAAAGTTTTTAGTTTCTTTGTTCCTTTCTTTTTCTCTTATTGTCTACATTTGTGATTTATGTTTTGTATTTGTTGTTTGTGTGATTTGCTTTATCTTTATCTTTTATTTAACTACTGTTGATTTTTTTCTTCACGGTTACCACAAGGCTTATGTAAAACTTCTTATAGACATAACAGTCTAGTTTAAGCTACTGACAACTTACTTTCAATCAACAAAAACAACACTTTTGTTTCTCCTCCTGCAACATTGTATGGTATTTTGGTTACAGTTTACATGTTTTTTTATTGTACCTCCATTAACAAATTATTGTTGCTATGGTTGTTTTTAATATTATCTTTACCTTTTATAATAGAGGTAAAAGTAATTTATATACCACCATTATAATATTAGGATATTCTGAATTCAACTATGTATTTACTCTTACCAGTGAGTTTTATATTATTGGCTTGGTCAAAAAGTTCATTTGGTTTTTTTCTCTAAGATGACTCTAGTAGCACTTAGCTATCTTTGACTTCATTCAAACAATTTTATTAAATTGTATTGTGACAGCTGTGATATCATTGTGTATTTTTAAAAAACTTATCAAAATTGGTTTTTGTGTAGCCATTTTAATATTGAAGATGGAAGAAAATAAGCAACATTTTCAGCATATTATGCTTTTTTATTTCAAGAAAGGTAAAAATGCAACTGAAATGCAAGCAAAGATTTGTGCTGTTTATGGAGAAGGTGGTGTGACTGATCAAATGTGTCAAAAGTGGTATGTGAAGTTTTGTGCTGGAGATTTCTGACTGGATGATACTCCAAGGTCATGTAGTCCAGTTGAAGTTGATAGTAATCAAATCGAGATATTAACTGAGAGCAATCAACATTGTACCACACAAGAGCTAGCCAACATACTCAAAATATCCAAATCAATATTGGTGAAAATGAAAAATATGTTTTTTATTTTATGGAAAAAGCCATACAAAATTTTTGGCCAACCCAATATTATGTGTTTATGTCATTACATAGCATCCTTCCATTTCAATATGAAGAACTTCCTTTAGCATTTCTTGTAATGGCAAATTTAGTGGTAATGAACTCCCTCAACTTTTGTATGTCTCAGAATGTCTTTATCTTTCTTTCATTTCTTAAGAACGGTTTTGCTGGGTATAGTATCATGGTTGGCAGTTTTTTACTTTCACCTCTTTCAATATATCAGCACACTGCATCCTGGCCTGCAATGTTTCTGCAGAAAAATCCACTTATAAGCTAATGGAAATTGCTTTGTATGTGACGAGTTGTTTTTCTCTTGCTGCTTTGAAAATTCTCCTCTTTGGCCTTTAACATTTTGATTATAATGTGTATTTGGGTGTTCATTTCTCTCCCAAAATTTGAGAAGTTTTTCACTATTATATCTTTAAATAATTTTTCTGCCCCCTTTTCTCTTCTGGAACTCTCATGATGAAATGTTTGTTTGCTTAATGGTATGCCATAATTCACTTAGGCTTTCTTCACTATTTTATTTTCTTTTTGTTTCTGTGGCTAATTTTAAGTCTTTGAGTTTGCTGATTCTTTCCTCTGCATTATTAGGGCTGTTGTTGAAACTCTACTGGGTTTTCAGTTCTATCATTGTATTCTTTGGCTCTTGGATTTCTATTTGGTTCTATTTTGTTGTTTCTATTTCTTTGTTAAGTGCAATTTGTTATGAATTATTTTCCTGATTTTGTTTGTCTATCTGCATTCTCTTGCATTTTATTTGTTATCATTAAATAATTGTTTTAAAATTTTTGTTCAAGGCAAATCATAGAACTGCATTTCTTCGGAGTCACTAGAGCTGTTTTAGTTTCCATTAGTGCTATCATATTTCTTCATGAACCATGTAGCCTTGCATTGGTGCCTGTGCATTTGTTAAAGCAAACACTTCCTCTAGTTGTTACTGGCTGATTTCAGAATATGAAGACCTTCTTATGTTTGTACACTGCGCTGATAAGATTACCTGTGGAATGCAGTTGTGCTGGATTGGAGCTAGTTGTAAGGCTGTTGCTAGATCTGTAATGGGGTCTGTTGTTTGTGCGCTCATCACCAGGGCACAGGCTGGTGTGAATTCCTTCTGGTTCCTGGTTGGGTGTGACGGCCTCCAGTACCTTTTTCATTAGGCTGCCACCTGTACAAGGGTTCATATTTGGGTCCTCAGAGAACGGATTTCCAGGTAAATTGTGGGTATGGCATCCATCAGGTTCCTGGGAGAACTGCTGCCTGGTCACTGGATAAGTCCCTGGGTGGGCAGGACTGACTCTGAACAGTGGTTCTTTCAGATTTCACAGCCAATATTATGGTTTGTAGACTTGGATCTACAGGCATAGATAAGCATGTCTCCTACTGGGTTACTGGATGGACAGGATTGGTCCCTGACCATGGCTAGAGGGGTTGGAATGGCCTATAGGGTTCTTGCAGGATCTCCTGAGGTCCAGTCATGTCTCCTACCAGGTCCCTGTGCTGGTAGAACTGCTTGTGGAGGGGCTGAAACCAAGTGTAGAGTCTTTCCAAGTATAAAGGGTCTCCAGGAATGCAGACAGGAGTGTTTCCTGCTGATTCCCTGTGGCAGCAGTACTATTCACAAACTGCAGTTAGGTGGGTCTGAGACTAAGTATAGGGCCATCTTAGAGTCGTCAGGTTTTCAGACAGGAGTGTTTCCCACAGGGAGTCTGGACCATTAGTATCGTTGACTGACTAGGGCTGTGAGGTGGCTGGGGCTGTGTGTAGGGCGGGTCCTCCCAGTTTCTCCAGGGGTACAGATGGGAGTGTTGTTTTTGCTTGGTATCCCATGCCAGTGGACTTGCTCATGACTGGCTAGAAGGGGCCTGGAGTAAAGTATAGGACTCATTTAGGATCTTCAGATGGGAATGTCTACTTTTGGTACCCTGGACCCTCAAGTCTTCTGGAAGACTGGCAAACTGTGGCTACAAGGAAGCTGGAACCAAGTATAGGGCCCTTTCAGGATTTCAGGGCATGGACAGAAATTTATCTGTTTGTCACCTGTGTCAGAAGGTCTGCTTGGCACAGCAGCTCAGTATAGACTGAGAGAGGAGGCTGCCTATTATAAGCCCCTTTCAGGATCTCTGGGGGTACAGACAAGCAGGCCCATGTGCCAGTGAGGCTGTTTATGAAATATGGGTGGGATGGGCTGGACCTGAGTTACAGGGCCATTTCAGAATCTATAATCTGATTAAATTTGTCAGTCTTACCTCCAGGAGCTTCTGCAATGCAACTGAAAGGGGCTAGAGCTGGCTCAAAGGCCACTTCTGAGTCCACAACCAGGACCAAGGTCTCTATGCCTATTACCTGATTCATGTGTGGGCTTGCCTCCTATGGGTCCCTTGATGGCATTTGCTGGTGACAAATGCAAATCCAAAAAGAGCTGTAGCCAAGTTCTCAGGGGTACAGAGCTACTTCCATAGCAGCCACCTGGGTATGAGCCTGCCTTCTCAAAATGGCTTTATTCATTCTGGGACTGCACCAGGGTTTCACAATCTCCTACTTGAATCTGGAAGCTCCCATGAAGACCATTTTGTCCATGTATGGATGCCAAATTATTTTTGCTAAAGGGGAATACATGCAAGGGACATCTTATTTGGCCATTTTGCTGATATGCTGTGCTATATAATGCAATTTGCATCAACAAATACTAAGATTTTTCATTTATAAAAATTAAAATAAATAAAAAGCAAAACATCAACTATTAAGTTTATTTTACTCATTAATATTAGAGCTAATTAAAATGTTAGAATCCTTGACTTTTATTCACATTAGACTCGGGAGACCTGGAGTTGATTGTTATTGCCAACATGAAAGTGGTGCAGCTGTTCTGCAGCTCCAGTTCTTAATCAATGAGGTAAGGATGTCCTTGACTCTTTATCACACACACTGCATTCATTGATGTAATATTTTTTATGTTTTCATTCTAAATGCTTAAGGATATATATGTATGCAGTATTGTTCATGGTCAATTTTTTCATAAAAGTCTGAACTCCAGTATTTGTCAATTTATTAAATTTTAAAAGAAAAAGTGGTATGTGTTAGAAAATCCTGTTATTGTGATTGTGTAGAATAAGTTAGATTATTTAAATGTTTTTAAATATTACTAAAATTCTTTGATTGCTTTACTAACTATAAAACTTTTCTTCTATGCACTCTCCTCCCACCAACTTACATTTGACAATTCAGCACTAATTTAGTGTTTTGTCTTTATCTTCCACAAAATAATCTTTTCATTTATTTACTTATAGGCTCTTTTATTTGTGTATATCTCCATATGCATTTGTTGGTATATGTATGAATTTGTATTTATGTATGCATCCATAGCTATTATGACAATTAGCTACATACCCTATCCCTATCTTTATAAACCTTTGGTGGTTAGGAACTCCCTAAAGACAAAGTATGTATTTACAAATCTCAGAAAGGTTGACGATCTTCCATCAGTTGAGGGCTACTTAAGGCCATCTTGACTCAGATTTTTTTTCGGAGTGGGAAGATGTTTTATTTGGTTTGAATGGCCATCTCATAGACCTTCTTTATAAAAAAATGTTAAAAAAATTTCAATTATAATTCAGATGCAATATATTACTTTCAGGTATACAATATAGTGATCAAAAATTTATATAACTTACAAAGTGATCACCCCAATAAGTGTAGTACCCACCTGACACCATACATAGTTATTGTAATGTTATTGACTATACTTCCTGTATTGTACTTCACATTCCTGTGAATGTTTTTCTAACTGGAAATTTGTGCATCTTAATCCCTTCTCCCTTTTTACCTATAATCTCAACCCTCTTTCCATCTAACAACCATCAAAATTTGTGTGTTTCTATGAGCTTTTTCTATTTTGTTCATTTATTTTGTTTTTTAGATTTAACATATAAATGAAATCATATGCTATTTCTCTTTCTATGTCTGACTGATATCACTTAGCATAGTACCCTCTAGGTCCATTCATGTTATTGCAAATGGCAACATTTCAATTTTATAGCCAAGTAATATTCCATTTTATATATGTACCACATCTTGATTCATTCATCTATCAATGGACACTTAGGTTGCTTGCATAGGTCGGCTATTATAAATAATGCTGGAATGAACATAGGGGTCCATATGTCTTTTTGAATTAGTGGTTTGGATTTCTTTGTATAAATACCCAAAAGTGGAATAGCTGGATCATATGATAATCCTATTTTTAATTTTTTTTAGGAAACTCCATACTGTTTTCCATAGTGACTTTACCAATTTACAATCACCAACAGTGCACAAGGCCTTTTCCCCACATCATTCCCAATATTTATTGTTTGTATATTTATTGATAGCCATTCTGACAGGTGTCTCAGAGTGTTTTTAATTTGCATTTCCCTGATGATTAGTGATGTTGAGTATCTTTTAATACATCTGTTGGCCATCTGTATGTCTTCATTGAAGTAATATCTATGCAGGTCCTTTGCCCATTTTAAAACAAATCTTTTGGTGTTAAATTGTATGAGTTTCTTATATATTTTGGATATAAACCCCTTATCAGATGTATCATTAGCAAATACCTTCTTGCATTCAGTAGGTTTGTCATTTTATTGGTGGTTTCCTTAGGTGTGCAAAAGCTCTTTAGTTTGATGTAGTTTCACTTGTTCATTTAATTTTTTTTGTTTCCCTTGCCTGAAGAGACATATCCAAAAAAGTATTACTAAGAGTGATATCAAAGAGTTTATTGCCTATGTTTTCTTCTAAGAGTTTTATGATTTGGGGTCTTACATATAAGACTTTAATCCATTTTGAGTTTATTCTTTTATATGGTGTAAGAAAGTGACCTAGTTTCATTTCCTTGCATCTCTCTGTCCAGTTTTTCCAACACCATTTCTGGAAGACTGTTTTTACACTATTGTAATTTCTTGCCTCCTTTGTCATAGATTAATTGACCATATAGGCCTGGATTTATTTCTGGGTTCTCTATTCTGCTCCATTGATCTATGTCAGTACCATGCTGTTTTGATTACTGTAGCTTTTTAGTGCAATTTTATATCAGGTAGCGCAATTCCTCCAACTTTGTTCTTCTCAAGGTTGCTTTGGCTGTTTGGAGTTTTTTGTGATTCTATATATATTTTAGGATTATTTGTTCTAGTTCTGTGAAAAATGACATTGGTATTTTGATAAGGACTGTATTGAATCTATATATTGCTTTGGGTAGTATTGACATTTTAACTATTTTAATTCTTCCTAGCTATGAGTATGGCTCATGCTTCCATTTATTTGTATGTTTTTAAATTTCTTTCTTCAGTGTCTCACAGTTTTTCAAATGCAGTCTTTTACCTCCTTGGTTAATTTTATTCCTAGGGTTTTTAAATGCAATTATAAATGGGATTTTTTAAAAAAATACCTCTTTCTGATAGTTCTTGTCTCAGATATTTACAGTGGATCCTTGAGTCCTCTGGAGCTCTTTTATGTTAAGTGAGCCAGTCAATGCAAAAATGCTTTAAGAGTTTGTGCCATGTCAAATCTGTTACGGCAAACAGCAGATTGAATTTAGTGTGTTGAGAAAAAATGAGGTGTACTACTGCTTGCTCTCTTATGACATGAACAATGATTTTTAATTCAGTGTCTTTACATAGTTGTGTATGTACCTCTTTCTAAGCATTTATAATCAATCATAAACATGAATACAATGGTTCATGGAACTTCATATCAGAGACATCCAAGTCGTGAAGAATTTGTGATATTGGCAGATGTTCACTTTTTACTTCTCTTGGCTCAAAATTTTTCTCATAAGGTTTTGAGATTCTCCTTATTGACAAACCTAGCATATTTCACTTTATAGACATACTTGCTGTTGGATACCAGAATGAGAGAGGGAGATGAGGAAGAAAAGGGAAAACAGTTTAAAAAATATTTTATTATAATAGCTAGCCATTAGTCTTTATAATGACAGCCTTTTTAAAGTCTCAGTGTTACTAGTTTAGAGAGCTTAGCCTGTTGCCTTCTGCATGGATGTGTTACCTGTGAGTTCATGTTGGAGTGTATATATCAATATACCTCCTGTGAATACATAGTTACCTGTGAGTTCATTTTGGAATGTATATATCAATATACCTCTTCGAACATGTGTATTTATACATTTATGTACAAATATAAACATTATGCAAATTTTTAACATTTTAATGGATATGTTATCATTATGATTGGTGTTTTAAAAGTTCTTTTCCTTGAGGCTAAAACCACAGGTACAGAATATTAAGGGAACCATCACAGGATGCATGAGTATTTTTATCTTAGGAATGTTTTAGAAAGGCATTTAGATTCCTATCTTCTTCTCTAATTCCTAAAGAAGAAAGAGATTTTTAGGAATTTCAATATAGTTCTTCCTAGCATCTAAATGGGATTATGATTTTGATATCTGTAATTGATATCTGTAAACAAAGACAGGTTACTTGTAACAGAGTATGTGGAAAATATGAAAACAACTTTAAGTATCTCAGGATCACCATGATTCTGCAAGATCACTTTTAAAGGACACATTTCAGTCTCTAGAGTAGCTTCAGGCTGTGTCATAGGGAAAGCACTGACGTGTTTAGCTGGGAAACTCATGATTGTAAAAATTTTGACATTGTTTAAGATGATATTACTGAACTCAGTGAAATAAATAGTTTAAGTGTGTTTGTGTATATCATACATGGCAGCTAGTTATCTGCCCATATGGTGTCTGCCATGTTAAGAAGTAAAAACATTGTATTTGAAATAGGATTTATTTGTACTTGGAAATGTTGTATAAACATAATCATGACAATATTTTGGAAGTTATACTGAGTTCTATTTGGAGAAATGTCTTATTTTATTATAGATGGTTTCTTTTATCAGAGCTAAAGTTTCTTGAACTATAAAAACAAATTAAGCCATACCAAATATACTTTTTTAGGAATAATATATACTTCCCAACTGGAGTATATAGAAAAAATTCTTACAAATGGAGAATTTTTATGTGACTAGATTGAATTTTAAAACTAGGTTGGGTTTTTGCTTCTCTGCAAAGCTATGAATAGTGTAAGTGTCAATAGTAGAAACAAAAAAGTTAAACTAAGTTTTCCCCAAAGACAATAGAAACAAATCCTTAATAGTCACAATGATGCTTACAATAATTTTTCCTCTATATTAGTATACTCATATTTCTTGAGGTGGTCATCCTGGCCAACCCCTATGCTGTAGTTTACTTTTTCCACTTCAGTATTCTTAGGCTTTCTGATTGGAGTATATGCAGTTGACCTTCCATGTATTTCTAGGTTATATAGATTGAAATAATTCTTTAAGGAGTAAAAAATTCAGCAAATTAGCTTGTCATTTTTGCTTCACAATAAACCTTAAATTAAATAAATCACTTGCTAAATTTGTTGTCTTTTTGTTCCAGGGTGCTTTGGTCAGTGCAGGTTCAGATGATACACTTCATTTGTGGAACCTTAGACAAAAAAGACCAGCTATTCTTCATTCTCTTAAATTTAATCGAGAACGGTAAGAATTTATGAGTTAAACCATTTACTAAAGTACAATAAAATTACTTCCTGAGCAAGTTATAGGTTAACTTATGGAAAATTTTTTCCATAATCTTAATAGCTGGAAATAATGTAATGTTTATGGTTGCTTTTATAATAGTTAATTTTCATAGAAAATTCATAATTGATATAGATTTAGTCATCATCTGCTAATGAAAAGCTTCTAACATTTCTATCCTCCTTGGTATAAAACAGCACTTCAGCACTGATGTATTCTTTTCCCTAAGCAGGGTGCTGTAAACCCTGACCTAAAATCTGAGGCAAGTAAATAGTAAACGTATGGTTACACCTTTGATCATGGCAGTTACTTCCTATACTTTCATCCTTTTGCTTAAATATTTTTTAGCATTAAAAAAATTCTGAGACAAAAGTTTTAGATATCAAAAAATGTTGGTACTAACTGGTGTATATTCAAGTTTCATGTTTAAGATGGTAATTTGACCAAAATTTTGATTCCCCATTTTAGAATGAAATATTAATAATCAGAAAGAGAAAATTATATGAATGTATATAAAATGTTATTAGAGTTTATGTGTAACAAGTTGTACCAAATTTTAATGTTTCTAATATAAGATTCAACCAGGCCTGGAACATAACACACGTCCACTTAAGTAATAATATACTTTCAAGTAAAATTATATTTTATTGTCTGTCTTTGTACTTTAACTATAAAATATTCTAATATTTCCTTATTATTTAGAGAGCAGTCATACAATTTGCAGTGAATGGGAAGGGTCATCACAGGAAAATTTAATGTTTGTGAAAGAAAAAGAAACCTCTGAGAAATAAATTTACACAGATTAGTAAGCATTGTTCAAACTGATGCAGGTGAATAATAGAGGCAGGCAGCCATTTCTGAGAGCTCAAGATAGTATTAATTTTATTAAATGATCATAGTTCATAAGGAATTATCACTAGAGGCAGTGCTCAACTAAGTAAACCTGTTTTTTTGTAGGAATAGTGAGAAAAAAAGGATGGCAGCTATACAGATAGTCTTTTCTGAAGCTTTTTCTTTTTCTTCTCATATACATACTATACTATTTAAATTATTAACTCAATGTTTTGAGTAGTATTCATGAATATTACATCTTCAGTATTTTAGGAGTCAGCATCAATGGAAATTTTTATTGTGTCCAATATATTTTTTTAAAGATTTTATTTATTTATCTATTTTTTAGAGAGTGGGGAAGGGAGGGAGAAAGAGAGGGAGAGAAGCATCAATGTGTGGTTGCCTCTTGTGTGCCCCCTACTGGGGACCTGGTCTGTAATCCAGGCATGTGCCCTGACTGGGAATCGAACCAGCAATCTTTTGATTTGCAGGCCGGCACTCAATCCACTGAGCCACATCAGCCAGGGCCAATACCTTTTCAGATGAAAATACTTATACTTTAGATATTTGCTAAAATTAGGTAGTCTTTCTTTCTTTCATACTTTCTTTTTTCTATTTAGTTCATTTATTTGTGTTTTTATCACCATGATATTATTAGTTTAAGATGGTGGTTCTGTTGCCAAAACAACTAAAATGGTTAACTCCACTTGTTACAGCCCCTACTGAGTTCTTGGCTATGCTCACTTGTTAATTTTATTTTTAATTAAAGAATGAAATCCATTCCTTGTTTCACATTTTTTTTTCTCTTGCTGATTATTTCTTCACCAAGGTATCCTTCCCACTTTCATTCAACTACTGTATGGTTTCTCCTGCATACATCAGGTTATTTGCTTCTAATTATACTTGCTTACCTAGATGCCTTTTGTTTCCTCCTACACCATAGATAATTCTTTTGGATCATTATTTCTCACCCACAAATAAACACAGACTATTTATATTTAAGGGATCTATAAAAGAAGAAGAGCAAGAAATGTGGAATGAGAAGAGTTCTTTTGTTTAGATCTAATTTTGGTTATTTTTAAAACTTTAAAAGAAGTAACATAACAGAAATTTTAGGATATTAAAATTAAAGGTCAGTCAAGAGATGTTATACTATTTCTGTTTCTTTACACTGAATATATTACCTACTCAGATATTGCCATCCTAATATTTTGTTTCTTTAAATAGTTTGAATATTTTGGCCATACACTTTTGTATAGATGGGCAGAATGGGTTATTTTCCCCTCACAATTGGAATATTGATGGAAATGTTCTGGCCCCTTTTATCGCCCATTTGGGGGGAAGGAATGATTGGTAGTGATGGTTGCCAATTCTAATTTTATTTTCTCAGTTGAGGTGGATTTAATTGGAAGCAACATAAAAATGTAAACTGACAGATTTTGGGCAAGTTTAAATTATGGGAACATTGCAAGCATTGCCTATATTAATGCTTACAAAAAATGTGATACATATCTTTTTCCCCACAGTATTTTATTTATTTATATGTTTATATATTTATTTATTTGGGTGAATAATGGGGAAGCATTGATGAACCTGCAGGGTCTATGAGTAGGAAGTCCATTAATGAAACTATCAATGTCCGTGGTTGCCAGAAAACACTTGAAGGGAGAAACTGGTGAACAGACAGATTAGCACTCTGGGTAATGGAAGGAACAGCCCTTCACCACTTTTGCCTTGGGTCCCTGCCCCTTTCTCCAGTTGATCTGGTGCCCCAGAAGGAAGATTTGGTTCCCACCTCTTGCAATCCTCTCACTCCCAGCAGGTGCAGGCAAGGGAACTCCAGGTAGAGTGCCCACTGCAGGCAACTGTTCTAGAGGGTCCACCTACGCTTGAGGGCTGCAGCAGACAGAGGTCCTGGGACTTAGGAATCTGCTCAGCCTTCAGTTTTCAACTTATCCCCGGGGCTAAGCTCCCCACCACCTCTCCCCTTCACCCATATGAGAGAGTTGCTTTTCCTCATTGATTTGGGAGCATGTCTAACTCAGCACCTCTGGCTGGGAACCTGATATAAAGAAAAAGAAATTCATTTTCTTAAAATTGAGAATAATCATTAACACTTGACTGGAGAATAATCATTAACTCTTGCAGTTTATTGTGGAGGGGGAAAATATCTTTAAATGTATGGTGAATGAGAGGATTAGATCTATAAAGGAAAATTTAGCCAAGCATCCTTTGGAACTCTTAAGTCCTCTTAAATTAGCTATTTCATTATGTAAATTTCTATATATGCTTATGCCATATGTATAGTTTATGCTGTACATTTTAGTGTTTTTTAAATATATTTTATTGATTAAGCTATTACAGTTGTCCCGTTTCCCCCCCTTCACTACCCACCACCCTGCACACCCCTTCCCACCCACATTCCCTGCCTTTAGTTCATGTCCATGGGTCATACGTATAAGTTCTTTGGCTTCTACTTTCCCATACTATTCTTGCCCTCCTCCTGTCTATTTTCTACCTACCATCTATGCTATTTATTCTCTGTACCTTTTTCCCCTCTCTCCCCTTCACACTCCTCTGTTGCTAAACCTCTATGTGATCTCCATTTCTGTGGTTCTGTTCCTGTTCTAGTTGTTTGCTTAGTTTCTTTTTTGTTTTTGTTTTAGGTGTGGTTGTTAATAATTGTGAGTTTACTGTCATTTTACTGTACATATTTTTTATCTTCTTTTTCTTAGATAAGTCCCTTTGACATTTCATATAGTAAGGGCTTGGTGATGATGAACACCTTTAACTTGACCTTATCTGAGAAGCACTTGACCTGCCTTTCCATTCTAAATGAAAGCTTTGCTGGATAGAGCAATCTGGGATGTAGGTCCTTGCCTTTCATGGCTTGGAATACTTCTTTCCAGTCCCTTCTAGCCTGTAAGGGCTCTTTGGAGAAATCAGCTGACAGCCTGATGGGA
>CM052539.1:101561790-101615663 GCA_028533065.1 Trachops cirrhosus | reverse complement strand
TTTGCCAGATTGGGGAAGTTCTCCTTTATTATTTGTTCAAATAATGTTTCCACTTGTTGTTCTTCCTCTTCTCCTTCTGGGACCCCTATGATTCAGATGTTGGAAGGTTTAAAGATGTCCTGGAGGTTCCTAAGCCTCCCTCATGTTTTTGAATTCTTATTTCTTCACTCTTTTCTGATTGGATGTTTCTTCCTTCTGGTCCACACCATTGATTTGAGTCCCACTTTCCTTCCCATCACTATTGATTCCTTGTACATTTTCCTTTATTTCACTTAGTGTTGATTTCATTTTTTCATGTAATTTGTGGCCAAATTCAACCAATTCTGTGAGCATCCTGATTACTAGAGTTTTGAACTGTGCATCTGATAGGTTGGCTACCTCTTTGTTGCTTAGTTGTACTTTTTTGGGAGCTTTGATGTGTTCTTTCATTTGGGTCATTTTTTTTTGTCTTGATGAACCTGTTATGTACTGAGGAGTGGAGCCTTAGATGTTCACCAGGTGGGGTAACCCACATCACTGTGTTGTGGCGCTGTATGTGGGGAAGGGGTCTGAGAGGGAACAATGGTGCTTGCTCAGCTCTCTGCTGGATTTCAGTCACTTCCCCCACTTCCCATAAGCAAATTGGGCCCTTTGGTGCTGGTTCCCAAGTGGGTAGGCTTATATACATTCTAGGACCCTCTGGGTCTCTCCAACGAACTCTCCTGTGAGGCTGGGCATTCCCACTCCCCCTTAGTTTCTCCTGGATTATCTGCGCAGGAATGGGGGACCACCTGGTCCGCCAGCTGCTGCCTTGCCATGAGTCCTCTCTGCCCAGCTGCCCTGTCTCTGCCTCTCCTACTGGTCTGGATGAATGTTTCTTCTTTAATTCCTTGTTTGTTGGACTTCCATACATTTCAGTTTTCTGTCAGTTCTGGTTGTTTTTTGTTTTTAAATTGTCCTTCTTTTGGTTGTGCAAGTAGGCACAGTGTGTCTACCTATACCTCTATCTTGGCTGGAAGTCCATTTTAGGGTTTTTTTAAGGAAGCTTCAGCCTTTGGTACTACAATCTTTAAAGATAGCAATCAGTCTTAGATTTTTGAGAATTAGGTTTAGATATTTCAGCTGCTTTTGATGGATGATTCCTTTAAAATCTCATTTTAATCCTAAATGTGGAAGAGAAACTGTTTTGAGTTCTAGAATGCATGATCTGAAAAATGAATAAAATCAAACATTCACATTTTAGGCATATTAATAGCCCTTACTATCACTGATCATAAATTGTATTATATAATGTTGGGGAAGCATAGAGTCATTTTATATGATTTTCAAGTAAAATTCTATATGTAGGCTATGATATATAGACCTTAAATTGTATATATTATAGCAGGATTTTTTTTTTCTATTTGTGGTGCTCTGCTTCAAATGTCTCTAGTGCCCTTGATTTTGTCTCCTTCTGATTTTTGGTGTCATAAGAAGTTTTTATATAGAGATTTTGGGTTGTAGTTTTTCGTGAGACTTCAATGAAGGCAATGATTTTCAGTTTATTAGGCCTTTCTCTTCTTTTTTTAAACATTGTTTTCAGAATTTTAATATTTATTCTAAATAAATTTCTAGTCCTTTGTTAAATATGTGGTTTGCAAATATTTTCTCCCTGTTAATTGTTTGTTAAGACCCTGATAATAGGGTCTTTCATAGAGAAAATATTTGAAATTTTTATGAAGCCCAGTGTATTAATTCATTCATTATGGGTCATACTTTGCATAAAATCTAAGAGTTTATTGCTTAGTCCTAGATCCAAAGAATTTTCTCCTATTTTTTAAAGTTATATGTTATACATATAAATGTATGCTCTGTTTTAAGTTATTTTTGTATAAGGGTTGAAGGTTAGCTGGAGATTCTTTTTTTATCTCAGTAGGTATCCAGTTTTCCAATACCATTTGTTGACCTCTTTCATTGTGTTGCCTCTCAAATTTGCCAAAAGTATGTTGGACATATTAAGTGGGTTTATTTTTCTGTATTCTCTATTCTGTTTCATTAATCCATGTGTCTGTCTGTCTACCAATGCCACAGTCTTGATTACTGTAGCTGTATATTAGGTCTTGAAATTGGGTAGACAGATTCCTCCTACTTTATTATTATTTTTCACACTTGCTTTAGCTATTCTAATTTATTTGCCTTTTCATGTGATTTTAGAATAAGTATGTCTACAAAACCTATAAAAATATCTTTCCAGAGTTTTATAAAACTGATTTGATATTTTTATTATATTGAGTATTAAAATCTATGAACATAGTATGTCTGTTGACTTAGATCTTTTATTTCTTTTATCTGGGTTTTGTAGCTTTTAGCATATAAGTTTTATAATTGCTTTTTACATTTCTATCTCAGTATATCATATTTTGAGTGATTTTAAGTGATACTGCACTTTAAATTTCAGCTTCCACATGTGTGTTGCTGATACATAGAAATACAGTTAAGTTTTATATGTTTATCTTATATGAAGTAATGCTCTGAATTCATATTAGTTCTGAGAGTTTCTTTGTAGATTCCTTGGGATTTTCTAGGTAGTCAATCATGTTATCTGGAAATAGGGAAGCTTTATTTCTTTCTTTCTGATCTACATGGCTTTATTTCCTTTTCTCACTTTCTTGCACTGTCTAGAACTTCCAATACTATGTTGAAGAAGAGTGATCAGAGCAGCCATTTTTGCCTGTTCAGTCATTTCAGTATTAATATAGTGTTAATTGTGGGTTTTATTGTAGCTGTTCTTTATGAAGTTGACACAATACCCTCTAATATGGTTTTTGATAGTTTTTATCATGAATGAGTGTTGAATTTTTTCAAATGCTACTTCTACATCAGTTGATATGATCATGTTATTTTTCTTATTCTTTTTTTAACATTAAGTATATTTCCTTTTTTATTTTTTAATTGCATTTTTCCATTACCATTTATCCCTCTTATAGCCCCCTAACTACTGCAGTCACCACACTGTTGTTCATGCTCATGGGTCCTTTCTCCTCTTTGCTCAATCCCTCTACCCCTAAATGCCCCCACCATAGATGTCATCCTGTTCTATGAGTTTTTCTCTATTGTTCTTGTTAGTTCAGTTTGTCCATTAGATTCCACATATAAGTGAAATCATATAGTAGTTGTCTTTCTCTGACTGGCTTATTTCACTTAGCATAATGTTCTCCAGGTCCATCTAGTCTGTGACAAAGGGTAACATTTTCTTCTTTTTTATGGCTGAGTAGTATTCCATTGTGTAAATGTACCACAGTTTTTTAATCCACTCATCTACTAATGGGCATTTAGGCTGTTTCCAGCACTTGGCTATTGTAAATAATGCTGCTATGAACATTGGGGTGCATAGGTTCTTTTGACTTGGTGATTCAGTATTCTTTGGGTATAATTCCAGCAGTGGGATTGCTGGATTGAAAGGTAGTTCCATCTTTAGGTTTTTTAGGAAATCCCATACTGTTTTTCCTAGTGGCTGCACCAGTCTGCATTTCCATCAAGAGTGTACTAGGGTTCCCTTTTCTCTGCAACCTCACCAGCAGTTGTTTGTTGATTTAATGGCCATTCTGATTGGTGTGAAGTGGTATCTCATTGAGGTTTTAATTTGTATCTTGCTAATGGCTAGTGATGTTGAACATTTTTTTAATGTGTCTATGGGCCTTCTGTATGTCCTCCTTGGAGAAGTGTCTGTTCCGATCTTTTACCCATTTTTTTGATTGGGTTGTTTGTCTTCCTGATGTGGAGCCATGTGAATTCTTTATATATTTTAGAGATCAAACACTTGCCCAAGGCATCATTGGCAGATGTTCTTGTGATGATGACTTCTTAGACCCATCTTTTAGGTGTGTTGCTTAGTTCCAAATATTTGGAGATTTTTGCATCTTTTAAAAAAATCTTCACCAGAGGATGTATTTATTGATTTTAGAGAGAGAGGAAGAGAGAGAAAGAGATCATGACCAGACATCACACCTGCAACCTAGGTATGTGCTGTGACCAGGAATTGAGCCCACAACTTTTGGTGTGTGGGACAATGCTCCAACCAACTGAGCCACCTGGCCAGGGCCCAAGTATTTGGAGATTTTTTTCTATTATGTTTTTAGTAAATTGATTTCTATGTTGATTCTATTGTATTTAGGGAACACATTCTATGTGACTTGAATTATTTTAAATTTGTTGATGTTTGTTTTTTAGCTCAGGATATGGTCTATCTTGATATACATTTGTGGATGCTAGAAAAGTATACCTATGTCAACCTTATTTGTCAGATTATTCTGTAAATGTTGATTAGTTCCTATTGATCAGTAGTGGTTTGGGGTTCTTTTGTATCCTTACTGATTTGCTAGAGACAGGTATTGAAATTTCCTCCCAGAATCTGAGATTTTCTTTTTTCAGTTCTATCATTTTGTTGTGTTTTACATATTTTGTAACCTGTTGTTTGGTCGTATGCCCATTTAGAATTGGTATGTCTCCTTGATGGATTGACCTTTTAATATTTACATAATCTCTCTCTGATCATTGTCTTTCCAGTGAATTTTTTAAAATCTGATATCAATATAGCCACTCCTGCTTTCTTTTGATTAATGTTTGCTCAGTATATCTTTGTTCTTCCAGTTACTTTCAGCCTACTCATACCAGTATATTCAGAGTTTCTTCTTTACAGTGTATAATTGAGTGATTTCCCAATATGTTAATGTTTTTTATTGTTGTTCAATTACAGTAGTTGTCATTTTCCTCCCACCACACTCCCCCTGCCCCACTCACCCCCACCTCCCACATTCAGTCCTCTTCCTCCCATTGTCTTTGTCCATGGGTCCTTTGTATATATTCTTTGATGACCCTTCCCCTTCTTTCTCCTGTTATCCTCCTACCCCATCCTCTCTGTTTACTGTCAGTTTGTTTTTGTTCTTTATTTCCATGTATCTGGTTGTTTTCTGTACACCTATTTTGTTGATTAGGTTCTACTTATAGGTGAGATCATATGGTATTTGTCTTTCACCAACTGGCTTATTTCACTTAGCATAATACTGTCCAGTTCCATCCATGCTGTCACAAAGGGAAAGATTTCCTTCTTTCTTTCTGCTGCATAGCATTCCTTTATGTAAATGTACCATAGTTTTTGATCTACTCATTTACTCACTCTTCTTGTATGTTTTAATTATTTACATGTAATGTAATTATTGGTATTTTAGGGCTGAAGTTCTTATTTTATTTTTTGTCTCCTTGTTCTATTCTTATTTGATTTATCTTCATGTGTTTTAATTGAACATTTTTTAGAATTCCATTTTGTTTTATCTATAGTATAATTTTTAGTCTTTTCAAAAATTAATTAATTTACATATAAATTACAAATTTTTAGTGTATCTTTTTGTATCACTCCACTTTTTTTACTGATTGCTGTAGACATCCCATTGTGTATATAAACAATGTATCTCAGTCTACTGCTGTTGCATTTTTCCAGCTTGAATGAATATTTCCTTTTTTCATGTCCCTTATTTATAGGGTGGGGCAAAATAGGTACAGTTGTTCATGTGGAAATAATATAATAATTAATAATAATACACTAATAAACTGTGTTTCATATACTGACAACTGTAAACCTACTTTTGCCCCAAGCTTTATAGTAAATTTTCCTCTAAATATATTCAGAACCACATCAGAATGTGTAATAATTTTTACTTCAACTATTAAACTTAATTTAGGAAACTTAAGAGGAGAAGGAAAATATGTTGTGTTTATTCATTTTTACTATTTTTTCCTTCATACTTCATAGTAAAAATTTCATCTTTTATTATTTTCTTTTGGGTTAGTGAACTTTTTAACCATTTTTTTAGAGTTGGCCTTCTAATGACAAATTTTTAGTATAGCTTCAACTAATATTATGATTTTTCTTTTGTTCCTGAGAGATATTTTTGGTGGATTAGAATTCTGGGTTGAGTTATTTTCTTTAATTACTTGAATAGTGTTCTACTTCCTCCTGGCCTTCTGTTTTCTGATGAGAAATCTGCTATCATTGCCATTTTTCCCTATATAAGTAAGGTGTTTTTCTCTCTTGCTGCTTAGAAGATTTTTTCTTTTCTTCTCTTTTCTTAGTTTTCAGATGTTTGGCTTTCACCTGTCTTGGTTTTATTTCTTTGGGTTTTTCCTGTATAGTTATTCTCAGTGTTTTGAATATTTTTTGTTTGTCATTTGTCAAATTTGGGAGTTTTTAGACATTATTTCTTGGACTACTTTTTCAACCTCATTCTCTTTTCCTTACCTTCTGGGACTCTATAACATAATTGTATCTTTTGTTTTTGTCCCACAGGTTTCTGAGTGTTTGGCACTTTATTACATCTATTTTATGTTTCTTCAGATTGGATAATTTTCATTGTTTCATCTTTGAGTTGACAGACTCCTTTTTCTATCCCCTCCATTCTGCCATTGAGAATACACCTATTTATAACATAGGTTTTAAAATTTTCATTGTATTTGGTAGTAAAATTAGCCTTTGGTTCTCTTTTTTCTCCTGTTTCTTTGTTGAGACTGTCTAGTTTTTTTCATTTCATTTTATTCATAATTGCTTGTACTTTTGTGATGGCTTCTTTTAAATATTTATTAGTGAATTGTAACATTTTTATTATCTTGGTGTTGGTATTATCTTTTTTTATCCTAGTTGAAATTTTCCTATTTCTTGGTACCATGAGTGATTTTTTAAAAAATAAAACTGGACATTTTAACCCTGGCTGGTGTGGCTCAGTTGGTTGGAGCATTGTTCCATATACTGAAAGGTCACAGGATTTATTTCCAGCTAGGGAATGTAGTCAGGTTGCAGGTTTATCCCTCGTGAAGGTGCACACAGGAGGCAACCATTTGATATTTCTCCCTCACATTGATGTTTCTTCCCTTCCCTTCCGTTCCCTTCCGTTCCCTTCCCTTCCCTTCCCTTCCCTTCCCTTCCCTTCCCTTCCCTTCCCTTCCCTTCTCTTCCCTTCCTTCTCCTTCCTTCTCTCTCTCTTCTCTTTCCCTCCTTTACTCTCTAAAAAGCAATGAAAAAAGTTCTCAAGTGAGGACAAATTAAAATTAAACATTTTGGTTATTGTGTTATGATACCCTAAGTCTTATTTAAACCTTCTGTTTGGGTGGGTTGTTTTGACATTGCTTTGGCAGTAAAATGACAGATGTCCTCTTGTTACTAGCATGTGGAAGTATCAATAGAAGTTTAGTTTCCCTAGTTGTCCTTCACTAACACCTGAGATAGATAGAGGCACTTTGTTACTGCTGGGTGGGGTAGGATTATGGCTTCCCATTATACTTCTATTTTTATCATACTGACCAGGAGACCAGTGACTCATTCCTGCTCTCCACATTGCCTCCACCAGTACAATTCTCTCATTCAAAAATTGAAATATTCTGTAAATTTAAGTAAAGGTAGAAAATGTTATTTCTTTTGCTGTAGGAGAATGAGAATAAGCTTCTCAGTGTTACATTTGTTACAAATTATGATCTCATTCCCTGTGGAACTCCAGAGATTAGATTTATTTTTAAAAGTTGACTTATGTTTGATAGTTTTCCAACTAACTATAGACAACAAAATTGACCAAGTTTTATACTGTCTGGTTAGTTGATGACTAGCCTATTAAGACTGTGAATGAAATTCAACTAAATTTTTACTTACCTGTTTAATTTTGTCTATTGTATGATAATTCTAGTTAGGTACAGATCATTCAAAATTATCAGATTCTTTTATTCAAGAAATTTTAATTGTTTATCTTTTCTTTCATAACTTTGAAATTCCCTATAAAAATTCCCAAGTATCAGCCTTTGACTTAAGATGCTTAGGAAATCTTAGGGTAACTAGCTATGTTGTTATGGTTCTTATTATCATCATTATAATTATCTTTAGCTGCTCAGGGGAACTACATAGTCCCAAGACTTTATCCTCACTATTAACATAGCAATTTAGGTCCTTATCCTAAAACTTAAGGGTAAGTAAGCAGCATTCAACCATAGAACAGTGTTCCTTACAAAGTTGTTCATAGATGATTTGTATCAGAATCACCTAGAGAAGTGCTTGCTAAACTGTAATGTATATACAACTCCCCAGAAGGTTCTTCATCAATGCCATTTCTGATTCTGGGATAGAACCTGAGATTTTAAATTCTACTAAGTTTCCAGATGATATCCATGCTGCTGGTCTATGGACTTAATTTTCAATAGCAAGTACTGAGCATACTTGTTAAAATATCAGTCATATGTCACATCCCATGGAGTCACATTTGTGTAGCTGGAATCTGGGAATGTACATTTTAATGACACTTGTTTATATCAAAAATTAAGAATTGTTGGTATAATTTAATAGTTCTTTTTAAAATTTTATTTTTCAGTTACAGTTAACATGCATTATATTAGTTTTAGTTATACAACATAGCGTTTAGACATTTGTATACCTTGTGAGGATCACCCTGAAAAGTCTAACACCCATTTGACACCATATAGTTACTACAATAAGAGGTCTGTCTGGAAAAAGTCCAACTCTATTAATATAATGAGAATGGTTTGCACAACATCGATGTAGCTTGGCAGCTAAAGAGAGTGGACTGGAATGCACATACATGAACAATAATGACTTCACTGTACTAGTCAGTAGGGGTGGTAGATGCTATTGAGTGAGCATGTGGACTGTATGGCCATTGCCATACAAAATGACTAAGCAAGTAGAACAGTGAACCTACATCAAATTTTGCATTAAGCTTGAATATTCTTCCATGGAAACTATTCAGGTGATTCAGAAAGCCACAGCTATAAGCAACTGGTGATTGGTAGCTTCATTACAACAATGCACCTGGTCATACGTCATGTCTTATGGAGAGTTTTGTGGTGAAACATCAAATCACTCAGGTGATTCAGCCTCAGTACAGCCCAGATTTGGCACCCTTCGACCTCTGGCTTTTTCCAAAACTAAAGTAACCTTTGAAAGGGAAGATATGTCAGACCATAAATTAAATTCAGGAAAATAGAATGGGACAGCTGATGGTGAATGGAAGAACTGTGTGAGGTCCCATGGTGCTTACTTTGAAGGGGACTGAGGCATCATTATCCTATGTACAATCTATCTTCTATCTTGTATCTTCATCAGTAAATGTCTCTATTTTTTATTTTACATGTCTGGATACTTTCTGGGCAGACTGCAGTATGTTTATCAAATTACAGAGTTATTTGATCAGTAATTCCCCAATTCAAATACAGTTTTCTACATTGGCTTTCCTTGGTTTTCATTACTGGAATTCTTCCCTCCTCTGGACTCTTCATAGTAATTAACAATTTAACTTTTATTTTTCTTGTCTATTTGTCTTATCTTTTCTATTACATGGTATGTCTTTAAGGGGAAAAAGAGTAGGTGTGTTGTAATAAAAGAACAGTGCTCTTATAAAGAATTATTAAATAAAGTTTAGATAAATAAATGAAGGAAGACCAACTTAGATGACTTATTACAGAAGAATAATAGTGAATATGGATGTACAAACAAGATTATTTTTCCAAGGCTCACATATAACAGAAAACTCTTCATCTTGTAGGAGGTAGTGGTAGAAATACATTACAAATGAATGTGTGACTATTAAATACAATTAATTAAGTTTTCTAAGGTAATGGATTTAGTCATTTCTGCTCATCAAATATACAGCAAATGTGTAATGCCCTCTCCTTCATCTATGTCAATCATCTTAAATATTTCACATTACTCTTTTTGGGTGTTCAGATAAAGTCTGGGACATTTCTTAATTGGTTGTTTAACCACCACCCATCATTTGGACATTGAACATAGATGAAACAATCTTATCATTAACCGTCTAGTTTCTAGTCAATAAGAATGACAGAAAAAGTGGTATTGGTTCAAGGAATAGTTCTAATCCTATTTGGATCTTCTTTGTATATTCCATTGTTATTGTACTATACAACCTGCTGCTTCAGGACTTACTACAGAAACCTGGAAGTTCTTAGAATTTTCTCTTTCATTGTGGAAATGACTATATTGAACATTATTCTTTTTCATGGTGGTTTTAATTTGCATCTCTCTGATGGCTAGTGGTGATGAGCATCCTTTCGTATGTCTCTGGGCCCTCTGTGTGTCCTCCTTGGAAAAGTAACTTAAACAGACACTTTTGTTTGTCTTCCTGGAGTGGAGTTGTGTGAGTACTTTATATATTTTGGAGATCAAACCCTTGTCCGAGGTATCATTGGAAAGTATATTTTCCATATGATTGGTTCCCTTTTCATTTTACTGCTGTCTTCGTTAGCCATGCAAAAGCTTTTTATTTTGATGAAGTCCCATTTGTTTATTCTTTCCTTTGTGTACCTTGCTCTAGGGGACATATCAATGAAAATATTGCTGTGTGGAATATCTAACGTTTCCTCCATACGTTCTCTAGGACTTTTATGGTATCACGACTTATATTTAAGTCTTTCATCCACCCTGAATTTATTTTTTGTGTATCGTGTACGTTGGTGATCGAGTTTAATTTTTTTGCATGTAGCTGTCCAGATCTCCCAACACCATTTGTTGAAGAGACTATTTTTACTCCATTTAATTCTTCTGTCCCCATTGTTAAATATTAATTGACCACAACGCATTAATTGACTTGGGTTTATTTCTGGGCTCTTTGTTCTGTTCCATTGATCTATGTGTCTGTTCCTATGCCAATATCAGACTGTTTTGAATACTGTGGCCCTGTAATATAGTTTGATGTCAGGTATTATGATCCCTCCTACTTTGTTCTTCTTTCTCAAAATTGCTGCAGCTATTTGGGGTTGGTTATGGTTCTATATACATTTTTGAAATGTTCTATATCTGTGAAATATGTCATTGGCATTTTAATAGGGATTATGTTGAATTTATAAATTGCTTTGGGTAGTATGGGCATTTTGATGATGTTAATTTTTCCCATCCATGAACATGGTATATACTTCTATTTATTTGTGTCTTCCTTAGTTTCTTTCTTCAGTGTTGTGTAGTTTTCTGAGTACCTGTCTTTTATCTCATTGGGTAGGTTTATTCCTAGGTACTTTATTTTTCTTGTTGCTATATCAAATGGGTTTTTTTTTCCTGATTTATGTTTCTGATATTTCATGGTTAGTGTACAAAAATGCCTTTGATTTCTGAATATTGACTTTGTAGCCTGCTGTTTTGCCAAATTCACTTATTAGGTCAAATAATTTTTTGGTGGAGTCTTTAGGATTTTCAATGTACATTATCATATCATCTGCAGACAATGACAGTTTGACTTCCTCCTTTGCAACTTGGATGCCTTTTATTTCCTTTTCTTATTTGATTGCTGTGGCTAGGACCTCCAATACTATGTTGAATAGAAGTGGTAAAAACAGACACCCTTGTCTTGTTCCTGACCTTAGTGGGAAAGCTTTTAATTTTGCCCATTGAGTGTGATTTGGCTCTAGGTTTCTCATATATGGCCTTTATTATGTTGAAGTATGCTCCCTCTACTTCCACTTTGCTGAGTGTTTTTATCATAAATGGGTGCTGTACCTTATGAATTCCTTTTTCTGAATCTTTTGATGTGATCATGTGATTTTTGTCTTTCCTTTTGTTTATGTGATGTATCACATTTATTGATTTGCAAATATACCATCCTTGCATCCCTGGGGTGAACCCCACTTGATCATGGTGTATGATCTTTTTTAATGTATTGCTGGATGTGGTTTGCCAATATTTTGTTGAGGATTTTAGCATCTATGTTCATCAGAGATATTGGCCCGTAGTTTTCTTTGTTATTGTGTCTTTATTTGGTTTTGGAATTAGGATGATGCTGGCTTCATAAAATGAATTTGGGATCTTCCCTCTTCCTGGATTTTTTTTTTTAATATTCTGGGGAGGATAAGTGTTAACTCTTCCTTAAATGTTTTATAAAATTCTCATGTGTAAACATTTGGTCCAGGGCTTTTGTGTGCTGAGAGTCTTTTGATTAGTGCTTGGATTTCACTAGCTGTTATAGGTCTATTCAGGTTTTCTGCTTCTTTTTCATTCAGTTTTGGAACATTATATTTTTCTAGAAATTTGTCCATTTCACACAGTTTTCAAATTTCTTCCCATATAATTCTTAGTAGTAATTTCTTACAATCCTTTGTATTTCTGTGGTATCAGTTGTAATTTCTCTTCTTTCATTTCCAATTTTATTAATTTGCATCCTCTCTTTTTTCTTGATGAATGTACTTAAAGGCTTGTCTATTTTGTTTATCTTTTCAAAGAACCAGCTCCTGGATTTACTGACCTTTTGAATTGTACTTTTAGTCTGTATGTTGTTTAATTCTGCTCTAATCTTGGTTATGTCCTTCCTTCTACTTGCTCTGGGCTTTGTTTGTTGTTGTTCCTCCAGTTCTTATACATGTAGGGTTAGGTTGTGCATTTAAAATGTTTCTGTCTTTATTAGGTAGACCTGTATCGCTATGAACTTCTGTCACAGGACTGCCTTTGTTGTGTTCCATAAGTTTTGGACTGTTGTGTGTTCGTTTTCATTTGTTTCCAGAAACTTTTTGATATCTTCCTTGATCTCATTCTTGACCCATTCATTGTTTAATAGCATGCTATTCATTCTCCACAAATTTGGGTGTTTTTGAGATTTTTCCTTGAGGTTGATTTCTTGTTTCAGGCCCTGGTGGTCTGAGAAAATGCTTTATAAGATTTTAGTTTTCTTGAATTCATTGATGCTTGTTTTGTGTCCTGTCATGTAGTGTATCTTTGAAAATGCTCCATGCGCATTTGAAAAGGATGTGTATGTTGCTTATTTGGGATGAAAGGCTCTATATATATCAGTGAAGTCCATTTCATCTAGGGCATTGTTCAATGCTGCCATGTCTTTGTTGATATTTTGTTTGGAAGATCTATCCATTTTTGACAGTGAGGTGTTAAAATCCCCTGTATATGTGTTTTGCTGTCTATATCTTTCTTGAATTCCTCCAAGATTTTCCTTACAGGGATTAGGATGTTCCAATAGGTGCTCCTTTGGGTGCAATAATGTTTACCATGTTTATGTCCTCTTGATAGATTCTTCCCTTGAGTATTATGAAGTGTCCTTCAATGTCTCTTTTTATGGCCCTTGTTTTGAAGTCTATTTTGTCTGATATAAATATTACTACCCCAGCTTTTATTTTCTGTCCATTTGTTTGTAATATTTTTTTCTAACCCTTCACCTTCAGTCTATATAAGTCTTTTTTTCTGAGTGGGTCTCTTGTAGGCAGCATGTGTGTGGATCATGTTTTCTTATCCATTCAGCTACCCTATGACTTTTGATTGGAGCATTTAATCCATTAACATTTAAGGTTATTATTGATAGGTACTTATTCATTTTCCCCCCTTTGGACCTGTGTTCCTCTCTCTCTCACTCTTGTTCTTCCTCTTATAACAGTCCTTTTAGCATATCTTTCAGTGCTGGTTTGGTGGAGGTGTATTCTTTCTGCCTTCTTTTGTCTGGGAAGCTTCTTATTTTGCCTTCCATTTTAATTGAGAGCCTCGCTGTGTAGAGTAGTCTTGGTTGCAGGCCTTTGCTTTTCATTACTTGGACTATTTCTTGCCACTGTCTCATGGCTGCACTGTTTATATTGAGAAATCAGCTGCTCACCTTATTGGATCTCCCTTGTATGATATTTGGTTCTCCCTTGCTTCTTTTAAGATTCTCTCTTTGTCTTTAAAATTTGGCATTTTAATTATGTGTCTTGGAGTAGGCATCTTTGGGTTCATCTTGATTGGGACTCTCTGTATTTCCTAAACTTTCTTGGTTTTCCCACTCTCCAAATTCAGATGGTTTTCTGTCATAATTTTTTCAAACTCAGTTTCTATCCCTTGCTCCTTTTCTCCTACTTCTGGTATTCTTTTGATTCAAACGTTGTTGCCTTTCATGTTGTCTTGCAGTTCCCTTAAGGTATCTTTATGTTTTTGGTGTCTTTTTTCATGACGCAGCTGCTCTACTTGGGCATTTCTTTCTACCTTGTTTCCAGCTCACTAATTCGGTCCTCTGCTTCATCCAGTCTGCTTGTAATTCCTTCTAGGGTGCCTTTAATATGAGAAATTGTATTCTTCATTTCTTCCTGGTTTTTGTTTGTAGTTTCTATTTCCTTTTTCATACTGTTGTAGTTTATACCCACTGCTTTGTACTTGTCTGTGAGTTCCTTGAGTATCCTAATAACCATTCTTTTGAATTCTATATCTGATAGTTTGCTTGCCTCCACATCATTTAGCTCTTTTAGTGGGGAATCTTCCACTCCTTTAAATTGCAGGTTCTTTCTTTTTCTCCCCATTTTAGGTGACTCTTTTTATTTGTTTCTGTGATTCCTGATGTTCTGTTTTACTAGCTGTCTTCGTAGGGTGAACTTCTATGGTAGGAGTTCTATGGGACTCAGTGGTGTGGTCTCTTTGATCTCCTTGTCTGGGTGCTTTGGGGTTGCTTTTTTTTTTGTTTGAATAGGCTTTCTTGTTGTACTTGGGTTTTGGAGCCACCCATTGGTGGCTCCTTTGTTGTTGACTCCTCCCCTTCAGCAGGTTTACTGGTATTCACAACTCCCACCTTATCTTGCATGTGATCTGGGGCAGGATAAAGATGGTGTCGATTATGTTAATGGTAGAGTATTCTATGGAATTTAGAGTACGAGCAAGTGGAGAACAGATAGGAGATCCTTTGTAGAAGTACAGCAATAACCATGATATTTCATCCAACTAGCCCCTGTTTTTAAAAGTTGAAAAAGAGGTAAGAGTCTTGTTAGAGGGGGGAAAGAATGTAAGCTGACTCCAGAAAGCAGTGCACTTAGCTAGGTTACATGGTGGGATATAGTGAGAGTAAGGGATAGAAACTTGGTGTAGTATGCTAGAGAATGATGTTAACTACAACAGTAATAATGCTCAGGAAGATAAGAAAATGGACCAAAAGCAGAGAAGGGTGCTGTGTGTGAATGGGGACCACAATAATATGAAAATAAATATATGATCTGAACAAAATAAAAAAGTAAAAGACCAATAGTTGTATGTTATAGGAATATGAGTAAAGTGAAGGAAGAGAAATTAAAATACAATATGAAAGGGAGAACAAAGAAAACCAGTCAAACAATGAAATCAGGCAAAGAAAACTACATGGAAAGAAGATAAATAAAATAATAATTAAAATAATAATAATAACAAAATAATAAAAATACAAAGTAAGAAATGAAATGAAAGTTCTGTAGGATAGTGAAGTGAATTTTGTCTTAGTTGTTGGTGTTAGTCTTCTAATCTCTCTCTGGATCTGTCTTTGATCCTTTCAGAGCTCCAGGTTTTATTGTCTTACACTTGAAAGAAAAAATTAAAAAGAAGAAAAAAAATGCCTCCTGCCCCAAGCATGAACCCTTCAAGCAGGTTCTGCTGGTTTTCCTGGATGCTTCAGGCAGAGAGAGACTGGGGTCTGTTTTTTGTTGTTGTTTTTCTTTCCTGTGATTCTGCACTGGGGGCTAGGTCTGGGCTCCAATATTCACAGGTGTCCAGCCTCCAGCCTCAGCCCTCAGAGCCCTGGGCAACCTCCACTGTCCATATGCGCCAGGCCAGTGCCATTTATCCACCTCTTTGTGCCACCCTTTGATTAGTCTGTGAGGTGCACTGAGTGGGGGCAACTTGCACCCCTCCTCCCTCTTTGCTGGTGTGGATACTATGTACTTGCAAAGTCCCTTCAGGGCAGTTTAGTTCCCCTATTAAATTAATGTCTCTCTGGGGACTGCTACCCTCTGAGCCCCTGCTACCCCACTTTGATCAGTCTGTGAGGCATCCTGATTTGGAGCAAATTGCTCCCCTCCTTCTCCCTCTTTGCTGGCCAGATCATGGCCAAGAGTTCCTTATACAGTGGCTAAGAGTCTTTTTTTTTTTGAGTAAATTCCTCTTCTTTGCACCTGCTGTTGTTAATGAGTACCCAGCTTTTCACACACCCCAACTCTCTGACCAGTCCAGAGTCTATCTAGGTTAGAGTCCATTGCACCCAACTCTTTTCCCATCTCCAGGTGTCACCTGGCTCCCTGAGAATGTAAATTTGATGGACCAGATATTCATGCTTATATATATAAAGAGATATAGAGGTAGATCCAAGATGTTACTGGAGTAGGTGGAAGCAAAACTAATCT
This sequence comes from Trachops cirrhosus, assembly GCA_028533065.1. Taxonomy (NCBI): domain Eukaryota; kingdom Metazoa; phylum Chordata; class Mammalia; order Chiroptera; family Phyllostomidae; genus Trachops; species Trachops cirrhosus. The sequence goes on along the minus strand of CM052539.1, from coordinate 101,599,544 downwards.
TTTCCCAGGACTGAACTGGAATTACAACTAGATTATAGAAAAATCATCCTGAATAACCAACTGAACACTACCTGGAGGGAAGCCTAATAACCAAGTACTAATGGAAGAAACCACATCACCACATTCAGACTGGTAGGAAATACAGAGGCAAAAGAAGGCTCATTGATCTTCTATCAATGACAACTGATGTTCTGAGGGATTATTTCAGGGGCCATGGGGGTTCCCCCTGAGAAGTGTAGGGTCTGAACCCCAAGCCTGACTCCCCAGCCAGGAGTACCAGAACCAGGAAAGGTGCCCATGTAACATTCAGCTGTGAAAATCAGCGGGGTTTCTGCCTGCTAGGAAAAGACAGCTGGACAGCTGGAGACTCAGAGACCCTCTTAAAGGGCCAACACACAAAATTTCTTTTGCAGCCACTTACCCTAGCTTTGGTGGGGGGAGGGCAGAGTTGACTAGAGCAGCATGAGGAAAGTCTGGAGTTGATGGCTCAGGGGAGAGAGCTGAAGTGTCAGCTGCCAAATTCCTAGTGCTCACTCATGCTCAATATTTCAGAAGCCATCTGGCTCAGCACTCCCCAACATGCAAAATTAGCCTGGGGGAAGCAATAGCCCAACCCAACCCAGTTGCTGAGGATTACAACTGGAGGCACTTACAGTGATTAACCATAACAGAGAGTCTGCAGGTGGAGGCAGATCTCTGAGAGGTTTAAGACGTTAGTAGACCCTCTCCTGGGTCTAGTGCTGATAAAACCTAGACTTGGTGTGCAGTCTGGTTCATTCTGCATGCACCCAGTCCCAGCAGAGGGAGCCACAAGCTGTGGATCTCTGATTGTTCCAAACACATTGCCCAGGGTCAGTCATAGGCAGCATCTGACATAGGACTGCAAAAGAATCTTTGAGATCTACCTAATATGTAGAAAAAAACACAAGGGGGCAGCCAAAATGGGAAGACAAAGAAACAGGCCCAAAATGAAGAATGAGAACATTTCCCAGAAAAAGAACTAAATGAAAAAGAAGCAAGCAATTTGTCAGATAATAGAGTTCAAAGAAATGATTTAAGTATGCTTAAAGGCATGATTAAAGACATAGAAATGATACAAAAGCACCAGTCAAAAATGAATAATGGAATATCTGAAGAAAATAATACACTTGAAGGAATACACAGTAGGTTACATGAAGCAGAGGACAGAACCAGCGACTTGGAAGACAAGGTAGAAGAAACATGCAAACAGATTAGCAAAAAGAAAAAAAATAGGATAGTTTAGGGGACCTTTGGACAACATGAAGCATAACAACCTACTCATCATAGGGATACCAGAAGGATAAGGGAAAGAGTGAACAAGTGATTGAGAATGTATTTGAAGGCATAATGACCAAAAACTTCCCTAACCTGGTGAAGGAAAAAGACACACAAGTCCAGGACACTCAGAGAATCCCAGACAAAATAGACCCAAAGAGGTCCACATGAAGACACATCATAATTAAAATGGCAAAGGTTAAAGACAAAGAAAGTCCTGGCTGGGGTGCCTCAGTGGATTGGGCACCAACCTGCAAACCAAAAGGTCACTGGTTTGAGGCCCTGTCAGGGCATGTGTCTCAGTTGCGGGCAAATCCCCCAGTTGGGGGCATGCAAGAGGGAACTGATTGACATCTCTTGCACCAATGTTTCTCCCCCTTTTTGCCTCCCCCACTTCTCCTCTCTAAAAATAAATAAATAAAATCTTTTAAAAGAGAATATTTGCATTAAAAATATAAATACAAGGAGAGAATCTTAAAAGACATAGGAGAAAAGTAGTTAGTTATGTACAAAATAGCTCACATACTACCATCTGATTTCTCAACAGTAACATTTCAGGCCAGAAGAGATTGGCATGAAATATTCAAAGTGAGGAAAATCAAGAACTTATACCTAAGGCTACTTTACACAACAATGCCATCACTTAAAATTAAAGGAGAAATAAAGAGGTTCCTAGACAAGAAAAAACTAAATGACTTTGTTACCACCAATCTAGTATTGCAATATTTATAAAGGGTTTGCTTTAATAAGAAGGAAAAAAACAGGAAAATTGTTAAAAATAATGGCAATAAATATGTATCTGTCAATAATCACTTTAATGTAAAAAGCTTAAATGCCCAAATCATAGAATAGCTGAATTGATAAGAAAACAAGACCCACATATATGCTGTCTTGAGACCAACCTCAGAACAAATGATACACACAGACTAAAATTAAAGTAATGTAAGAAGATATTCCATGCAAATAAAAAGAGAGGGTAGCAATACTTGTATCTAACAAATAGACTTTGAAATCAATGCTAAAGTTAGAGACAAAGAAGGACACTACATAATGATAAAGGGAACAATCCAACAAGAGGATATAACCCTAGTAAACTTTTATGCACCCAAAATAGGAGCACCTAAATATGTAAAGCAAATCTTGATGGACATAAAGGGAGAGACTGACAGAAATATAGTCAAAGTTGGGGGTTTCAACACCCCATCAACTTCAATGGGTAGATCCTCCAGACAGAAAATCAACAAGGAGCTGGTGATCTTCAATGACACTCTAGATCAAATGGATTTAATTGATATCTTTAGAGCATGTCATCCCAAAGCAGCAGAATATACATTCTTTTCAAGTGCACATGGAACATATTCTAGATAGACCACATGTTGGACACAAAATAAATCTCAATTAATTTAAGAAGATTGAAATCATATCAAGCATCTTCTCTGACCACAATGCTATGAAACTAGAATTTACAAGATGAAAACAAAAAAATACACAAAGACATGAAAGCTAAATAACATTATTAAGCAATGAAGAGGTCAACAATGAGATCAAAGAAGAAATGAAAAGATACCTCGAAACAAATGAAATGAGAACACAATAACCCTAAATGTGTGGGACACAGCTTAAGCAGTCCTAAGAGAAAAAGTCACAACATTACAGGTCTATCTTAAGAAATAAGAAAAACTCAAATAAACATCTTAACCCTACATCTAAGTGACTAGAAAAATAATAACAAACAAAGCCCAGAGTGGGTAGAAGGGAGGAAATAATCAGGTTTAGAACAGAAATAAATGTCACAGAGACTGAAAAAAAAATTTAAAGGATAAATGAATCCAGGAGCTGGTTCATTGAAAAGATAAACAAAATCTGTGAACCTTTGACCAGACTCATCCAGAATAAAACAGAGAGGACCAAAATAAAATCAGAAATGAAAAAGAAGTAACAACTGACACCAAAGAGATACAGTAGACTGCAAGAAAATGTTACAAAAAACAATATACCAACAAATTGGACATCTGGACAAAATGGATAAATTCCTAGAAATACACAATCTTTGAAACAAAATCAGAAAGAATAAGAGAATCTGAGCAGACAGATTACACCTAGTGAAATTGAAGCAGTAATAAAAAAAACTCCCAATAAACAATAGCCCTGGACCAGATGGCTTCACAGGAGAATTTTACTAAACATTCCAAAAAGAAATAGCACCTCTCCTTCTCAAACTATCCAAAAAATTCAAGAGGAGGGAAGACTCCCAAGTTCACCTTATGAGGCCAGCATAATCTTAATTCCAAAACCATATAAAAACACTACAAAAAAATTATAAGCCAATACCCATGATGAATGCCATCAACAAAATATTAGCAAACTGAATATAGCAATATATCAAAAAGATCATACACCAAGTTGGGTTTATTCTGGGTATGCAAGTTTGCTACACTATTCACAAATCAGTAAATGTGATATACCACATAAGCAAAATGAAAGATAAAAACCACATGATTATATTAATAAAGAAAAAAGATTTTATAAAATCCAGCACCCATTTATGATAAAAAACTCTCAACAAAGTGGGAATTGAGGGAGTATACATAAAAGTAATAAAGGCCATGAATGACAAACCCATTGCCTGCATCATACTTACTTGGCAAAACTGCAAGCACTTGCCTTAAGATGGAGAACAAAACAGGGATGTCTGTGTTCACCTCTCTTATTCAGCATAGTACTGGAAGTCCTATCCACAACAATCAGACAGAAGAAATAAAAGGTATCCAAATTAGAAAGGTAGAAGTAACACTGTCTTTATTTGCAGATGGCATGATACTGTACATAGAGAACCCCAAATACTCCACCATGAAACTACTAGAACCGATACATGAATTCAAAAAAGTAGCAGGATACAAAAATTAATATCCCCAAATCAGTTGGACTTTTATATGTCTAAAATGAACTATCATAAAGGGAAATTAAGAAAACAATCCTATTCACAATTGCTTCAAAACGAATAAAATACCTAGGAATAAATCTAACCAAGGACATAAAAGACCTGTTCTTGGAAAATTACAAGACACTGAAGAAAGAAATAGATGAAGATGCAAATAAGTGGAAGCACATACCATGTTCATGGGTAGGAAGAATTAGCATCATTAAAATGTCCATACTACCCAAATCAATCTATAGATTCAATGCAATTCAAGATACCAAAGGTGTGTTTCACGGAACTAGAACAAAAATTTCAAAAATGTGTATGGGACCACAGAAGGTTGTGCTGTATAGCAACAACAATCTTAAAAAAGAACAATATTGTAGTAATCATGATACCTAATATCAAACTATACTATACAGCCATAGTAATCAAACCAGCATGGTACTGGCATAAAATTGACACATAAATCAATGGAACAGAATAGAGAGCCCAGAAATAAACCAACACCTTTATAGTCAATTAATATTTGACAGAGGAAGCAAGCACATACAATGGGCTAAAGATAGTTTATTCAATAAATGGTATCAGTAAAATTGGACAGATACATGCAGAAAAATAAAAGACCGCCTTCTTATGCCACACACAAGAATAAATTCAACAATAAAACATAAAAAAATAAATAGGTACATGATGAAATCTTGTTGGGAATTGACCATTTGCATTTCTTTTTTTTTTTAATTGGTCTGTTTCTCTGGTATTAAAATTACATCTAACTCTTTCAACAATTTACTAGCTCCTTTTCTTAGTAAACTTTAGGAAATATTATAATTCAGTAACAAGTTTGGCAAGGGCTTACTGTGAACTTATTCCTGTTTTTTTTTTAACAGTGATTAAAGAGCATAAGTAGGCCAACTTAGTAAGACTGGTGATGGTATGAAGAGAAGACTGTTAAATTTCCAGATTTCATATATAGTAGTCGTGGTTGCTCTGGGTATGGAATAGGCTCCCAGAATTGATCAGAAAGTCCATTGTGAAGATGAGGCAGAACAACAGCAAAAAAAAATAGTCATATTATAGTGGATCTCTGACCTTACAAGTTTTCTTTATACTACTTAGATGCCAAGCATCTGAATAAACAGTAGATAATTTATCATAAGTAGACAGAGCTACAAACTTTATGACAACTCTGAAATTTTTGTTTCAAATTTACCTAATTTTTATTTGAACTGAACATTACTGAAAAAATAAGAAGCAAACAATGTAGCTTCATAGAAAGATAGTAATTTTTCAACTAAACAAGAATAGATGTTAATTGCAGTTTTGCCACTTTGCTGCCAGCATTGAAAATAAAAATTAAATTTTTAAAATTTTTATTTTAAATAAAAAATAAAAATTCTTTTTTAAAATGTATTTTATTGATTATGCTATTACAATTGTCCCGTTTTTTTTCTCTCCTTTATTCCCCTCCACCCTGCACCACCCTTCAGCATTGCCCCCCCTACTTAGTTCATGTCTGTGGGTCTTACATATATGTTCTTGGGTTCTCCATTTGTTATAGTATTCTTCACTGCCCCCTTAATCTTTAATCTTGGGGAATTTAATTATGATGTGCCTTGGTGTGTTCCTCCTTGGGTCCAGTTTTTTTGGTACTCTCTGAGCTTCCTGGACTTGCGTGTCTATTTCCTTTGCCAGATTGGGGAAATTTTTCTTCATTATTTTTTCAAATAAGTTTTCAATTTCTTGCTCTTCCTCTTCTCCTTCTTGCACACCTATGATTCAGATGTTGTAATGTTTAAAGTTGTCCCAGATGTTCCTAAGGCTCTGCTCATTTTTTTGAATTCTTGTTTCTTCATTCTTTTCCAGTTGAATGTTTATTTCTTCCTTTTGTTCCAAATCATTGATTTGAGTCCTGGTTTCCTTCCCTTCACTGTTGGTTCTCTGTATATATTTTTTATTTTACTTTGTATAGCCTTCACTTCTTCCTTTATTTTGCACCCATACTCAATCATTTCTGTGAGCATCTTGGTTACCAGTGTTTTGAACTCTGCATCTGATAGGTTGTCTATCTCCTTGTTGCTTAGTTATTTTGCTGGATCTTTGGTCTATCCTTTCACTTGTGCCATATTTCTTTGTCTGGGTGCACCTGTTACATTGTAAGGGGTGGAGCATTGGGTATTCACCAGAGCAGGGCAACCCACGTTGCTGGGTTGTAGTGCTGTATGTGGGGGAGGGGTCAGAAAGGGAACAATGCTGCTTGCTCAGCTCTCACCCTGCTTTCAGTCACTTCCCCCACTACTCACAAGTGAATGGGGCCCCTCTGGTGCTGATTCCCAGGTGGGTGGGTTTGTGTACATTCTAGGATACCTTGGGTCCCTCTGACATACTCTCCTATAAGACTAGGAGTTTCTCCCAGCACCAGAACCCCCATAGGTTTTTACAGCCAGAGGTTTTGAGGCTTTATTTCCCTGCTGTGGAACCCTGGGTTGTGTGGTCTGTCTCTCTCCCCAGCTGTTCCTCCCAGTTTATCCACACATAATGGGGACTGCTCTGTCTGCCAACTGCTGCCTTGCTGTGAGTGCTCTCTACCCAGGCTACCTGTCTCTACCCCTCCTACCAGTGTAGATGAATATTTCTTCTTTAACTCCTTGGTTATCGGACTACCATACAGTTCAATTTTCTGGGAGTTCTCATTGTTTTTTGTTTCTGAATTGGTGGTTGTCCTTCTTTTGGTTGTCCAAGGTAGCAAAGCATATCTTCCTGTGCCTTCATCTTGGCTGGAAAAAATAAAAATTCTTTACCTCAGTTTCCTCTTTGTAAAATAGAAGTATATATCTGTCATGTAGTGCTGTTTGCAGCATGAGAAATATTAGTGCCTATGTTAGATACTTAATTTTTTTAAGATTTTATTTATTTTTAGAGTGAGGAGAAGGGAGGGACACAAAAGGGGAGAGAAACATCAATGTGTGATGTTGCCTCTCACACGCCCCCTACTGGGGACCTGGTCTGCAATCCAGGCATGTGCTGTGACTGGGAATTGAACCAGCGACTCTTTGATTCACAGGCTGGCACTCAATTCACTGATCAACACCAGCCAGGGCATAGATACTTATTTAATAATGGGTTTTGTCATTATGGTTTTTAATATATTGTTATTTATCCTATGTCCTCACTAATAACTAAATGCTACTTGCATACCTAGTACATTTTATTCTTTATATAGCTGTCACTACATAATAAGTGTAAAGAAAATATAATGCTGGTCAGACATAAATTTAGATATTTTAATTGTAATTTTCTTTCTTTCAGAATTACTTACTGTCATCTACCTTTCCAGAGTAAATGGCTCTATGTTGGAACAGAAAGAGGAAATACACATATTGTAAATATTGAATCTTTCATTCTTTCTGGATATGTTATCATGTGGAACAAGGCAATTGAACTGTAAGTGTAAACTTGAGTATCACTTTATTTAGCTTAAATATTTTCTATGGCTTGTAACATATAAAATTGCAGTTATTTGAAACTTTAAAACTAATTTACGATTAATATGAGTGAAAAGTTCAGTGAAAATAATTTGAAAACATAAAGGCTTTTTACAATAGATATTGTAGTATTAACACATGCTAATTTTAGATTTTCCAAATACTGTAATTAAGGATATGTGTGCCATATTTGATGATAAAATATTAATTCTAAAAGTTACACATGGCAATCTCATCAATTCTTTACAATCAACTTTAGTATAGCTACTTCCATTGAGAATGGCAAGTGGATTGTGGCTACAGTTTTATGTAAAAATAATCATGATCAATTTACATACAGGGTGGGACAAAAGTAGTTGTACAGTTGTGAGTATGCAAAGGAGTTTATTCTTGAATTATTATTTATTAATTATTGTATTATTTTCCATATGAACAACTGTAAACCTACTTTTTTAATATTGATAGCTTATTCTTCATTTGACTCATTAACATATTTTTCTGGGCTCAAAGTAGAATCAATTTATTAATATTTTTATGTTGTGATATATACAGCTGTTTGGGTATGTGGTTGATGGCAGTTACCACTTTGATACTGATATTTACATTTCTGCAGGTATAAAATATGAAATCCCCCACATATGAAACTTCATGGAATTCTAAGCCATCTGTTTGTAGTATATACACAGATAATTCTCCTGGTTAATCAGAAAAACAATTTTTCTTTAACAAATGTTTATGCTGTATGTATTATTAGTTCCTTTATAAGATAAAGTTTTGACTTGAGTCTGGCTCATTCTCTCATAAGTACATAAATTGTTCTTCCCCCAAACGCTGATTAAAACAGACTGTTTTCATAAAGTTTGACTCTTGACTGTTCCATATTCCCAATGTTTCAATGTACGTATATATTACTTAATAGGGGAGGTTGTTACTAGTTATATTCTTGTTATAATATTCTTTTTGTATTATGTCTTAGTGAATTTTTTATTAATGGCAATTTTTTCTCTGTCATTAGATTAAGAGATGCTCCAGGGCAGAATTTTTGTTTATTGCTCTTTTCTTTTTCTTCATACTTGGTTTATTTTGGCACTTTCCACAGAGTGGCTACTAAATGACTGACATTACTGAAGAGTTGGTATGATAGTTACACACTACTATTGACTTACAGTTTTTATTTGTAATTATATTTGTTATAGCTATTTTGATTACATATATTATACCATTCTATATGTGTATTTTTAAAGACATTTATCCTATAAACAATTATGTCTCCACCAAAAAGATATTTACTTTTTTAGCTATTTGGTAATGGCTTTCCCCCCTATAATCTTAGTCCTATAATAGCAATAAACAGTCTGAATAACAAACATTAAATAAAAAAAGGATTTCAAGTAAGGACTTCAAAATAATTTCACGTATCTCTTAAGTATCTCTTATTTATTAATGTTTGTTTTCATAGTATTGTTTTAGGATATGATAAAAATACAAGTAAACTTGAGAGATCCAATTATAGAACTTTTATAAAATTTAATAGTAGTATAAATCATAACAGATGTACTATTTGTGTTCAGTTGAATGATGGTAAAATAATTAAGAAGAATTTATTATCTGAACAGGTAAAATATTTTACCACTTTTTCAGTGTTGTTTCCACATTCATTTACTTAACAAATCCTTTTCTTAATCCAAATTAGTACTACCTGAAATAGTGACTTACACTTTACCTATTTATATCTATATAATATATGCTTTATGATTTCAGGACTAATGAAGAGTTTTAAAATGTGTATTATAGAGGGGAAATTCAGGAAAAATTGAAGTAAAATAAAGCACTTTTATTTTTCATAATATGATTATACATATGTAATTTGGCATCAGAATAGAATCTAACATCTATATGAATCCAGTGTTTTAAAGAGTTGTATATGCCTCTGAAAATGTCAATGAAATATTCACATCCTAACTGTTTTTTGGTTTACTCACTAGATTTCCAAAAGTGTATTTTCATTTTTATAGATATAATTTTATTTTATTTTATGTCATTTTATTTTTTAAGACTCCTGGAGATTTTTATATAAGCTCTAGAACATGCATTTTAATAATAAAATATGTATATACAAATAGAACATAGTTATTGTTTCTTTATTTGACAAAGCTTCCCATGTACTTTAAGCATATCAGGTAGGCCTAATTAGTTCAAAATTTCTTCTTCATAAGGAGAAAGAACAAATCCCTGATGCATTCCAGGGACCCTTTGAAATGACTCAAAGCCAATTTTAGGTCAAGAAAAGTCTCTTAAAAGTTAAACCCTGAGAAATTTGTCAAACATATTTGACCAAAAGATTATATATCATTATGAAATAATATTATTTATTTATCCAAAGTGACAATAAAGGTGTCAAGCATAAATACAGGCTAGCTGCATTTTTGTTCTCAGGATAAAAAATGTGAGTTTTTAAGTAATCAAGTACCTGATTAATACAATGAAATGCATACATTTTTTTAAAAAAATATAGAATCTTTGCTTTCTAGGCAGATACAGGAAAACCTAGATATAATTTAAATACCAACTTCCAGTCTCCCAGAGACTTTTAAATGCTCTCTACCTATTGAGATACAGAAGAAAATGCATGCTACTTACTGTTAATATGTCAAGTATATGGGACAACAAAAATATGCATTTAATTAAAAAGTCATTTTACAATATAATTTTAGACACAAATTCTAACAATGCATTTTCTAAGCATGACAGATGCAGAATTGCCTTTAAGAGATATGTGAAGTTATTTTGAAGTCCTTACTTGAAATCATTTTTTATTTATTATTTGTTATTCAGTCTGTTTCTATTTTTGTGAAGTCTCCTAATTGTAATTATATTCAATTCTCAAAAAAGAAAATATATTGATGATTTGGAAACTGGAAGACATTTTCCGCATAAACAATGGTATTTGTAGAATATCTCGTCTATAGCCATACCACCCTGAACACGCCTGATCTCATCTGTAGAACATCTCACAAAATAGTATTATAGAACAAAACTAACATTAAAAATATTTCTGTGAGAAAATATATTCTAGTTTATAGCACAGAAACAGCTGAACCCTAGCTCTTTACAAATGTAACCTATTTTTTCTACGTATTAAAATGTGAACATGAAATTCTGAATTAAATTGTAAGTATAAGGATTTTATTAGTATTTAACTACTGCTCATTCAGACATATTTATTGAGTAGTATGATATGGTAAATACATAATTTCTGCTTATTTGAGGGCTTCCATTCTAATAAGGATGAGATTATTTAAAAAGGCAATTACAATGTATTAGAAATATAATGTGGCAATTCCATGATGACACCTAATAAAGACATGGGGTCTCAGAGAAGTATCTGTGAAGTAATTTACATCTATGCTGAGATCTGAAGGACGAGTTTCAGTTAGATGAGTGCACTGAGGAGAGGCGAGAGGTTATTGCAGGAAGAGGGAACAGAGGCTTACAGAATGGAAATGTGAGAGAGTTTTTGTTCCATGCCCAGTTTTAAGTAGTTTAGTTGGTTGAAATGGCTGGGGGAGAGGATAGCAAAAGATAAAACTGAGGGAGTAATATAGGTATATAACATGACAGGTCTTATAAGACAATCTGAAAAGTTTGGACTTTTTCTAAGGCCAGGAGCTAGATTTTGAAGAGTTTTAAGCAGGGAATTGACTGGATCACATTTGCATTTTGGAAGATTACTCTGAATGCAGGTATGGAGAAATGAGAAAAGAGTGTATTCTCAGTAAAAATTATGACGGTGAATTTTGGAGTGGTGATAAGCTGACATGGTAAAGAAGTAAAAGATAGAAGCTGCAAGACTTGGGTATTATGGGAAGATGTAAAGATAATAGGGAAGAATTAAAAGTGACCCCCAGGTGTAGTCACTGTGTAGGTTAGGGTGCCACTTAGTGAAAGAATGCAAAAGATTGAATAGGTTGGAAATAAAATAATGAGTTCAGTTTTAGGTTGGTTGATTGTATATGTTTATAAAGCATTCACCTGGAATTGGTATGGGAGAATGGTAGGTAAGATGTGGTAAACAGGGTTGGGTAAAAATAGGTTTACAGTTGTGAGTATGTGAAACAGAGTTTATTCTTGTATTAATTATTAGCTATTGTATTGTTAATGAGAACAGAATTTTCATTTTCATTGAAACCATGAGAATAGATGGGATTGTTCATGAAGAGTTTATAGGAAAGAGGTAGCAAACTAGTAGACAATGAACCAATTCACAGATATGTTTTATTTGGCCATCAGAATATTTAAATATGTCTGAATTATTAATTTGTAACATTTAAAAATTTATAGAGATAAAAATTCAGGTTTTGAGCTTTTCATGAAAAAGATTCATACTGAGACAATTCTAGTCCAGCATTCTTGCATGGCAGTCAGTGATTAACTGGAAATGAGTTACATCTATTGTTCATTAGATGGGTAATATGCTATCCAGTTTAGTACAGTTCTTATTCAGCCTATTTAACTCATTTGAAATACCTGCCTGGCTCCTGTGGGTCCTTGAATTCATGACCACATCTAATAGGGGAATAGATGGCAGTCTAGGACAGAAAACAAAAGAATACCAATATTTAAGGTATAGAAACAGAAAGTTTATGAAGAAAACTACCAAGAGCCATTGTGGTGAGTGGGAGAAAGAGAAATAAATAGGGACACTTAGAAGAATTACTGGGCATTATTTGATAGGTATATATGAATTTAAGTTTATTGATAATTTTACCTGATGTAATTCTTGTGGGATTTACAGAATGTGGAGTGTACAGATGCTATTCTTATTTTTTAAAGTCAACTTTTAATGGCCATAAGTTTTGCAAGGAATGCTTGGTGATTTTTTGGAAGTTTAATGTTAGGGAAGAGGTCAGAAAAAATACATCAAAATGTTAGTCATTATATCTAGGGAATAAAATAATGAGAGATTTTTCCTTTTAACTTTTGGTATTTTCTGAGTTTTATTTTTTACAATAAATTATATTTCTTATATCATTATAAAAATAATTACAAACAGTGGAGATTTAATGCTAGATTATTTTCTGAACTTGAGTGTTTTCTAGAGTCTGAGAACTTGAATGGAAGTCTTGCAAATGGTCTAACTAGTGTTTCTCAAAGTATATTTCAGTGATTTCCTTAATATAATAAAAAGTGATTCTGTTGATCAGTAATTTTGGAAAATATTGAATATTTGCATTGCTCATTTGCATAAGATAGCCCTAAGAAGTTCTTTAGAAAAAGAAATGTTTAATTACCCCATTCAGGGCTTCCCAAACTTTTTTTGATATGAAACATTGTGAAATGCCTTATATGTTCACTAGTTTATCATGGAGTACACTTTGGTATTTGTTGCTCCAATCAAACCCAAGAGAGAGATAAGAGTTTATGATTTGTTAGATATTATTAGCTCCTCAAGGATAATCGAGGCACATTCTCCCTTCTCAGAGGCATTTATACTATAATAAAGCACTACATTTATGTGTAAGTGATATAACTGCTAAAAGCTCCGTAATCTTTTTATAAAGCCTTGTTTAGTTTCTTTCTGCCTGCATATATTCCAGAATGCAAATAGTAACTCTGATTTCCATTATTCCAATGATTTACAGCAATCATAATACATACTATTTATTGAGTACTTACTATGTTTTGGCATTATATTAGGTGCTATATGTATCTTTTAATCTTCACAGTCCTTCAGTAGGGTTAGTACTACTACCTTCATTTTCAGATGAGAAATTTTAAGGCAAAACCACTAACAAAATATCTAATAACTTTGTATTTATTCCTTTGAGTTACTCAGTGGAATCAGTATCTGGGGAACCTGGAGCTACATAATTTGTCACTTTTCTCTGATTCCAAAGATTTTCTAAAATTTAAATCTTTATTGCTTTGTACAGAATCTTTGATGATTTTTATGTGTTTTTTAAAAATAAATTATACTATCAGTATAATCATAATAGAATTAATCTGGTACACTTAGGTCATTGAAGAAAGAATGTGGAGATTTGTGAAATCAGTGGTCATATCAGGTCATGTCATAGTCATGACAAAATCACATTCAACAGTGATCTAAGTTAAAGTAGGAAATATAAAATAAACATGCCAGATATCATAGTAGAATAAATTTGAAGTCATATTGACAGAATACAGATCTCTTTATCAACATACTCTTGAACTCATGATCTGTTACCAATTACCCTAGAAACCAGATAAATGAGATGTAACCAACAAACTTTGTTTCCCTGGTTGGTCAGTGTTCTACATGCTGGCTATCACTAGAGAGAGAATTTTCTTTAAAATAGAAGGAACCTCTGTACTTTTTGTAGGCACAAATCAGAGATTTTATGTCAAAATTAAATTTTAAATCAAGTATGAACTCTTCAATTTGGTTGAAACAGGTTTACAGCATCAACCTTGTGGTTGTGTAAGTTTTCCTTTGTTTGGATAAGTATGTGTTTAATTTCAAATTTTCAGAGGCCCTGATTTGGCAACAAACACATAAGATAATAAAGAATCCCATTGTTATGTGGATCTAAGTTTTTAAACCTGATTTTTTTTAAAAAATCACACCTACTTTAATAACATTAATGGGAAAGAGAAAAGTAATTTTAAAGAAAAACAACACAAAAGTCAAATGAATTTAAGCTAAACCCCAGAATATTGGAAGTGTATTCCAGTATAATCTTAGTTTCTTTGTTCCTGTCTCTAGTGGTAAGGTGTTTTAATGTTTATTTTTTAATTACTTTTTTAAATTGATTTAACAGATCCACAAAGACTCATCCAGGTCCAGTTGTACATTTAAGTGATAGCCCAAGAGATGAAGGGAAAGTGAGTATTCCAATACCATTATTCTTGCATTTATGTTCTTCATTCTTGAATAAAGGTATTTCTTACTATTATTTAATACCTAACATCTCTAGCACAGTTCATGACATTCAGTGTCATTTAAGATTAGAATATGTTGAATGAATGAATGAGCAAATATTAATAAATGAATGAATGAATTATTCACTCTAATAATGGTACCAAATTAAGTCTTTAGTTTTACCTGAAGGTAAAGTTGATATTTAAGCATAGAATGTTGAGGAAGGTGTGCAACACGTGGAACAATTTTAATTTTCAGATAGTCTGTGCTTGAACTTAACAATATAGTTTTTAGTATTGTTAATCATTGGCCTCTGCTATTCAGTTTTGATGATGAAAAGTAACCAATATTGAATAATAAATTAGCCAATCTTGATTTTTATAAGTAGGTGATAATATAGAAAATGTTCTCAGATTACAGAAATAATCCTATTCACCTTGATTATTCATAATCTTCTTTTGGTAAGGAAACAGTTAATAACTTTAAAAGATCTGAAGTGTCACTTTCATGTAAATGTTGTTTCTTCAAGTATATAATTTTGGCTATGTAGTGTAAAAACACTTGAATAAATTATTTCGCTTAGGTTTAGTTCTCTGTTTATTTTTAAATGATGGAAACTGAACTAGCCTAATAAATATTGAACCTGAAAAAACAAATTGGCCTCATGGCAATAGAAAGAATATTGGATTTTTTCAAATTGATCCATAAATACGGTATAATTCCAATCAGATGTTATCAGAATTTATTTATTTTTAAATAATTCAAAAGCTGATTCTAAAATTCATAAGAAAAAGAAAATGTTTAAGAATAGTCAAGACATTTTTGAAAAAGAAATACATTGTGATATTGGTACAAAGGTATAAAGAAGACCAATAGATATTCAGAAATGGTTCAGTCATTTGGGGGAATTTTGCACATTTTAGAGAAGATGTTTTAGAACATGATATACTATTGAGTAAATGGTGTTGGGCAATTGACTATTTGTTTTAAATAAAATGGTACGACCTCTACCTCATACCACTCAAAAATAAATTCTAGATGGAGAAAACACATAAATATTAAAATAGCAACTCAGGAAGTTTTAAAAGAAACTGTAGGAAATGGGTTGTTACTGTGGAATAAGGACATCCTCAGGCAAGATACAAAGCCTAAAAGCTTGAAGGACGACAGCATAATAAGACAAGTATGATAAGAGACAAGCATCAAAGTAGGGGGCAGTATTTGCTACATATACAGCAGGCAAATAATGAACATGCAAAATATGTAAAGAACTTTACTAAATCCTTTTATTTCATAATAGGAAATAAGTAATATCTAATTAAGAAAACAAGAAGTGGCAATATACATATATTTAGAAATATGGAAGAAGAAGTCTACTGGAAAAGATAGTTTTAAGAGTTGAAGGCATGGTTGCCTTTTTTACCTTTAAGGGAGCAGGATTTGGCAGTGAGGAGGAAACAACTTCACTAGTAATCACTAAGGAAATGCAATATACTATTTTCTTCCTAATCAGAGTGGGAAAATATTACAAATTAAATATAATAATATTAGGTAATGGAAAAGGCATTGAGAAATGGGCATCTAGAATCAGCAATATGGGCAATTTGACATTATCAACATTTAAAACATGTATTCATTATGACCTAGAAAAATCCATTTCTGATATCTAACCTATTTATATGACCAAGGGGTAATATTTTGAAAACAACCTAACAGTCTATTAATAGGTAGTAAATGAATGCTTGTATATCCATACTGTAGAATACTGTGTCGATATGGAAAGTCCTTTAAGCCACATTTTTTTAAACCACAATTTTTTAAATTATTGTTCAATTATGGTTGTCCCCATTCCCCACCCGTTATTTTCCTCCATCCTACCCACCCCCACCTCCCACATTCAATCGTCCCTGCCCTCCCCCTACCTCCGTGTCTTTGTCCATGGGTCCTTTATACATGTTCCTTGATGACCTTTCCCATTCTTTTTTCCGTTATCCCCCTCCCTTCTCCTCTCTGGTTACTGTCAGTTTGTCCTCTTTTCCATGTCTCTGGTTCTATTTTGCTTGCTTGCTTGTTTTGTTGATTAGGTTCCACTTATAGGTGAGATCATATGGTATTTGTTTTTTACTGCCTAGCTTACTTCACTTAGCATAATGCCACATTTTTTTAAAGTTGCAGAACCGTAAATGCAACGTAAAACCACTTAAATAATGCATTTGTATTTTTACTTATATATTCAAATACCCAAGAGAGAAAGCCTGAAAGTATATGTATAAATCTAAGTAGAATACTGGAGATTGGCAAATGGTCAAAATTATCCTTATTTTCCTTTTGTTGTTCAAAGTTTTATGAAGGAATAAAATTTGTGTTAATTGTATAATTTTAAAAAATTAGTATTAGAGTCAGAAACTATGTGTTTGAATTATGACTGTACTACTTATTATCCTTGAATAAGTCTTTGACTTCTTATAGATTAGTTTTTTCATCTATAGCCTTTTGTCACATAGAAGTTTTTTATTTTAATTACTTATTTTTATCAGTTTTAATTTGATTCCTGAATTTTGTTTCTTAGTAATGTTTCCTTTTCTGAGGGAAAATATAATCCCTTTATTTTCTATTAGTTTTAAGGCTTTCCATTTTAAAATTAGATTTTAATCTCTATATATAGTTTATTTTATTTTGGTTTGAGATAAGGGTATACTTTTGTTTTAAAAATACTTTTTAAAAATAAAATATATTTTATTTTTACATATAAATAATTTATTGGAATAATCAGCTCAATTTGTACTGATGTATAAGGACATCTCATTCATATATCAAGTTCCCATATTGGGGTGGGTCTTTCTCTGGGCTTTTTACTCTGTTGCACTGCTATATTTATTGTTTTACTAATAGCACATTTTAATAACTTCACAAAATATCTTGGTATCGTTTAGGTCCTCCTCCTCCTCCCTTTCCTATCTTAGCTTTTTTCTACCATTTATTCTACTACATGAAATTTAGAATCAGTTTATCAAGCTCTGTGTATATCCCTGCTGGGATATTGTTTGAAACTTGGACATGCCAAATAATTTAGAGAAAATTTATATCATTAAAATATAAACATAATATACAGGGTAGGGCAAAAGTAGTTTTACAGTTATTAGTATGGAAAATAATTAATAAATAATACAAGAATAAACTCTGTTTTGTATACTCACAACTTGCCCTACTCTGTACTTAGCTTGGCTCACATTTATGTTTTCCTATATACCTTTATAACATTTTTTACAAAAGTCTTATATATCTTTTGCTACCTTAATTTTAAGTGCCTTATAGATTTTGTTGCTCCTGTGATTAACATTTAAAAATCAATTTTATACTTGAATTTTTACATATAAAATATTGATTTTATTATTTTGTATTCAACTACATCACTGCATGTTTTTTTTTTAAAGCTACCCTTAGATTTTCAGGAATATTCTCTATATAAAAGCATAGCAAATATAGACAAATTTTATTTCTTTCTTTCAATATTTATAGTTTTTATGTATGTATTTATTTTGCTGCATATGAACTCAGTGTAGTATTGAATATAAATGGTTTTAATGGGAACTTTATTTTGTTTCAAACCACAAAGGAAATGCCTCCAAGATTTTAACATTAAATAAGATGTTTGCTTCAGGTCTTTGGTTGATTGCTTTTATGAAGTTAAAAAGTTTTCATTTATTTTTAATATCCTAAGAGTTTTGAATTATTAATGGTTTCAAATGCTTTTCCACATATAGTGAGATGTGATTTGTGCTGGTCTCAGCCTATTGATAGAGATGCTATTGGCTAGAAATGCCTCAGGGCAAACATCTGAGTCTGAGGTGAGACCCCACAGACATCTCTTTTTTTGGAGTCAGTATTGTGGCTGGACTGGCCCCTGTGGGTATTTTATGATTGCAAAACACAACTCAGCAACAACCACTAGGGAACTTTGACAAGCAAGGTTTATTATTCACAGGTCCTGGAGGGCAAAGGGCATGCCTGGGGCAATAGAACTGAGGTCATGGGTAGGGAGAGCAATCCTCTGGACCTGGGGTACTGCTTTTCTAGGGGTTCAGTGTGGGGACCCTAGGGTTTAGCAGTTTTGCTCTTTATTGGAAAATATAAAATGTAAGAGCAGTAAAATGCAGAAAGGGAAAAGCAAACCATCAGTCAAATTGTCAGTTATCTAAATCAATCTAAGTTTTTTAAAAACAAGGGAAGAGGGGGAAGTAGAAGAGGGTAAAGGTGGGATAAATGGTGATGGAAGTAGACTTGAGTTGGGGTGAGTGGTAAGCATACAATACAATATATAGATGATGTATTTATTATAGAACTGTATGCCTGAAACCTATATAATTTTATTAACCAACATCACCCCAATAAATTCAATTTTTAAAAAAGCCAAAAATAAGGGAACTCATGGGTGGTGCAGGTCTTTATCTAGTCTTGTAGCTGAAAGTGAGTTTATTAGAGATGGACGTCCTTTAACTGGAAGCCTTGGCAATAAAAAGCTTATGTCAGGCACTTACATTACAATAAAAAAAAGCTAACTGTCAGGCTTCAAGATGATTATTCCTTATTATGTTATTTTGTTGAAATATGTTAATAGGTCTTAATTTTAAACACTTTTGCATTTCTGGGATAAATTCAGTCTGGAAGGGGAAAGCTTCCATTGAGGCTTGTTGGTGAAGTGAAAGAAGGAATAAATTACTTATGTTAAGGTTCGTACTGAAACAAGTTTGTATTATAAAATTAGAAAATAGACCACCCTCTCCCTAAGATAATGTTTACTAAAGAAACTTCGTATTAGTTTATCAAATAGAAGAGAGTGATCTTGAAATGAGAGATGTCTGTATTATACATAGTATTGTGTATGTCTCCCCAAAGTCACTCAGCCTTGCTTCACGCCAGCCCCTTGGCTGTTTGCTTCACCTCAGTTTTGGCAGGTTTAGTCAGTTTCATGCAGTACTACTTCCTGAAGTTGAGTGGCTATGCTCTGAGTCTCTGTCTCCTCCCTTTAATTCTGAATGCAGATAATGTGTCGTACTACAAAGCCTGAGCCCTGGCTTCCGTAATAGCTGACAAAGGGCACAATGGACACAACTCTGAAGTGAAGGGGTGTTTAACTTCTCATGGAGAAAACCTTGACCTATATTAGACAAGACACATAAAATAATTCCCCCTTCCGCCCTCCCTGTGGTTGGGCTATTCCGAATCATGATTTTTTTCATATAAACTGTTAGAGACTTTCTGCAACACCAAGCAGATACACTTGCGAAGTAATTGATTGTCTCTTCTGCTTCTTTCAATGAAATAGTGTGATAATAAGTCTTCTTTTACTTATTTACCTTACTTTTCCTTACTACTACAGCCCTGAGGTTGTACTTCTCAGAGAAACATTAGCATTTAAGCCTTGCCTCAGGCTGTTTTCTACAGGACCCTGGTTAAGACAATAGTTGTCAAAACTGTTCTAGATTAAGAATTGGAAACTACAACCCATGGGACAAATCTAGCACGCTGCCTGTTTTTGTAAATGTTTTATTGCAACACAGCCGTACTCATCCATTAACGTATTGTCTCTGGCTGCTCTTATTACATGAGCAAGGCTGAGCAGTTGTGACAGTGCTATATGGCCTTCGATACCTAAAATATTTATTATCAAGCCCCTTATGTTAAGTTTCCTGACTCCTGTCATAGATTGCAGACCCACAGGATGGGATTGTACAGTTGGATTGTCTCCTATCTAAAATCAAAGAACCCATTGAAGGTGCCAAGTGAAGAGTATTAAACCTTTTCATGCAGTGACATCACAATTACTTGAGCATTTTCCTATAATTAATTGGGATGAAGGGCTGAAAGATAGGTAAAACAATGGGAGATCAGTTACTTGTAGTGCTTAATTGATAAAAAGCAATGATAATTATAATCATGATGAAATAAAATAGCTCTCTTTGATGCCATTTATATTATTTTCTATTCCAACATAAATTATCAGAAATATAGTAGTTTGAAACAATGTAAATATATTTTCTTACAGTTCTGTTGGCCAGAAGTCCAACATGGGTTTTAATGGGCTACAGTAGAGATATCACTAGGGTTGCATTCCTTTCTGGTAATTCTAAAGGAGAATCTGTTTTCTTGCCTTTTTCAACTTTTATGACTATACACATTCCTAGGCTTATAGCCCCCTTCTTTCCTCTTCAGAGACAACATATCTTTCTGATCTTCTTCCATCATAGCATCTCTTTCTAACCACAACTTGGAGAGGTTCTCCATTCTTAAGGATTTGTGTGATTGATTAGATTGGGAGCGTTTCAGTTATTCATGATGCTGTCCCCAGTTCCATAAACCATGTTTCTGAAAAGTCTACCTTTTTTCTTTTTTGTCAAATCAGGTAGCATTTATAGCTTCTGGAGATAAGGCATAGACGTGTTTGTGGGGCTATTATTTTGCCTACCAAAGAACTAGACACTGTGTGAAAATAAGATAACTCAGAAAAATTGATTACTGATTTAGGACATGCCAGAGGTCTTCTAAAGGAAGTCTTACCTCCTGATGCTCTAAGGAAGACTGTGCTAAAAATACGCCCAGGAGATATATATATTTATGCTATTACAATTGTTCCAATTTCCCCCTTTCTTCCCTTTCCCAGCACCCCCTACTCCGTCAGGTAATCTTCACACTATTGTTCATGTCTAAGGATTGTGCTTATAAGTTCTTTGTCTACTCCATTTCCTACACTGTACTTTACATACCCATGACTATTCTGTAACTACCAATTTGTATTTCTTAGTGCCCTCACCTACCTCTTCATTCTGCCCTCCCATCTGACAACCATCAGCATGCTCTCTGCATCCATGATTCTGTCTCCATTCTTGTTTGCTTAGTTTGTTTTTTAGATTCAGTTGTCCATAGATATGTATTTATTTCCATTTTATTGTTCACAGTTTTGATCTTCTTTTCCTTACATAAGTCCCTTTAACATTTCATATAGTAATGGTTTGGTGTTGATGAACTCCTTTAGTTCTTTCTTGTCTAGAAAGCTCTTTATCTACTATTCGATTCTCAATGATAGCTTTGCTGGGTAGAGCAATCTTGCCTGTAGGTCCCTGCTATTTATGATTTTGAATATTTCTTACTAATCCCATTCTAGCCTGCAAAGTTTCTTTTGAGAAATCAGTTGAAATTCTTATGGGAACTCTCCTGTAGGTAAGTAACTGTTTCTGTCTTGCTGCTTTTAATATTCTGTTTATCTTTAAAGTTGGTATTTTAATTATGATTTGTCTTGGTGTGGGCCTCTTTAATTATGATTTGTCTTGGTTTGGGACTCTTTATGCTTCCTGGATTTGCATGTCTATTTCCTTCACCAAATTAGGGAAGTTTTCTTTCATTATTTTTTCAAAAATAGATTTCCAATTTCTTGCTCTTTCTCTTCTCCTGGCACCACTATGATACAAATGTTGGAATGCTTGAAGTTGTCCCAGAGGCTCCTTACACTATTCTCGATTCTTTTTTTTTCTTTAAGATTTTATTTATTTATTTTTAGAGGGAGGGTAAGGGAGGGTGAAAGAGGGAGAGAGAAACATCAATGTGTGGTTGCCTCTCATGTGCCCCTGTTGGGGACCTGGCCCACAACCCAGGCATGTGCCCTGACTAGAAGTCCAACTGGCAACCTTTGGTTTGTAGGCTGGCACTCCATTTACTGAGCCTCACTAGCCAGGGCCATCCTCATTTCTTTTTAGATTCTTTTTTCTTCTTGATGTTCTGATTGGTTGTTTTTTGCTTTCTTATGTTCTGAATCATAGATTTGATTCTTGGCTTCATCCACTGTACTGTTGATTCCCTGTGAATTGTTCTTTATTTCAATTAGTGTATCCTTCATTTCTGATTGAATCTTTTTTATTCTGTTGAAGTCCTCACTAAGTTCCTTGAGAATCCTTATAACTAGTGTTTTGAACTCTGCATCTGGTAGATTGATTATCTCCATTTTGTGTAGTTCTTTTTCTGGAGTTTTGATCTATTCTTTCATTTGGGCCATATTTCTTTGTCTCCTCATTTTGGCAGCCTCCCTGTGTTTGTTTCCATGTATTCAGTAGAGCTTCTATGACTTCCTATCTTGGTAGTGTGGCCTAATGTAGTAAGTGTCTTGTAGGGTCCAGTGGCACAGCCTCCCCTATTACCCAAGCTGCATACTTGAAGTGTGCCCTCTGTGTGGGCTGAGTACATCTCCCTCTATACTCAATACTCAACTCAAGTTGAGTCTTGATTGCTGTCAGCAAGTCAATAGGAGGGACTTTCCGAGGCCAATCAGATGCAAAGACTGGTCGTGTCCACTGATCACCAACCTCCACCTTCCATAAAGAATTGGCTCGCAGAGGCAGGGTGGTGGTACTCCGATGTGGTCTGTAGCTGTCCACTGCGTGTGCAGGCTCTGGAGTTTCCTGGGTGGTACAGGCCAATGTCAGCCCCCACCTGTGTTCTACCCCAGGCCACCCAGTATGAACTACAAAGCAATCTCTAGGTGGCTGCTGCTTGTACTGGGCTTCGAGATTCCCAGGTGAAGCCAATCTGTGAACTTAGGATGGCTGCTACTAGTGCCAGTCCTGAGGCCACTTAGCAAGAGGTATGGGGGCTGTGGGCTAGCTGAGGCTTGCTGTTGCTTGTTTCAGATGATTTAGGAAAATGTGAAGCATTAGTGAAGACAAGTCATTCATATGGAAAAACTACTGTTAACAGCTTGGCTTGGCCTATAAGTTGGGTAGGGCAGAGCCTCAGGGAATCACCAAGGTGGGGCAAACAATGTTAGCCAGGTTGATGGAGTCTCAGATATGGCACCCTCCTCCTAGCTCTGTGACTCCATGCAGGGATGATTCAGTAAAGGAACAATGGCCTTTACTCGAGGTTCTGTCTGGGAGAAAACTGTCCTGTAGCTCTCACCGTGAAGCCAGATTCTTCAGTTCCTTCCCATATGCCACTGGTACTGTTCAAACTGCTACTCCATGTGCTAGAGCTCAGAGGACATGAGCCTGAATAAGTCCATGTATACCTAGTTCCTTTAACAGGAACTGCTTGGGACTCCAGAAGTTTCTTCCACTTACTCAATCTCTGCTATTTTTTATAGCCAGAATTTGTGGGGATTTATCTTCCTAGCACTGGGACCCTGGGCTGGGGGGCCTGGTGTGGAGCTGGGACCCCTTGCTCCTGAGATATTACTCCCAAATTTTTATCCACCATACGTGGGTATAGGCCCAGCCTGTCTGTTTCTTCTCACTTCCTACCATTCTTGATGGATGTGGTTTCTTTAATTTCATAGTTGCTGGACTTCTATTCAACTCGATTTCTAATTGAAGTTATTGAGGTGAAATTAGTTCACAAAACCATACAGGTTTCAAGTGTACAATTCAATAAAACATTATCTGTGCACTGCATCTTGTGCCCATCACCCCAAGCAAAGTCTCTTCCTGGTGACTTAAAACAGGAAGAAAAGTGGGGGCTTAAAATAACAGAAATTTATTATTTTACAGTTTGGAAGCCAGAAATCCTAAATCATCAAGGTCTTCAGCCCATGCTCCTTCTGAAGGCTCTAGGAGAAAATCCTTCTTTTCCCCTTTTGCCTTCTGATGGTCCTGATGTTCCTTGATTGGTGGCAGAACTCCAGTTTCTTCCTCTGTCTTTACATAGCCTTCTTCTCTGTCTTCTTTTTTTTTCTTTTAAAAGGGCCAGCAGTCTCTGGGTTTAAGGCCCACCCTAAATCAGGAACAATTTCATCTTGAAATTCTTAACTAATTATATCTGCAAAGATCCTATTTTCTAATAAACAACATTTTGAGGTTCTGAGTGGACATTAATTTAGGGCGATATTATGCGACCACTATCCTGAGCATATTGTAAACTCCCCCTCCTTCAATTTCTTCAAACTCTCCTGTTTTGCAGAAGTACCTTTTTCACTGTTTCCAGAGAAGTTTCCCTCTTCTGGGAGACCGTACAGTGAGCTCACCTGAGGTATATTTTTTTTGCCTAGTGGTGTTTATCCTTATAAGACCAACCACTAATCTCATTACCTTCAGGACAATAAACAGATTACATCTCAGATTTCAGCACAATTTAACATAGCATTAATATTCCTCCAGGAAGAAATAAGAGTACATATGAAAGTAATAGAATATCCATCCCCTGACCCCAACTGTGTAGGAGTGTTTTTAAAGGGTTTGAACTTGGGCAGCTACTTGGAGGAGAGTTCATTTATTGAGCATCACTGAACAATGATTTGAGAGTTAGTGCTTTGAGAACACTGGAATCTGGTCTTAATCATTTGCTGGAGGGGCTTTTTGAAGCCTGGACTCAACAAAGGCATATGGTTAATAAAGTAGAGATGCCAGAGCCTTTTGGTGTAGCATTGGAGAAGGGGTCAGAGGACAATGGAAAGGTACTGTTAAAATGGACATATTATATTTGTCCTGGAAACTTACTTCTGGGTTGTATTCCCTAGGTGTCTCCTAAGGACACTGTCTTCACTTAACCTGCTTAATAACGAATGCTCTGGAAAGTTGAGTATCACCATATTGAGAAGTTTGTCACTTGTAAACAGTTATTTTTTAAACTATGTTTTATTGATTATGCTATTACAGTTGTCCCATTTTTTTCTCCACTTTATTCCCTGTACCTCCACCCTGTACCCCACTCCCCACCATCATTACCCCACCTTAATTCATGTCCATGGGTCATACATAGAAGTTCTTGGCTTCTCCATTTCCCATACTATTCTTAACCTCCCCCTGCATATTTTGTACCTACCATTTATACTTCTTATTCCCTGTACCTTTTCCCCCTTTCTACCCCCTCCCCCCTGATAACCCTCCATGGGTTCTCCATTTATGTGAATCTGTACCTGTTCTAGTTTTTGCTTAGTTCATTTTTGTTTTTGTTTTTGTTTTTTTTAGGTACAGTTGTTGATAGTAGTAAGTTTGATATCATTTTACTGTTTGTAGTTTTGCTCTTCTTCTTTTTCTTAGATAAATCCCTTTAACATTTCATATAATAGGGGCTTGGTGATGATGAACTCCTTTAAGTTGACCTTATCAGGGAAGCACTTGATCTGACCTTCCTTCTAAATTACAGCTTTGCTGGGTAGAGTAATCTTAGATGTAGATCCTTGCCTTTCATGACTCTGAATAGTTCTTTCCAGCCCCTTCTTGCCTGCAAGGTTTCTTTGAAGAACTCAGCTGATAGTCTTAAGGGAACTTCTTTGTAGGTAACTGTCTCCTTTTCTCTTGCTGCTTTTCAGATTCTCTCCTTATCTTTAATCTTGGGTAATGTAATTATGTTGTGCCTTGGTGTGTGCTTCCTTGGGTTCAACTTTTCTGGGACTTTCTGAGCTTCCTGGACTTCCTGGAAGTCTATTTCCTTTGCCAGATTAGGGAAGTTCTTCTTCATTATGTTTTCAAATAAGTTTTCAATTTCTTGTTCTTCCTCTTCTCCTTCTGGCACCCCTATGATTCGGAGGTTGAAACTTTGAAAGTTGTCCCAGAGGTTCCTAAGTCTCTCCTCATTTTTTTGAATTCTTTTCTTCATTCTTTTCTGGTTGAATGTTTTTTTCTTCCTTCTGCTCCAGCCTGTTGATTTGAGTCCTGGTTTCCTTTCCTTCACTGTTGTTCCCTTTATTTCACTTTTCATAGTCTTCACTTTTTCCTCTGTTTTGCAACCATACTCAACTATTTCTATGAGGATTCTGATTACCAGTGTTTTGAACTGTGCATCTGATAGGCTGGCTATCTCTTCATCACCTAATTCTGTTTTTTCTGGAGCTTTGATCTGTTCATTTGGGCCATATATATACATATATACATATATATTTGTCTCGGTGCATCTGTTATGTAGTAACGGGCCCAGCCTTGTGTATTTGCTGGGGCAGGGCAACCCACATTGCTGCATTGTGGCACTGTATGTGGGGGAAAGTTCCGAGAGGGAACAATGCCACTGGCTCAGGTCTCTGCCAGCTTTTAGTCACTTCCTTTGCTACCCACAAGCAAATTGGGCCCTTCTGGTGCTGATTCCTGGGTGGATGGTTTTGTATATGTTCTAGGACTCTGTGGGTCTCCCCTGTGAAGCTCAGAGTTTCTCCTGCCACCTCAGCCCCCACAGGTTTTTCAGTCAGAGGTTTTGAGGCTTTATTTCCCCGCACTGGAATGCTGGATTGCACAGTCTGTCTCACTCCCCAGTTGTTTTGTCTGGTTTATCTCCCCACAAATGTGGGACTGCCTGCTCTGCCAGCTGCTGCCTCGCCTGCCCCGGTCCTCTAGCTAACACCTTGCCATGTGTCCTCTCCACACTGGCTGCCCATCTCCACAGCTCCTACCAGTCTAGATGAATGTTTCTTCTTTAACTCTTTGGTTGTTGGACTGCCATGCAGTTCGATTTTCTGGCAGTTCTAGTTATTGTTTGTTTTCAAATTTGTTGTTATCCTTCTTTTGGTTGTGCGAGGAGGCAAAGTGTATCTACCTATGCCTCCATCTTGGCCAGCTGTAATCAGTTATTGATTTAGTGAACTCAATGTCCATCAGCAGGAAGGATCAAATGCAGCTTGCTTTTATAGAAAGGAAAGCATATAACTTCACAGTCTTTTCCTAGGACTATTGTTTTTCTTTTCTATCATAATATATCCTTCGGGAACCTTGATTTTCTTGACATTCTTTAGAAAGGATACCAATTCACTTTTTTTTTGCTACATGATATTAATTGGATCTGGTCAGCAGAAGTGGCAAGTACCTATATAACTTCTAAGACTCATGTGTCAGAGGGTGGGAAGAAAATTCTTCAAAAGCCTAGGACCTCACTTTTTATGTGATGGTATTGAGGGTCTGAGGGTATGATGTATGCAGGGGTATCTCTTCTATAGTAAAGCATAAGTTTTTGTACTTTCCTAAGAAAGTGTCATGTCACTTGGTGAACCTTTTTGGATTTTGATAATAGTAGGTAATACCCCTTGATATTTCTATTTGAATAAATTTTTTTCCAGGCTGTGCAAAAATCTGACAGTTTCAAATGGGGCCTAGGGGGGAAAAAACAAAACAAAAACAAGGGCTTTCCACTAAGTACAAGCCAGTTTGCAAGGTACTTTACCACTTGGTATGTATGATCTAGTAGATCTGATGGAGATAAATATATCTAGCAGATAAGAATGCTGTATTGGAAAGCCCAATAAGAGATTCACAACATTACTCTCCATTTTCAAAGCAAGTCCTAGCATGCTGATGAGCTTTTGTAAAGACTGAATACCTAACCATGGGATACCAGTTGACTATGAAACTTGAGCTGTCCGTCATGAGTTAGATGTTGCCATATGCATTGAGTCATACCATTTGGTGAAGGAAGTGACAATCCATTTTACAGTGGAAGTGGCATATTCAGGAAATCAGCCTGGAGCTGCTCAAAAGGCATAAATAAATTGGATAAATGGAAATCCCAGAATTTAATCTGTTGCAACAATGCCTTTCTCTCAATCTACATATATGGCATTAGGAGATTGGAGGGGAGTAGCTAAAACTGATAAAAAAGGATATAATTCAAGTCTGGTACATAGATGCCACATGATTGGTTGGTACTATCTGGACACAGACTACTCAATTACATTTCCACTTAGGGGTGACCTTGATGAAGAAAAATCCTTAAAATGGATTGGTCCCCAAGCATATACATGGTTGTGCATTTCATATAAATAGTGAAACACAATAATAAAAAAAATCAAAAAACAAAAATTACTTTCTACTTGGAAATTTAAAAACTATTAAACAACTATTAGGTATAATAGAAAACACAAAATAAAAATGAATATATAAAAATTAATAGTAATGTAATATTACATATAAGAATCTATGAAATATAATTAAACCAGATATCATAAGATAATTCATAGCCTTTAATACTTATAAATAAAAATTAGAAAGTTAAATAAATTTGATAAATCAATTCAACATAAAGCTAGAAAAAAAACAAGAAAATAAGTAAAAGGAAGCAGAAGAGGCAAAGGTAAAAAGTTAATTCTCTTGATTTTAAGTTATCTTAAAAATTAACATACTGGTTCTTTCAATAAATAAAATATGCAAACTGCTATCTGACCTTATCAAAAAAAATAGGGAGAGAACAAAGATGCACAAACAATACCTGAAACAAAGAGGACACACTCTAAAGCTAAGGAAAATTTTATGCATTCACGTTATATTATTTTATACAACTTTAAGCAGGTAGATTTAAAAGCCTAGGTAAATGGGTAATTTCCTAGGGGAATAAATTCGTCCACATTGACACCAATGGAGACAGAAAGTTTAAGGAAATGAGAAAGTTATTAAATGACTATTCTCATACAAAAGTGCCAGGCCCAGGTGGTTTTGCAGAGAAATTTTACTAAATTTTCAAATACTATATAATTCCAATGCTACACAAATGATTCTAAAGCAGTGGTTTCCACTATGGTCAGTGGGACAGTCTGGCCCAACTATTCTCATTATAAATAAAGTTTTATTGGAGACCATGTATGGTGTAGAGAGCTTAAAATATTTACTATCTAGCCTTTTACAGAAAAAAATTACTAACCCTTTCTCTAAATGTAGTTTAAAACAAGAAAAATATGCAAATTGTTTTTATTTATGAGTCACAACTAAACCTGGTAAAGATTTCACAAAAAGAAAAACATGCATTTATTGCACTTATTCATATGAATGGAAAAATCTTAACTATCAATAGATTCTAATAGCATATTTAAAAATAACACACTGTGACATGCATTGTTTCATCCCAGGGGTGCAAATATGAATACTATGAAAAAATTCATTAATATATTTTACATTGTTAACAGATATAAGGAAAAAATTGTGATTATCTCTATAGAGGCTGAAAATGGCTTTAAATAAAATTTAACACCTGAGATATTTATAGTTTTGATAATGGCAGACTGCCTTATTTCTGATCAGTCCTCTCACTGACAGAATTAGAAAATCTAATGTTTTTTTTTTTTAAATCTGTTTGTGGGCATTAGAGAATGACAAAGGCAATGAAGACTTGTGGGTCCTAGATCCCAGAGAGAGAAACCCAGGGAACTGAACCAAACATAAATACCACCTTTTCCCTCTAGGCATTTTCTTATTTGAAAATAACAGCTAAAATACTAAGTATATAAAAACAAAGTTATTAGCTGAGAGGCTAAGCAGAATTTTCTGCAGTTTCTTGTGACAGCAGAGAAGTGGGGATAAATATATACATAAAAAAGGAGTTCATGGCAAGTCAAAAATGAGGGTCTCTTGTAATTACTCCACACTTTCATTGTGACCTCAAAAGGGTATGCCCTACAAGTAAGATTCAACTGGAATTATATAAACCCTCTACATGACTCAGATTCATGTTAACATTATCTCAGTTGTTTTGGTATTAATTTGATCTTCCATAGTCTGCCTGAAAAAAAATATAAAGATGAGAGAAGAAAACATTACTCAGAACCTTTGTCTCTCTCTACATTTCTCTCACAGTTAGACTCAATGTGTCAAATAAAAATAACATGGTTTATACACAGATCAGAAAGAGGAGAATTCACCAAAAACTAATAGGACAAAAAGAAGTACATGAACAGAAGGTTCAAATACCAGTCATTAAACATGGACTTTAAAATAAGTGTGATTAAAATGTTTAATAAACTAAAAATGAGGGAGATTTCATCAGTTAAGTAAAAAATATAACAGAATAAAATAACTGATTATAAAAAGGTGAAGAGAGAATTAATGACCTGGAAGATAGAAGAAAATATCCAGACTAAAGGAATTTGAGATAAAAGGATAAAGAACATTTGAGATATTGTAAAAATGTGTAACTATAGTCACAGAAGAACAGAGATAATGTGACAGCAGCAATATATGAAGAAGGAATCAATGATAATTTTCTAAAGCCAATGACAGATATTTAAATCCAAGATGTACTACAGACACAAAAGAGACTTTAATAAAACAAAGTTCATCTAGGGATATCAAAGACAAAGAAAAAAGTCTTAAAAGCAGTCATAGTATAGAAAAACAAAAGAGCAATAAAACCAACAGCACACATCTCAACAGAAAAATGAGATATTGCACAATTGAGTGATAATGTCAAAGTTCTGGGAAAAAAGCAACTGCTTACACAGAATTCTATACTATACAAAAAAAATCCTTAAAAACATGTGATGAAATTATTGCAACTTAAAATAATTTGCAGTAATTCATTAACAGAAAATGTACTCTAATGAAAAAACTAAAGGAATTACCTCAGAAGATGAAACTGATCCCTTTTAAAAGAACACGGAAGAAATAGGAATAAAGAACAACAAACATGAAAAAATATAAGGAACTATTTGGTACAAATAATAGTAATGAGTTCTGAGAGTGTAACATACTGAGAATTAAAACACATGTTAAAAATAGGTCAAAAGTTGGTATGAAATCCAATGAATTAAAGTTCTACAGTCCTTATAACTTCCAGATAGTAGTACAAATACTAATTTACATTATAGTTTGATGAGTCATGGAAACATTTTGTATTATTGTGGTAACAATAAAAGGTTAATAATACATGTCTAATGGATAACTTAATAGAGTAGGATACTGCAATCATAAATAATTACTAACCCAAAAGAAAACTAGAAAGAAAACAGTAACATTAAACAGATGGCACAAATATAAAACAAGTAGGTAGATGTGTTCAAAAGTATGTTGGCAGTTATATTAAATGTATATAGATTAAATAGGCTAAAGGACAGTAATATGCAGATGTATTAAAACAATAATGTTATTTTTTAATTTTAATTGTTGTTCAAGTACAGTTTTCTGCCCTTTACCCCCATCCCAGCCCACCCCCCGGTGTTATTGTCCATGTGTCCTTTATACTAGTTCCTTCAAACCCTTCCCCCTTTCCCCTGAAATTCCCTTCCCTCTGAAAAGAACAGTATGTTATTATAAGAGACACACTTTAAACTTAAGGATATAGAAAATGTAATGTAAAAAAATGGGAAAAGATATAGTGTAATCCTAAGCAAAGAAAACTGGTCTACCTATACTAGTATCAGACAAAGTTGACATCTTAGTTCAGACTGCTATAACAAAAAAGACCATAGAATGGGTGGCTTAAACAACAAACATTTATTTCTCATAGTTTTTGAGGCTGGAAAATCCAATATTAAGGGCAGCAGACTAGGTATCTGTTGAGGACCTGGTTCCTAGGTGGCCATCTTCTCACTGTGCCCTCATATGGTAGAAAGGACAAGAGAGCTGTTAAGTCTTTTTTATAAGACCACTAATTCCATTCATAAAGGCTTCACTCTCATGAGCTATATCATAACCTCCCAAAGGCCCACTTCCTAATCTGTCACATACAGAGTTAAGATTTCAGTTTATGAATTTTAAAAGGACACACTTTCTATAAAGGGAAGATTTTGTAATAGTCAATTCAGGAGGAGACATAATCCTCAATTTGTATATGTAATAATATAGTTTCATATTGTATAGGCAGTGCTTGCTCTACATGATACCATGTTAACTGAAACACGCATATCTGAACCATGTTTTTGTTTTTCATGATTCTTTGGTGTGTGTGCATAGAAACTGACAGAACTAAGAAATATAAAGCAAACTTGACAGAACTAAAATGAAAAATACCCAAACCCACAATTGTAGTTGGAGATCTCAATACACTCCTCTGAGTAAGGAGGGAGAGGGAGAAAGAGAGAGAGAGAGAGAGAAGAAATAATTATTGAGGACAAAGAAAATTTGAACAACATGATTAACTAATTCAACCTAATTGACATTATAGTACATTACACCCAATACCGGCAGACTACACATTATATTCTAAGTGTACCTGAAATATTTACTGAAGTTATATATTTGTTGAACCATAAAACATGTTTGAACAAATTTCAGAGATTAAAATAATACACAATATATTCTGTTAACCACAGGATGATTTAGCAAGATTATCAATCAAAAATAAATAGGAAATCTCCTAAATCAGGGGTATCAAACTCATTGTCACCAGAGGCCACATCAGCCTCATGGTTGTCTTCAAAGGGCCAAATGTAATTTTAGGACTGTATAAATGTAACTACTCCCTAACTAAGGGCAAGGAGCTCAGTGCTGCCACTGGGTAGAAACAAGGTGCTGGGCCAGATAACACAAGGTGGAGGGCTGGATTCAGCCCATGGACCTTGTGTTTGCCACCTGTGTCCTAAATGCTTTGATATTGAGCACTATACTTCTGAATAACTAATATGTCAAAGAAATCAGAATTGAAATTAGAATATATATATTACATTAGAAATGTGATATGTTAAAACGTGTGGACTAACCAAGAGATCACGGTTCGATTCCCAGTCAGGGCACATGCCTGGGTTGCAGGCCAGTTCCCAGCAGGGAATGCACAGGAAGCAACCATACATTGATATTTCTCTCCCTCTCTCCTTCCCTTCCCCTCTGAAAATAAATAAATAAAATCTTTAAAAAAAAAACAAAACAAAACGTGTGAACTATAGTTAAAGCTGTACTTAGAGGAAAATTTATAGATTTTTATTGTATTCATTAAAAAGTGAAGAAAAGCTGAAAATCAATGATTTTAGTATGAATGTTGAAATATAGTAAATTAAACCCAAAAGTAGAAGAAAGATAATAATAAAGTGTGATTGTTAATATTGTGTTAACACAACTGAGCCATGGGATGCCCAGAGATTTGGTCAGATATTATTTTGATTGTTTCTGTGGTGGTGTTTTTGAATGAGATTAACATTTAAATCAGTAGTCCAGGTAAAGCAGATTGGCCTCCATAATGTGAGTGGGCCTCCTCCAGTTTGTTGCCTGAATACAGGAAGGAAGCTGACCCTCCTCCAGGGAAAGACAATCCCTCTTGCCTGACTGCTTTCCAACTGGGACATCAGCTTTTTTTCCTGCCTTCTTACTTGATTTAAAACATCAGCTCTTCCTGAACCTGAACCCTGCTGGCCTTCAGGTTGGAATTATACCATCAGTTCTCTTGGTTCTCAAGCCTTCAGATTCAGATGGAACTCTATCATTGGCTCTCTGGGTCTCCAGTTTGCCAACTCACCCTGCAGGTCTTGGGACTTGTCAGCCTCCCTAAACATGTGAGCCAATTCCTTATAATAATCTCTTTCTATATATATATCCCATAGGTTCTACTTCTCTGGAGAATTCTGATTAATACAAAATGTAAGAGCAGAAATTAAAATAAATAGAAAAAATGTAGTACATTAGCAAAGTCAAAAGTAGATTTTGTGTAAATACTAATAAAATTGATGCACATGGGTCAAGCTTATTTAAAATTTAAGAGAAAACCACAAAGTAACACAACCAATTTGCATTCATCTTAGGAATATAGAGTTGTTTTAACTTTTTAAAATCAATCAATATACTTTTTATATTAACAGAAATAATATACTTTTAAATTAACAGAAAAACATATGACAATAAAATGATACATAAGAAGCATTTGATAAAATTCAACTTCCCTTCATGATAAATAAAAATCTCTTGTTACATTAGGAAAAGAAAGGAACTTAGCTGTACTTAGAGGAAAATTTATAGATTTGTCAATCTACTTAATCTGTACTTTGCTGCTTTACCCAAAACTATGAAAATATTCTCCTTAATGATGAATTAATGTTTTCTTCCTGCAATACAAAATGAAATAAAGATGCCAACTATGTACATCTTCCATTTAACATTGTATGGCTATTGACAATATTGGTTGTTAAAGAAGATGAGAAATGGAGCTTTCATGTGCAACTTGTGGAAGTGAAAACTGGTACAATTAATTTGGAAAATTGCTTGGCAGTATTGATTAAAGTTAAACATACTCTTACTGCATGGATAAGTATGAATAAGTATGTACCTGACAGAAATGTATATATGTTTACCAAAAGACATATAAGATTGATCAGAGAAACATTTATATACATTATCTATAAAATGAATGAATTGTGGTCATGTCATACCCAAACAATGGACTATTATAGTAATGAAAGTGAATGGGATGATAACTAAACTTCTGGTGATGATCACTTTGTAGTGTATACAGATGTCAAATTATACTTGATATTTAATCAATTAAAAAAGAGAGAAAATGAAAGAGCTACTCCTACAAATATCATGTTTAGAAATAGGAACCAGCTTCCCAATAACTGCCTGCCAGCCTCTCCAAGTCTTGTGTCACCACTTCCCACTGTACCTCATGTCCTCTCGCAGGTGGTGGAGGCATGTGTGGTCACTGCTGCTGTGCACCTGGGGTTGCATCATCCTGGGCTGCGTTACTGGTAGACATGTTGCCAGTCAGTGTGGGTCAGCACCCAGTGGCCCGCCTGAGTGAGCTGGCCTGGGACCAGAGTGCCCCCCTGAGGCCTGCTCAGGACACGACAGCCTCCTGGGTGCATCTTATCAGGGCCCAGGTTCTGCTACCCACTTGCAGAAATTAAGGATGCCCTGGACATTTGTGGGCCAAAGGGCCTCTGCTAAGCAGTCCTGAGATTTATCAGTACCTATACAACAGCATACAAGGTGTGGCAAAAGTTGTGACTTCCAGTTAGCCAGCATTGGTGAGAGAACCCACCAATGAATGAGCCACCAATATACAAAGCCAAAGTACAACAAGAGAGCCTACATAGAGTGAATAAAGGCCAACCCCAGACCCTCCAGATCAGGAAATCAAAGAGACTGCACCACTGCAGTCCCACAGAACTCCTACCACAGAAGTCCATCCCACAAAGACAGTCAGGCAAAGCAGAGCAACCTGAGATGCAGAAATGAACAAAAAAGAATCACCTAAAATGAGGGGACAAAGAAAGAACCCCCAATTGAAAGGAATGGAGGAATCCCCAGAAAAAGAGCTAAATGAAATTGAGGTAAGCAATCTATCAAACATAGAATTCAAAATAATGGTTATAAGGATGCTCAAGGAACTCAGTGGGAAGCAACTACAGCAACATGAAAAAAGAACATAGAAACTATGAATGAGAACCAGGAAGAAATGAAGAATACAATATCTGAAATGAAAAATACACTAGAAGGAATTAAGAGAAGGCTGGATGAAGCAGTGGATCGATCGAAGCAGTGAGCTGGAAGATAAGGCAGAAAGAAATACCCAGTCAGAGAAATAAAATAAAAAAAGACTCAGAAAGAACTAGGATAGTTTAAGGGAGCTTCAGGACAACATGAAGCAACATTTGCATCATAAGAATATCAGAAGGAGAAGAAAAGGAGCAAGGGATAGAAAACCTGTTTAAAAAATAATGACAGAAAACTTCCCTAATTTTGTCAGGTAAAAAATCACACACCTTGAGGAAGCCCAGAAGATCCCAATCAAAATGAACCCAAAGAGGCCTACTCTAAGACGCAGCATAATAAAATGCCAAATTTTAAAGACAAAGAGAGAATTTTAAAGGCAGCAGAGAGAAACATCAAGTAATATGGAAGGGAGCTCCAATAAGGCTATCAGCTGATTCCTCAATAGAAACACTACAAGCCAGAGGGGATTGGCACAAAATATTCCAGGTAATGAAAAGCAAGGACTTACAACCAAGACTATTCTAGCCAGCAAGACTGTCATTTAAAATGGATGGTGAAAAAAATAAAATGGATGGTGAAATAAAGAGCTTCCCAGACAAAAGAAGGCTAAAAGAGTCTATCTCCACCAAGTCAGCACTGCAAAAGATGTTAAAGGGACTGCTATAAAAAGGAGAAGAGAGAGAGATAGGAAAAAAGGCAATGAATAAATACCTATCAGTAATAAGCTTAAACATAGCATTACATGCATTACATGCTCCAATCAAAAGATATATGGTAGCTGAATAGATAAGAAAACATGACTCATACATATGCTGTCTATAAGAGACCAACCTAGAAACAAAAGATATACACAGGTTGAAAGTGAAAGGATGGAAAAAAATATTTCAAGTAAAAAGACAGGAAAAGGAAGCTGGGGTGGCAATAGACTTCAAAAATAGATAGAATAGACTTCAAAACAAAAGCCATAAAAAGGGATAAAGGAGATCACTACGTAATACTTGAGGGAACAATCCAACAGCAGGATATAACCCTTGTAAACATATAGGCACTCAATATAGGAGCACCTAAATGTATAAAGAAAATCTTGAAAGACTTCAGGAAACATATTGACAACAACACAGTCATAGGGGATTTTAAATATCCCACTGTCAACAATGGATAGACCTTCCAAACAAAGGATCAGCAAGGATACTGTGGAACTGAATGATACCCTAGATCAAATAGATTTAATTGACACATATAGAACCTTTCACCCCAAAGAAGCAAAATATACATAATTTTTAAATGCACGAGGAACATTTTCAAAAATAGACCACATGGTAGGACACAAAACAAGCCTCAACAAATTCAAGAAAATTGAAATCATATCAAGCATCTGCTCAGATCACAATAGATTAAAAGTAGAAACCAACCTCAAGGTAAACTCAAAAATGCTCAGATACATGAACCAAAAAGACCCCAAAAAGCCTCAGTAAACTTAAGAAAGAACAAAGTAGGAGGGATCACAACACCCCATATCAAACTCTCCCACAAGGCCACTGTAATCAAAACAGTCTACTACTGGCATGAGAACAGATGCATCGATCAATGGAACGGAATAGAAAATCCAGAAATCCAAGTCTCTAAGGTCAATCAATATTTGACAAAGAGTGCATGAGTGTACAATGGAGTGAAGTTAGCCTCCTCAATAAATGGTGTTGGGAGAACTGGACTGATAGTCATGACACTGTAGAAATCCTATAGGAAGACATAAGCAGGAAAATTTCATATATCCCACATAGCAATATTTTTGCCAATATATTTCCTCAGGCAAAGAAAATAAAGGAAAAAATAAATGGGAGTACATCAAACTAAAAATCTTTTCCATGGCTAAAGAAATCATCATCCAAATGAAAAGGGAACTGACTATATGGGAGAACATATTTGCCAATGATACATTGGACAAGGGTGTGATCTCCAAAATATATAAAGAATTCATACAACTCAACACCAGGAAGACAAACAATCCAATTAAAAAATGGGCAAAAATTTGAATAGACGCTTCTCCTAGGAGGACATGTAAA
>CM052539.1:101543183-101561290 GCA_028533065.1 Trachops cirrhosus | reverse complement strand
CACACCCTTGTCCAATGTATCATTGGCAAATATGTTCTCCCATATAGTCAGTTCCCTTTTCATTTGGATGATGATTTCTTTAGCCATGCAGAAGTTTTTTAATTTATGTTCATGAATTGGAAGAATTAATATCATTAAAATGTTCATACTACCCAAAGCAATCTATAGGTTCAAAGCAATCCCTGTTAAAATCCCAATGGCACATTTCTCTGATCTAGAACAAATATGCCAAAAATTTACATGCAACCAAAAAGACCCTGGATAGCCTCAGCAACCTTGAGAAAGAAGTATAAAGCTGTAGGGATCACAATATCTGATATAAAACTATATTACAAGGTCACTGTCATCAAGACAGCCCGGTATTGGCATAAGAACAGACTTTAGATTAACAGAATAGAATAGAGAGTTCAGAAATAAACCCAAGTCTCTATGGTTCAATTAATATTTGACAAAGGGGGCACAAGCATGCAATGGAATAAAAATAATCTCTTCAATATATTGTGTTGGGAGAATTAGATTGGTACATGCAAAAAAAATAATGAAGCCAGACTGCAACTTATACCATATGCCAACATAAACTTAATATGGATAGAAGACTTAAATAGAATTTGTGATACCAATATGTTTACTGTTAGAAAACATAGGCAGTAAAATTTCAGATATTCTGTGTAGCAATATTTTTGCCCATATATCTCCTTGGGCAAGGGAATTAAAGGAAAAAAATAATCAAATGAGACTATTTTAAGAAATAGTCTTTAAATTTACATATAAACTTGTCTCTGTAATGAAGTGAGTCATTATGCCATTTACTTTATTTTAATTTAGTTTGTAAAGAAGCTCAATTATTTTTCAAAATATTTAAGTATTGTTATAGCTTTAAACATAAATATAAATGGTTTTTCTGACCTGATATTTGAAATTTTGTTTATTTCCTATTAAATTACTAGCTGGTTTATTATATTTTGTGTTCTGTTATTAAATGTTGAGATAAGTGATTAAATCTCAGGATGCTATGTAGGAGTAGCTGATAATCACCACAGTGTTTTCTGTTTTACCACTGGTGGGTTTTTTTTTTTTAATATAGAAACATCACACTGTGCAATTTTCATCAGGGAAGTACTACTAATAAGTTCCTAGAAAGTCAGCCTAAGGCGAACCCATGGGAAATATTATCATTTGAACATTGGCCTATTTTTATTCTTTCTGTTTTTAAACCAATATATTTTTTTAAAGCAATGAAACATAGAATCAGAATCATAGCAGAAATCATCAGCATAGCTAGCACTGGTTGAGCCTTTTTTTTACTTTTTTTTATTGTTTGCACCATTAAACAATATTCTCTTCAGTTTGTCCACCTCCACTTCGCCTCTGTCCCCCCATTCCCTTGAGTCTTGAATATGATCTTCTAATCATCTGTTCTCAGGTTATTTTATTATAAAATGAAGAACATATTATAACATATTATATGGAGAACATATATTACATATATTTTAATAGTCTTACTGATTTGTAAACAAATATTAAGCATTTTAAATGATATGAATCTGTAGAACACCTTTGTGAACTTCTAAGTGTTCATACATGTGAGTTTAAAATGCTGCTATAAATCAAGGAATAAATAGGATTTGATATAAGGAAACTTTGTAGCCACATGTCTGAAGTGCATAAGATTGAATGACATTATACATAATATATTAAACTTACCTCATTTCATCCTTTATTTCATCTTCAATTTTCTATCCCTTTTT
Source organism: Trachops cirrhosus (assembly GCA_028533065.1). NCBI lineage: Eukaryota > Metazoa > Chordata > Mammalia > Chiroptera > Phyllostomidae > Trachops > Trachops cirrhosus. The sequence goes on along the minus strand of CM052539.1, from coordinate 101,559,542 downwards.
CTTTTGTTTCAGTTTTCTTATTTTAATGTTGTCATGCATTTTTACATATTTCCTGAATTTTTCTTTGGAATGAGGCAGATTTCATTGGTAAATGTTTATATTGAAGTAGCTTATTTGCCAATTTTTTAAAATGTAGGTAGCCTATATTCAGGATCTGGGAAAACTGATATTCTATATAAAGTTGTATTATGTAGTATGATTTTACTTTATTTTATTAACATTAAACTTTATTTGGAACAAGTTAAAATTAATGTTAGAATTATAAAATGATTGTTCTAATATTTTCCAGCTGCTAATAGGTTATGAAAATGGTACTGTGGTATTCTGGGACTTGAAATCTAAAAGAGCTGAACTGAGAGTTTATTATGATGAGGTAAGTGATTTCTGCTGAAATATTTGAAACAGTGTTGTGACTTTGTGTTTGTTTTTTTTACTTTTAATCTCTGTATGTTACCAATATTCTTATCATTTGAACATGCCTGGTTCTAATTCAGTGACTCACAATGCCTGTTGATTCTTGCACCAGCTCCAACTCGGGGTTGTTTTCCTGAGTGGGAATTCTGCCTTGACTGTCCATTTTTATGACATCTTACATACTTTGGTGCCTGTTACCTATATTGTATAGCCACCTTCATCTGAACTTCTTTTCCTTTCTTTAGGCTCTGTGCTTTTGCCTTGACTCATTGTCCTTAGGGTCTCTAAAGACACTATTCACACTTTCCTAAGAAAATTCTTTTTTTTATGACATAAAGTTTAAGTGGTCAAGTTGAACAGTCTTATCTTCTAATACTTGTTGCCCTAGAATAAAGAGAAATTTTGTAAATAGTAATACTTAATAATAAGAGTCAGTAAGATCTTGAAGTTTTATTTTACATAGTTGAGACTGGTAAGGGTTTCATTTAGAGAAAGCAATGAACTCCTATTTACCAAGAAATAGTCTCTGAGTTGATACTTCAGGTGTTCAGAAATTGATATGGCCCCCACCAGGAAAGGCTAAGATGAAAACAGTGAGGCTGGGGACAAAGGTGAGAAAGGGGAACTGCCTCTTGCAGCCGTGAAAATAAAGGTGATCAATTAAATTTAAAAAATGGTAGAATGGAGCTCTGGCTGGTGTGGCTTGGTTGGAGCATCATTCCGTAGACCAAAAGGTTGCAGGTACAATTCCTGGTCAGGGCATATGCCTGGGTTGCAGGTTTTTGTCCCCAGCTGAGGTGTATTAGAGAGGCAACTGATTGATGTGTCTATCTTACAATGATATTTCTCTCCCTCTCTCTCTCTCCCTCCCTTCCCCTCTCTCTAAAATCAGTAAGCATATCTTTGGGTTAGTAATAAACAAATGAATAGATAGATAGAAATAGTAAAGTGGGGAAAGATATGAGAGATATACAGGTCAAAAGCACTGACTGGTATCACCCATGCTTATATTGGAAGAGTATGGAAGAATGTAAGGTAACACTGATAAAAATAGAAAAGTAAACATAAAAAACACAATTTTAAAATACTTTCTTTGTTACTCCCTCCCATCTCCACTGAACAGTTTAATTTTTAAGTTTTAATGCTTAAAGATAGTGGAAGGTGTATAGGTAATATGCTTATGATTTGTGAAAAATACTTTGGCAAGTGATGTGCAAATATGCTCTTTATGATCAACTTTAGAGGCAACTTAAATCATAAGAAAAGATATTTCCTTTTGTTAAATACACAACATATAAAGATGTGGTTGGAGACTTTTCTCTCTCTCAAGACTAGCATAGCAGCTAGATGAGAGTCCAAATACCACTTGGGAATTTAGTCATTTGAAACTAGAGTAGAGCAGCTAAAAAGGAAATCCAGAGAAAGATGCTGAATCAGATAGTTTTCCTATGGCCTTAAACATAAATGTTTAAATAAGGATTAACCATGGTTAAGTGTCAATGGAATACTTCCCTATACCTACATTATATGTGGAAATCGTTTTAAATAGTGATATATATAAAATATCCTTTGGTATTTTACCTTTTTAAATATGTATTTTACTATCAAGATTAACATTTTAAGACATAGTAAGATCTGTAATTCTTTACCTTTAAACTTTCAAAGGGCTCCCAATTTGCCAACAATACAGTCTATTTCTTGAAATAAGGTTCAAGGCCCAAGTGCCATTTTTTCCCTTTAGTTTAATTTACTGCATCCTTCTAATGCTCTTCACATTTCAGGTGCATTACTGTCTCCTTCACATATTATTTATTAGCATCTCCAAATATTTGCCCCTACTAATTTCTTATCCTGAATTCCCCTTTCCTCTTCTGCATATCAAAATCTTATTAATTCTTTAGCCATTTTAAAACTACTTGGACTAGCTAACTAGTACCTTGATTAATAGCCATTAATGAATTGAAGGGCATTTTTTGTCAATCCAATCTTATTTTCAGAAATAACTGTGTGAATCTTACATCCCCATTAGCCGTGAAAATTTAATTTAATTACATTAATATTTCCAGAATTATCTCTCACAGAGAAATCCCTCAGAGTTTGACATGAAGCTAACCTTTTAATTCCTTGAGTAACTGCCTTTTCTCCTTTTTCATATTGTTACCCAGCTCTTTGATTTTCTCCTTTTTGTTCAAGAAATTCAATCATGGCCACTGAGCTGATATTACATGGTGTTTAACTTCTGTATTTTGTTTTCTATCCTTTAAAATTCTTTTTGAATTAGCTGTATTATATTTTGCTTGTAAATAGACCTATAAAGTTGTTTTTAAGAGTAGAGTATAAACAAATAAGTAGAAATTGCATATTTATTCATTAAGTCAGTTCAAATGACAGGTCTTTAATAATGCACTATTTGAAATTCTCCTCTCTAATAACAAGTTGGTTTCATATGCATACTCTTCTGTAGAATAAGTATATTACTCCTTTTATAGTACTTACTTGTTTTGGTATTGTGTTATAGCTATTACTTTGTTATCTCTCTTCTCCAGTGAGTAGAAATTCACTGGATAGGAAGAAGAGCTGAGACTGGGGACAGTTTCTCTGCCCCTACCATATGCAGAAAAACAGTCTGAGAGAACCTTAAATTAATTGAGGTTCATCCAAGTTAACATGTATAGGTGTTATATGTGAACATGTATATCAAGAAGAATTGACATTTCCCTTGAGCCATCTGAAAAAGTAAAAAGAAATAAGCAAAGGAGAAGAAACATAAGAGTGGGATTTTCCCCCTATCCTTCTCAGACTGTTCCAAAAATCCAAGAACAAGGAAGACTCCCAAACTCTTCTTATGAAGCCAGCATCATACTAATCCCCAAACCAGATAAAGATACAACAAAGAAATAAACTACAGGCCAATATCACTGATAAAAATGGACAATAAAATCCTCAACAAAATGTTGGCAAACCACATCCAGCAATACATTGAAAAGATCATACACCATGATCAAGTGGGATTCATACCAGGGATGCAAGGATGGTATAATACTCACAAATCAGTAAGTGTAATACATCACATAAACAAAAGGAAAGACCAAAATCTCACATGATCATATTAATAGGTGTGGAAAAGCATCTGATAAGGTACAGCACCCATTTATGATAAAAAACACTCAGCAAAGTGGGAGTAGAGGGAGCATACCTCAATAAAATAAAGGCCATACACAAGAAACTTACAGCCAACATCATACTCAACTGGCAAAAATTAAAAGCTTTCCCACTAAGGTCAGGAACAAAACAAGGGTATCTGTTTTCACCACCTCCATTCAACATGGTACTGGAAGTCTTAGCAACAGCAATCACACAAGAAAAAGAAATAAAAGGCATCCAAATTACATAGAAAGAAGTAAAACTGTCACTATTTGCAGATGGCATGATAGTGTACATAGAAAACCCTATAGACACCACCAAAAAACTACTTGACCTAATACATGAATTTGGCAAAACAAGCAGATACAAAGTCATTATTCAGAAATCAAAGGCATTTTTGTACACCAACATGAAATATCAGAAACAGAAATCAGGAAAAATACTATTTGATATAGCAACAAGAAAAATAAAGTACATGGGAATAAACCTACCCATGGAGGTAAAAGACCTGTACTCAGAAACTATATAATGCTGAAGAAAAAAATTAAGGAAGACATCAATAAATAGAAGCATATACTATTTTTATGGATTCAAAGAATTAACATCATCAAAATGTCCATACTACCCAAAAAAATTTATAGATTCAATGCAATCCCTATTAAAATACCAATGGCATATTTCACAGATATAGAACAAACATTTCAAAAATTTATATGGAACCATAACCTACCCTGAATAGCTGCATCAATTTTGAGAAAGAAAAACAAAGTAGGCGGGATCACAATACCTGATGTCAATCTATATTACAGGGCCACGGTAATCAAAACAGTCTGGTAATGGAATAAGAACAGACACACAGATCAATGGGACAGAATAGAGAGCCTAGAAATAAACCCAAGTCTCTGTGATCAATTAATATTTGACAAAGGGGATTGAAGTATAAAATGGAGTAAAAATAACCTCTTCAACAAATGGTGTTGGGAGAGCTGGACAACTACATGCAAAAAAAATGAAACTTGATCACCAACTTACACTATACACAAAAATAAACTCAAGATGGATAAAAGACTTAAATATAAGTTGTGACACCATAAAAATCCTTGAGGAGAACATATGGAGAAAATGTTAGATATTCCACGCAGCAATATTTTTATGGATATGTGCCCTAGAGCGAGGGGCATAAAGGAAAGAATAAACCAGTGGGACTTCATCAAAATAAAATCTTCTGCATGGCTAAAGAAAACATCAGCAAAATGAAAAGGGAACCAACTATATGAGAAACCACATTTGCAAATGACACCTCAGACAAGGGTTTTATCTCCAAAATATATAAAGAACTCACACAACTCCACTCCAGGAAAACAAACAATCCAATTAAAAAATGGGCAAAGGACCTGAACAGATAATTCTCCAAGGAGAACATACAGAGGACCCAGAGACATATAAGAGGATGCTCAGCATCACTAGCCATCAGAGAGATGAAAATTAAAACTATAATAGACACTGCCTCACCCCAATCAGAATGATCATCATAAACAAATAAACAAACAATAAGGGCTGGTGGGGATGTGGAGAAAAGGGAACCCTAGTACACTGTGGTGGGAATGCAGACTGGTGCAGACACTGTGAACAGTCTGGAATTTCCTCAGGAAACTAAAAATAGAACTTCCTTTTGACCTGGCAGTTCCACTGCTGGGATTATGCCCTAAGAATCTTGAATCACCAATTCAAAAGAACCTGTGAACCCCAATGTTCATAGAAGCATTATTTACAATAGTCAAGTGCTTCTAGCAACCTAAGTGCCCATCAGTAAATTAATGGATCAAAAAACTATGGTACGCCCTGGCTGGTGTAGCTTAGTGGGTTAAGCGCGGGCCTGTGAGCCAAGAGATCACGGTTCGATTCCCAGTCAGGGCACATGCCTGGGTTGCAGGCCAGTTCCCAGCAGGGAATGCACAGGAAGCAACCATACATTGATGTTTCTCTCCCTCTCTCCTTCTCTTCCCCTCTGAAGATAAATAAATAAAATATTTAAAAAAAAAAATAAAAAAAAAATAAAACTATGGTACTATGGTACATTTACACAATGGAATACTATGCAGCAGAAAGAAAGGAGCTCCTACCCTCTGTGACATCATGGATGGATCTGGAGAGCATTATGCTAAGTGAAATAAGTCAGGCAGTGAGGTTGAATACCATATGATCTCACCTATAAGTGGAACCTAATCAACAAACAAACAAGCAAGCAAAACATAACCAGAGAACAATCTGACAGTAACCAGAGGGGCAGTGGGAAGGGATAATGGAGGGAAGTGGGGGAAGGGTTTTAAGGAACAACTATAAAGGACACATGGACAAAACCAAGGAGGTGTGGAAGCAAGGGAGGGAGGTGGGGATGGCTGGGGTGGGTGGGGAGTGGTGGGGGTGAATGCAGACAACTGTAATGGAACAACAATAAAATAATAAAAAACATGGCACATTTATACAATGGAATACTATGCAGCAGAAAGAAGGCAAAAACAAAAGAAAGAAGGAGTTCCTACCCTTCATGACAGCATGGATGGATCTGGAGATCATTATGCTAAGTGAAATAAGCCAGTTGGTAAAAGACAAATACCATATGATCTCACCTACATGTGGAACCTAATCAACAAGGCAATCAAGCAAGCACAATGTAACCAGAGACAATGAAATTAAGAACAAACTGTCAGTAACCAGAAGGGAGGGAATAACAAGGAGAAAAAGAAGTGTCTGTCATTAAGGAACATGTATAAAGGACATATGTACAAAGCCAAAAGGTTGGGAGGTGGGGATGACTGGGGTGGGGGTGAAGGTAAAATGGAGACAACTGTACTTGAACAATAGTTTAAAAAAGACAGAAAAGAGAAGAGTGGGGTTGTGTTTTTGTTTCCCTCTAATGCCTTCTCTGAACCTTGGCAAAAGAGAAGTGTTCTCTGCCTAGTAATAAAGACCAGGGTGAGGGATAAACATAAGTCCAAGGTTTCATGTTAACTTTTCCACTTAATCAAATCTTATTTATCTTTTTATATATAGCTTATATCCTGTTTTCTTTATGGTATGTCTAATGATTACCCTAGCTGTCAATTATCTTTAACTTTAACCAATATTTATTGTTTGGAAGTTCATTTATATCAGTCTTTCCTATCTCACTGTTTTCTGAATTTCTTTAAGGAAGGGATCATGTTGTATATATCTGTTCAGCTTTTATGTCTACTAGAGCAGTGGTCCCCAACCTTTTTAGCACCAGGCACCAGTTTTGTAGAAGACAGCTTTTCCACAGACAAGGCCGTGGGGGAGAGACTGGAGGCGGAGCTCAGGCAGAAATGAAAGCAAAGCTTCCCTCCCTTGTCGGAGGCTCACCTCCTGCTGTGAGGCCCAAGGGGGGTTAGGAAGTTGGGGACCCCTGTACCAGAGCACTTACTTGATACAAGACACTATGCTACCACTAGGAATAAATTTAAGAAACTGGAATAATACTTTTTAATTTTATCTAATTCACAACTACAGAGTGAACATGAACAAAACAAAAACAAAAGGTCATTGCTTCACATCAATTTAAATTGTTTATGTTAGAGGCAATATAACCAGTGATGGAGAATATAGGTTTTGTAGTTAGGTAGAACTTGGTTTTGAGTTGTATGACCTGATAAAGTATCTCAATCTCTCTATGCCAATTTTGCCATGTGTAAATTGGAAAAAAATAATAACTGTTTTATAGAATTAATGAAATAATGTACATAAATTGTTTACCATTGGTCCAGCATATCATAAGCTCTCTGATTATGGCTCTTATGTAAATTATTTTTTATTAGCTACTTTAAGTGGAACTAGGCCATTACCTTGTCAGAAATTATCTTCTGATAACCTTGCTTTTACTTCTATGTAAATAATGTTTCAAAGAAGGGTTATGTGATAACAGAGAGGATAGTGAATTTACAACAAGAAGTTCTGGGATCTAATGATGTCAGCATTTTACTTAACTTTTCTTTATTTCAGGAATTGAGTTTCTGTAGCCTGTTATAAGCCTATAGAAGGATGACCCAAAGATAGTATGATATGGGCAGAAAAATTACATATGTTTATAACAATATTTTCTTTTGGAATATAGAATGATATAACATATTAACTCCCCCCTACTTATTTTTAATTGTTATTTCATTAGGCTATTCATTCAATTGATTGGCATCATGAGGGCAAACAGTTCATGTGCAGCCATTCAGATGGAAGCTTGACTCTATGGAACCTGAAAAACCCAAGTCGTCCTTTCCAGACCACAGTTCCACATGGTAAGATGTATTCTTTCAAAAGAAATAAGCTGTAGAGTTATAGTGCCTTGGTTTAAAGTATACAAGGTGGTTTCAATGTGTTTGGTAGAAAGAGGAGATAGTACATAGTTTCTGATTCTAAGTATCTCTTTTATACCTCCTTCAGATCCACCTCAATGCCCTAAACTTCCTGTCTATCCACTTTCCTACTTTCTAAGTGATATTTATATAGACCTTCCCAACCATAAATGAGATAATGGATAGTTGGTGTATCTGAAACAGAGGAGATAACAAAGGATATTTGGCTAGTTTTAAGCATTAAGGCACTAGTGAGAGAATGGCTTTACCTGAATCTGACTTTCAGATCTACTTCTTATACTGCTTTATAGTCTGTTGTTTTCTAGTTCTCCCATGTATTTCCATTTCTGCCATTTGGTTCCACTAAGTTATGAGGACTGCGGTACTATTATAGGTTGTATTTATCTCATCTTCCTCATTGTATAGATGTATTTAGCATTTATGTTGGACCTATCTAACTAACTGGGCAGAATAAGAAGTTCAAATGTGTGAATATCTTTTATTCAGATGTCCATATTATTTCCAAGAATATTGGTGATGATCTGAATTTCATGTTTATCTCAAACTGTTATTTCTTCAAATAGAGAAGTCAAAACCTACATTCTATTTTTATAGTTTCTGAGCATTTATTATAATGTAACATTTAGAAAATAGTATTTTTTTTATAATGGGTGTGTTATAAATCACAAGATAGTTATTTAATCTTGTGTTGGTCTGCCATTTTGTATACCACAGTTGCATGTTCCATTTGCAAATGATTAATACCATTAATGTAAACTGCTTTACTTAGAGATAATTTTACATTTAGACACTTACTTGAGATGCTTTATTTAAAGATTGCTATTATGGAAACTTTGGATAGGTGTTTGCTATACATCTACTCAGGTTTAATTTGTTTCTATGGTGGGTTTTCCACCCCCCTAAGCCCCTTCCCCTCAATCCTCATAACTTTTATTTGCATATGTATAATATGATTTATTAATAATTTTTTTATTTTGTTCTTCTCAACAGTCAACTTCTATATAAGGTTTTTTTTGGCTTGATTGGATAATTGATACTTTCATATGTCTTACCATTTTTATATTTATTTTATCAGTTTGGGTGATTTCCTACAATTTTGTGAGATGAAGTTCTGTTCACAGGTTGTTGAAAACCTCAGCATCTGTGTCTATCATAACATATCAATTAAATTAAATTCCTGCTGCTTCGCCGTGACACAGTTAAGCCAGTGTTAATGATTTTGACAATAGAGGCATTCATTGTTATATCTACCTATATTCTTTGGAATAATTTTGTTTCAGCTATTTTTATTTTCTAAAATAAAAAAATTTCTCTAAGTACCACTTCAGCTGCATCCTATAAATTTTTATATGTGATTTCATTAATAGTATGTAATTTTGTTAGTATTTAGTTTGAGGCATTTTCTTATCCCTATTATAATTCTCCTTTTTTTAATCTATGTGTTAGATATGTGATTTCTAACTTCTAAAAATGTTTTAATATAGATTTTGAAATTGTAGTCAGTATGGCATGATACTAGTCCTACAAAATTCACTGAGATATGCTTTATAATTAGATATACACAATTAACTACTATAAAGTTCCAAGTGTACTTAAGAAGAATGTGAATTTTCTGTTACTCAGAAGTCAAACTCAAAATTGTGATTTTTTTCTTTGTACTGTCTAAATCTTTACTTAAGTTTTTGTTGTTTGATTTTTCAGTTCTGAGAGAGGTGAGTTAAAATCTCTAGCATTATGGATTTTTCCTTGTAATTATGTTCATTTCTGCTTTATAAACTTTAAAATGGAAATAGATCAAGGTGGTTGATAGCATTAATCAGATCATCTGTTATTTTACTTATATTTGACTAGTGCTACCAATTCCTGAGAGAGTGGTATTAAAATTTCCTAAGAAGATAATAGAATTGTCTGCTTTTTACTTTAATTCTGCCCTTGTTTTATATATTTTGAGGCTTTATTATTAGGCATTCGTTTTATGTACTGTAGAGAGCATATAGTTGGGTCTTGCTTTTTTAACCAGTCTTATATCATTTAGTTGGAGTGTTTAGTTCATTGATATTAAATTTAGTGGTTGTTCGGGATTAGATATACCAACTTATTTTTGTTTTCAATTGGTCCTATCATTTTTTGTTACTCTTTTCTCCGCCTTTGCCTTCCTTTGGATTATTTTAATGTTTTTATTAGAATTCCATTTCAATTTACATATAAGCACTTTATCTTCACATATTTTTTACTTAGTTGCCCTAGGGATTACAATGTACTTTCTTAATTTTTCACAGTCTGTTAGAGTTGTTACACCCTACATAAAATGTAGAAATCTCACAATGATATAGATTTGTTTACCTACACCCACTATCCTTTATGCAATAGTTTAATGTAGTATACCTAAATACATTATTATAATTTTTGCTTTAAGTAGCCTTAAGTATTTTTAATTAAGAGAAAATTTTTGTATTTTTCTCTTATTATTTTCAGTGCTTTTTATTTGTTCCGGAAGATACAAAATAATTTAGCATTTATTGTAGTGAAAATTAATTTATATATCTTTTCTTTGTCTAAAAATTCCCTTTTGTGCTTCCATCCTTGAAGGACATTTTTTACTGAATATAGATTTCTGGGTTGATTCGCTATGTTGTTTTCAAGGTGTTTAAAGCTGTTGTTCCACTTACTCCTATCTTTCATGGTTTCTGAAGAAATATGTAGTGTTTTGCTTTTTGGTTCCTCTCTATATAATGTGTCAGTTTTTTTTCTGGCTGTTTATTTTTTCTGTATCTTTTATATTCAACAATTTGACTATAATGTGCCAAGGCTTATTTCAAGTTTATTCAAGTAGGGTTCTAGAGAAGGATAAGAGTTAAGTCTTTTTTAAATGTTTTGTAAAATTATCCTGTGAAACCATCTGGTCCAGGGCTTTGTCTGCCAGTAGGTTTTTGATTACTGTTTCAATTTCAGTAGCTATTATTGGTCTTTTCAGGTTTCTGCTTCTTCTTCATTCAATTTTGGGAAATTACATTTTTCTAGAAATTTTTCCATTTCACTCAGGTTTTCAAACTTCTTGCCGTACAGTTCTTCATAGTAATTTCTTACAATCCTTTGTATTTCTGTGGTATCTGTTGTGATTTCTCCTCTTGCATTTTTTATTTTATTTACTTGGGTCCACTCTTTTTTTCTTAATGAGTCTGCTTAACATCTTGTCAATTTTGTTTATCTTTTCACAGAACCAGCTCCTGGATTTATTGATCCTTGGATTGTTCTTTTATCTCTATGCCATTTAACTCTGCTCTGATCTTGGTTATTTCCTTCCTTCTACTCACTCTAGGTTTTGTTTGTTGTTGTTACTCCAGTTCTTGTACATTTAGGATTAGATAGTTTATTTGAAATGTTTCTATCTTTTTTAGGTAGGCCTGTATCGCTATGAACTTCTGTCTCAAGACTGCCTTTGCTGTGTCCCATAAGTTTTGGACTGTTGTGTGTTCATTTTCATTTATTTTCAGAAGCTTTTTTATTTCTTCTTTGATCTCATTATTAACCCATTCATTGTTTAGTAGTATGCTTGACAATCTCCATGAATTTGAATGTTTTTGAGTTTTTTCCTTGACGTTGGTTTCTCGTTTCAGGCCCTGGTGGTCTGAGAAAATGCTTTATAAGATTTCAGTTTTCTTTACTTTTTTGAGGCTTGTTTTGTGTTCTGTCAAGTAGTCTATCTTTGAAAATGGTCCATGTGCATTTTAAAAGAATGTGTATTTTGCTTCTTTGGGATGAAAGGTTCTATATACCAGTTAACTACATTTGATGTAAGGCATTGTTCAATGCTGCCATGTCTTTGTTGATATTTTGTTTGGAAGATCTATCCATTTTTGACAGTGAGGTGTTAAAATCCCCTGTATATATGTTTTGCTGTCTATATCTTTCTTGAATTCCTCCCAGATTTTCCTTACAGGGATTAGGATGTTCCAATAGGTGCTCCTTTGGTTGCAATAATGTTTACAATGTTTATGTCCTCTTGGTAGATTCTTCCCTTGAGTATTATGAAGTGTCCTTCAGTGTCTCTTCTTATGGCCCTTGTTTTGAAGCCTATTTTGTCTGATATAAATTTTGCTACCCCAGCTTTTATTTCCTGTCCATTGGCTTGGAATATTTTTTCTAAGCCTTCACTTTCAGTCTGTGTAAGTCTTTTTTTCTGAGGTGGGTCTCCTGTAGGTAGCATGTGTATGGGTCATGTTTTCTTATCCATTCAGCTACCCTATGACTTTTGATTGGAGCATTTAATCCATTAACATTTAAGGTTGTTATTGTTAGCTACTTACTCATTTTTCCTCCTTTGTACCTGTGTTCCTCTCTCTCTCACTCTTGTTCTTCCTCTTATAGCAGTCCCTTTAGCATATCTTGCAGTGCTGGTTTGGTGGAGGTATATTCTTTCTGACTTCTCTTGTCAGAGAAACTCCTTATTTGACCTTCCATTTTAACGAGAGTCTCACTGGGTAGAGTAGTCTTGGTTGTAGGCCTTTGCTTTTTATTACTTGGAAAATACCTTGCCAATCCCTTCTGGCTTGTAGTGTTTCTGTTGTTAAGTCAGCTGCTAGCCTTATGGGAGCTCCCTTATAAGTTATTTCTTGTTTCGCTCTTGCTGTTTTTAAGATTCTCTCTTTGTCTTTAAAATTTGGCATTTTAATTATGATGTGTCTTAGAGTAGGCCTCTTTGGGTTCATGTTGATTTGAATCCTCTGTGCTTCCTGAATTTGCATGGTTTTTCCCCTCTCCTGGTTTGGAAAGTTTACCATCATTATTTTTTGAAATAGGGGTTCTATCCCTTGCTCCTTTTCTTCTCCTTCTGGTATTCCTGTGAATCGAATGTCGTTGCATTTTTTGTTGTCTTAAAGTTCTCTTAAGCTGTCTTCACATTTTTTGAATCTTTTTTTATGCATCTGCTCTACCTGGGTATTTCTTTCTACCTTGTCTTCCAGCTCACTAATTTGGTCTTCTGCTTTACCCATCCTGTTCATAATACCTTTTATTGTATTTTTTTATTTCAGAAATTGTATTCTTCATTTCTTCCTGGTTCTTATTTTCAGTTTCTTTTTCATTTTTCATGGTGTTGTAGTACCCATTCAGTTCTTTGTAGTTGTCTATGAGTTCCTTGAGCATCCTTATAGCCATTCTTTTGAATTCTACATCTGATAGTTTACTTGCCTCCATTTCATTTAGCTTTTGTAGTGGGGAGTCTTCCATTCCTTTCAATTGCAGGTTCTCTCTTTGTCTCCCCATTTTAGGTGACTCTTTTTGTTTGTTTCTGTGATTCCTGGTGCTCTGCTTTGCTAGCTGTCTTGTAGGGTGAACTTCTGTGTTAGGAGTTCTCTGGGACTCAGTGGTGCAATCTCTTTGCTCTCTTTGTCTGTATGCTCTAGGGTTTCCCTTTCTTCTGTTTGTTAGGGCTCTCTTGTTGTACTTGGTTTTTACCTGTTGGTAGCTCCTTTGTTGGTTGGTTCTCTCCTCCAGGGGATTTACTGGTATTCACAATTCCCACCTTATCTTATATGTGATCTGGGACAGGGCAAAGGCGAAGCATATTAAGGCAGCAGGGGAGTATTCTATGGGATTTAAAGTACCAACAAATAGAGAACAGATAGTTGATGCTTTGGAGACATACAGCATTAACCATGTTATTTCACCCAACCAGACATTTTTTATAAAAGGTGAAAAAGAGATAAGACTCTTATTAGAGGGGAAAAGAATGTGAACTGACTCCAGAAAGCAGAGGCTTATGCTAGGTTAGATGATGAGATATAGTGAGAGTAAGGGATAGGAACTTGGAGTAGTGTATGAGAGAATAAAGTTAACCACAACAGTAATAATGCTCAGGAAGATAGTGAAATGGACCAAAACCAGGGAAGGGTGTTATGTGGGTTTGGGGACAACAATAATATGACAAGAAATATATGATCTGAATAATAAGAATAAAAGGTAAAAGACCAAGAGTAGTGTATTATTGGAATATGAGTGAAGCAAAAGAATAAAAATTAAAATGCAGTATTAAAGGGAGAATGAAGAAAAGCAGTCAAACAATGAAATCAAACAAATACAGCAAAGAAAAGTATATGGAAAGAAGAGAAATTTAAAAAATAAATTAAAAAGTAAGAAAAATAGAAATTAAAATGCAAATTCTGTAGGATAGCAAATTGAAATTCATCTCAGTTGTTGACTTTAGTCTTCTGATCTCTCTCTGGATCAGTCTTCAGTCCTTTTGAAACTGGAAAAGACACTGGCATTTGGGCTGCCTGTCACTACTGAACCCAATAAGTAATGACAGTGATTGAATCTTTATGGGTGCTTTATTCAGATGGCCAGCAATCTGAGATGGTTGATTCATACCCTAACAGACCATCTTGTTTTCTCTTTCCAGGCCAGACTTTTTATAATGGGCCGGGGGAAGCAGGGATAAACAAGGTGCACTAAGGTCTTTGAGATTCAGGAGCTGCAACATTCCTGTCCTGGGTAGTAAGCTGTTCCCAGGGAAGGGTGGTCATCTGTGTCTCCCTTGAACACAAAGGCCCACATGCCTACAGTTGTACCCAGGCAGTAATCTTTAGCAGTGCCGCAGGAGGTCAGCTGTTTTCCCAGGAGCCAGGACATGCCTTATCTGTAGTTTCTGAAACAAAAACTTTAACATATGCATTACTTGCTAGACTTATAACTTTTTACCTTAGGCTAAAATTTTCCAAGTCTTGAGTCCCCTGTCACTTTCACAGCTCCAGGTCTTACTGTCTCACATTGGGAGTAAAAAAAGAGAAAGCCTCCTGTTGACTTTAAAACCGCCAAACCAGTTTTGTTGGTCTTCCTGGATGCAGCAGGTAGATGGTGGCTAGGCTCCATTTTGTTCTTTTTTTTCCCCTGGATTTTTTTGAGGATGGGGTCTCAGTCTGGGTTACAATATTCACAGGTTCCCAGCCTCTAGCCCAAGCCCTCAGAGCACTGTGTGGCCCCCACTGTCCATATACACCAGGTTGGAGCCTTTAATCCATGTCATTGTGCCACCCTTTGATGAGTCCGTGAGGTGCAGGAGTGGGAGCAATTTGTACCCGCCCTCTCCCTCTTTGCTGGCCCAGGGCACTGTGCATGTGCAATGTCCCTTCAGGGCAGTTTAGTTCCCCTATCAAAGTAAGTCTCTCTGGGGACTGCTATCTCCCTGAGCCCCTGCTGCCCCAATTTGATCAGTCCCTGAGGGGCCCTGATTTGGAGCAAATCATGTTCCTCCTCCTCTCTCGTCGCTGGCGGAGCCACTGCACAGTGGCTGAGAGCCTTTTTTTTTTTAGAAATTCCCCTTGTTCCTAATAAAAGCCCAACTTTTCACATAGCCCAACTCTCTGGCCAGTCCCAAGACTCTCTGGCTCACAATCAGTCACGGCCCAACTCTTCTCCCATCTCCAAGTATCACCTGGCTCTGCAATTTCTCTGATACCATCCCAGCCAGGGTCCACAGTCCCAGGTGGGAAAACCACCTGCTGTGCGACTCCCATTGCGTCTTTATCCCCCCAGCAACTTCAAGCATCCAGGTCTCTGTTGGTGTGGGTCTGGCTTCCCTGCTCTGGGAGGGGATGGGGCTGCGAGGTTACAGTTGCTGACCTGGCTCTCCTCCAAAGCTCCTGCAGCAGCTGTGACCCCTGGTGCAGGGCCTAGGGACCCCAGCAGCCCAGTCCCAGGCATAGGGCCCAGCGACCTTCCCATTGGCCTACAAAATCTCCTTACCGTCCATTTGTCCATTTTTAAATGTCCTCTTCAGTCTTTGGCTTCCAAACTTCATATTCCACTGGTTTTTCCACTGAGATTCCACTGGTTTTTCTCTCTGTTCTTCAGAAGATCAGCTAGGTGTCCCAACTGGGTGCATGAACAAGTAGGTTCAGCTCCCATCTGCCTTGCCACCGTCTTCTAGAATCTTTAGGACTTTTTTATATCTTGTGTTTCTCTGCTGATATTTCCTATTTTCATTCATTATGTGCATTTTCTTTTCCTTTCCTTTTAACATTGAGCTTAGTCTGTTAATACCAACATTTGCTTCCCCTTGAAGTTGGTCTCTGTTCATAAGAATGGCTTACGTTTTCCTGTTTCTTCATACGTCTGATAATTTGGAGTGTATCACACATATTGTGGACATTATGTTGTACTCACTACAGAATATAGTTTTGTTGTCCCTTTCCTCCTTAGCCACATGCCTCCTAAGAAGGGAAACTCTATCTAGATTGATTATTTTTCTACAAATCAAAATTAATGCAGACATTTTCTTTCTTAGTAAATTGTAATAATTTCAAATATGTATTATTCAATCACAATGCCCTCAGCTAAAGACACACACAGGCACGCACATTTACATACATAATTGCCCCGTCCAACTCCAACCATGTTGTCTGAGCAAAGTCCGGAC
>CM052539.1:101469824-101542683 GCA_028533065.1 Trachops cirrhosus | reverse complement strand
AATCAGCTGACAGTCTATGGGGATTCCTTTGTAGGTTACTATCCCCTTATCTCTTGCTGCTTCTAGGATTCTTTCCTTCATTTTTACCTTGGCTAATGTAATTATGATGTGCCTTGGTGTGTTCCTCCTTGGGTCCAACTTCTTTGGGACTCTCTGAGCTTCCTGGACTTCCTGGAAGTCTATTTCCTTTGCCAGACTGGGGAAGTTCTCCTTTATTATTTGTTCAAATATCTTTTCCACTTGTTGTTTTTCTTCTCCTTCTGGTACCCCTATGATTCAGATGTTGTAAGGTTTAAAGATGTCCCGGAGGTTCCTAAGCCTCCCTTATGTTTTTGAATTCTTATTTCTTCATTGTTTTCTGGTTGTATATTTTTTTCTTCCTTCTGGTCCACTCCATTGATATGAGACCCATCTTTCATTCCATCACTATTGGTTCCCTGTGCATTTTTCTTCATTAAACTTATTGTAGCCTGCATTTTTTCATCTAGTTTGCGACCAGAATCAACTAATTCTGTGAGTATTCTGATCACCAGTGCTTTGAACTGTGTATCTGATAGGTTGGCTATCTCTTGGTGGCTTAAAATGATGGGTCCTGGGGCTTTCAATTCTTCTTCTGTTTGAGCCATCTTTTTGCTGGTTTTTTTTTTTTTTTTTGGTTTTGTCAAGCTTCTGTAGTGAGGGGTGGGGCCTTAGGAGTTCACCAGGGCTGGGCACCCCAGTCTCTGGGTTGGGACACTGTATGTGGGGGCGGGGTCCAAGAAGGAACAATGGTGCTTCCTCTGCTCTCTGTAGGTCCTCAGATCCTTCCGCTGCTTTCCGCAAGCTAACTGGACCCCTCAGGCACCAGTTCTGGTGTGGGTGGGCCTGTGCACCCCGTGGGACCTTCCCTTTAATTCAGTGACCCAAAGCTCTGTTTCCCGGTGTTGGGACCCTGAGTTGCACACAGTGCCTTGCTTCACAATGGCCCCCTCGTTGGGTCTGCTGGTCGCCACCCCCTGGCCAGGGCCCACCAGCTACTGCCACCTGTGCACCCAGGGTCTGCCTGCTGCGGACTTGCATGCCGCCCCAGTTGCTCAGCTCTCTGCTCCTTGTCTCTTGCCAGGCCTGATTCCGCCCCTCCTACCGGTCTGGATGAACGTGTCTAATTTTAAATCCTTGGGTGTCTGACTTCCATACAGTTCAATTTTCAGTCAGTTCTGGTTGTCATTTTGTCTCTATATTGTTGTTGTCCCTATCTTGGTTGTACAAGGCGGCACAGTGCGTCTACCTATGCCTCCATCTTGGCCAGAAGTCTAGGAAGTTTTTTAAATAGTACTCTAGAAAGTCTTCTCTTATAATAAGGAAACCACCGTTTCATTCTCAACTCTTACAACATTTTATGTCTATCTCTCATTTGTCTATGGTACCTCAAATTGTCATTTTTATATTTGTTTTGTTTAATTTAGTAAATTTTAAGCTTCCTGATGGTCAGTTATTTCTTAGTACCCTGACAATTAGTACAGCACTCTGAACATAAGAAGTATCAATAAATGCAGTTTTTGATTATGATTTGTACAATATGACATTTAAGCATATTTTAATTACTGACAGGTAAAAATATAATCAGAGCAGAAATCCCTCACCCAAATATTAATTTGGGAATTGGAAATTGAAGTAAAACATTAATTAATTAGATAATTTTTTCTACTAAAATAAGTATACTATACTGATATTGATTGAAAAATAGTAGTTGCTTTCATATATATATAAACAATTATAAATGTACTATTTTGGTTATAGATATACTGATTATTAATATACAGTATAGATATACTGATTGTTACTCAATGGCTCAGGAATTATTAGAGAAGCCCTGGCTAAAAAAGACATTACTATGAAAAGGATGGGTCTCTTTCCTGGCTCTGTCACTTCCTTCAGTTCTCTCTTTCCCCACTCATCACCAAAACCAGTAATCACCAACCAGCTGTTCCTCACCCCTGAGACCACTGTTCAAAGGGAGTCCTGAGCAATTCTTTTCTGTATATAAGAGAGATGCTTTTAAATATTTTTCAGTGTGAATGATTATGACCAGTATTTTATTATTGATTGCTTCTTTATTGACATAGGGTAAAGAAAAGGCAATTTTAGAAAGCTTGCCATGGAGCAGATAAGACATGTTGTATGCAGATACCCTACCATTTAAATAAAATAAATGTGACTATCTTGACATCCTATTTTGATTTCAATGTGCCATTCTAAACTGTCCTGAATATTTAAACATATATAGGTATCTGTGTCTACAAACAACTGTGGCAATCCAAGAATAAATAAGGGTACTTACTAAAATATAAAAAATTTATTATCTAAAAATATCAATTTTATTTAAATGAGTCAGAATATAAGGAAAAGCATATATAGAAAGATAACTATGTTAGATGCAGAGTAAGTACTTTTGTTTTCATTTCATACTTCTTGATTCCTCATTCAAAATCTTTTGGAATCTAAACAACATAACCTTTCCCATACAAGAAACTATTGTTTTTGTTATATGCAAGTGGAATAATACATCATTAAACTTACTTTTAAAGATCATGAAATGTACCATCTGCATTTATGGTCTCATGGGCTTTTCTTTATTTTTCTTTTCATTTTCACCCATAACTTTATCGATTTGGATATTTTGAGTATGTCCGCTATCTCCCACATGGTATAACATTGATTGTTCTTGATTAATGTTTTGATTTGATCACTTTCAACCTCAACTTGTCTGCCTGACCATGGAACATCATCCAGTGAGAAATCTCCAGCACAAAACTTTGCAGACCACTTTTGCCACATTTGATCAGACAGAGCACCTTCTTAATACACAGCACAAATCTTTTGTTTCTTTTGTGTTTCTGTTGTATTTTTACCTTTCTTGAAATACTAAATAAAGCATTATATATTGAAAATGTTGCTTATTTTCTTCCACCTTTTTTTAACATTTCATTTAACTCACTATATCCGAATATAATTTCATTTTATTTTATTTTATATTTTATTGTTGTTCAAGTACAGTTGTCTCCATTTTTACCCCACCTTGGCCTTTCACCTCACCCATACCTGCCACTGCCCTTGAACCTACCCCCTTTGGCTTTGTCCATGTGTCCTTTATACATGTTCCTTGATGGACCTTTTCTTTAAATGAACTTAATGAAATTACAATTATTTTGATAGTCTTATCAGAAGCTTTGAATAGAATGTTTTTCTACATATGAATGGGGTTTGCTTGTATTATAGATAAAATGTTGAGCCTAGTATGGATTTTCATAATACATTTCATTATGTACATAAATATGTATGTGTATATTTTCAATTCAAAAATTATTTATCTTGAAACTTAAATAATTAAAATAATCTTATATAAGACTATATTTATATATGCAGAATGTAAAGAAATACAGGTTTGGTAAGTTTACATATAACTTTATTGATTACATTGCAATCAATTGTTAGGATTCAATAAATTGTTTACAAATTCCAGAAAAATGTGAGGCTGCATAGATGTGTTTATCCCATTAGTAAAAACACACAATTACATTATTTGTATATTTTTTAGTCCAACTTCTTAATTCTCATATATGAGTAGAATTTAAATCAGATTTAATAAAATTCTTTTTCTTTCTTTAGGAAAAAGTCAAAGAGAAGGAAGAAAATCTGAATCTTGCAAACCAATTCTTAAAGTAGAATACAAGACCTGTAGAAACAGGTATGCTTTTTTACTTTGAGAAACACAGGAAAATATGTAATAAACAGACACAAGAAAGGGAAATAATTTTTAATGTTTATGTTTTATTTATTTTTACATAATTATATTACCTAGCTGAATCCTTTACATTAACAATAACAGATTTCTATGATTTAATAAAAATATCTATGATGATCAATTATTATGAATATTACAAATAGCAACTTAATTATTTTAAATTTTCTATTAATATTCAGATAAGTATTATATATATTAATTTTGACAATGTAGGACTTTTTGTCCAAGCACATTATGAGTAGCAGTCATTTATCATTATTAAGCAGAGCTATTTTCCTATTAGTATCATACATGAAAGGATTAAATACATAACCAATCCTTTGTACTTTAGGTTTTATATTCTGAAATTGAAAAGATTATAGTTAGTTTGCCCTGGCCAGGTGGTTCAGTTGGCTGGAGCATTATTCTGTACACCAGAAGGTTGTGGGTTCAATCTCCAGTTAGGGCACGTGCCTGTGTTGCGGGTGGGAACCAGTTGGGGCATGTATGGGAGGCAATCAATTGATGTTTTAAAAAAAGAAAGAAAGAAAGGATTATAGTTAGTTTGAAAGATAAACAGTTAATGTATATTGACATAAAATAGTACTAAATTTTAATATATAGAAAATTGAGGAAAAAATATTTAATAAAATTCTAGCCTGTAGACATAGCAGCCATATCCTATATATCAACAGTGTCCTTTTCATTTGCAATAATTAGTGGCAATACCACTCCAATATTTGGAATTAAGGTAATAAGTCCAAATTTTAATTTTTTTTACTCTAAATTGGATAATCCTAATTTGTATTACTTGTATGCTTACACTAGAATGTTTTCTTGGCATCATAGGTGCATTTAATGTTTGTTTATATCTGCTTTTATAAGGACTTGATAGTATAAAATTATGGTCAATTTAACCATTTCATTTATGTATGTATAGTTTATATATAAAATTTGTATAAAATATGTAGTGTGTGTCATTTGTTTTGTGTTCTAAAATGAAAGAGAATACTGCCTGATTTTGAATCCGTTATTGTCTAGTAGCAGAAGTAAGGCCACAAACTTGTGGTTTCTATATTTGTGAGGTGCTTATATAGAGATGTGCTATGAGAGCACAGCAAAAGGGCATCTAAATCAGCCAAGATGGAGTGGAGAGAACAGTGAGGGGAAAAATCAGTAAATTTCATCTTGGCTTTCCTCTTGAGATTCCTGAGGTGGTAGTAAAGGGATAGTACTAAAAGGATGGTAACAAGCAAAGGGAGGAAAAGAGTGAAGGTGGAGAGAAGGTATTTCAGGAATCAAGACTTCAAGTCAAGGGAGTGTAAATTAATGATTATGATTATGGGCTTATAGAGTAAGACATCTATATGACCTTGAAATTTTTTTAAAGATTTTATTTTTATTTGTTTTTGAAGAGAGGGAGAAAGAGAGAGAGAAAAACATCAATTGGTTGCCTCTTGCATGCCCACAACTGGGAAGCCAGCATCCAAACCAGGCACGTATCCCAGTTGGAAATTGAACCTGGAGCCTTTTGATTCACAGGCTGATGCTCAATCCACTGAGCCACACCAGCCAGGCTGACTTTGAAAGTTTTAATTAACTCTTTTAAACTTTAATTTACTCATTTATGATGTTTATGAGGGTTAATGAAATTATTCATGAAGTTTGTAATGTTATAAGTTTTATGAATGGCACATAGTGGATTTCTTAATAAAAAGAAATTATTGTCATCATCATAGACATCACATTGTTAAAATTATAGAAGCTGCCCCTAAATTAATGATTTGTTATAGTAATGGTAATCCAACTTTATGTAGAAGTAATTCTTCAGATTTCTAATGTCAAATAATTACATACATATTATTAATCATAATTACTATCACCCCCTTTACTGTATACTTTAGTATATTGTGTCTATTTGTTGTAATTACTACTGTTAGAAAAGGAGAGTAAAGACAGAGGAGCACTGAAATTAAGTGTTCTGAAAGGTATTGCAACAGCAAAATGGGCCATAGTATAGAAGTGGAAATAAATAGCTATATTTCCAGTCCATTCTAATATAAAGTCGAAACTTTGTGAAATCAAAAATTGGGATAGCTATGACAAGAGCAGGAACTTCACAAAGAGCTCTACTACTTATGTTGCAGCAATAGGAGTTTTAAAGGACTGCATGGGTAGCAGATGTAAGAGGTATATTTCCTCTCAATTTTATCTAAGAGCAGCCATTCACAGATTTTCTTTGTATTTCTAGGGATGAACAATTATTCTGCTCAGAAACTGTTGTTTCCCAATTACCAATTTGTCTATTGGCACTCCAGCCATAGCCTCTAGGCATAATAATTTTATCCTGTTCAAAATTAGGAATTTAGATCTCTCTACCTGCTACCACTACCATTATTAGGTTCCCTGTGGTTAAATAAAAATTACTTTCTGCTACTGTTTCAGTCAATTCCTATTATGGCCACCTACTAACAGACTTCATGTGTAGTTACTAAGTTCTCCAAGCCTCAGTATGCATATCTGTTAAGTACAATAATAATAGTAGCTCTCTCATTGGTATATCATAAGGATTAAATAGTGAAACACATGCCAAGTTCTTCACATAATACCTGGAACATCATAACTACTTAACAAATGTTATCATTTAATAAATATTATATTATATTACACAACATATTGTTTAATCCTGTTGCCTTCATTGAGACAAAATGCTAATGCTTTTTCTTAATTATGTTTCACATATTTTACAAAATAAATAGACTTTTTTCTTTTGGTGTACAATTCTATGGATTTTAACACATGTATAAATTCTCAAAATCACCATCGCAATAAGAACACAGAGCATTTCCACACTCCTAAAACTGTCTCATGCTATCCCTTGTAGTCAAACTTTTCCCTGACTCCTAACCTCTGGCAATCACTGATTTTAGCTTTTAAAGATGTCATATAAATGCAGTTATTTATTAGGTAACTTGATGAGACTAGCTTCTTTCACCAACATAATACCTTTGAGATTTATCCAAGTTGTGTGCACTGATAACTTTAAATTTTATTAATATTTTCCTTATGTATGAAAACACATTGTAAGTTATATGGTTATTTATTTATTTTATAATAACTCATCTGATAAGTAACCCAAGATACATTTGCATTAGGTAATAAGAAGGTAGTTTTTATGGTACAGCATTTACCAAATTGTGTCCTTCTAATCACTAATTGTATTCATGGGGAAAAAAAGAGTCTGTAATCAAATAAATTTGAAAAATCTGAGAAATTCTTGGTTAAACAAAAGTAAATTGGATTTTTTAATGATTTCTCAGAATCTTTAATATATGGCATGAATTATAAAATTTCAAAGGGGAGATATGGTTTGCAAGTATCACATTATTAAAAAATCTTTATTTTTATTTTTGCCAAACACCTGTTAAGTTGTATTCCACAGTTTGAGAAATACTATACTAGAATGTTTTAAAAACATGGACTTTAGAGTCTGGATTTGAATCTTTGTCCAACCACTCACTAGTTGTTTGACCCTGAACAAGTTATTTAATCTGCACTAATCCCAGACTCCTCAGCTACAAAATGGGGCTAATAATACTTTCCCCAACAGGGTTGAGGATTACAGGATTTTGAAGATTACATGAAATTTACTTTATATGCACACATAGCACAGTATATGCCAATATATTACCAATATGTATGGTAATCATTCAGTAAATTGTAGCTATTTATCAGTATAGGCAATAGAGACCACTGTTTAGGAGAAGAAGCTTTGAAGTCTGATCTCAACTTTCTTTTGGGTTTTCTGCTTAGTTGTTATTTAACCTCATTAATAAAATGAGGACAATACTTAAGAGGATTTACTGTGATAATTAAATATCTAATGCAATTATCTATGAGTGGTTCCCTGAGCATTTTCCTGAGTAAATAACTTTTTATTCAGTCATTCAGTAGTTTATAAGGAGGTGCATATATAATTAAGTTTACATGCAGCATTTTCTGATGTAGAGTCATAATGAGAGCAAAAAAGATTCGCTCTCTCTTAATATTAGAAAGGACATATTTTTCAATGTGCTTACAAAAACGAGAGTAAATTGCTTCTTATAAGTGTTTAGATTAATACTAAGAATGAGAGTGAATTAACTCATTTTTACATGGGAAAAGATAGTTATGGCATTCATTAATATTTGGAACAGATATTAAGGTTAGTATGTATGAAAAGATGCTATGTTCTCTAAGTCATGACCCCTGTTGTGATACAAAGCAACCAACAAAGGTACAAAAACCCATACTCATTTCATTAGAAATGATTTTTAAATCTGGATAAATCTTCTTAATAATATAAGCATATAGTTTATAGAAAGAACAAAAATGTTTCCTGACAGCACTATTAGTAGGTTAGTGATTTATATATCAAATTATTGGAGAAAGATTAGCTCAAGTCAACTGATGCAGGACTTAAGGAAAATAAATTAGAGCATTGTTGCTTATGTAGCTTACAACTCAAATGTTTATATCAAAATATTAACACAGAATTATAAATAAAAATTAGTACAGGCATTTTATATGTAGGTGTTGATGGCACTTTTGAAGTTTTGTTTGTTTGTTTTGTTTATAGCCAGCATAAAATGTCCTATTGGTAATGTTTGGTACCATGTACAGTACAAAATGGAAAAGAAGGGGAAGTCTTATAGAGTGATTCCTAGAAATAAGTAGATACTTCAAATGGATGGAAGTGAATTATTTAGAGAAGTACATATTCTCAAAGAATTTGTACAATAAAAGTTGTAGTTCTTTTAAAAATTTTTGGAGAAAAGGATTTGCAGTTTGGTATTTACTTATTGAAAATACTTATACAATTACTTATTTTCTTTTATACACATAGAAATATAGGTATTAATTTGAGAAACAAAAGTGAAAGATTATGAAGCTATTTCATAACTTTTTAATAGCTATGATGTCTTAGAGTCATCTCAGTCCCAGTCTATTATCTAATTGTATCTTACAACTAAAAGAGAATTTAAAAAATGTTTAAAATTAATTTCCCAAGCTAAATAGAACTGGCTGGCACAAAGCAAAATTGAGAATAATATCACATTTATTTTTGGTGAACTATTTTTCACTTACACATTAGTTTTCTCCATCTTTTTATCATAACCCTTTCCCCATAGAAATTCCATTACACAGAATTTTCATGTTACCTTCTACCATTTTGCCTTTGCCACTGTCACATTTTATTTCATATTGAAATTTGTCTCTTTTTTCTTTTAGGGATATGGGGCCCCACATGCCAGTTGGTTGGTTAATATGATAAACTAATATAGCCTATATTCTAATGGTAGTGATTTAAAGTTTGGGGAACCAACCAATAGTGTATGCAAAGATATATTTTGGCGTCAGTGAGCACCTTCACCTCCCTCCAAACTCACTGCCTTTCCCTCCCCGCTACCTCAACACCTTAAGACTGATCCATTAATAATGTTAATGGTGAGAGTGTACATCCAGAAAAAAAGGAAATGGTAAAATAGTAAGTTGTCAGGTGAGATATTTTGGGCCAGGAAAGACTTTTGTTCTCTTGTGTAATCATGTTGTATAAACTCTCCACCAAGCCTGTTCTTTATTGGCTCAGTCCTGTAACATTGTGTTATCTTAAAATACTTCACCATCTCATTAACTCTTTTTCCTATATAGTGAACCATTTATAATATTTTCTGGTGGACTGTCCTATGACAAAGCTTGCAGAAGACCAAGTTTAACCATCATGCATGGAAAAGCAATTACAGTACTTGAAATGGATCATCCTATTGTTGAATTTCTAACTTTATGTGAAACACCCTATCCGAATGGTAAGTAACTGAAAATGAAACAATTAATGTTGAAAAATTACTTTTGAAATAAATTCCTAACAAAATTAAGCTTAAATATTTTTAGTTTTGGCAGCTGACATCTACTGTGATACAACACTGTGAGCTACAGGTGTTGGAGCAGGTTCTGCAACTGTACCTACTCGATGAACTGGAAGTAGAACAGATGTAGTGCAGCAATGCTGGAGTTTCAGGTTCAATATCAGGTAAGTGCTTTAAACTTTGATAAGGATGGTGGAAGCTGAGCTGGGAGGGTCCTATAAGGGTCTAGGGTAAAATCACTTGGGGAAACTGAGGTCTCCTAATAGCCTCTCCTAGACCAGCTCCACCTATTCCATTCTAATGCTAATCAAAGTTAAAGCACTTACCTAATATCAGTGATCTGTAACTCTGGTGGTGCTGCATCCATTTCACATCTGGCTTTGTGTCAGATGCAACTGCAGCACCTCTGATTACTTTGGGATTGCTGATGTGTGGTTAGTGATTTATTTCAGCTTTGAGAATAATTGTCAGAAGGGTCTTTGGGAGGAAAGATGCTTTTATTATTTTTATCATCCCCCCAAAAAAGACTTTTTGTAAACATAAAAACTATATGCAAATTGTATAATGGAATCTAGTGATAATGAAATATTTTAACAATGAAATCTAAACATTTAAAAGGGTGAAGTATATAAAGGGAATTATGAGTTTATTATTATAGCACCATACTGTATATATGCATCAGCACATTTTCAAGAAGGAGCACATGGGGAAAGAGCACTGGACTTAGCGACTTGGACTTGGAGAATATTTGGGTTTATGATTTAGCTCTGCCATTTACTAGCTATGTGACCTTGGGTAAGTGACTTTATATTTATGAGTTTTATTTATCATTTGTAGACAGAGAATAATAATAATGATAGCAAATAGTTATTGGAAGACTAAAGTGGATGTACTTTATAAACTATGTGAATTTTATTATATATTCATGTGTTTTAATTCTTGAATTTCATATTTAAAAGATGGGTTAAGCTGGTAGGAGATAACAATCAATGTGACACTTTATTTCTAGAGTTGCTGGGGACAGACTACTGCCCTGTGTTGTTAATCAACAAATACTTTTTTGTCTGCTTCTATGGCCTCAATACTGTATGAACTTGTTGAGAGTATGAAGTAAGAAACTGAGCTCTGATGTCAAATTATATGAAGTCTAGTCAGATGAGGGAGATAATTATGACCTCAGTTTAAAAAATATGGCATCTTAAGTGCTGAGTTATATAAGTCAAGAGTTTTTAAAATGTGCTGATTTAAGGCTAGTCAGAAAGTTGATGACTGAAATATCCATGCTAAGCTTTGTGGAAAAGTAGGATTTAGATATAGGCTTTGAAGAATTACTTCAGCCTTAAAAAAGGATATTAAGGTTTTAGAAATTGTGAGGTTTATTAGTGTGAGGTCAATTTAGAGAAAAAAAATTGAAACCCTTTTGGAGGTATTTGAAAATAGGGAGATACAGAGGAATTCTGAGGAAATACTAAGATGAAAGAAAGCAATTATTTTAGTAAGATTCACCCAACAACAGTGTGTGGGTTTGAAGAGAGAGACACTGAAGTCTAAACACTTCCAGATTCCAGCTGGAAGACTTTTGTGCTAATGTGCTTTAAAATGGTCAAGATCCGAAACAGAGTACTGCCTGTAGGAATGGAAAGAGTAAAACCTACTGAATTTGGTCAACAATTGGATTAGGAGTGACATGATAGGTGAGTCAAAAATAACATTTTAAGAATAGTGATTCCATATGCAGTCATAACAGTTTTTTGCAGGAAAGATAAATCTGATTTGGAGTTGTTTAGAGAACATTAAAAGGAGAGGTCTTTAATATTTATTTGTGAACATCAGAATATAGATGTTCTCTGAAGTTATGACAACCAATGATAAACAAACAAAGGAAGAAAGAATTAACAGGGGACCAAAAGCTGAGCTTTTGAAAATTCCTCCAATCAAAGAACCTAGAGAAAGATGCATGTGCCAGTAGTAAAAACAAAGTGTGTGGTTGCAAAGGTCAAACACTATGTGTGTGTTTGTACATAAATTTCTGTACATCAGTAGAAATGTTAGGACAGTTTCTAGTAATGTTAAATAAATTATATACATATTATAACCAAGTCTAATCAATACCAAGCCACATACATGTCTTTTTTGAGAAGCAGTAATGAGGATGGAGCTTTTTATTTGTCAGGGACTAGGAGAAATAGTTTAACTTTACTCAGTAAAATATGATGTACTTTATTAACTAGTTCTAATTAAAATAATATACGAAAATGCCCCAAAAGTACCCTATAATACACAACAGTATATAATGAAAGCCTTCTCTCTGCCCTTCCAGAAGCAGCCACTATTATTAAATTTCTTATGTATTCTCCCTCCCCACAAATAATCTATGCTTACCAACAGATAATATTTCTAAACAAGGGGAGAGAAGAAAAAGAGGAAACCAGTAGTATCAAGCCACAGTCTTCTTCAACTGAAAAACAAAACAAATAAACAAACAAAAACAACCTAGAAGTATTGAACCAATGTTGAAAAACAGCCCTAAAATATATGGAAGAAGAGGGGAAAGGGCCTCATTTGAGAACAGTTTGAGTAGCAAACAATATGACTGCATACTGTCACATCGATAGGCATTCAAGCAATGGCATGCTCCTTCTGAGTTTTGGGGGTTTTGGTTTTAGTTTTTCTCTCATAGCATGTGATCTCTGAATAGCTTCTCAGGACTGGAAGGACTGTGAAAGCCATCTGTTTCAGTTTACCATCCAAGACCATACTGTGAACAAAGTCACTGCCAAGTAATTGTTCAATTTATGATTAAATACCTCTTAAACTGGCCAGTGGAAACTACTGGTATAAGAAAAGCAGGATGGAATTTAGAGTTAGAAATTCTTGGTTAAAATTTCAGTTCTGTCACTTACTAGCTTTGTAGACTTGTGCCAATCTTGTAACTTTTTTGGACCCCAATGTTCCCTGTGAAGCAGAAATACAGTAATACCTACTATAGCTACTAAGAATCAATACCATGTATATAAAATGTTTTTTGGAAATACGTTTTCTTTAAATTGAGAATAACACTTTAATTTTGGCTTTCCCTTATTAGTCCTTTATTACTGATGAAAAGCAATGTCTTCCCGGACCACTATAACTAAATTAGTGCTCCCAACCCAACCATGTCATTTCTTATACCATTACTACCATTATGTTTTCATAGCTCACATTACTTTCTGAATTAATTATTTGTTTACTTGTTCATGGTGTGTATACATCCCTAGAATATAAACCCTATGAGCATGGGGACTTGTCCCTCTTATTCTCCAGATTCCCTTTGTTCTTACAAAGTTTCTGTAACACACTGAAGAAAGGAAAGGAGGAAAGCAGAAAGGGAGAGGTGAATTTTAAGAACTTGAAAATCCTAGACTATCCTTAGATTCTCTGCTTTTTTGAGGTGTGTACCATTGGGAACATTGTAGGCAGTCTTTAAATACATGTTAAATCACACTGAATGGGCAGTAAATTGTTTAGTATGAGTGTCGCTCTCATAGGGAGATGAGTAGGTATCAGACATCAGAGAAGCAGAACTACTGTTTCCTTAGTATATTTCCTTGTAGACATGAAATTAAATCTAAAATATAAGGTGTGGAAAAATAAGATAAATGCTTGTGAGACAGAGATGACAGACTCACTCTCTTCAAATAATCTACCATCATCACTTCATATTTTTAGGCATATTTACCTCTATGCTATGCAACTTCCTATTTCCCCTTCTTCCCTGTAATGGTCATAAACATTAAATTTGAGAAATATAACATATTTCTTTAAAAATGCTCTCAATACTTCTTTCTTTGGCTCATATTTCAGTCTTCTCAAATTATGTAAATAAAATTTGTACAGCAGATAAAGGAAATGTTAGTTTGTTGACTTTATAAAGTGTGAAATATGAAAACTGTTTCATTTTTTTTAACTTGTAGAATTTCAAGAACCCTATGCAGTTGTAGTACTTCTGGAGAAAGATCTCATTGTAGTTGATCTGACACAGAGCAAGTAAGTCATCCATGTTTAGAATAAAACTATTTTTAATATCTATTCAGTTAATATCTATTGAGTTAAAATACTGGAGGAATTATTAATAATTGACATTATGACTGGGTTGGGCCAAAAGTTCATTTAGTTTTTTCCATAAAAGACCCATTTTTCATTTTCACCAATGACTATTGATTTGAATATTTTGAATATGTCAGCTACCTCCACTATTGGCTTCTAGTGGGGGGAGAGGCCAGGGTTGCTGCTAAACATCTTTCAATGCATAAGACAACCCCACAGCACAGAATTATTTGGCCAAAATGTCAATATATCAAGAAACTTCGCAAACCACTTTTGACACATTTGATCAGTCACAGCACTTTCTCCATACACTGCACAAATCTTTTTTTTTTGCATTTCAGTGGTGTTTTTACCTTTCTTGAAATAATAAAGCATAATATGCTGAAAATGTTATATATCTTCTTCCATCTTCAATATTAAAATGGCTACACAAAAATTCACCAATTTTGATGTTTTTTTAAAATGCATGGTGATATGACAGCTGTCACAATACAATCCAATAATATTGTTTTGAATGAACTTAAAGACAAGTGCTACAGAGCCATCATATGGAAAAAACTAAACAAAATTTTTGGCCAAACTAATATTATTAGATGGTAAATAGTCTTTATGTGGACTATTGTTTTGCTAGAATTACAGAAATGTGATTTGGTTCAGTAATGAAAACTACACTAGAAAAGTTAAGAGAACACTGAGAAAGTCATAGATTTTAAAGGCACACATAATGTTTAGACAATCAGGACAAACAAAATGAATCCATTCCTGCTGTTTCCCTAAACAAAAGCATGAGTTATGAAAACTTGTACAATGTACTGTGTGGCCGTATACTAGTCTATTGACTGAAGGAAAATGGCATATTTGGGGAGTTGATAAGATGGAGTCCCTCTTTTACTTTTTTTTTACATTATGTTATGGGCAACAGGAACAAACAGAAAATACTGCTGTAAGAATGGTGCTCTCCATTCCTTTATATGGACAATAAAACATTTGATGAACACTGTCTCCCCTGCTAGACATATTTATTATAAGTGATGATAGCAATCAACAAAATGAACAAATGAGCAAAATAGAACTAAAGACATGGAAATACAGAAGGTTTCTTCTTAAAGAACAAACCTATCTTTAGTGGTGGTGGCTCTCTTAGTAGCTGTATCTGCATAGGACTGATAACCAATCACTATCTTTGGAGGAAGTTGTAACCTTTCTTTGTATACCCTACTTGCATTTGTAACAGCTTCTCCATTTTCATTGCTATCTTATCACCTTTAGCTCTAACATTGACAACAGCTCCACAGGCATCATCACTGTAGTCACCAAATATTCTCCAATAAGGCACAGCGGTGTCTTCAGCCAACAGCATTTGAGGTCACTTGTCTCTGCTGTTTGTTCAATGCTCTTAGCCATCATCTTCCTTGTTTGTTTTTCTCATCTTCCCCTATAGGCTCAATATCAGCCTTAAAAAGTGAGTAGTCACAGCCAGGCATTAAATTACTAGACAACCAGATTTGGGTGCACAGAGCTCAAAAGCCTTCAACAGTATCAGACTTAGAGGCATTGTCCAGGGCTAGTTGTAATTTCGACTTGGTTGTGGGAGGAGGCAAATACTGTCTTTACATGCTTTGCCATCATGGCTGGCCATCTTAACCATTTTTTTCTTTCTTTTTATTTAATTCTACAGTATACTTTTACATTTTAATCAAATTTTTGAGAAGATTAATTTTTATTTTTCAATTACACTTTTCTTTCAGTATTATTTATATTAGTTTCTGGTGTACAGTGTAGTGGTTAGATAATCATATACTTTACAAAATGATTTCCTTGGTATTTCCAGTGCCCATTGTCACCAAACAGTTATTGCAATTTAGTGACTATATTTCCTATGCTGTGCTTTATATCCTCATGACTATTTTATAACTACCAGTTTGTATGACTTAATCCCCTCACTGTTTTAACCCTTCTCCTCAAACCCCTCCTATGTAGCAACCAACAATTTGTTCTCTGTATCTAGGAATCTGTTTCTATTTTGTTCAATTATTTTTTCTTTAGATTCCACTTACAAGTGCAATTGTATGATATTTGTCTTTCTCTGTCTGACTTTTGTGAGGACCCTCAATACTGTTTTCCACAGTGACTGCACCAATCTACATCCCCACCAACAGTGCAGCACTAGGCTTCCTTTTTCACCATATTGATTTATGGATAATAGCCATTCTGCTAGATGTGAGGTGATATCACACTGTGGTTTTAATTCTTGTTTCTCTTATGACTAGTAATATAGAGCATCTTTTCATATGTATATTGGCCATCTGTATGTCGACATTGGAGAAGTGTCTATGCATGTTCTCTATTTTTTAAAAATATATCATTTCTATAATAGTTTTTCCATTACCATTTTGTCCCCTTTATACCCACTGCCCCCGCAGCAATTACCACCCTGTTGTCCATGTTGAGTCCTTTTTCTTTTTTGCTTAATCCCTCTACACTCTAATCCCCTACTCCACTAACTGTCCTCTATTTTCTGTCTGTGAGTCTGTCCCTGTTTTCCTTGTTAGTTCAGTTTGTTCATTAGATTCCACATATGAGTGAAATCATATGCTATTTGTCTTTCTCTAAATGGCTTATTTCACTTAGAATAATGTTTTCCAGGTCCATCCATGCTTTTGCAAAGGGTAAAATTTTCTTCTTTTTTTTTGCATCTGAGTAGAATTCCATTGTGTAATTGTCCCATAGTTGTCTTACCCACTCATTTATAGTTGTTTCATCTAGTCATCTATTGATGGAAACTTGGGCTGCTTCCATATCTTGGCAATTGTAAATAACGGTGCAGTGAACATAGGGGTGCGTATGTTCTGAATCAGTGTTTTGGGTTCTTTTGGATATATTCCCAGAGCTGGAATTGCTGGGTCAGAAGGCAGATCCATTTTTAATTTTTTGAGGTATCTCCATACTGCCTTCCACAGTAGCTACACCAGTCTGCATTCCAACCAACAGTGCAAAAGGGTCACCTTTTTTCCATATCCTCACCAGCACTTGTTATTTGTTGATTTATTGATGATAGCCATTCTGACAGGTGTGGTGTGATATCAACTTATGGTTTTAGTTTGCATTTCTCTGAGGATTAGTGATGTTGAACATCTTTCATATGCCTATTGGCCATTCATATGTCCTCCTTGTAGAAATGTCTGTTCATGTCCTTTGCCCATTTTTTAATTGGGTTGTTTATTTTTTTTGGTGGTGAGTTTTGTAAGTTCTTTGTAAATTTTGAATATTATCCTCTTATCAGATGTATTGACAAATATGTTCTCGCATTCTGTGGGTTGTCATTTTATCTTGTTGATTTCCTTTGTTGTTCAAAAACTTTTTAGTTTAATGTAGTCCCATTTGTTTATTTTTTTCTTTTCTTTCCCTTCCCTGGGGAGATATATTCAATAAAAAATTTCTACGAGCAGTGTCTGAGATTTTACTGCCAATGTTTTCTTCTAGGATTTTTATGGTTTCGGGTCTAACATTTAAGTCTTTAATCCATTTTGAATTTATTCTTATGTGTGATGTAAGGTGCCCTAGTTTCATTTTTCTAGACCAATTTTCCCATTACCATTTATTGAATAAACTATCATTAGCACATTGTATATACTTGCTTCCTCTGTTGAATATTAATTGACTATAAATGTCTGAGTTTATTTCTGGGCTGTCTATTCTGTTCCATTGATCTATGTCTCTGTTTTTATGCCAGTAGCAGACTGTTTTGATTACTATGGCCTTCTAGTACAGTTTGATATAGGTAACATGATTCTTCCAACTTTATTATTTTTTCTCAGAATTGCTGTTGCTCTGTTGGGCCTTTTGTGTTTCCATATAATTTTTTGAAATATTTGTTCCAGTTCTGTGAAATGTGTCATTGGAATATTGATAGTAATTGCATTGAATCTATAGATTTCTTTGAGTAGTGTGGACATTTTAATGATGTGAATTCATCCTATCCATGAACATAGATAGTGCATTTCCATTATTAGTATCTTCTTCAATTTCTTTCTTCAGTGACTTATAATTTTCTGAGGACAGATCTTTTACATCTTTGGTTAGGTTTATTTCTAGGTATTTTATTCTTTCTGAAGCAATTGTGAATGGGATTGTTTTCTTAATTTCTACTTCTTTTATTTCATTATTGGCATATAAACTGCAACTGTTTTCTGGATATTAATTTGTATCCTGCTACTTTGCTGAATTCATTTATCAGTTCTAGTAGTTTCTTGGTGGAACCTTGGGGTTGTCTATGTACAGTATCATGTCACATGTAAATGAAGACAGTTTTACTTCTTCCTTTCCAATTTGGGAGCCTTTTATTTCTTCTTCTTGTCTGATTGCTGTGGCTAGGACTTCCAGTACTATGTTGAATATGAGAGGTGAAAACAGATATCTCTGTTTTGTTCCTGATCTTAAAGGGAATGCTTTTAGTTTTTGCCCATTGAGTATGATGCTGGCAGTGGGTTTGCCATACATGGCCTTCATTATGTTAGGTATATTCCCTCTATTCCCACTTCACTATGAGTTTGAACATAAATCACTACCAGAGTTTATGAAAAGCTTTTTCTCTATCTATTGATATGATCATGTGCTTTTTATCCTTCATTTTGTTTATGAGGTGAATCACATTTATTGATTTGACAATGTTGTGCCATTTTTGCATTTCTGGAATAAATCCCACATGATCATGGTATATGATCTTTTTGATGCATTGCTGTATTTGGTTTGCTAATATTTTATTGAGGATTTTAGCATCTATGATCATCAATGATATTGGCCTATAATTTTCTTTCTTTTGGTTTTGGAATTAGGATAATGCTGGCCTCATGAAATGAGTTTGGGGGCCTTTTTTCCTCTTGAATTCTATAAAATAGTTTGAGAATGAGAGGTGTTCTTCTCAGAATGTTCAGTAAAATTCACCTGTGAAGCCATCTGATCCAGGGCTTTTCTTTGTTTAGAGGTTTTTTTTTTTTATTATTACTGCTTCAATTTCATTAGGTGTAATCTGTCTATTCAGATAATCTGACTCTTCCTGATTTATTTTTCAAACATTGTATGTTTCTAGGAATTTATCCATTCTGTCCAGGTTGTCCAGTTTGTTGGCATATAATTGTTTTCTTACAATCTTTCATATTTCTTTGGTGTCAGTTGTTATTTCTCCTCCTTTATTTCTGATTTTATTTATTTTGGTTCTTTTTCTTTTTTCTTGATGACTCTGATTAAAGTTTGTCAATCTTTTTTACCTTGTTATCAAAGAACCAGCTCTTGGAGTCATTGATCTTTAGTATCATTTTTTAGACTCTATTTCATTTATTTCTGCTCTGACCTTACTCACATTGGGGTTTGTTTGTTATTCCTTTTCAAGTCCCTTTAAATGTGAAGTTAGATTGTTTATTTGAGCTTTTCTTGTTTTTTGAAAGGGGCCTGTAATACTATGAATTTCTCCCTTAGGATTGCTTTCCCATGTCCCACAGATTTTGAATTGTTGTGTCCTTATTTTAATTTGTTTCTAGATATCTTTTAGGACTTGATCTCATTGTTGACTTACTCATTATTTAATAACATGTTATTTAGCTTCCATGTCTTTGCATGTTTTTCATTGTTCCTTTTGTGGTTGATTTCTAGTTTCATAGCACTGTGGTCAGAGAAGATGCTTGGTATGACTTCAATCATCTTAAGTTTACTGGATTTGTTTTGTGTCCTAATATATGGTCTATCCTAGAAAATGTTCCAGGTACACTTGAAAAAAATGTATATTCTGCTGCTTTGTGGTGCAATGCTCTGAAGATATCAATTAAATCCATTTGTTCTAGGTATAGTTTAAGTCCACTATCTCCTTGTTGACTTTCTGCCTGGAAGATCTACCCACTGAAGTCAGTGGGGTGTTAATATCCCCAACCATAACTGTATTTCTGTTGATCTCTCCTTTTATGTCTGTCCATCAATATCTGCTTTATATGTTTAGGTGCTCCTATATTAGGTGTGTAAATGTTTACTAGGGTTATATCCTCTTGTTGGATTGTTCGCTTTATCATTATGTAATATCCTTCTTTGTGTCTTACTATAGCCTTAGTTTATAAAATCTATGTTGTCAGATGTAAGTACTGCTACCACAGCCTTTTTTTCCTGTCAATTTGCATGAAATATCTTTTTACAACCCTTTACTTTAGTTTGTATATATCTCTCGATCTGTGATGGATCTCTTGGAGACAGCATATATGTATATGGGTCTTGTTTTCTTATCCATTCAGCTACCCTCTGTCTTTTGGTTAGAGAATTTAAGCCATTTATCTTTAAAGTAATTATTGATAGATGCATATGTAGTGCCATGTAATTGTTAGACTGTTTTCCTCTGGGTTTTTTTTTTTCCTTTTTCTTTTTCTTCATCTTCTTAAAGCAAACCCTTTAACATTTGTTGCAGTATTAGTTTGGTAAGTCCTTTAGCTTTTTCTTGTCTGGGAACCTCGTTATTTCTCCTTCGATTTTAAATGATAGCCTTACTGGGTAAAGTAGTAGGTCCTTAGTAGTAGGTCCTTGCATTTCATCACCTTGAATATTTCACACCACTCCCTTTTAGTTTGAAATGTTTCTGATGAATAATCAGATGACAATCTAATTGGTGCTCCTTTGTAGATAATTACATGCCTTTCTTTTGCAGCCGTTTGGATTCTCCCCTTATTTTGAAGACTTGTCATTTTAATTATGTGTCTCAGTGTGGGCCTCTTTGAGTCCAATTTGTTTGGGACTCTCTGATCTTCCTGTACTTATGTGACTTTTTCCTTCACCAGATTAGGGAAATTTTTGGTTTTTATTTCTTCAAATAGGTTCTTAATCCCTTGCTCACTCTCTTTTCCTGTTATTCTCATGATGCAGATGTTGTTATGCTTCATGCTGTTCAAGATATTTCTTAAGCTCTCCTAATTTTTTAAAATTCTTTTTTCATTTTTCCACTCTCCCTGATTGTTTTTTTCTACCTGTCTTCCGAAACACTGATTTGATCTTGTGCTTCATCTAAACTACTCTTTATTCCTTCCAGTGTATTATTTATCTCAGATATTGTATTCTTTATTTCTCACTGATATTTTTTGTTTTCTATAACTTTTTTCATGCTGTTGAGTATCTTCATAATCATTACTCTAAACTCTGTATGATAAATTGGTTACTTCCATGTCGTCTTGTGCTTCTGGAAAATTCTCTTGTTCTTTCATTTAGGGTCTATTTCTTTGTCTTCCTATTTTGCCTGTTTCTTTTTATTTTCCACTTTAGATTTTAAACTAATCAGTTGTTAATGTGATTAGCTTCTTTAATCTAACCAATCTGTTATCAGCAGTCAGGCTTAAGCACCACAGGGTTGGACAGAGGAATTCCTGCAAGCATTCCCTTCAGGCTGATGCCATTCAGAGAGGAGTGCTCTGCCTGACAGAGATGGCTCCTGCAGTATGGGGGTTCACTCAGCATGCAGATCTTGATGGCTGTTCCCTTAATTCTCCCCTCAAAGCCACCAACCCCAAACTTTCAATTATCTCTGGTCCACTCTGCCTTCCCTTTCCTGGCACCCTTTGCTGGCTGCACATGAAATTTTGTGCTTTGGCCCTTTAAAAGGCTCTCTGCATCTCATATGACTTCCCTAGGAGATATAACCCCTGCTGCTTTTCACAGCTGGTTGTTATCTGGATTCCTTTCTGCCTCTGGTACTGTAGGCTGGGAAACCCACCTTGGGATTTAGACCCTACACTCTCAGGGGGAACCCCCTAACCACTGACATATTGCACTGGCACTTCATCTGCCAACTGTGGCAGTCCAGACAGCCCTGTTGAGTATCCTCCACACTCCCTACCAACCATGGGAGTCCAGACAGCCCTGTTGAGTGTCTTCCACACTCCCTACCAGCCACAGTGCTGAAGTGTTTTTTCTCCTATCTGTGCATTTTTGTAAGGCTTATCTCCAAGTAGTGTTCAGTTGGTTATTCAAGATGATTTCTCTACAATTTAGTTGAAATTCCAGATTGGTCCTGGGAAGAGGTTAGTATAGCTTTCACTTACTCCTCTGCTATCCTGGATCTCTCTTCTCACTGCACATACTTTTAGTTGGATTTCTTTTTAATGTGGACTTGTATGAGTTCTTCACAAATTTTAGATATTAACCCCTTATCAGACGTATCATTGGCAAATATTTTCTCCCTTCAGTAAGCTGTCTTTTAATTTTGTTGATGATTTCCTTTGCTGTGCAAAAACTTTTTTGTTTGATGTAGTTTCATTTATTTACCATTATTTTTTGTTTTCTTTGCCTGAGGAGCTATATCATAAAAAATATTGCTAAGACAAATAACAGAGTTTACTGCTGATGTTTTCTTCTAGGAGTTTTATGGTTTTGAGTCTTACATTTTTAATCCATTTTTGTATTTTTTTATTTTTTTAAATAATAGTTTCTTTCTTTTATTATTGTTGTTTGATTACAGTTTCCCCCACATTTTTCATCATTGCTCTTCCCTGACCCGCCTCTGCCCCTCAACCCCCACTCCCACAGTCAATCCCCGCCCCATTGTTGTATGTGGCATAAGAAGGTAGGCTAGTTTCAATTTTGCATGTATCTGTCTGGTATTCCCAATACCATTTATTGAATAGACTGTCTTTATCCTACTGTATGTTTTTGTCTCCTTTGTCATATATTAATTAACCATGTAGGCATGTGTTTATATCTGAGCTCTCTATTTTTTTCCATTGATCTATATGCCTGCTCTTATGCCAGGACCATGCTGTTTTGATTACTATGGCTTTGTAGTATAGTTTGATACCAGCTAATATGATTTCTCCAACTTTGTTCTCCTTTTACAAGATTGCTGTGGCTATCTGGGTCTTTTGTGGTCCCGTATACATTTTTGAAATATTTGTTCTCATTGTGTGAAAAATGTTATTCATATCTTGATAGGAATTTTGTTGACTGTGTAGATTGCTTTTGGTAGTATGGACATTTTGATGATGTTAATTCTTCCTATGCATGAGCACAGTATATGCTTCCACTTATTTGTGTCTTCTTCAGTTCATTTTTCAGTGTCTTATAATTTACCCAGTACAGATGTTTTACATCCTTGGTTAAATTTATTCTAGGTCTTTTAATTTTTTTAATGCAGTTGTAAATGGGATTGTTTTCTTAATTTCTTTTTCTGATAGCTCATTATTGGTGCATAAAACATTTTTTAGTTTTCCTAAAGAAGTCCTTAACATTTCTTTTACTGCTTTGGTGGTGATGAATTTTTTTAGCTTTTTCATTTCTAGGAAGCTTTATCTCTTTTTCAATTTTAAATTATAGCCTTGCTGAGTAGAGTAGTCTTGGTTGTAGGTCCTTGCTTTTTATCACTTTGAATATTTTGTGCCAATGCCTTCTGGCATGAAAAGTTTCTGTTGAGAAACTTGCTCACTGTCTTATGGGAGTTTCTTTGTAATAGGTAGCTGTTCTTTTGCTGTTTTTAAGACTCTTAATTTATCTTTAACTCTTACCATTTTAATTATGATGTGTCTTGCTGTGGGCCTTTTTCGATTCATCTTGTTTGGGACTCTACACTTTCTGGATTTTGGGTTCTTTTTCCTTTACTAGGTTAAGGAAGTTTTCAGTTATTATTTCTTTAAATTAGTGTCTCAGTCCCTTGCTCTCTCTTTTCATCTCTTGATATTCTTATGATGTAAATGTTGTTATATTTGATGTTGTCTCAGATGTTCCTTGAACTATCCTCATTTAAAAAAATTTTTTGTTGCTGTGATTGTATGTTTTTTGCTACTTTATCTTCCAGATATGATTCCTCCTCTGCTTCACCTAATCTGCTGTTGATTCCTTCTACTCTATTCTTCATTTCAGTTACTGTATTCTTCATTTCTGACTGGTTCTTTTTATTTGTTTCTATTTTTTTTAATGCTTGCTATCTTTTTGTTGAAGTCCTTACTTTCTTGACAATCCTTATAATCACTATTGTGAGCTTGACTCCATTTTATTTAGTTCATTTTCTATAGCTTTTTCCTGTTCTTTTATTTGGGACATGTTTCTTTTTCTCCCAATTTTGGGTGCCACTCTGTGTTTCTATGTTAGGTAGACCTACG
This sequence comes from Trachops cirrhosus, assembly GCA_028533065.1. Lineage (NCBI taxonomy): Eukaryota > Metazoa > Chordata > Mammalia > Chiroptera > Phyllostomidae > Trachops > Trachops cirrhosus. The sequence continues at coordinate 101,518,813 of CM052539.1, read as the reverse complement.
TTTCCCAATCATGGTGTGGTGGCCTTATGTAGTAGGTGTCCCGTGGGGCCCAGTGGCACAGTTTTCTTGATCACCTGGTCTGGCTGCTCCAGGAGTGTCCCTTGTGTCAGTTATATGTTCCCTTTTGTTGTAGTTGAGTGTTGATTGCTATTGGCTTGTCATGTGTGGGGTTTACCCTCAGGGTGGCTGGCTCTGAGTAGTAGCCAAGACCATAATATATGAGGTCCTATGTAGGTGCTGACATCATGAATTAGAATTTTCTGCAGCTCGGACTGGTGCCTGCCAAGATGTCTTTTTGGGGGTGCCTCTTGTGGAGCCAATCATGTGGTGCTCTTTTGTGGTCTGACGCCACCCAGTGGGTATATTTGTACTGTGGCTTCTTGAGAGGGACTCCAGCACAGGTCAATGTTAAACACTGCCTGGTACTGGCCTGGGACTACCTGTTGGGAACTACAGTATGATCCAAGATAGGTAGCTGCTTTTGCTGGAACTGGATGGGTGTGGGAGGGGCCAAGCTGCAAGCTGAGGTCAACAGCCACCAGTACCAGGTCTGGGGCAAATCAGTAAAAGGGCCAAGGCAACCTAAGACCAGCCAGCTGCCTGCATGTCAACCACTGAAGGAACCTCAGTGGTACATGACTTGCATGAGGGTCTCAGGGAGACACCTGTGTGCAGCAAGTGGTATTCACCAGGTTAATACAGATTCAAACTTGGTACCAGTGCTGGGTCTGAGTCCAGTCAACCAAAGTCTCAGGGTACAATGAGGCCAGCTGCCACCACCTGGGGCCTGCAGACCTTTGACATGAAATAGTGTCTTAGGGAGTTGACAGGGTAGAGCTAATAGAATTTACCAGGATAATACAGATTAAGATTTGGATGTCTAAGGGGAGGGTTTAACACAGGAAATGTGGCACCTATTGGCAGTGTAGGAAGCTGCCCCTCACCCTGAAGACACACAACTCAGTTTCTTCATGTGTATCTCTGGCACTCTCTGAGCTTAACGGAAATTCCTCAAGAGTTTTTATTTTTTAATCATTGTTCAAGTACAGTTGTCTCCATTCCCCCCGCACCTCTCTCCCTCGCCCCACCGACCCCCACCTTCTACCTCCAATCCTACCTGCCTTTGGTTTGTCCATGAGTCCTTTATACATGTTCCTTGATGACCCTTTCCCTTCTTTCCCCCATTATTCTCCTTCCTCCTCCCCTCTGGTTACCCCTGAAACACCAATTCAAAAAACCTATGCGCCCCAATGTTCATAGCAGCATGATTTATAATAGCCAAGTGCTGGGAACAACCTAAGTGCCCATCAGTAAATGAGTGGATAAAAAAACTGTGGTACATTTACATGATGGAATACAGCAGAAAGAAAGAAGGAACTCCTACCCTTAGCAACAGTATGGATGGACCTGGAGAGCATTATCCTAAGTGAAGTAAGACAGGTAGTCAAGAGTTTTTTAAGACAGATCAAAATGCAGGCCCAGGCTGGTTGCCGCTGATGAGGGACCCAGGCTGTGTGTGAGTTGGATAGGTGAGGGTTTCAGAGAGTCATCAGGGTGGAGCTAGTGTAGTTCATCAGGCTAATGCCATGTACGGGGAAGGCCCAGCCCAGTCCCATGGTGCCTGTGGGACATGCTGAAGGAAGACTCAACACAGGGACATTGGCAATTGTTTACTCAGCCCTCACCTCAAAACCACACAACTCAGTCTCTCCCTGTATGACTAAAGGCCCTTAAAGCTCTTGTCCCTCCACCTGAGTCCACAGTTGAGTGCCTGTGAGTGAGAGTTAGTGTGTTATCCCTTTAAGAGGATACTTGGGTTTCCAACAGGCTCCTTCCTGTCTCATGTAGACAAATGGAAGCCTTGCTGATTTTCACTGCCAAATGTTCTGTGGGCTCTTCTTCCTGGCATTGGTGTTCCAGGCTGAGTAGGGGCTAAAACCTCTCACTCCTCAGGGGGAACCTCTGCAACTGAAATATCCCTCTGGATTATCCATTGCCACATTTAGGAGTGGGGCCAGTTCACTATGTGTCTCACCCATTCTACCAGCTTCTATGTGTCTTTTCTGCATATCTTAAGTTACAGGACTTCTGTTAAGCCAGTATTCAGATGGTTATTCAGGTTGATTATCCTATAATTTAGTTATAATTTTTATGTGGTAGTGGGAGGAGATGAGTGCAGCTTCTGCCTTCTCCATCATCTTGACTAGAACCTCTGGATTCCTTTTCAAGTTCCTTCCTTCCTTCCTTCTCCCCCATTCAATCCTCTACATAAAAGCAAGCATTAGGACTTAAAATTTTTTCTTTCCTTGGTTTCTTGGATTTATATCTTTGTTTATATTTCCACAGCAACCAGTTTACACTTTTACATCTAAATTCCTATAATAAAATTTTAGTTATTATTTCTTTTTTTAAGTATATTTTTCTGTAGTCTTTGCCAATATACTAAAATATCTTTCTCCAAGCACTTTTACTATATTGTTCACCTTGTCCAGAGTCTATCATTGCAACCACTTGCTATTATCAAATTCCAAATTGTAGATCTGGTTTTTAGCCTAATACATTTATTTTACTTCTAATTCTTAAATCTAAGAAATGTTGATAATTTATGCCCTGAAACAGGGGACTTCCAATCTCTCCATTTTTATGTACTTGCCATTTTTTAAACACAACTTTGTTCTTCCCACCTGATTTTGCATATACTACTATTTCTCTCTGGGAAACCATCTGTAGTATAAACACACACACACTCACATGTACAATACTCTGAAAATTGGACTAAATTACTAATTAAATTCCTAACAGTATAGGAAGGAAATTATTTTTAATAGCCCCTTACCTCCCACCCCCTGACAAAAACATACATTGTATCTGAAGTAACATGATCACACAAATCTGGAACAGATGGGACATAAGGTAATATTCTATTTCTTTATTTTTTTATTTTTTATTTTTATAAATGTTATCACTTCAACCACTTTTTTTTAAAGATTTTATTTATTTATCTTCAGAGGAGAAGGGAAGGAGAGAGGGAGAGAAATATCAATGTATGGTTGCTTCCTGTGCATTCCCTGCTGGGAACTGGCCTGCAACCCAGGCATGTGCCCTGACTGGGAATCGAACCGTGATCTCTTGGTTCACAGGCCCATGCTTAATCCACTAAGCTACACCAGCCAGGGCCCGTAATATTCTATTTCTTTAGTGCCTGGTATATCTGGTGAATAAGAACTGCACAATATATTGTGGGTATAAGAATTATTAATTTGGTTCTATAACTTATATGCCTGTTTAAAATTATAGTAGGCTTGAAGATATGAAATTTGCTGCATCTGTAATTCTGCATGCTTGCTACATTCTCTAGTTTACATAGGAAATTATCTCAAGCATGATATAATCACATGCATCTTTAAATTACTCCTGCAGAAAACAAAAGAACATTTACTTATATATTATCTCCCAAGGAAAAATGACAAATTTACTAAGATATTTTAATACTTATAGTATGTTATATAAATATTTAGGTAAAAGTGGTATCATTGTGGAATTTTTGAATTATAGAAAAAATTTACTTATGCAAGTAAAATTCTACTAATATTCATATTATATTTTATAGATAAGTACTTTTAAAAAAGCATGTTTGTTCATATGACTCTTATGATGCATAAAAACAATTAAGTGAATGTATAATTAATATATAGAAGGTTTTGGGATTTGCTTTATAAGTTATTTTATTTTTTATCACTGCAAAATGAACCTAATATATTGTATTTATCTATTAGTTTTCCAATCTTTGAAAATCCATATCCCATGGACATTCATGAATCACCAGTTACTTGCACAGCCTACTTTGCTGACTGCCCTCCAGATTTGATTCTAGTACTCTATGCTATAGGAGTTAAGCATAAAAAACAAGGATACAGTAATAAGGTAAAAGTAACAGTTAAAAATAAATTGTGTTAGATTCATATTCATATCATGTGATTACACTTTTTTGTCATACTATTTTCTTACCTTCTATAGAAGAATACTTGAACTAAATTCTTTTTTGAAATCAAAAGCTGGAATCAATAAAAAACATAACCTCTGGAATTCAAATTTCCTAAATGGTACATAGCTTAAAACCTATAAAAATATAAATTTCTTATATAATATATACATATTATATACTGGTATACTTATCTGTCACATATATTTTTATACTAAGAATACATTTAAAGTAACAAATTTGAATTATAAAATGTAACTTTTAATTATTTTGAATGAAGGATTATATTTTAATAAATTCAAATCAACTTTAGTCATTTCTTATCAATGTTTAATAAGACAGTTATCAAAAATCATTTATAAAATAACTTTCTGGAATTCCATTTTATTATACTTACTATAGGATTCAAATACTTACAATTGTATTAGACCACCTATTATGATTTCTGTTATTTGTACAGGGCTGGATAATATCCATTGGGATGGATAACTCTGGGGGTGGAGGTGGGGGCACAATTAACATAGTATTCTGTATTAAATGGCACCACAATAGTTTGGTAGTACATAGATCACATGGCAAATGTTGCAACGTTGTATTTGTATGATTGAAAATATTTCTTTGACTTTTTAATATGAATGGTAATCTTTGTTAATATCAGTGTTTTTAAAGATGATGGAATTATACATTTGGAATATTTTGCTGAATGAAAGAATTAAAAGATAGCTGCATACTTTATCCTCCACTACTTTATAGCTATTGACTTCTAAGAAAATCTTTCACCATTATTTTAAATATTGTCCCTTTGAATTTTTAAGTTATTTAAAATTAAAAATAAATTTATGAATTGTTCCTGTATAATATATTTAGGAGTGGCCAATCACTGGAGGAGCTTGGAACCTTGGAACACAAACATATCCAGAAATTATTATTACCGGGTAAGTGGGATGTGACTTTTAAATTTATCAATTCATCATCAAAAATGTTTCATTGAGCTTTTATGATTTCTCATAATTATGTTCTAGGCAGACTGACAGTTTAAGTACGAGTAAAAATATAAGACACATACACACATAGCCTGTGGATACAGACAACAGTGTGGTGAAGGCCAGAGGGAGGGGAGGGTGGGATCTTGGTGGAGGTAGGCAAAGGTGAGGGGAAGAGGGGCCAGCTCTAATAGTGTCAACAATAAAAATAAGACACAAATTTTGTGCAAAGATTATACCCTTGGTGGAAGATAGAATGAAACTACTGAAAACTTAGACATATAACAAAAATAATTAAGTGTACATTATAACAGTGGGAGAAAGTCAAAGTATGAAAAATCATGAGACTAGTCAAGGAAGAATTCCTGTGAAAATTATAGATTATTAGCCTAAGAAAGTCCCTTACCAACAACTCTTGATTCCTGCCAAATGACTGTTCTATCAGGTGATTATTTAAAGTATGCTTCAAAACTTACAGCACCAGAAAAATCACTGCTTTCTGTAGAAGCCTACTCTAATAGTAGGAATAAAAATAGAGACATACCAACAGATAAAGGTGAGATTTAAAAGATAATAAGTTATTCTGCTTATGAGACAATATACTAAAAGAAATTTTCCCTATTTTTCCCACTGAATACAACTAAAAACCCTAAATAGTATATAGTAAACAAACATAAGATGACTGGAAAAGATGGAGAGAAGTCACACTGGCGCAGCCCCCGAGTCCCATGTAATAACGTGGTGGCAAGTTTCTTGTTTTGGGTTTTTTTTCCTCATATATCCCAGAATTAGAGCTGAAGAAGCTGGCAACCTGGATCTGTCAATGGGTACAAACAAACCAACAAAACATGAACAAAAGTTAGTTCTCTGTAGCCAAAGGGCATGAAAAGGGCAGACTATCAAGACAGAAAACTTTTAGAAAATAATCTCTCTAGCTAACTACCAGAGGAAAAAAAACTATTGTCCCACCCCAACCCACTCAAACAAAGGCAGATTGAGGACCCTAGATTTTTACCTTCACTGGGCTATAAAAAAGGTGCCTCAACTTCCTCCTGAGATGAGTATCATTTTCTGACTCTAAACAAAAGCTAAATAAGAAGCTGGAACTTCTAACTCTGCTGGATGCTGATGAAACCCATCACCTGTGGTGTCGGAGGAGATCCTGTGGGGAGAAAAATTTCCATCACAGCCAAGCGTTGATGAGCCACACACCCTCTACCTTTTGTGTCAGTGGAAATCCAGTGAATAAAGAGAAAAGAAAAAGAATAGGGTTGAAAAAAGTATATCTGGAAATAATGCCTGAAAACTTTCCAAATTTGGCAGAAGATGTCAACCTATAGATTCCAGAAACTGAATGAAACACAAGAAATCCATAATGTGTCACATCATAGTCAAACCTCTGAACACTAAACACCAAGAAAAAAAAATATGAAAACAGCGAGAGAAATGACACCTTACCTATAGGGCAAAACAAATGTGAATAATGGTGAATTTCTCAATAGAAACTGTAGAGGCCAAATGGAAAAGACTTTTCAAGTGTTTCCAGAAAAGAACTAGCAACCCAGAATGCTATAACCAGCAAAAATATTTGGGAATTAAGGAAAAATCAACACATCTGCAGAAGAAAGAAACAAAGAATTTTGTCAACATCAGACTTATCCTAAAAGAGTGGCTAGAGTAAGTTCTCTAAACATTAAGCAAATGATAAAAAAAAAGGGACCTTGGAATATCAAGAGGGAAGGAAAAACACAGTAGCAAAAATGTGGACGAATACAATTGTTTTTGAGTTTTTAAAATTATATTTGGTGGGTTAATGCAATAGGATTTTCTCTCAAGTTTTTAAAATTATATTTGATGATTAAGTAAAATATTATAGTTACATTGTCAGGTGTGGTTTTATGTACATCTAGGGAGAATATTTAGACAATATAAAAGGGAGAAGGTAAGGTAATGGAAGGGGAGGTAAGGTTTTTATACTTTCCTCCAAATGGTAGTATGATGACACCAGTAGACTGTGACAAATTGTTATACTTCAAGCAACCATTTTTTAAATGCCCAATGCAAACAGATACACTAAAAAAATGCACATTGAAATGGCTGTACTAAAATAATTCAATTAGCCCATAAGAAGGCAAGGTCAAACAGGAAGAAAAAAATGACAGACTAAAGCCCTAACACATCAATGGTTAAGTGCAAATGCTCTGAATACTCCGATTCAAATTCACAGATTGGCAGAGTGGATTAAAAATTATGGCCCTACTCTATGCTATTTACAATATATTCACTTCATGTAAAAGAGTACGGTCAGGCTGAGAGAAAAGTAATTGAAAAATACTCGATAAAAATTTGATGGAGAATGACATTGGCAAGATATCAGAATAGGTAGCTGCAGACCTTGTTCTCCCACAGAGGCACTGATGTAACAGCAATATATGGCCAAGGAACCAGTAAAAAGTTGTACCCAGGAAAGCTTAAAGCCAAGAACTGCCAAACTGAAATGGGTTTAAATAGCCCTTTAATTTCACTTTGACTATGTCAGCCCCTCCACAAAATTGGTATTGCTTGTGTTCAGGAAGAAAACCCAACTTACACTTTCTCTCATTGGAGGGAAAGAGAGGAGTAGAATGTACATCAAATATTCCTGCTTTTCAGGGGGCTTCCCAAGAGATTAGTTTCTGTCTCACCTGAACCTGAGTGGTAATGGAACTTGGATGCCTGGGGGGCACAGAGAGCAAAAAAGAACTCAGTGTTTGTTCTACATCTGTGAAGTATGCCATTGGTACTTTAATAGGTATTGCACTGAATCTATAAATTGCTTTGGGTAATATCAACATTTTGATGATGTTAATTCTTCTGATCCATGAACACGATATATGTTTCCATTTGTTTGTGTCTTCCTTAATTTCTGTTTTCAGTGTTGTGTAGTTTTCTGAATACAGGTCTTTTACCTCCTTGGTTAGGTTTATTCCTAGGTATTTTATTTTTCTTATTGCTATATCAAATGGGATTTTTTTTCGTGATTTCTGTTTCTGATATTTCATTGGTGTACAAAAATGCCTTTGATTTCTGGACATGGACTTTGTATCCCTCTGTTTTGTCAAATTCATGTATTAGATCAAGCAGTTTTTTTGTGGAGTCTATAGGGTTTTCTATGTACACTATCATATGTTTGGTGAAAATAAAATTCATTTCAAACATTAAATATTTTTTTAAAAAAGAGAACTCAGTGGCTGTTGAACTTCCCCCAAAACCTGCAGTACTAAAGACAGACAATAGTGGGAGCATGAGACTACAAGCTCCTGGAAAAAACCTGCAAACCTCTCTAATTGGGAAATTACACACACAGGCCCAGAGGAGAAACATCTCCATTAAAGGTTTGAGGCCCAAAGATTTCTACTTAGAGAGATTGGTGAAGGTCTTCCCCTGTACAAACCCAGTTCATAAGCAGTAGCTTTATTTTCAAATGACAAATTCCCAACAAGAAATAACAAGGCACACAAATAAACAGGTAATTAAAGGTACAAAATAAACTTACAGAAATCAATCTCTAGTCCTATTAAGAAATAGAGATCTGTGAATTACCTAACAAACAATTCAAAATAATTGTCTTTAAAAATCTCAGGGCACTAAGAATATAGATAAACAAATAAACAAAATTAAAAAATAAGGCATGAGCAAAATGAAAACAAAGAGATAGAAACTATAATAATGAAAAAAATTTTGGAAGAATAACTGAATTGAAAAATATGGTAGTAGGGTTCAACTTCAGACTTAATCAGAAGAAAGAATCAGTGAACTAGTAGATAGGTAATAGGAAATTATAAAGTCAGAGGAAAAAAGAATGAAGAAAAGTGTTATATCTGATAACAGATAGCTTAATATCAAAAGTATGTGAAGAACTCATACAACTCAATATAAAAAAAAACAATTAAAAAGACAGAGGACCTGAATAGACATTTCTTGCAAAGAAGATTTACAGATGACCAATAGACACATGAAAAGATGTGTAAGCATGTTCAACCTAAGCTCATCACCACTAATTATCAAATTCAAATCAAAACTACAATGAGATATCACTTCATATCTGTCAGAATAGCTATTATAAAAAGATGACAAATAAGGCCTGGCAAAGATGTTGAGAAAAGGGATTGTAAATTAGTGAGCTACTATGGAACACTGTATGGACATTTTTCAAAAATTAAAGCTAGAACTATAATATATATGATCCAGCAATTCCACTTCTACATATTTATCCAAAAAATGAAAATAATAATTTGGGAAGCTATATAGCACCCCTATGTTCATTGCAGCATTATTTATAATAGCCAAGATATGGAAGCAGCCTATGTGCCTATCAATAGATTAATGGATAAAGACCATGTAGCACACATAAACAGTGGAATATAACTCAGCCATAAGAAACAATGAAATCTTGCCATTTGCAGCAACATAGATGGACCTGAAGAGTAATATGCTAAGGGAAATAAGTCAGACAGAGAAAGACAGGTACTGTATGATTTCACTTATATGTGGAATCTGTAGGTTGTTCCTAGATGCCTGTTAGCAGGTTGAAGAAGTTTCCTGTTCCTAGATTGTTGAGGTTTTATTTTTCATGAATAGTTGGTAAATTTTTGTCAAATGTTTTTTCTTCATTTATTAAGATGATCCTGTTGTATTTAATCTTTCAGTATGGTAAATTGCAATATGATAATTGAGTTTTTTTTAATGTTTAACTGGCCTTGCATTCCTGGGATAAATCCCACCTAGTTATGATGCATGATGTATGATGGAATCTTCATTTGATTTGCTAATATTTTGTTGACAGTTTTTATGCACATGCTCGAAGAATATTGGTTTGTAATTTTCTTGTAATGGTTTTTTCTAGTTTTGATTGAAAATAAAGCTGACCTCAGAAAATGTATTGGGAAGTATTATCCTATTTTATTTTCTTAGTAAGTTCTTATACAATTACCGTTATGTTATTACCAAATAATGATAAAACTCTAGATAGGTTTAAGGACTTGACTTTTGTAATTTGAAGCTTAACTTTAATTTCACCATGATATTCATTTAAAAATTATTTTAATATCTAAATTGCCTTGGGTATCTTTTTATTTAGTGTAAACAATTTTATGTTAAAAATATTGTTTTTTCCAGTAGGTAGGTTTTAATTGCTCTCTATTACAAAATAAAATCTTAGAGTAAAATTTAAGTAATTGTTTCTTTTTAAGTTTAGATTTTAATGTATCGTTTTATATTTAAACTTTTGTTTTGCACTTAGAAATGATTTAGTGTGCACTTGTTTTCATTGGAACAGTATTTTTTAATTGAATTTAACATTAATTCAAGTTTTACACTTTTAGAATGATATTTTTTATTTAATATACTTTAATTTATGCTAATTTGTTTTTTGCCTAGTCATGCAGATGGATCAATAAAATTTTGGGATGCTTCTGCAAGTAAGTTTTAACTTCCTCCTTTTATATCAGAAAACATTTGGTTATATACACTCCCAGCCATTCACCGCTTTTTAGTTCAGACAATTAACATTTCACTTACAGTTTTAGCTTATGTGCATGGTTGTGTTACAAAAACCAATTTCCTATATTATTAGATCAATTTAAAGTATCTCTACTGTACATCTATAATATAAACTGGACTGAAGTCACTTTTTACCACCAACCATTATATTTATAAAAGGCAAATTATAAAGGCAAAGTGTATTAGAAAAAGAACCAAACTTTGTCAGGTTACATCTGTTCAAGGAATGTCCTTTTACCTCCTAACTCTGTGGTATTGGTAAAGTGTTTTCATCCCATTAGTATTCACTTTTCTTGCCCCTCTATATATTTACATAGATACTATGTATACTTACATAATATGTAAGTATATTCACTATGTATACTTACATAATATCTATGTAAATATATACAACATATAACTTTTGTAACAACTCATGAGTAAGTTGCAAATATGCTGCTCCTCTGATACTGAATGCCCTTAAAAACTTCATGTACATTTCCTACAAATGCATTCTTTTACATAACTTATAGTTATTAAGATCAGGAGATTAATATTTATACACTACTATTACCTAACCTCCAGATTTTATTCAGTTTTTGCCAAATGTCCCAGTAATATCTTTTTTTAAATCTTAATCATTCAAGTACAGTTTTCAGCCTTTTACTCCCATCCCATATCTTTTATAAGAAAGGAAAATCTAGGCTCATTTATGGCATTTAGTTATATCTTTTGAGTTTTATTTAATCTGAAACAGTTCCCAAGTTCTTATTTCATGAAAAAGACATTCATGATGAGTTCAGCTGACTTATTTTGTAAAATCACCAGTTTGAGTTCTACTCATGCTTCTCATGATTAGGTTCAGATTATATACTTTCAGCAAGAACTCCCAAATTTTTTAGAATTTTTCTCAGGACTCCTTTGTTGAATTAGAGCTTTCTCATAGACAAGTCATTGTCAGGGTCTAAAATGGAAGAATATTCTCCCAAATAAATATTTCTGAAATTTCACAAACCCAGAGTTTTCTAAAATTATAACTGACCCCTTCCTAAGACCAAACCATTTGGAAAAGATTCTTCCTAAATAAATATTCCTGAAAATTCACAAACCCAGGGTTTCCTAAAATTATAACTAACTCTTTCCTAACACAGCCATTCAGAAAAGAGTCTTTGTAACATAATCACAGCATATTGGATTCCTAGTATTGCTGGCGGGTATATTATAAGTGTTTCTCATCTGAAGGAATGTCTAAAAATTTGTTGAGAGGAATAAACCCTCTAAGAATAGTACTAATTTCTCATCTAGTAATCTAAGAGAAAAATTAGGGAAAAAATTGAGGGGCCTCCCTTAGAATTAGGTTCAGTATTTCCATCGTAAACTTTCTGAACTCTGGCATTTCTGTTGAATAAATGAGGGTAATACTTCATGGGACTTTTTAAAAATATATTTATTTATTTATTTATTTTTAGAGAGAGCAAGGAAGGGAGGGATAAAGAGAGAGTAAACATCGATGTGAGTGAGAAATATCCATCAGGGACTGAACCTAAACCCCAGGCATGTGCTTTAACCAAAAATGGAACTGGCAACCTTTCACTTTGTGGGATGACACCCAAATAACTGAGCCACACCAGTCAGGGCTTCATGGACTTGTTCTAAGGATAACATGAGACTGTGCATACAAAGGACCTACATATTCCTTGGTATATAGTGTATGTTCAATAAGTGTTTATTTTTCCTTGTAGTCTTCATTCCAGTAAACTGTACTGATAAAAGAGCATGACATTGAATGCTTAGTAGTTAAAATGTAATTTATTTTATCTATTTGTCTTACTTTTGTCTTTTAACAAATATATTGAAAAAACTTCAACAACATTTAAGAATTACGTTCAAAAAAAGAATTGAGTTCAAATTAGAAGGTAATTATCCTTCAATATCTTATAGTAACTCTACAGATGCTATACAAGCTAAAAACTTCAAAAGTGTTTGAAAAACAGAAGATAGGAGAAGGAAAACAAACTTGTGAAATTGTAGAGGAAGATCCATATGCCATTCAGATGATATACTGGTGTCCAGAAAGCAGAATATTCTGTGTTTCAGGAGTCTCTGCATATGTCATAATTTATAAATTCAGCAAACATGAAGTAACAACAGAAATAGTGGTAAGTCATTCAAAATTTAAACTTTACACTTAATTAAAGGAAAGCAATTTCATAGATTTTGGTTAATATTTCATATGATTTTAAACCATTAACACTGCATTCTGTGGCCAATAATCCAATTCATAGGATTTTTAATTCTTCTTATATAGTATAACATTTTTAAAAGTTTGTCTTAAAATGACAAAAAACAGTTTTCTGTAAAACTTTGGCATTACTAAATGGGATGCATTATGCCTATAGGTTTTACACAGATTTGTTATTGATTTAGTTTATGTATAAGTGTCCAACTAATTCAGGCTGTGTTCTATACCTTTATTAATTTTTAAAAGTTCATCTTTTTTGTCAATTAATGGCTATATATGATTGTCTCAATTACAATAATATTATTTTTAATGATTTCCTATATATATTAACATTTTTATAGAGTGGAAATAATTATGGGATCAGCTTATCTAATCTTAATTTTTAAACTAATGAAATAATTTATTTAAAATAATGACACTCATGAAATAAATAAAATCTAACTTAAGGCACCCATAGGTAATGGACCTTCTCTACCCAGGCATTTTACCATTTTATTGGAAAATAGAGATTGTCTACTAGAGGCCTATAAAGATTATCTATTCCAGGCATGTATATAACTTTTCTTTACCTCAACAACTAAAGTATTTACCCTTTTCAAGTATATTAGTTAAAACCCCAGGCTTTGGAGTCAGATAAGCCTAGGTTTTATTTTAATTCTGGCTTTACTAGTAAATACCTCTGTGACTCTGAGCAAGTCACAAACTCTATTAATCAAGAATAAATCTGGGTAAGGCCTAATTTCATCATCTATATAATTTCCTGTGTAAATGAAATGGCAGGTAATAAACTAGAAATGGAAATGTCAATTTTATAGGGTTCTTGTGATGATTATTATATAAAATCATTAATATAGTGTTAAAGTACAGTAAGTACCCAATAATTAACCATTGTTTTTATCACTGGAGGTTTTTTATAAATTTTAAGATAATTATGACAGTCATTTTGGCAATATTGCTATATTCACCACCCCATAATGATATTTGTATAAACAATTATTTTTAATCTCAAAAATGCTGATTTTTACATTGTAAAGCAAATTATTATTATAAAATCAATTTTAATAAAGCATTAAATGCAATAATAAAGTACTTAAAAACATTTTAGTTTTAAAAAAACATTTTGGGATCACATTTTTTTTTAAGATTTTATTTCTTTTTAGAGAGAGGAGGAGGGAGGGAAAGATGGAGAGAGACATCAGTGTGTGGTTGCCTCCAGCATGCCCCCTACTGGGGGCCTGGCCTGCAACCCAGGCATGTGCCCTGACTGGGAATCAAACTGGTGACCCTTTGGTCCGCAATCTGGTGCTCAATCCACTGAGCTACACCAGCCAGGGCCACATTTTTATTTTAATATAAATTATCATATTCTTTTTCATTAAGTAACTCTGACCAAGCTAATGAAATTAAATAAGGAAGAGCCAAGTTAAGAAACAAACATATAGAAATATGAAATTTATTTTGGAAAATTATTACTGAGTTGAAGTCAAAATTAAATGAAGCTTTTTTAAAATTAAAAAGCCTTGTACAAATAACAATTTGTAAATTGAGGGTGGAAAGTGGGGTTGGGTGGGGTGGGGGGAGAGTGGTGGGGGGAAAATGGAGACAATTGTACTTGAACAAGCATAAAAGAAAAACCACATCATACACACATCAGTTTAATCTTTTACCTTTATTTTATTATATATGGAATTGTAATTTATAGTTTATCTTAAGAAATATTTATTATATAAATACTTTATCTCCACTGGTAGGTATTTTTCTTAAAATTCTGAAGAATTAAAGTATTTTACACTTTTTGTGAATGCTATGTAATATTTCATATAATTAACTATTTGATTCAGTTTGGGATATCTCAGTCTTACTATAAATATAAATCAAACTTATTAATCAGAAAAAATAATGCTTACTAAAATTATCAACTATTTTAATGTGATTATTTGTTATCATGACTTAGGTTAATTTAAACTTGTTCTTTTTAAGTCATTAGAGGTTCGACTTCAGTATGATGTTGAAGACATTATTACCCCAGAACCAGAAACAAGTCCTCCATTTCCAGATCTCTCATCTCAGCTTCCTTCTTCAAGGAGTCTTTCTGGGAGCACTAACACTGTGTCTAGTGAGGGAGTAACAAAGGACAGTATCCCATGTCTCAAGTAAGAGTTGCTACCACATTTTAAAACAATTTTACATATTAATCATGTAATTATTTTCAACTGTGCCAAATAAAATCATCCTTCTCTCTTATTAGTTGTTGTTAAGTGATCTACAATCTCCCATAGGGTACCCTGATGTTATCTTTGAATATCCCTGAAGAGAGTACAATATTTTCATCCTTCACTTGCTAATTCCTATATTTCCTTCCCAGAAACACCCTAAAGAAAATATGGCTATGATAAAATGGGAAAACTTTTGTCTGGACAAAAACATGGTCACTTACTTGGTATTTCCAAAATGGAAATGTATGTTAAGGGAATTTCTTCAGCCTTCTTAGAACTGAAAAGAAACCAAGTTTATTATGTACTGTAATAATACTATTTTAGAAAAAGGAATTTTTCTCTTGCGATTGGTAGGATACTGTGTTCGTCTTTCTCTTTTTTAACTGATGCTACTTAGTAGTAAACTATGTTCTCTCAGTATATCTAAACAAACTTCAGTGTCATATGCAAAGAAAACTTAAAGTTAGTCAAGCCCATAGTAATATTTATTATATTATTTTTATGCTTTTTAATAAGCAAATATAAAAGAATGTACTTTCCTTAAATTATTACTCACTGCTTCTTCATTATCAAACCCAATGTGTTTTGTATTAGCTGGTTGGAGAATTGAGCCTAAGCAAAGAATGTCTGTGAGCTTCGTATAAAAATATCTGAATCTGCTACTCAAGGAACTTTAGACACTTCTTATGAAAACACAGAAAATTTAAAGATGAGATTTCAGAAGCAAAATCTGTTTACCACACAATTAGCAGTTGCTATTCTTTTGTAATCATTATTTTTCCTCCAAAAAAGATTTTCTTGTTTAGTACAAAATGAAAATAAAGGCAGTATTTACAGGGAGAAAAATCTACAAAGAGGAAGCATCGTCATAAAATTTCAGTCAGTGACCAGAGGGGAGAGGGGAGGGAATTCCAGGGGAGAAAGGAAGGGTTTACAGGAACAAATATAGAGGACACATGGACAAAACTAGGGGGGTTGGAAAGGGGAGGGAGGAAGGGAGGAATGAGTGGGTGGGCTGGAATGGGAATAAAGGATAGAAACTGTACTGAATAAACTAAAATAAAAAAAATTTTTAAAAAAAGCAAATGGAAAATATTCAGATGTTTTAATGCTATATATTCAATTTTCCCTTCATAGCACTTTGCTTCATTTAATTAATTTCTGTTAAAATGAAAACCAGAAACAGAACAAAACGCTCAGCAAAGCTCAAGAAAGTACTATTTACTAACTAACATGACCTATCAATAAAGTGTGGGTCTTCCAGTGATCTAAATATTTTTATATAAAATTTTTTATAAAGGTAGACATAAGAGAAAAATAGTTAAAACAACAAAAATTTGGTCATGGAGATGAAGTAAGCAATAACATTAAAGCATAATAAAAGAATTTAATGTTGACTTGAAAAGTAATACAGACAATCTTAAGGATAATCAAGAGAATCAAAGTGAAAAAAAAAACAGTATAGTCTTATATTATGTATATAATAAGGTCCTAAGAACCAAGCAGCAGAACTGATCTAAGAATATTATTCTGTGAGTTACATTATATAACAAATGGTTTTTGAGTTGCATATAATCTTTGCTTTGATAAATTGTATGTTAGCATCCATCCCTAAATCACTTTTCCTTTGCTGGATTTAGATTACTGTATATATTAGATGACAAATAGGCATTTGAATAAGCCAACTCTTCATTTTTAGCAAAGTTACAATTTTTATCAATATACACATATTTGTGCAATTATTGATTTTTATTTTTTTTGCCTTTGTGCTTTCTAGTATGTAAAATGGGTAGTCACCCTATCCCTCACTAAGAGGATGAAATTCAAACAAAAAAGTAGATAAGGGAGTTAGCTGAAGAATACATAATGGAAGAATGTTCTAGGCAGAAGGAACCCTTTGTTAAGGCCTTTGCTAGAGCAAAGGGAGCAAGGTTAGTGGAGAAGGTAGTAGGAGATGAAGTCAGATAGGCAATAGAGAGCCAGTGTAATGATATTGGTTTTTTTCCTAATCAAATGGGGGGTCATTATAGGGTTTTGAAGACAGAAGTGAATTTTAAATTGATAACTTTTGGTGGCTATGTTGAAAATAGATTTTGAGATGAGAGAAAAGAGTAGAAGCCAGGAGACCAGTAAGGAGGATGATTGCACCTAACTAGAGATGATGTTGAGGGCTTGCAGATTTAGCAATTAAAATAGAATAAAGATGAATAAAGATGAATAGAATTAAATGAATAAAGAATATGCATTTAAATCTGAATTGCAGTTAAACAATGACCATTTTTTAGTTTCAGCATATCCCAAATATTGCATGGGACATATATACAGTAAAAAAATCTTATTTATTATTTATTTGAAATTCATACATTAATGGATAGCCAGTATTTTTATTTGTCAAATATAACTAGGATATTAGCAGTAAGGAAGTAAAAAGAGATAATATTCTAAATATATATTTTAAGGTAACACCATCAGCATTTATTTGATAATTTATTGGCTGTGAGGTATGAGAGAAGGATATTAATCAAGAATGATTTTAAGGTTTTTTTTAACTGAATAACTAGAAAAATAGGAGTTTAAGGTTTTTTTTAAACTGAATAACTAGAAAAATAGGAGCTATTAACTGGAATAGAGAAGGGTGCAGGTGGAGCAAATTTAAAGGGAGAAAGCAGGATCTTACATTGAGTAGTAGATTAACAGTTATTTTTCATTTTTATGCATTTTAACTTTAAAATAGGTAACAAATACTTCATAAGAAAAATAAATAATTCAAAGTACTATTCTCAAAAGAAAAAAAAGAAAGTGATGCATAAGTTCTTTTGGAATGGAGTTACAGGGTTCTTAGGATATAGTCCCAGAACCAGAAGGGAGAGGGGAGGGAATTCCAGGGGAGAAGGGAAGGGTTTACAGGAACAAATATAGAGGACACATGGACAAAACTAGGGGGGTTGGAAAGGGGAGGGAGGAGGGGAGGAATGGGTAGGCGGGCTGGAATGGGAATAAAGGATAGAAACTATACTGAATAAACTAAAAAAAAAATTAAAAAAAAAAAGTGATAAAGACCAGTGGAAGTTGTGGGTCTGACTGACAAAACAACTTAAAGAAAAGACTAAGCAACCACAAGTAGCTTGTTTTACTTTGAGAAAGCTAGAAGACACTGTCCACCTGCATAATGTCCTTAATGCCTAGGGTTGTATATTTCCATAGGATGATTCTATGTAAATTATGAAGGTAAGCATGAATATAGTTATTTAAACTGTATTAACAGAATTACCTTTTCTCCTTTTCCTAGTGTTAAGACACGGCCAGTGCGGATGCCTCCAGGGTATCAAGCAGAACTCGTTATTCAGTTGGTGTGGGTGGACGGTGAACCCCCTCAACAGATTACTAGTCTTGCTGTGAACTCAGCATATGGAATGTAAGTAGCTTAACATTCTTTCTAATTATTATTTTATTTATCTAACATGTTTGATATATTTAAATATTTCCTTTAAAATACTTAAATAAAGAAAGAAGCCCTTACTTGGATTTTTATTTGATAAAAATGGTATAAGAAAAATAATCATTTAAACATAAACTATGATTATTTGTTCTTTCTTGATGTCAAACTTGTGATAGTATTTCCACTTTTAATGTTGTTGGCAAGTTGTTACAATGTTATTACACTCATAATTTTTTGTTTGTATACTTCTACACTTACATGTTTGTATTGGTTTTGTTTAATATTGTTTTTCTCCTTGTGTTTCATTTGGAATGCTAGAGTCAAATTCTTTGGGATTCACACTCTCATTCTGCTTCTTTCTAATTGTTGGACCTTAGGAAAGTTACTTAAATTTATGTGCTTTCTTTCCTTACCTGTAAAATGAGAATAAAATGTTGAGAAGGTTAAATGTATTAGTAAATATAAAATGTATCTATGTATTTATGTATCTAATGTATTTATGTTCAGAGAAGGATACACATGACATATTCAAGATAGGATGATTTGAGTTTTTTAATAAATGGATTATTTATCTAGGATCTAGAGAAACAAAACAAGATAGTGGGGTATGCCAGGGCTAGAAAGAACAGTACTTTATTACCATCTGTTAAAGAATAACTTGAAGACATAGTTAATTATTACCATGTTATTTACTTAAATACTAAGTGAAGCAATAATAAGTTGATCTTATCTAACAAATACAAAAACAATTTATATGTGAGAAAAAGAAAATATCAAAGAAAGAAAAACCACAGACACTATATAAATAATGAATTTAGTATTTTATTTTCATTGTGTAAGATGTAATGAGACCAGTCAGGATGTTTGCTCTTGGGCAGCTTTATGAATTACCAATTAAATCAGTTTTGGTTATTTAAGGCTTCTCCACAAGACCTTAACTTTTTAATTTATGATATATATGACATTTTTTGTATTATTATTTATTTGGGAATACTTCTAATTGGTTATTCCAGGTCTGTACCATTTTTTTCTTGTTAGAATTTATTAATTCCACCTTTTTGGTCAAACTCAGCCTCCCAGCAGACTGACTGACCTTGAGTGCCTCAGCCTCCTTATGAAGCAGATTATAATCTGAACAGTGCCCCAGCATAATGGCTTTGTGACAACATTTAAATACATGTATATTAATGTCAAAGAAAGGGAAAAAGATGAGGACAATCACAATTATTATTTTAAAAATCTTTGGAAACTAGGAAACTACTTTGCCTCCGATATCCTAGTCTGCCTAAGTCTAAACTAAGAGAACAAGTCCCAAGGATCAATGAAATAAAGTTTCACTAGCTGAATAGCACTATTATCCCATGTTTATTGATTGTTCTACTCTTTTGAAGAATTTACCAAGGGGCAACTGTTTAAATCAAAAACTGTGCAGGGTATGAGATTATTCACTTCTTATAAGCTAGTTGCCTGCCACACTTGTGTATGTGTGTGTGTATGTGTGTACACACATACACACACACACAGAAAACTGGTCTCTGGGTAAGAAACAAAGATAGTTAACTATTGACAACAAAACAGCAGCTAGAGCAACATCTTGCATCAGTTCCCTGAGTCTCAGACCCAACAGAGTAACATGTTGAGGAACAGATGGTACCTGTACATGTAGTGGTATTGCAAAAGAAGAATTCTGAGTTTAAAAAACTCAGGAATGAAAATAGGTCTGCTAGTGATCTGCCTATCCTCTCATCTGGGAGAGACCACATCTTTACTCTGGAGTGGAAGCAAATCTTCTCTGGGGGAGAAAAGGAGACTCCTTTATGTTTTTAAAAGATTATTCTTACATCATTTTTATTGAACTGTTTTTTTAAAATTACAGTTTATATTAAATATTATATTAGACTGAGGTGAAAACAGTGATTAGATATTTATATAACCTATGAAGTGATCACCTTGATAAGTATATTGCTCATCTAACACCATACATAGTTATTACAATTTTATTGACTATGTTTCCTGTGCTATACTTTGCATCCCCGTGATGTCGTATTCCTGGCAATTTGTATTTCTTAATCCTTTTACCTTTTAGATCCATGTCTCATACACCCCTCCCATCTGTCAACCATCAATTTGTTCTATGTTTGTTTCTGTTTTGTTTGGTTGTTTCGTTGGTAGGTTTTTAGATTTCATATGTAAGTGAAATCGTTTGGTATTTGTCTTTCTCTGACTTATTTCACTTAGCATAATACCCCTGAGGCCTAGCCATGTTGTTACAAATGGTAAGATTTCATTCTTTTTATGGCTGAATAATATTCCATTGTATATATGTACAACTTCTCCTTTATAAGTCATCTATGGATGAACACTTAGGTTGCTTCCATATCTTGGCTATTGTAAATAATGCTGCAGTGAATATGGTGTTCTAGCTTTCTTTGGGTAAATATCCAGCAGTGGAATTCCTGGGTCATATGATAGTTCTACTTTTAATTTTTTGAGGAGCATCCTTACTGATTTTTATGGTGATTTCATCAATTTGCACTCCCACCAAAACTATACTCCCTTTTCTGTACATTCTCACCAACATGTTGTTGATTTATTGATGATTGTCATTCTGACAAGTGTGAAGTAATACCTCACTGTGATTTTAACTTGCATTTCCCTAATGACTAGTGATGTTGAGCATCTTATCTTTTCATATGTCTATTGGCCATCTTTGTCCTCTTTGGAGAAATGTCTACTCAGGACTTCTGCACATTTTTCAGTTGAATTGTGTGTGTGTGTGCGTGTGTGTGTTCCATTGTATAAATTCCCTGTATACTTTGGATATTAACCATTTATTGATGAGTCATTGGCAAATATCTTCTTCCGATAGGTTGTCTTTTTGTTTTGTTGATGGTTTCCTTTGCTTTGTAAAAACTGCTTAATTTGATGTAATCCCATTTGTTTATTCTTTTTCTTTTCTTTCCATTGTTCAAGGAGACATATCCCAAAAAATATTACCAAGTGCAATATCAAGCATTTACTGCCTATCTTTTATTTGCGGTTTTAGGTCTCACATTTAAATCAATTCATTTTTCATTTATTCTTGTACATGGTTTTAAGAAAATGGTCCAATTTTATTGTTTTGCATGTATCTCTCCAGATTTTCCAACACTGTATTAAAAAGACACTCTTAACCCTATTACATATTCTTTCTTTCCTTTTGATAAATTACTGTATTTTGCCATGTATAATGTGCACTTTTTTACCCAAAATTTTTAGGGGAAAATAAGGATGCCCATTATACATGGGCAGTACTAATTCTGTATCTATATGTTTTTAATTCTTTTATTTATGTTTATGCAGTAAAAGTGTAACTCTAGAAAGCAGTAACAATATTCATATGCAAAATAATACTGTGGAATATGATAATTGGTTTTGTTTCTAAATATAAGTAAATAAATAATTGAATTAAAATGAAAGATTTTTTTCCTGAAAGTTTGGACCAAAAAGGTGGGTGCACATTATACATGGCAAAATATAGTAATTGACCATATAGGCATGTGTTTATTTCTTGGGTCTCTATTCTGTTCCACTGATCTATGTATCTTTTTTTCCACAGTACCATGCTGTTTTGATTACTGTACCCTTGCAGTACA
This sequence comes from Trachops cirrhosus, assembly GCA_028533065.1. Taxonomy (NCBI): domain Eukaryota; kingdom Metazoa; phylum Chordata; class Mammalia; order Chiroptera; family Phyllostomidae; genus Trachops; species Trachops cirrhosus. Next base: position 101,496,796 of record CM052539.1, on the reverse strand, counting down.
GTTTGCTACTGGGTAGCATGATACTGCCAACTTTGTATCTCTTGACATTGCCTTGACTTTTTGGAGTCTTTTGTGTTTCCATATAAATTTTAGGATTTTTTCTGGTTCTGTGAAAAATCAATTGGTATTTGGATAGGGGTTGCATTGAAACCTGTAGATTTCTTTGGGTAGTATGGAATTTTTAATGATGTCAATTCTTCCTCACCGTGAGCCCAGTATAGCCCTCCATTTATTTGTATCTTCTTTAATTTCTTTCTTTGGTATCTTTTCTGACTACAGGGCTCTTACCTCCTTGATAAAATTTATCCCTAAGTATTTTATTATTTTATTCTTTTTGATGCAATTATAAATGAAATTGTTTTCTTAATTTCTTTTCCTAATAATTCATTATTGGTGTATAAAAATGCAACCAGTTTCTAAATATTAATTTGTATCCTGCTACTTTAATGAATTGGAATGATTATTTCCATTAGTTTTCTGATGGAATCTTCAGGATTCTTTATATGTAGTATCATGTCATCTGTACATAAGGAAAGTTTCACTTCTTCCTTTCCAATTCTAATGCCTTTTTTTTCCTTGTCCATTTGCTGTGGGTAGGACTTCCAATACCATGTTGAATAAAAATGATGAAAGTGGACATCCTTCTCTTATTCCTCATCTTAAAGAAAAAGCTTTCAGCTTTTCACCATTGAGTCTGATGTTAGGTGTGTTGTTGTTGTTGTTATATAAGGCCTTCATTATGTTGAGATGTGTTTCCTCTATTCCCACTTTGTTGAGTTTTTGTCATAAATGGGTGCTGGATTTTGTCAAATGCTTTTTCTGCATTTATCAATATGAACATATGATTTTTATCCTTCATTTTTTGTGTGGTATAATACATTAACTGATTTGAAGATATTGAAACAGCTTTGCATCTTAGGAATAAATCCCACTTGATTATGGTATATGGTCTTTTAAAAGTGTTGTTGAATTTGGTTTGCTAATATTTTGTTGAAGATTTTTGCATCTGTGTTCATCAGCATTATTAGCCTATAATTTTTTGTAGTGTTTATATCTGGTTTTGGTACCAGGGTAATACTAGCTTCATAAAAAGAGTTTGGGAGCCTTACCTCCCCTTCAATTTTTTGTAATAATTTAAGAAGGATAGGTATTGATTGTTCTTTGAATGTTTGGTGAAATTCGCCTGTGAAACCATCTGATCCAGGGGTGTTGGTTGGATGGTGGGAACTTTTTGATAATTGATTCAATTTTATTAGTTCTTTTAGTTCTTTTCAGATTTTCTGTTTGTTCTTCATTCCTTGGAAAATTCTGTTTCTAGAAATTTAACCATTTTTTCCAGAGTGTCCAATTTGAAAGCACATAATTGTTTGTAGTATTTTCTTACTATGCTTTATGTTTCTCTGGTGTCAGTTGTCACTTCTACTCTTTATTTTTCTGATTTTCTTTGATTAGACCATCTCACATTTTTTCTTGGTGAGCCTGGATAAAGGTTCATCAATTTTGTTTATCTTTTTAAAGACTAGCTCTTGGTTTCATTGATCTTTTCTGTTTTTTTAAGACTCTTTTTTGTTCATTTCCGCTCTGATTATTATTGTTCCCTTCATTCTACTCACTTTGGGCTTTGTTTTTAAAATTTTCTAGTTCTTTCAGGTATAGGGTTAGATTTTTTAAGGTAGGCCTGAATTGCTATAAATTTACCTTTTTGAATGCTTTCTTGGGGTAGTCCTACATTGCTCTAAATTTACCTCTTAGAACTACTTTGGCTGTATACCATAAATTTTTGGATCATGTTTTCATTTCCATTTGTCTAAAGATATTTTTTTATTTTTCTCCTTGATTTTATTGTTAACCATTTATTAGTTGCATATTATTCAGCCCTTATGTGTCTGTGTGTTTTTTAGTTTTCTTCTTGTAATTGATCTAGTCTCATATCATTGTGGTCATAAAATATACTTGATATGCTTTCAGTCTTCTTTAATTTATTGAGACTTGTTTTGTGGCCTAACATGTGGTGTATCCTGGAAAATGCTTCATGAGCATATGAAATAATGTATATTTTGCTGCTATTGGGTGAAATATTCTGGTAATATTCATTAAGTCTATTTATATGGATAATGTATAACTTAAAGCTACCATTTCTTCGTTAATTTTCTGTCTGAATGATGTACTATTTGATGTCAATAGGGTGTTAAAGTCACTATTATTACTGTATTACTGTCAGTCAATCCCTTTATCTCCGTTGATATTTGTTTTATATATTAGGCGCTTCTACGTGGGATATGTAGATATTTACAAGAGTTGTACCCTTTAGTTGGATTGATTCCATTATCCTTATGAAATGCTCTTTTTTTGTCTCTTGTTAGAGTTCTTGTTTTAAAGTCTGTTTTGTCTTATATAAGTATAGCTACCCCAGCATTTTTCTGTTTCCATTTGCACAAAATACCTTTTCCCAGCCCTTTAAGTTTAGTTGTGGTCTTTCTATCTGTGGTGGGTCTTTGTAGGCAGGTCTTATTTATTTTATTCATCCAATTACCCTGTGCCTTTGACTGGAACATTTAGTTTATTTACGTTTCACGTACTTATTCATAGGTGTGTAGAACCATCATTTTACTGTTTTCAATTATTTTTGTACTTTTTTTCTTTTTTATTCTCTTCCTCTCACATCTTGTATGTTGATGACTTTCTAGAGTGCTATGTTTGGATTCCTTTTCTTTCTATCTTGAATATCTCTCCTAGCATTTTCATTTGTTTTAACCATATGCTTCATATATACTAAGCTATGTTTATAACAGCCTATTTTACATTGATGGTTGCTTAAGTCAAACACATTTTTTGTATTGTTGTTCAATTACAGTTCTCCCTATTTTCTCCCCAATCCTCTCCCCTGCCCTACCCAACCCTCTCACATTGTAAGTAACAACACCATAAAAGTCCTACAGGAAAACATAGGCAGGAAAATCTCAGATATCCCATGCCAGAATATTTTCACCAATATGTCCCCTAGAGCAAGGGACACAAAGGAAAGAATAAACAAATGGCACTCTGCTGGTATAGCTCAGTGGATTGAGTGCAAGCCTGCAAACCAAAGGGTCACTGGGTCTATTCCCAGTCAGGGCACATGCCCAGGTTGTGGACCAGGTCCCCAGTAAGGGGTGCATGAGAGGCAACCACACATTGATGTTTCACTCCCTCTCTTTCTCCTTCCCCTCTCTCTAAAAATAAAAAAAAAATAGTAAAAAAAAACAAATGGGACTTAATCAATTTTAAAAGCTTCTGCATTACTAAAGAGAAAAACTGCAAAATGAAAAGGGAAGCAACCATATGGGAAAATATATTTGCCAATGATACCTCAGACAAGGATTTGATCTCCAAAATATAATAAGAACTCACATGACTCCACACCAGGAAGACAAACAATGTAATTAAAAAATGGGCAAAGGGCCTGAACAGACATTCTCCAAGGAGGACATACAGAAGGCCCAGAGACACATTCTAACATTACTACAATTTTTATTCACCCTTTCTACATTTGTATATTTGTTATTTTTAAATTTTCTTGTTTGTATGTTTGTATGTATCTTTTAACTTAATGTTGTTTCCTTAGACTAAATTATGCATGATCTTCCTGCTTTGCCTTTTAACATTTCAACTAGCTTTATAGTTGGTTGGTCCACCAGTTTTACTGTGTCTTTGTCAGTGAGAATTTCTTTATTTCCTATTTTCTTATTAATATTTTTTATTTCTTTTCTACTTAAAGAAGACCCATTGACATTTCTTATAATAGTGGCTTAGGGGTGATGAACTCCTTTAGCTTTTTCTTGTCTGGGAAAATCTTTATCTCTCCTTCAATTCTAAATGATTGCTTTGCTGAGTAATCTTGATTGTAGGTCTTTGCTTTTTATCACTTTGGATATTTTATTCCCTACTCTTTTGACCTGCGAAGTTTCTGTTTAGAAATCTTCTGATAATCCTCATTTTAGAGGATCCAAGATGGCGGTGGAGTAGGTGGAAGCTACACTAACCTCTTCAAAGGACCAATCTGAATTATAGAAAAATCATCCTGAATAACCAACTGAACACTATCTGTAGAGAATCCTAATAACCAAGGACTTACAGAAGAAACCATATGACCACATGCAGACTGGTGGGAAGTGTGGAAGCATGAGAGGGCTGCCATGGGTGGCAGCTGAAGTTCTGCAGGGATATTCAGTGGCTGCGGGAGGTCCCCCTGAGAAGTGTGAAATCTACCCCAGCTGGGCTCCCAAACCTAGAGCACCACAACTAGGAAAGTAAGCCAAATAAAATCTGGCTGTGCAAAGCAGCAGAGTTTCAGTCGGCTAGGGGAGAAACGACTAGAGATGCATAGAGCCTCTTAAAGGACCAATACACAAAATTTCACTTGCAGCCACTTACCCTGGGCTCCAAGGAAGAAGAGCAGAGCAGAGAAGACTAGAGCCACATGAGGAGAGAGCCTGGGGTTGGTGGCTCAGGGGAGAGACCTGAAGGGTCATCCACTAGGATCCCTGACTGTGTCATTGCCATACTGCAGAAGCCTTCTTTTTTGGGCAGAGCACTCCATCCATGCAGCATCAGCCTGAAGGGAAGCAAAAGCCTCATCTGTAGGAATCCCTCTTGCCCCACCCTGTGGAGCTTAAACCTGTTAGGGAATACAGCTGGAGAGACTTTCTATGATTAAGCCTAATAGAAAGCCTGTAGGCGGAAGTGGATCTCTGGGGGCTTTAAGACTTGAACTGATCCTCCCTAGGCCTGGTAGTGGTAAAAGATGGCCTGGTGTACTGCTTTGTTCTTTCTGCATGCAGACAGGTCTAGCAGAGGGAGCCACAAGCTGTGGATCACTGATGACTCCAAACAGATTGCCCAGGGCCAGTCACATGCAGTGTCTGGTATAGATTTGTGACAGGGTCTTTGCAGATGTGCCTAATACATAGAAACAAACACAAACAGGTAGTCACAAAGGGAAGACAAAGAAACAGGCCCCAAATGAAAGAACAAGAGAATTCCCCATAAGAAGAGATAAGTGAAATAGTGGCAAGCAATTTATCACATATGCAGTTCAAAGGATTGATTGTAAAGATGCTCAACACATGAAAAAATATATAGAAACCATAAAAAAGGAGCAGTAAAAAAATAAACTATGCAATATCTGAAATAAATAATATACTGGAAGGAATAAACAGCAGGTTAGATGAATCAGTGGATCATATCAGCAATTTGGAAGACAAGGAACGAAAAAACACCCAAGCAGAGCAGCAAAAATAAAGAATTTTAAAAATGAGGAGAGTTTAAGGAACCTTTGGGACAACATGTAGCATAATAACATCCATATCAGGGAATACCAGAAGAACACAGTGTGTGAGGGATCGAGAATCTATTTGAAGAAATAATGACTGAAAACCTCCCTAACCTGGTGAAGGAAAAAGACACACAAGTTCAGGAAATGAAGAGAGTCACAAACAAGATCATCCCAAAGAGGCCCACACCAAACACATCACAATGAAAAAGGCATAGTTTAAGATGAGACAATCTTAGAAGCCACAAAAGAAAAGCAATTAATTACTTACTTGGGAGCACCAATTAAACTGTCATCTCATTTCTCAATAGAAATATTTTAGGCCAAAAGGATTAGCATGAAATATTCAAGGTGATGAAAAGCAAGAACCTGCAACCAAAGCTAATTTCCCCAGCAAGTCTGTCATTTAAAATCAAAGGAAAAATAAAGATCTTCCCATATAAGAAAAAGCTAAAGGAGTTTGTTACCACCAAAACAGTTTTGCAACAAATGTTAAAGGGCTTGCCTGAAGAATAAGAAGGATAAGAGTAAAAAGAATAAGAAGGGGGGAGAGGAGGAGGAGGAAGAAAAGAAAAAGGAAAAAAAGAGGAAAATAGTTAAAAAATAAAGTGGCAATAAATGTGAATCTATCAATAATCACTTAAAATGTAAATGGTTTAAATGTGTCAATCAAAAGACATAGATTAGGTGAATGGATAAGAAAACAAGACCCACTTTCGGATTTTGGCTCAGAGGGGACAAATGTACAACTTTCTTCAGTCATCCCGAATCCAGGTTCATCTGACACCAGTCGCCTTCACCATGCTGCTGAAATTCAACCCCAATGAGAACAAAGTCATATATCCAACGTGCACCTCAGTGGAAGTCAGTGGCATATTTGCCCTGGGCCCCAAGTTCAGCCCCATGGATGTGTTCCAAAAACAGTTGCTAATGACATCACCAAAGCAACTGGTAATTGGAAGGTTCTGAGGATTGTAGTGAAAATGACCATTCAGGAGAGAAAGGCCCAGATTGAAGTAGTGCCTTCTGCCTCTGCAGGGATGATCAAATCCCTAAAAGAAACACCAGAAGCCATAAGAAGCAAAAACAAAACAAAACAAAACATTAAGCACAGTGGAAATATCACTTTTGATGAGATTGTCAGTATTGCCTGACAGAAGCAGCACCAATCTTTAGCTAGAGAACTCTCTGGAACCATTACAGAGATTCTGGGGACTGTTGTCTGTGGGCTGCATTGTTGATGCCCACCGCCCTCATGACATCATAGATGACGTCAACAGTTGTAACCAGCTAGTTAACAACTACAAAGGAAAATATTTCAATTAAAGATTATTTAACAGCCAATTAAAAAAAAGAAAATAAGACCCATATATATGCTGTCTCCAGGAGACCCATCTCAGAATGAAAGATACATAGACTAAAAGTAAAGGGATGCAAAAAGATATTTATGCAAATGGAAAGAAAAAAATAGATGGGCAAGCAACACTCATTTGTGACAAAATAGAGTTTAAAACCAAGGCTATAATCAGAGACAAAATTCCTTACACAATGATAAAGGGAACAATCCAACAAGAAGAGATAACCCTATTAAACACTTACACACTTAACATAGGAGCACCTAAATATGTAAAGCAAATCTTGATAGACATAAAGGGAGAGACTGGCAGAAATACACACATAGTAGGGGATTTTAACAACCCATTCATTTCAATGGATAGATCTTCCAGACAGAAAATCAACTAAGAGACATTGGCCTTAAATGACACACTAGATCAAATGGATTTAATTGATATCTTCAGAGCATTTCACCCCAAAACAGCAGAATATGCATACTTTTCAGGTGCATATAGAAAGTATCCTAAGATAGACCAAATGGAAAACTGAAAAATACACAAAGACATAGAAGCTAAGTAACATGTTATTAAACAATGAAGAGGTCAATATGACATTTAGAAAAAAAACAAAAGATACAAAAGATACCTTGAAACAAATGAAAATTTGAGCACAAACCCAAAACCTGTGGGACACAGGGAAAGCAGGTCTTAGAGGGGGATTCATAGCATCACAAGCCTATCTCAAAAAGCAAGCAAAAGCTCAAATAAACAATCTAACTTTACACTTAAAGGAATTTGAAAGGGTGATGATATGTAAGATGGTGGAGGCTAAGTGGAAACTACTCCCAGGACCAATATGGAATTACAGTTACATTGTAGAGAAGTCATATTGAATAACCAATTGAACACTAGCTGAAGAGAAGCCTTATAACCAAGGACAAAAGAAGAAACCACTTCACCAGAAGACTGGTAGGGAGTGTGGAGGAGGTGCAACAGTGGTGGTTGGGCTCCCATGGGTGGCAGCTGAAGTTCTAAAGGGACATTTCAGCAGCCAGGGGTTCGCCTGAGAAGTGTGGGATCTAAATCCCAAGCTGGGCTCCCTAGCCAAAGCAACAGAGTGGGAAAGGAACTCAGATAACATCCAACTGTGAAAGCAGCAGGGTTTCTCTATGCCAGGGAGAGATGGATAGAGATGCAGAAAGCCTCTTACAGGGTCAATGAACAAAATTCCTTTGAAGCCACTTACCCTGGGCTCCAGAAGAGGGAAGGCAGAGTGGACTAGAGATGCTTGAGAAGAATCTGGTATTGGTGGCTCTGGGGAGGGAACTGGAGGAAAAGCCCACAGGATCCCTGTGCTGAGTATTTCCCCATACTGCAGAATCCATCTTTCTCAGGCAAAGCACTCCTCTCTGAATAGCATCAGCCTGAGAAGAAGCAATAGCCCTGCCCACAGGAATTATTCTGCCCCACTCTGTGGAGCTTAACCAAGGCTGCTGATTAAAGCTGGATTAGTTTAAAAACTGAATAGTTTATTAGCTAAAGTGAAGAATACAAAGAAGCAGACAAAATGAAAAGACAAAGAAACAGATGCCAAATGTAAGAACAAGAAAAGTTTCCAGGAGAAGAACTAGATGAAATGGAGGCAAGCAATTTATCAGATAGAGCGTTTGGAGTAAGGATTATAGGGACACTCAACAGCATGAAGACATACATAGAAAACAGAAAAAGGACCAGTCAGAAATAAAGAATATCTGAAATAAATAACACACAGGAAGTAATAAACAGTAGGTTACATGAAGCAGAGGATTGAATGAGTGATTTGGAAGACAAGGAAGAAAAAACACACCCAGGCAGAGCAAAAAGGAAAAAAAACATTTAAGAGAATAAGGTGAGCTTAAGAAACATTTTAGAAAACATGAAGCATAACAACATCTGTGTCATAGGAGTATGAAGAAGACGAGAGTGAGCAAGGTATTGAGAACCTTTTTGAAGAAGTAATGACCAAAAACTTCCCTAATATTTTGAAGGAAAAAGACACATAAGTCCAGGAAGCTCAGAGAGTCCCAAACAAGTTGGACCCAAAAAAGCCTATATACCAAGACACATCATAATTAAAATGAGAAGATAAGATCAAATGGATTTAATTGATATCTTCAGAGCATTTAACCCCAAAACAGCTGAATATACATACTTTTCAAGTGCACCTGGAACATTTTCTAGGATAAGCCACATGTTAGGACACAAAACAAGTCTCAATAAATGGAGACAACTGTACTTGAACAACAATTTAAAAAAAGTAAAAAAAAATTAAAGAAGGAAATCTTATCAAACATCTGTCACCACAATCCTATGAGACTAGAATTCAATCACAAGAAGAACACTGAAAAACATGCAAAGACATGGAAGCTAAATAGCATGTTATTAAATAATGAATGAGTCAACAACAAACTCAAAGAAGAAATCAAAAGATACCTTGAAACAAATAAAAATGAGGACCAAAACTCAAAATTTGTGGGACATTTGGAAAGCAAACTTAAGAGGGAAATTCATAGTATCAGAGCGTGATTTAAAAAAAAGTTCAAATAAACAATCTAACTTTACACTTCAAGGAACTTGAAAAGGAATAACAAACAAAGCCTAAAGTGATGAGAAGGAAAGCAATAATAAAGAACAGAAATAAACAAAATAGAGTCTTAAAAATGCAAAATACCAATGAATCCAAGAGCTGATGCTTTCATAATAAGATAGAGAAGATAAACAAGAATGACAAACTTTTAACCAGACTCATCAAGAAAAAAAGATAGAGGACCCAAATTAAAAATTCAAAAATGAAAGAGGAGAGACAGCAACTGCCACCAAAGAAATAGAAAGGATTTTAAGAATATAATATTAATAATTACATGCCAACATACTGGAAAACCTGGATGGATTGGACAAATTCCTAGAAACATACCATCTTCCAAAACTAAATCAGCAAGAATCAGAGAATCAGAATAGACAGATTACACCTAGTGAAATTGAAGCAGTAATCAAAAAACTCCCAACAAACAAAATCCCTAGACGGGATGGCTTCAAAGGTGAATTTTATCAAACATTCTGAGAAGAACTAATGCCTCTCCTTCTCAAACTATTTCATAACATTCAAGAGGAAGATAGGCTCCCAAACTCATTTTATGAGGCCACCATTATCCTAATTCCAAAATCAGGTAAAGACACTAAAAACAAATAAAATTTAGGCCAATATCCCTGATGAACCTGCATGCTAAAATACTCAACAAAATATTAACAAACTATATACAGCAATGGATCAAAAAGATTCTACACCATAACCAAGTGGAATTTATTCCAGGAATGCAAGGATGGTACAACATTCACAAATCAATAAGTGTAATTCACCACATTAACAAAATGAAGGATAAAATATTATTATGTCAATAGATCCAGAAGAAGCATTTGATAAACCCTGTACCCATTTATGATAAAAACTGTGAGCAATGTGGGAATTGTGGGCACGTACCTAAGTGGAGTAAAGGCGATATATGACAAACCCACTGCCATCATATCCAACAGAAAAAAACTACAAGCATCCCCCTTACGATCAGGAACAATACATGGATGTCTGCTTTCACCTCTCTTATTCAAAAAGTACTAGAAGACCTCACTACAACAGTCAGACAAGAAGAAGAAATAAAATGCAACCAAATGGGAAAGGAAGTAGTAGCACTATCTTTTTTGCATATGATATGATACTGTACATAGAGAACCCCAAATATTCCACCATGAAACTACTAGAACTGATAGATGAATTCAAAAAAGTAGCAGGATACAAAATTAATATACAGATATCAGTTGCATTTTTATGCCAATAACAAGCTAACAGAAAGGGAAATTTAAAAATAGTCACATTCATAATTGCTTCAAAAAGAATCAAATACTTAGAAATAAACCTGACCAGGAATGTGAAAGACCTGTGCTTGGAAAATTCTAAGACTGTGAAGAAAGAAATAGAAGATACAAATAAGTGGAAACACATACCGTGTTCATGGATAGGAAGAGTTAACACCATTAAAATGTCCATACTACCCAAAGCAATCTATAGATTCAACACAATTTCTATCAAGATTCCAATGACATATTTCACAGAACTAGAACAAATATTTCAAATGTTTATATGGAACCACAAAAGGCCCTGCATAGCAACAGTGATCCTCAGAAAGAAGAACAAATTTGAAGGAATCATGCTACCTAATATCAAATTATACTATAAGGCCACAGTAATCAAAGCAGTATGGTACCAACATGCTCAATAGAACAGAATAGAGAGCCATGAAATAAACCCATATGTTTATAGTCAGTTAATATTCTACAAAGGAAGGAAACACATGCCATGGGGTAAAGATAGTTTATTCAATAAATTGTGTTGGCAATGGAATATTATGCAGCACAAAGAAAGAAGGAGCTCCTATCCTTTGTGACACCATGGATGGGTCTGGAGAGCATTATGTTAAGTGAAATAAGCCAGGCAGTGAAAGACAAACACCATATAATCTCACCTATAAGTGGAACCTAATCAACAAAACAAACAAGAAAGCAAAATATAACCAGAGACACTGAAATTAAGAACAAACTGACAGTAACCAGAGGGGAGGTAGGAGGTTGGATAATGGGGGGAAAAGAGCGAAGGGTTTTCAGGAACATGTATAAAGGACACATGGACAAAAGGGGGGTAGGATCAAGGGTGGGGAGTGAGGATTGCTGGGGTGGGGGGGAATCCTGGGGGGGAATAGAGACAACTGTACTTGAACAAGAAAAAATGTGAAAAAATAAATAAATTTCAAAAAAGTTCTGTTGCATGAAGAGTAATATTAAGCTAAGATTTTTACAATGGCTACTTATAAAAATTAATAATAGTAATTTATTGTTTGTTCTTGCAAAAAAATAAATGGTGTTGGAAAAATTGGACAGATATATGCAGAGAAATGAAACTAGACCACCTTCTTACACCACACACAAGAATAAATTCAAAATGGGTCAAAGATTCAAATGTTAGACCCAAAACCATAAAATTCCTAGAAGAAAACCTAAGCAGCAAAATCTCAGAATTGCTTGTAGCAATTTTTGGTCAGACATATCTCCCCAGGCAAGGGAAACAAAAGAAAAAGTTAACAAATGGGACTGCATCAAAATAAAAAGTTGTTCCGCAGCAAAGGTAATCATCAACAAAATAAAAAGACAACCCACAGAATGGAGAACATATTCACTGATACATCTGATAAGGGGTTAATGTCCAAAATTTATAAAGAACTTAGAAAGCTCAACACCAAAAAAAAAAATACACAATTAAAAAATTGGCAAAGGACCTAAATAGACACTTCTCCAAAGAGGACATACAGATGGCCAATAGACATATGCAAAGATGCTCAATGTCACTAATCATCAAAGAAATGAAAGGAGCCCTGGCTGGTGTAGCTCAGTCAATTGAGTGTTGGCCTATGAAGCAAAAGGTCACCAGTTCGATTCCCAGTCAAGGCACATGCCTGGGTTGTGGGCCAGCTCTCCAGTTGGGGGCACGTAAGTGGCAAACACACATTAATGTTTCTCTCCTTCTCTTTCTCCTTTCCCCCATCTCTATAAATAAATAAATAAACTCTTTAAAATAAATAAATAAATGAACACTTAAAAATTTTTAAAAAACACAAGGAGGTATCACACTACACCTGTCAGAGAGGCTATCAGTAAATCAACAAACAACAAGTGCTGATGAGAATGTGGAGTAAAGGCAACCCTTTTGCACTGTTGGTCTGAATGCAGACTTGTGCAGCCACTGTGGAAAACCATATAGAGATACCTCCAAAAATTAAAAATGGATCTGACTTTTGACCCAGCAATCCCACTTCTAAGAATATATCCAAAGGAACCTAAAACACTTATTTGAAAGAATATAAGCAACCATATGTTCATTCAATGTTATTTACAATCGCCAAGATAAGGAAGCAGCCCAAGTGTCCATCAATAGATGAATGGATATAACAACTATGGGACATTACCCAATGGAATTCTGCTTGGCCATAAAAAAAAGAAAGTTTTCCCCTTTGCAACAGCATGGATGGAACTGGAGAACATTATGCTAAGTGAAATAAGCCAGTCAGAGAAATACAAATACCATACATTTTCACTCATGTGGAAATTAATGAACAAACTGAACTAACAAGCAAAATAGAGGCAGACTCAGAGAGAGAGAGGGAAAGCTGATAGCTCTGGGTGGGATATTGGGGGTGGAGAGATCAAGCAAAAAAGAAAAAGAACTAATGGACACAGACGACAGTGTGATTGCAGGGGGTGGGGGTAGAGAGGTGGGTGGAGGTAGAAGAGGGTATAAGGGGTTAAGTGATCATTAAAAAATAAGAAAAAATTAAAATTTAAAAAAGAAAAGTAAAGTAAAAATCTGATAATGTCATGGTAGATCCCTTTTATGCAACTAACTGCTTTTCTTTTGTGGCTCTAAAAATTCTCTTTGTCTTTAACTTTGGCATTTTCATTATGATGTATCATAGTGTGGAGCTCTTCAGGTTCGTCATGTTTAGGAGCACTTTGTGCACTTGTATGCCTATTTCTTTCACCAAGCTAGGAAATTTTTTTTGTCATTTCTTCAAATAGGTTTTTAATCCCTTACACTGTCTGTCTTTTCCTTCTGGTACCCTTTGCTGTGAATGTTGTTACACTTGTGTTGTCTCAGTGGTCCCTTAAACTATCCTCACTTTTGTTTGGATTCCTTTTGCTTTTTGCTGTTCTGATTCATTGTTTTCTGTTATCTTACCTTTCAGATAGCTGATTTGATCTTCTGCTTCATCTAATCTACTGCTGAGTTCCTGTAATGTAGTCTTCATTTCAGTTCTTCTATTCTTTATTTTTGACTGGTTCATTTTTATGGTTGCTAACTCCTTATTGAGGTTTTCACTGAGTTCATCTTTTCTTCTCCTGAGTTCATGAGCATCCTTATAAAAACTGTTTTAAACTTAGTATCTGGTAGATTGCTTCTCTCCATTTAGTTTAGTTCTTTTTCTGGCATTTTGTTCTTTCATTTGGGACATATTTCTTTGTCTCACTCTGGCTGACTCCCTGTGTTTGTTTCTATGTATTAGGTAGATCTGCTACTTTTCCCAGCTTTGACAGGGTGGCCTTCTGTTGTAGGGTCCCTGTGATGCCCACTGGGGCTGTCTCCCTGCACCAGGAATTCCAGGAGTGTCCCTTGTGTGGATTGTGTGTGTGCTCCTCTTTTGCTTGATCCTTAGTGGTAGTGGCATGTCAATGGGTGGGTTTGGCCCTCAGGCTGACTAGTTATGATGAGTAGCCATGACTACAGAACATGAGCTACATACAGGGGTTGTCCTCACAGAGTTTAAGTTGAGTTAGCAGTGCTCTGATGCTAGTCAAGTTGGTTCTTTGGGTGTGTCATGTGGAACTGGTTGGAGGGTACTCTGGTGTGGCTTGAAGCCAGCCACCTGGTAAATTAGTTTTGGGGCCTCTTGGGAGGGCCTCTTTTTCAGGTCAAGTTCCACCACCCTTTGTGCTTGGCTTGGGGCTGCCTGTTGGGGAACTACAAAGTGATCTGCATTTGGTTGCCACTTGTGCTGGGCTTGGAGGTACTTGGGAGAGGGCATGCTGCCAGCTGAGGCCATCTGCCACTAGTGCCAGGCTTGGAACCAATTTATGGCCTACAAAAGGCGAGCTAAGGACAGCCTCTACTTGTGCTGGGTTTGTCAGCCGCTTAACTGAAGGTCTTTCCAACCCAGCACTGGCCACAGCTTATGCCAGTCTTGGGGCTTTCTGATGGGAGTTACAATGCTAGTTGAGACAGGTTGTCACTTTAGCTAGGCCTGGGTAGTTAAGAAAGAAGTACAGGGCATGCTGAGATTAGCCAATGCCTGTTTGAGTATGTGGCCCTTTGAGAGATTTTAGGAAACTGCAGCATGAGTCAAGGCAGGCTGCTTGTAGAAGAGCAACTGGAAGCAGCTCAAGCCAGGCGTACAAACTGGGTGGGGCAGGGTCTCAGATAATCATCAGGGTAAAGCAAATAGTGTTAGCGAGGTTAATGAAGTGTTCAGATTTGGTGCCAGCCTGTGCCTGCCAGCTTATTTAGGGAAGGGCTCAACAAAGGAATCATAGCACCTGCCACTGCTTCTTTCCGTGTTGAGAGCTGCCCCTCCAACCCTCACACTGACGCTAGTCAGTTCATTTTTTTCCCACATGTTCCCGGTGCTTTTCAAGCTGATGACCCTGCACTGGGCCCTACAGTAAGTGAGCTCATGAGGGAAGCTAGTCTGTGCACAGGCCCCTCAGAAGGAATGCCTGAGACACCAGTACCCTCTGACTCACTTGAATGCAAGCCCTGCCAGTTTCCACAGCCAGATATTATGAGGACTTCCCTTCCCTGCACTTCTGCCCTGGGCTTGGAAACTGGGTATAAGACTGGGACTCTTTGTTCCTCAGTGGGAAACTTTCATGTCTGAGATATCCCTCCTGACTCTTAATCACCACACCATGTTAATGAGACCTGCCCTTTCTACATCTCCACCCTACCTTCCAGTCTGACTGTGGCTTTGTCTTTACATCCTTAGTTATAGGACTTGTGTTCGGCTATTTTTCAGGTAATTGTCAGTCATGGGTATTCTATAACTTAGCTGTGGTCATGGGAGGAGGTGAGCACAGCATCTACCAGAAGAGAGAGACCCTTATCTTTTCTGTCCTGAAATGTCTACAGGGAGAGAAGCTGCCTCTAAACTTTACTATCCTGGGATGTCTCCTTATACAGACATTATTATCTTGGCTGTAAATGCTGTTTCTAAGAGGACCCAAATGGTGTAGAATGGGGAAACATTCATGGAGAATTATCTAACAAATAGCAGTGCATTATTGTTATTTATGAAAAAATTTTGGGAATTTGTTTATGGTAGTTTGTGAGACCCTTAAAGCTTGAATTGTTTTACTTGCCATTTGAGTGTATAGTCAGAGGTAAATTACAGAGCTCTTATTTTTGTTTAGAAAACCTTTGAAAAAATAGAGATGCTTATAAGAACATTTGAAATCTAGTGTCTGATACTTTGGGGGCATATAAATATTTGGCTTTTAATAAAAAATAGCAGTGTTTTTCTCTGAACTTGGAAAAACAATACAACAAATTTAAGAGTTGAAAATTGATTTTACTATTTCAATGTGTGTTTCTTAAGAACAAGGACATTTTTTACATCATAAACATAGGACATTTATTAACATCAAAAAATTCTCCATTGGTCCCAGCTAGTGTGGTTCAGTGGGATGGGTGCTGTACCACAAAACGAAAGGTTCCCAGTTTGATTTCCAGCTGGGGAGTGTATGGAAGGCAACCAGTTAAAGTTTCTCTCTCGTATCAATATTTCTCTCTCTCTCTTCCTCCCTCCCTTACCCTCTCTCTAAGAAAATATTTTTAAAAAAGAAAAGAAATTCTACATTGATTAGGTACTATTGCATCCACAGATCATATTCAGTTTCTATATTTGTCCCAATAATGCCATTTATACTGTTTTTCCCAAACAGAATCAAATCTAGGATCTTAAATGTTTTTAATTTTCATTTTTTAATCTCCTTTAATCTGGGACATTTTCTCCACATTTATTTGGTGTTTTTTTAAATCTTCATATTTTTCAAGATAAAGACTATTTATTTGGTTTAATGTACCTCAATTTGAGTTTGTCTGATATTTCCTCATGATTAGAATTAAACATTTTGGCACTATACCACAGAAAGTAGTGTCTTCCTTAGTTTTTTATCTTAAAAGGAACATAATGATTTATCCTAACATTAGCACCTAACTAGTACTAATTTTGATTACTTGGTTAAAGGTATATCCACTAGATTTCTCCATTATAAAGTAATTATTTCCCTTCGTAAATTAATTTATGGGGAAAATATGAAATTATGTAAACATCTTCCTCATCAAAGATTCACTCATTAGTTTTAGCATTTATTGGTGATTTTCTAAGTCCAGTATACCCTCTATATTTATCAACTAGTGTTTTACTAGTTAGAGAGCATAAATTCCTTATTTTTTGGTTCCATGTGATATTTCATGCTTATCTTATAAATTCCTTATTCTAGCCCTGAAATCAACTTTTCTATAAGGAATTGTGGTTGCTTTTACTGGAGGATGTTATTTAGAAACCAGTGCCTGGCATACACACACACACACATACAAATACACAAATAATTTATGTATGTTTATGCATTTATCTATGAATATATGTGCATGCATATATGTATGTATATGGAGGCATATATGTATATGTATATATACACAAATACATATACTTGTGTATATATACATACACACATTTGTGTCAGATACTGGTTTCTTTTTTATTATATTCATTATGCTATTATAGTTGTCCCAATTTTTCCCCCTTTGCCCCCCTCCACTCAGCACATCTCAGTCACTGAGGCAATCCCCACACTGTTGTTCATGTCTGTGGGTCATGTGTATAAGTTCTTTGGGTGCTCCATTTCCTACACTACACTACTTCACATCCCCATGGCTATTCTGTACCTACCTATTTGGAGTCTCAGATAGGCAATAGCCTGCCAGTTCTGTGGTTCTGTGAGGGGAGGACTCAGAATAGGGACATGGCCTCTGCCCACCCCTAGCTGTCCCCCAGCTCTCACCTTGATGCCATACACTTCAGTCCTCCCAGTAAGCCAGTGGTGCTTTTCAAGCTGTTACACCGGTGCTGGAGCTCAGAGGGAGGGAGTCTAAGTTCCTGTGTGGGTTCTTTAAGAGTAAATGCTTGGTACTCCAGAAGTTTCTTCCACCAACTCAATCCCTGTGGGTTTTTGCAGCCAGAAGTTATGGGGACTTGTTTTTTTGCACTAGAACTCCTGGGCTGGTGTGAGACTGGGGCTCCTTGTTCCCAAGATATCCCTTCCAAATGTTATCCACTACAATGGATGTGGGATCAGTCTGTTCCACATTTCCACTCCTCCTACCAGTCTGGATGGATGTGGTTTCTTTAATTCTGTAGTTGTAAGACTTCCATTCAACTCAATTTCTGATGGTTCTGAGTAATGGTTATTCTATATTTTAGTTGTAATTTTGATGTGCTTGTGCGAGGAGGTGAGCCATGTCTACTTATGCCTCCATATTTACTGGAAGTCCTGATACTGTTTTCTAAATAACAGTCTTCAATGAATAAAATATATACAAAGACGTGCATAGGTATGTGCATAAAAGAATGTCTAATCCTTTTATTGCTTGGACACTTACCAATATATGAATATATTCTCCTTTTAATGCACATTTGGGTTATTTCTTTTTAGAGGCTGTTATAAATAAAGCTTTTGTGAGCATTCTCTGAACATTTTTGGGCACATGTATTCAATATTTTTTTTCCATTGGTGAGTACCTAGGATTAGAATCACAGGATAATAGGATAAGTGTATTTTCCCCTGAAATTCCCTCCATTTCAGTGTCTTTGGTTATATTTTGCTTGCTTGTTTGTTTTGTTGTTTAGGTTACTGTTAAAGGTGAGATCATATGGTATTTGTATTTCAGGGGAAAAGGGGAAGGGTTTACAGGAATGAGTATAAAGGACACATGGACAAAAACTAGGGGGGTGGAAATGGGAAGGGAGGTGGGGAGCACTGGGGAGGGTGGCCTGGGATGAGAGTAAAAGACAGAAAACTGTACTTGAACAACAATTAAAATTTAAAAAAATAAGTGTAAAAAATAGGATAAGTGTATTTTTAATTTTTGTACCATCCTAAAGTTTTTCAAAGTGGTTATATAATTTACATTCCATCCAGCAATATGTGAACATCTAGTTATTCTACATACTCACCAATGAATTTGGTGTTGTAAGTCTTAATTTTGTTTTTCTGAAAGGTCTAAAATAGTATCACATTGTGCTTTTTGTTTGTATTTTTCTGATGATTCATGATGTTGAACACTTTTTTCATGTCTATTGATTTGAACTGCATTTTCATATATTTTACCATTATTTTTCTTTTTATTATTGAATGCAAGAGTTTTTAAAAATAAATTCTGTATTCAAGTCCCTTTGTTAAGTATAGGTAGTGCTAATATTTCCCCCAAAATTTGTGACTTACCAATCCATTTTTAATGGTGCCCTCTTAGTTGCATATTTTAATTTCAAAGTAACTCATCAGCTTTTTAAATGTTTATTGCTTCTTGTGTTCTTTCTAAGAAATTTCTGCCTACCTCAGTGTTTTTGTTTTTTGTTTTGTTTGGGTTTTATAATTGTAGCATTTTTGTTTAGGTCTATGATCAATCTCAAATTAATTTCTGAGCATAATGTATAATGGTTTTTTATTTCACATATATTCAGTATACCAGGGTCATTTGATACAAAGACCTTCTGTTCTCCTCTGAACTCTTTTGGTATGGTTGTCAAATATCAAGTTAAGGTCTATTTCTGGAATCTCTACTCTGATGCATTAATCTATGGTTTTCCTTATGCCAATACCACACTGTCTTAATTAGTGTAGCTTTGTGGTAAGTCTTGAAATCAGGTGACATAAGCCCTTCAAATTTGTTCTACTTTTCAAAAGTATTCTGGCTATTCTAGGTCTTTTGAATTCCTGCCAGGAACAGAACTGAGCTAGAGAGAAAGCTTAGCTGTTAGGTGTCAGAGTAGCTGATTAATACAACAATGAGCCAAAATTAAGCCTTTAATCACTTACTTTGACCCTGTAACCAAGAAGCTAAAACTGGAGAAAGCACCAACTCTTCACTGTTCCTTTTCTCCTCCATGGAACAACACACCAGTTGAGAGTCAGATGGAATAGTACAAGCATAGTGATTTTCTTATTAAGGCAATGTTATGCTTTCTTATGTTTGGCAGTGTTATGGACTCTGAAGCCAAAGGAGAGATAAGGAAGACTAGGAATGGAAGAGTACTAGGTACAGAGTCAGAGTGGGAAAAGTGTCTTCAGTTTCCCCTCTCTTCCAGTAAAGAGACATCAGCAGAGATGCTTGAAAACTTCTACCTGGGCCTCAAAAAAAAAAAGACCTAACAGTAAAGGCGCTTTAGCTAGGAATGCAAATAGGAATAAGAGCCTGACATTCAGAGGGACCAGAATCCTTGAATGCAGCTCCATTCAGAGACTGCAGTGCATCGGTTGTGTACCAAATCTGGTCCTAGGAGAGCAGCTTTCTCCCAGAGTCTTGCCAGGTAAAGCCTTTGTAGTTACCTATGGTCATACATGAAAAATTACACAAAGGTTTTAGCCAGGAGGTGGACCTCTGAATTCCCATACACATTTTAGAACCAGCCTGTCAGTTTTACCCCAAAAAAGCTTGGGATTATGATTGGGGTCATGTTGAATCCATAGAGGAATTTGGGGAGAATTGGCATATTGACAATATTGAATCTTCCTATCTATAAACATGGTATACCATTCTATGTATTTGTCATCTTTAATTTATTCCAGCAATGTTTGTAGTTTTATAAGTATACTGTCCTCACATGTATTTTGTTACATTTATTCTAAATATTTCATATATGTTGATACTACTATAGGTAGTAGGTAAAAATTCATTATCCAATTCTTTACTGCTGGTATTTAGAAACACTAGTGGTTTTTTTTATTTGTTGTTGTTCAGTTGTAGTTGTCATGCCTTTTTCCCCATTGCTCACCACTACCTCACCCCCCTCACTCCTACAGTCAATGCCCCCCACATTGTCCATGCCCATGAGTTCTTTATTTGTGTTCCTTTGCTTGCCCCTTCCCCTTCTTTCCCCTCTTATCCCCCTCTCCCCTCTGGCCACTGTAAGTTTGTTCTTTATTTCCATGTCTCTGGTTATATTTTGCTCATGTGTTTGTTTTGTTGATTAGGTTCCACTTATAGGTGAGATGATGTGATATTTGTCTTTCACTGCCTGGCTTATTTCACTTAGTATAATGCTCTCCCATTCCATCCATGCTATCATGAAGGGTAGGAGTTCCTTGTTTCTTTCTGCTGTGTAGTATTCCATTGTGTAAATGTACCACAGTTTTTTGATCCATTCGATTACTGATGGGCACTTAGGTTGCTTCCAGCACTTGCCTGTTGTAAATTGTGCTGCTATGAACGTTGGGATGCATAGGTTCTTCTGAATTGGTGATTCAGGATTCTTAGGGTATAGTCCCAGCCGTAGGATTGCTGGATCAAAAGGCAGTTTCGTCTTTAGTGTTGAGGAAATTCCATACTGTTTTCCACAGTGGCCACACCAGTCTGCATTCCAACCAACAGTGTGCTAGAGTTCCCTTTTCTCCACAACCTTGCCAGCACTTGTTTGTTGATTTGTTTATGATAGTCATTCTGAGTGGTGTGAAGTGGTATCTCATTGCAGTTTTAATCTGCATCTCTCCAATGGCTAGTGTTGTTGAACATTTTTTCATGTGTCTACAGGCTCTCTGTATATCCTCCTTGGAGATGTGTCTATTCAGGTCCTTTGCCCATTTTTTAAATTAGAAACACTAGTGTTTTTGTATATTTACTGTATATCCCTAACCTTATTGATCGCATAATTGCATATGGTTTCCTTAAAATTTTCTCCATAGACAATGATATCTCTGTGAATAGAAGTCAGTTCTGCTTTTGACTTTTTATAGTTTATATCTTTTTTTCTTGGCATGTCGCACTGGTTAGAGCCTTTAGTATAGTGTTGAATGGATATGGTAAGAATGAACATTTTGCTTTGTTCCCAAGGTTATAGGGAAAGTATTCATTTTTTCACCATGAAGAATGTCATTAGCTGTAGATTTCTCAAAGACTTCCTTTAAATCTAATTTGTTGACATTTTTTATCATGAGTGATTTATGAATTCCATCAAATCCTTGTACTATTCAACTAAGATGATTGGTTTGTTTTTTTCCTTCATTTTTGTTAGTCTGGTGAATTATTCTGATTAATTTTGAAATAATAAACTATTATTGCATTCTGGGATAAATCATACTTGGTCACAATGTATTGATAAATAGTATTCTATTTTATAGATATGCTATGTTTTAGTTTTTCACAAACCAGTTAATGGATATTAAAGCACTAACATATTTAACGATACAAAATAGAAATGTAGTTTTAAAATATTTGACTTTCACTTATTTTGTATTTATATAAGTACTTTGACATTAACATTGTTTCTAAATGCAAGTAGGACAGGACTATATAGAGATTCAGAGATTATATATTCTTGACTTTTAATTCCCTTTCTAAGTAAGCAAATTATATTAATTTTTATATTCAAATACATTTTAACTTATAAATACAGAAGTTTATCAACTCTTGTATAATTAAGAAGAACTAATTTTGGTATGAAATACACTTTATAGGTGACAATTAAAGAAGCAAAGATGGGATTAACAAAAATTAGTTACTTTTGTTATAAATCCAAAATCTTGAAAATATCTCTTTGTTGGTCGTTTTCCTTTGAATTTCCTTACCAAGATATTGGCAGAAAAAATCACTTTATTTCTCTCAGTGATAACATTTTATCTCTTAGGTAGGCTAAGCAAATTATCCAATTTTGAAAATGTTTTCTTTACCTATTGTTCTCTGTTTGTTTCTCTCCAGAACACTCAGGAGTATATTTTATGATTCTTACAATAATTCTTGTAGACTGCCTTTTTGGTCAGAATTTAATTAACTAAATATATATGAAAGTTAAAATAACTTTATTGAGGTATAATGTATATGAAATATAATTAAAAAATGCTAAGTATGCAGTGAGTTTTGACAAATATACTTGACAAATATGTCATGTAACCACCAACAAACTAAAGATATAAAAAGTAACCATCATCTCATAAAGTTCCCTCATGCCCTTGGCATTTATTTATCAGCTCTCAGTACAATCATACTGATTTGCTTTCTGTGAGCATAATTTATATTTACTATGATTATATATAAATAGAAGCATAAATTATTTTGTGTTTCTCTTTTACTTAGTGTAATGCTTTTGTGATTCATCCATTTTGTATGTATCAAAGGCTTGTTCCTGTTTATTTCCTTCTAATATTTCACTATGTAGATATAAAAATGTGTTTATCCATTTACCATTTGATGGAAATGTGGGTAGTTTTTACTTTGAGGTTAGTATAAATAAAACTGCTATTAGCATTCAGGTATATGTCTTTATGTAACATTTGTTTGCATTTTCTCACATAAGTGACTTGAGTGAAATTACTGGGTTATGTCATAAATAATGTTTGCAAGATAAAGGCAAACTGTTTTATAAATAGGTGATCATTTGGCATTTCTACCAGCAATGTATAAGGGTTTCAGTTTTTCCACATACTTGTCATCACTTGATGTTGTCAGTATTTTTAATATAATCCAGTTTTGTGGGTTCAGTGGTATCTAAATGTGGTTTTAATTTACATATTTTTGGTGATGAATGATGTTCTGCATTTTTAAGGGCCTGTTTCACATTCATGCCTCTTGTTTGGTAAAATCTTTTGCCTATTCATTTCTTTTGACTTATTATTCAGAGTGCCTTGAATATTCTGAACAAGATATGTATTTTACAAATGGTTTCTCTAGTCAGTAGATTGCCTTTTCATTTTGTTAATGGAATTTTCAGTAGAGCAAATGATTTAATTTTGATGTCATGGAAGTTATCAATTTTTTATTTTAAACTTTGGGTATTTTTTTCATGTCCTATTTAACTGCCTAAGCCAAATTACTGTCATTTACTCCTGATTTATTTTAAGTTAATTTTTGTGTATCATGGAAAGAAAAAGTTAAGACTCGTTTTTCACTTAAAGATATCAAATTGTTTCACCATCATTTATTGAAAAGATGTTCTTTCCACCCAATTGCCATAGCACTTTTATTAAACATCAGTTGACCATTTACTTAGGTGTGTTTTTTTAATAGACACACTTCTGTTTCATTATTATTTATGCTTATCTTTATTTCATTAAAGCCTGTCTTGAGTCCTATAGCTTTAGATAAAGTAGTTCTTGAAATTATATAGTGCAAATGCTCAAGCTTTCTTGTCCTGTATGAACTAAGTGGGAGTAAAAGGAGCATACCTCAACATAGTAAAGGCATGAGAAACCTACAGCCAACATCATACTCAACCGGCAAAAACGAAAAGCTTTCCCACTAAGATCAGGAACAAGATAAGTATGTATGCTTTCACCACTTCTATTCAACATATTAGTTCTAGCCACAGTGTTCAGACAAGAAAAAGAAATAGAAGGCATCCAAATTGGAAAGGAGGAAGTCAAACTGTCATTGTTTGTAGATGACATGATAGTGCACATACAAAATCCTACAGACTCCACCAAAAAACAGCGCAACCTAATAAGTGAGTTTGGCAAAGCAGTGAGATACAAAGTCAGTTTTCAGAAATCAAAGGCATTTTTGTACACCAACAATGAAATATCAGAAACAAATCAGGAAAAAAATCCCATTTGATATAGCAACAAGAAAAATAAAGTCCGAGGAATAAACCTAACCAAGGAGATAAAAGACCTATACTCAGAAAACTACATGACACTGAAGAAAGAAACCAAGGAAGATACAAATAAATGGAAGCATATACTGTGTTCATGGATTGGAAGAATTAACATCATCAGAATGTCCTTACTGCCCAGAGCAATTTATAGATTCAACACAATCCCTATTAAAATACCAATGACATATTTCACAGATATAGAATAAATATTTCAAAAATTTATGTGGTACCATAAACAACCCTGACAGCCACAGAAATTTTGAGAAAGAAGAACAAAGCAGGAGGGATCACAATACCTGATATCAAAATATATTACGAGGCTACTGTAATCAAAACAGTCTGGTACTGGCATAAGAACAGACACAGAGATCAATGGAACAGAATAGAGAGCCCAGAAGTAAACCCATGTCTCTAGAGGCAATTAATATTCAACAAAGGGGGCAGGAGCATAAAATGGAATAAAAATAACCTCTTCAACTAATGCTGCTGGGAGATATGGACAGCTATATACAAAAAAATATGCAACTCAACCACCAACTTATACCATACACAAAAATAAACTCAAGATGAATAAAAGACTTAAATATAAGTTGTGACACCATAAAAGCCCTAGAGGAGAACATAGGCAGGAAAATCTCAGATATTCCATGTAGCAATATTTTCACCAATATGCCCCCTAGAACAAGGGACATAAAGGAAAGAATAAACAAATGGGACTTCATCAAATTAAAAAACTGCACAACTAAAGAGCACATAAGCAAAATGGAAAGGGAACCAACTGTATGGGAAAACATATTTGCCGATGATACCTTGGACAAAGGTTTGATCTCCAAAATATATAAAAAACTCATATGACTTCATGCCAGGAAGACAACACAATTAAAAAATGGGCAAAGGATCTAAACAGACACTTCTCCAAGGTGGACATACAGAGGGCCCATAGACATATGAAAGGATGCTTGGCATCACTAGCCATCAAAGAGATGCAAATTAAAACCACCAGTTCAAAAGAAGCTATGCACCCCAATGTTCCTAATATCACATTTTACAATAGCCAAGTTTTGAGAGCAATCTAACTGCCCATCAATAAATGAGTGGACCAAAAAACTATGATATACTTACCCAATGGAATACTACACAGTGAAAAGAAAGAAGGAACTCCTACCCTTCACAGTAGCATGGATGGAACCTAGAGCATTATGCTAAGTGAAATAAGCCAGTAAAAAACAGTACCATATGATCTCACCTGCAAGTGGAAACTAATCAACAAAAATAAACAAGCAAGCAAAATATAACCAGTGACATTGAAATAAAGAATAGACTGACAGTTACCAGAGGGGAGGGGGGAGGGGGATAATGGGGGAAAAAGGGGGAAGAGTCCTCAAGGAACATATATAAGGGGCCTATGGACAAAGTCCAAGGGGGTTAGGATTGAAGGTCTGAGGTGGGGATGTATGGGGTGGGAGAGAGTTGTGGAGGGAAAATGGAGACGACTATACTTGAACAACAATTAAAATAATGTGAAAACAAAAACCACAATGAGATACCACTTCACACCACTCAGAATGACTATCATAAATCAACAAACAACAAGTACTGGTTAGACTATGAAGAAAAGGGAACCCCAGTACACTGTTGGTGGGAATGCAGACTGGTGCAGCCACTGTGGAAAACAGTATGGAATTTCCTCAACACTAAAGACGGAACTGCCTTTTTGACCTGGCAGTTCCACTGCTGAGACTATACCCAAGAATCCTGAATCACCAATTCAGAAGAACCTGTGTACCCCAATGTTCATAGCAGTGCTATTTGCAGTAGCCAAGTACTGGAAACAGCCTAAGTGCCCATCAGTAAATGAGTGGATCAAAAAACTGTGGTACGTTTACATAACGGAATACTGTGCAGCAGATAGAAAGAAGGAATGCCTACCCTTCGTAACAGTATGGTGGGAACTGGAGAGCATTATGCTAAGTGAAATAAGCCAGGTAGTGAAAGACAAATATATGATCTCACCTAAAAGTGGAACCTAATCAACAAAACAAACACATGAGCAAAATATAACCAGACACATGGAAATAAAGAACAAACTGATAGTAACAAGAGGGGAGTAGGGAGGTAGATAATGGGGCAAAGAAGGGGAAGGGTCATCAAGGAAAATGTGTAAAGGACCCCTGGACAAAGATAATGGGTGGTGGGGGGTGAAGGATTGAATTTGGTAGGTGAGGGTGTGTAGGGTAGCTGAGACTAATGTTGGGAAAATTGGGACAACTGTAATTGAACAACAATAAAAAATATTCATTAAAAAAACAACTGTGTGGGCTATTCTAGATATGTTACATTTCCATATGCATAGAATCATATTTTCTTTTTTATTTATTGATTAATATATTTATTGTTTATGCTATTACAGTTGTCCCATTTTCCCCCTTCACCCCCCTCCACCCTGCCCACCCTCTCCCACCCACATCCCCCCTTTAGTTCATGTCCATGTGTCATAAGTTCTTTTGCTTCTACATTTTCCATACTATTCTTGCCCTCCCCCTGCCTATTTTCTATCTACCATCTATGCTACTTATTCTCTGTACCTTTTCCCCCTCTCTCCTCCTCCCACTCCCCTGCTGCTAACCCTCCATGTGATCTCTATTTCTGTGGTTCTGTTCCTGTTCTAATTGTTTGCTTAGTTTGTTTTTATTTTAGGTGTAGTTGTTAATAATTGTGACTTTACTGTCATTTTACTGTACATATTTTTTATCTTCTTTTTCTTAGATAGTCCCTTTAACATTTCATACAATAAGGGCTTGGTGATGATGAACTCCTTTAACTTGACCTTAT
>CM052539.1:101385680-101469324 GCA_028533065.1 Trachops cirrhosus | reverse complement strand
TTTCATTTAGCATAGCCTTCATTTTTTCATCTAATTTGCGACCACATTCAACCAATTCTGTGAGCATCCTGATTACTGTTTTGAGCTGTGCATCTTGGTTGGCTATCTCTTCATTGCTTAGTTGTATTTGTTCTGAAGCTTTGATCTGTTCCTTCATTTGGGCCTTTTTTTTTTGTCTTGATGTGCCTGTTATGTAGTGAGGGGCGGAGCCTTAGGTGTTCACCAGGGTGGGGGGACCCACATCGCTGCATTGTGAGGCTGTTTGTTGGGGAGGGGTCCAAGAGGGAACATTGGCGCTTGCTCAGATCTCTGCTGGATTTCAGTCCCTTCCAATACTTCCTCCAAGCAAACTGGGCCCTTCTGCTGCTCATTTCCATGTGGGTGGGTTTGTGTGCATTCTAGAACCCTGTGGGTCTCTCCAACAAACTCTCCTGTGAGGCTGGGAGTCTCTCCCTGTGCTTTAACCCCCACAGGGTGTTTTCAATTGGTGGCTTGAGGCTTTATTTCCCTGCTCTGAGGCCTTGGGTTGTGCAGACCATCCTGCTCCCCAGTTGTTCCTCCTACTTTATCTGCATGCGAATGTGGGACCACCCAGTCCTCCAGCCACCTTGCGCACCATGCCCCTCCATGATCTGCCACCTTGCTGGTTTCACCTGCTGCCACCCTGCGCCCAGGGTCTCCCAGCTGTGGGCTGTGTGCTGGGGGTCTGCTAGCCACCACTTTTTTTGCTGCAACCCTTCTCTGCCCCTTGGCCCAACTCCACCCCTCCTATCAGTCTGGATGAATGTGTCTATTTTAACTTCTTGGTTGTCGGACTTCCATACATTTCAATTTTCTGTCACTACTGGTTGTTTCTTTGTTTCTAATTTTTGTTGTCCATATTTTGGTTGTGCAAGGAGGCACAGTGTGTCTGCCTATGCCTCTGTCTTGGCCGGAAGTCTAGAATCATATTTTCAATGTCTTAAACAAAAAAGATGTCTGCTGGAAATTTGTTGGAAATTTTTTGACTCTGTAGATGAATTTGGAGAAAATTAACAACATTGTGTTCTGACAATTGATTGAGGTAAATCTCTTTATTCATTTAAATTTTCTTACATTGCCTTCAACAGTACTTTATAACTTTTAGTATACATAATTTCTCCATATATTATTAAATTAATGTTGGACTATTTCCTAATATTAATAATGTTATGAATATTAGATGGAGAGTTCTCTAAACTTCAGTTTATCAAGGAGATTGATAATGTTGTCAAAACTTATATCCTCACTGATTGTCTCTAATTGTTTTAGCAATGATTGAAAGAATGTTTACGTTCTTGACCTGAATTGTAGATTTGTCTTTTTTTTCATTTCTCAGTATTTTTCAATATATTTTCAAGTTCTATGATTAAATGATTGCTATATTTTCTTGATGAATTGGCCTCAGTAATTCTCCAAATTTATCTCTTAAAATTTTTCTTTTTCTGAAATATATTTTGTATTAATATTACATTAATATAACCACTTCAGCCATTTTTAATGAGTACTTTTATGTTACTATATTTTTCCCATTTCATTAATTTATATTTAAAGTGGATTTATTGCAGGCAATATCTAAGTTTATATCCACTCAGGCAACCTATTCCCTTAATTGGAGTGCTTAGACCATTTACATAAATGTGATTATCCATATGGCTGGATTTAATGGAAATATTTTCTATTTGTTTATCTATTTGTCTCATTTGTTTTCTCCCCCTTTTTTCCAGCATTTTAAAAAATTGTGTAATGTTTAGTAATTCTATTTTGTCTCATCTATTTTCTTAGTATTTAATTTTTTTAATTTTAATTTAAAAAACTTTAATTTTTTATGGTTGGCTCAACCATTTACTATATATGTTGAATTTATATAATAAATAAGTATATATGTAGCATTATACCAGCTCACACATACTGTGAGAACTTTATAACAGTATACTCTTTTTTTCCTTCTTTTCTTTAGTACTGTTGTTGTCATATGTTTTATTTCTGTACCTGTTAGCAACCTCACAATACATTATTTTTATTTTTAATTACGTTTATTGGGGTAACATGATTAATAAAATTATGTAAATTTCAGGTGCACAGTTTCATAATACATTATATGTATATTCCATTGTGTGTCCACCACCCAAAATGTAGTTTCTTTCCATCACCTTATATATGACTCCCTCTATCCTCATGTTTACCTCATCCCCCTTTCCTTCTGGTAATATATGATAGCTCCTTTCTTCCTCAGTGTGTGAGGAAACTCCACACTGGTTTTCATAGAGGCTCCACCAATTTACATTCCAACCAGCAGTGTACAAGGGTTTCTTTTCTCCACATTCTCTCCAACACTTGTTATTTCTTGTCGTATTGATAATAGCCATTAATTATAAGAGCTGTGAGGTAGTACCATTGTGATTTTGATTTGCATTTCCCTTATAGCAGTGAGGTTGAGCCATTTTTCTTTCTTTTCTTAATTTAATCTTTATTGTATTTTTTCATTACCATTTAGTCCCCTTTTCATATATTTCTCAGCCATTTTGTATATCTTGGGAAAAGAGTCTGTTCATGTCCTCTGACCATTTTTAAATTTAATTATTTGGTTTTAATATGTTGTGTGGTATGAGTTATTTATATATTTTGGAAATTAGCCTCTTATTGGATGTTTAATTTGCAATATCTTCACCCATTCAGGTGGTTAGCTTTTTGTTTTATTGGTGGTTTCTTTTGCTGTGCAGAAGATTTTTAGTTTGATGTAGTCCTATTCATTTAGTTTTGCTTTTACTTCTCTTGACTTCAGGATGAACTTCACAAAAACCTCTCAGATTAAGGTCCATAAATTTAGTACCTATGTTTTCCTCTATGTATTTTACCAATTCATCTTTAAGTCAAGTCTTTAATCCATTTTTTAGTTAATTTTTATGTATTATGTCAGTCACATATCAGTTTAGTTTCAATTTCTTGCAGGTGGTTTTTCAACTTTTCTAACATCATATATTGAAGCAGCTTTCCTTTCTCCATTGTATGTTTTTGACTCTTTTGTTGAAAATTAGAAGCCCATATATGTGTGGATTTATCTTGACTCTCAATTCTGTTTCATTGGTCTGTATGTCTGATTTTCCTGCCAATAGCACACTATTTAGATTATCGTGGTATAATGTGAAGTCAGGGAGTATGATACCTCCAGCTTTGTTCTTTCTTTCACAGGAGTACTTTGACTATTCAGGGTCTTTTGTGATTTTATACAAATTTGAGGATTTAATGTACTATTTCTTAGAAAAATGCCTTTGGGGTTGCATTAAATCTGCATCTTGTTTTAGGTAATATGGCCATTTAAACCATGTTGGTTCTTTCAATTTATGAACATGGAATATCCATTTTTTTGTGTTTACAATTTCTTTCAACAATGTCTTATAGTTTTCAGTATATAGGTCCTCCACTTCCTTTGTTAAATTTATTTGTAGATATTTTACCCTTTCATTGCAATTGCAAATGAATACATGTTATCTTCATTCCTCTTTCTGATATTTCATTGTTAGTACATAGGAAAGCAACATGTTTTTGGACATTAATATTTTTTATCCTGCAACTTTGTTTATTGTTTCTAATAGTCTTTTGTGGAGTGTTTAGGATTTCCTATGTATAGAATTATGTCATCTGCAAATAGTGAGAGTTTTACTTATTTATTTCCAGTTTGGATTCCTTTTACTTCCTTCTCTTGCCTGATTGCTCTGGCTAGGACTTCGAGTACTACATTGAATAACAGTGGTGAAAATTGGCACCCTGTCTTATTCCTGATCTAAGAGGAAAACCTTTCAGCTTTTCACCATTGAGCACAATATTAATTGAGGGTTTGTCACATATAGCATTTGTTAGGTTGAAGTTCTTTCTAACCATTTTATTGAGTGTTTTAATCGTAGATATTGAATTTTCCAAATGCTTTTTCTGTATCTATTGATATGATTTTTATCTTTTATTTTGTTAATGTGGTCTATCACATAGATTTGCATATGTTGAATCATCCTTGCATTTCTGGAATGAACCCCATGTGATGGTGATGTATATCATTTTAATGTATTGTTTTAAAATTGCTATTATTTTTGGGGGATTTTTGCCTCTTTGCTTATCAGAGATATTGGCTTTATAATGTCTTTTGTGTTTTGTCCTTGACTGATTTTGGAATCAGGGTAATGTTGGCCTCAAAAAATGAATTAGGAAGCATTACCTCTTCAATTTTTCCAAAGAGTTTGGAGAAGAATAAGTATATTAAATCTTTTTTGAATATTTGCTAGAATTCACCAATGAAGCCATCTGGTCCTCAACTTTTGTTTTTGTGGAGATTTTATACTTATTTGAATTTTCTTACTATTGATTAATCTATTTAAGTGTTCCAATTCTTCATAATTTAGTCTAGAAAAGTTATACATTTCTAAGAATGTGTACATTTCTTCTAGGTAATTGAATCTGGTGGCATAAAATCTATCATAGTATTGTTGTATAACCCTTTGTATTTTTGTGGTAACTTGTAACTTCTCTTTAGTTTTCCATTATACATCTAGCCAGGGGCTTGTCATTTTGTTTATCTTTCTAAAGAACAAGCTATTTGTTTCATTAATTTTTCCTATTGTATTGTTTTCTCTATTTTATTTAATTCTGCTCTAGTTTTTATTATCTTCCTTCTAGTGACTTTGGGCTTTTGTTTTCCCACTAGTTCTTTAAGGTGAAATGCTAGATTGTTTGAGGTTTTTGTTTCTCAAGGTAGGCTTTTAATGCTATCAACTTCTCTCTTAGTACTGCTTTTGCAGGATCCCCCAAATTTTGGTACGTTATATTGTCATTTTCATTTATCTCTATTTTATTTCATTTTGATGTCCCTTTATTTCTTCTTTGACCCAGCAGTTGTTCAATAGCATGTTGTTTAATCTTCACATAGTTGTGCTTTTGCCAGCTTTCTTCTTGTAGATAATTCCCAGTATCATATTGTTGTAGTCAGAAAATATACTTGCTATTATTTTAATCTTAAATTATTGAGGATAGTTTTGTGTGCCAACATATATTCATTCCTTGAGAATGTTCCATGTGCACTTGAGGAGAATGTATATGCTATTGTTTTGGGATGCAAAGCTCTATACTATCTATTATGTCAATTTGGTTTAATGCATCATTAAGGCTCATATTTCCTTATTCATTTTATGTTTGGATGATGTAGCTATTGATTTCAGTGGTATATTCACATATCCTACTATAATTGTATTTTTGTCTGTCTCTTCCTTTAGGACTGTTAGTAATTGCTTTATATATTTTGGTGTTTCCAAGTTGGGTGCATATATATCAATGAGTGTTATTTCTTCTTGATAAATTGTCCTCTTTATTATTATAAAATATCCATCTTTGTCTCTTGCTACACTTTTTTATCTTGAAATTTATTATATCTACACCTACTACTCTTTAAATGCCATTTTAATGTAAATATCTTATTGTTTATGCTATTACAGTTGTCCCAATTTTTCCCCCTTTGACCCCCTCCACACAGCCTGACTCACACTCCCACAGACAATCCCAACACTATTGTCCATGGCCGTGATTCATGCATATATGTTCTTTGTCTAATCCCTTCACCTTCTTTCAAACAGTCCCCATCTCCTCTTACAGCTGTCAATCTGTTCTGTTTCTATGCCTCTAGTTCTGTTTTGCTCATTAGTTCACTTTGTTCATTAGGTTCCACTTGTAAGTAAGATCATATGGTATTTGTCTTTCCCTGACTGGCTTATTTCACTTAGCATAATGTTTCTAGTTCCATCCATGCTCTTACAAAAAGGTAAGAATTTCTTTTTTTACTGCTGCATAGTATTCTATTGTGTAAATGTACTACAGTTTTCTTATCCACTCATCTACTACTGGGCACTTAGGCTGTTTCCAAATATTGGATATTGTAAATAGCATTATGAACATAGGGGTGCATAAGTTCTTTTGAACTGTGTTTTGGGATTCTTAAGGTATATTCACAGCAGTGGAATCACTGGGCAAAGGCAGTTCCATTTGTAGATTTCTGAGGAAACTCCATTCTGTTTTCCATAGTGGCTGTACTAGTCTGCATTCCCAACCACAGTGCACTAGGGTTACCTTTTCTCTACACCCTCTCCAGCCCTTGCTGTTTGTTGATTTACTAATGATACATGTTTTGGCAGGCATGAGGTGATATCTCATTGTGGCTTTAATTGGTATTTCTTTGATGGCTAGGGATATTGAATATCTTTTCATGTGTCTATGGGTCATCTGTATGTCCTCCTTGGAGAAGTGTCTATTCAGGTCCTTTGCCCATTTTTTGATCAAATTGTTTGTCTTCCTGCTGTTGAGTTATATGGGTTCTTTATATATTTTGGAGATTAAACCCTTGTTTAATGTATTGTTGGCAAATATATTCTCCCATACAGTGGATTCCTTTTCGTTTTGATGATGGTTTCCTTAGCTGTGCAGAAGCTTTCTAATTTGAAGTAGTCCTATTTGTTTATTTTTTCTTTTGTTTTCCTTGCCCTGGGAGAAACATTTACAAAAATTTTGATATGCAAGATATCTGAAATTATAGCTGCCTATGTTTTCCTCTAGGAGTTTTATGGTATCACAACTTATATTTAAGTCTTTTATCCACTTTGAGTTTATTCTGGTATATGGTGTAAGATGCTGGTCTAGTTTCAATTTTTTCGCTTGTACCAGTCCAGTTCTCCCAATACCATTTATTGAAGAAGCTGCCTTTACTACATTGTATGCTCTTGATTCTTTTGTGAAATATTGACTATAAAGACATGGTTTCTTTGTGGGCTCTCTTTTTGTTCCGTTGATCTATATGCCTGTTCTTATGCCATTACCACACTGTTTTGATTATAGTAGCTTTGTAGAATAGTTAGATACCAGGTATTGTGACCCTTCTAACTTTGTTCTACTTTCTTAAGATTGCTGAAGCTATTTGGGGTCTTTTTTGGTGCCGTATACATTTTTAGAATATTTGTTCTAGATTTGTGCTATATGCCATTGATATCTTAATAGGAATTGCATTGAATCTGTAGATTGCTTTGGGTAATATGGACATTTTAATTATATTAATTCTTCAAATCCACGGACCTGGTATATGCTTCCACTTATTTGTATCTTCTGCAATTTCTTTCTTTAGTGTCCTATAATTTTACAAGTATATGTCTTTTACCCTTCTTGGTTAAATTTTTTTCGTAATACTTTATTTTTTTTGTTGCAATAGTAAATGGGATTGTTTTCTTAGTTTCTCTTTCTTATAATTCATTATTGAAATATAAAAATGCCAGCAATTTCTGGATATTGACTTTGTATGCCAGTACATTGCCAGATTCATTTATTACATTGTGTAGTTTTTTTTCTGGAGTCTACAGGGTTTTCTATGTACAATATCATGTTGTCTGAGAATAATAATTGTATTACTTCCTCCTTTCCAATTTGGATGCCCTTTGTTTCTTCTTGTTTGATCACTGTGACTAGGACCTCCATTAATATGTTGAATAAGTATGGTAGAAGCTGACACCCCCTCTCTTAATCCTGATCTTAAGGAAAATACTTTTAGTTTTTGCCCACTGAGTATGAGTTTGGCAGTAGGTTTCTTGTATATGGCCTTTATTATGTTTTGGTATGACCCCTCCATTTGCACTGAATTATTTTTATCATAAATGGGTGCTGGATTTTATCAGATGTTTTTTCTGCACCTATTAATATGATCATGTGGTTTTTATCTTCCATTTCGTTTATGTGGTATATCATATTTATTGATTTGTGAATATTGTGCCAATCTTGCAACCCTGGATAACTCCTGCTTGATAATGGTGTATGACTTTATATATATAATATATATATATGTGTGTGTGTGTGTGTATATGTGTGTGTGTGTGTATATATATATATATTACTGGATCCTGTTTGATACTAATTTTTTGAGAATTTTAGCATCTATGTTTGTAAGGGATATTGACCTGTAATTTTCTTTCTTTATTGTGCCTTTACCTGGTTTTGGAATTAGGATAGTACCAGCCTCATAAAAAGAGTTTGGAGGTCTTCCCTCTTCTTGAATTTTTTGGAATAATTTGAGAAGGATAGGAGTTAGTTCTTTTTTGACTGATTAATAAAATTCACTGTGAAGCTTTCTGAGCCATCCAGTCCAGGCCTTTTGTTTGCTGAGAGTTTTTTGATTATTACTTCAATCTCACTAGTTGTTATTATTCTATTTAGGTTTTCTGCTTCTCCTGATTCAGTTTTGGAAGATTGTGTGTTTCTAGAAATTTATCCATTTTGCCCAGGTTGTCCAATTTCTTGCCATATAGTTGTTCATAGTATTTGATGACAGTCCTTTGTAATTACAGCCTTACACTGCTTCTTCTTAGTGCAATATTTCTGTGGTATCAGTTGTTACTTCTGCTCCTTCATTTCTCATTTTATTTATTTGCATCCTCTCTCTTTTTTTCTTGTTGAATATAGTTACAGGTTCATCAATTTTGTTTATCTTTTCAAAGTACCAGCTCCTGGTTTCATGATCTTTTGAAGTGTTTTTTTTTTTTTGTCTCTATTATGAGAGGTGAAAAGGAAGAGGACTATTCAAGTAATCAATAGAAAGAGGACAATGGGAAAAGGGGACAAAGAGAAAGAATAACAAAAATAAGAAAAGAAGGGGAAAATGGAATAAGCAAAGATACGAGTAAAATAAGAGATATAAAAAAACATAGAGCAATAAAAATAGAAGCAAAAGAAAAATAATAATAAGGCTATGAAAAAGAAAAAATAACAAAAATAATGAAAAAGAACAAAGTGGAATTCATCTCAGCAGAGTTTAGTGCCTGCCTGCTGGGTTCTCCCTTTGGACATAGCTCTGATGTATCCAAAGCTGGTGTAAGCCAATGTCAGATGCTTTCCATGTCTAGCCCTCAGCAGCCTGTTTGAAGCTACAGGCAACCTACAATTTGTAGGTGTTTCCTCTGGGATTGGCTGCACACAAGTTAGGCCTTGCTGTGCTGCAACGCTGGCTTTTATCAGCATTGGGTCCAGGTGTGGGTCAGTAAATGTCCCAAGACATCACATGCTCCACCCCTGCCTGCCAGCCTGCTGTGAGTCTTAGACTAGTTGCTGACCAGACTCCTTCTGAGAGGTCTTCTGGCAGATTCAGAGGAGGGGTGTGAATCTCCCATGAGAGGTGCATTTCAGACTTCAGTGAAAATGGTAGATATATTCCTGAGCCACTTGTCTGAGTCTGTCCCAGATTATTGCCTTGAGCTTGGCTGGGCAGCCCTAGTAGGCTGGTGGGTGAGCCTCCAGAGCCCAGAGTTTTGGTCTGCAGGAAACCAGAAAGCAGGAGGGTGTTTCTATGTCTCTACTGTGAGGAGTACCTACCAGTCTGGTTCCTGGGAAAGTGTTTGGAATGTCTGGGCCCTAAAGCCAGTCTCTGACAACCCATGCATCTGCGTATGTTGCTCTCTCCTCAGCAGGGGTAAATGCAGGAAGGGAAAAAAAAGGAAAAAAAACAAAACAAAACAAGACAACACAAAACAGACAAAGAGAAAGAGATGCAGGCTGGGGCAAGCACTATCCCACAGAGTAGGGTTATTGTTTTTTCCGGGGGGGGGGGGGGTGGTCTTTCTCTTCTCAAGAAAGATGGCTGTTGCAGCAATGAGATACATCCTGGCACAGAAATCCCTACAGCCTTTCCCTCAAATCTCTCCCCAGTGTCTCCCACTCCAGACTGTCCCCATGTTGCTCATGTCCATGCTGCCCTCCCTTTGCTGGAGCCCAAAGTGAGTGGCTGCAAATTCAAAACCTGTGCCTAGGTTCCTTTAAGAAAAAAATGCCGTGGATTTGTCTCCAGCAGGATGTCTCCCCAGTAGAAACAAACCCTGTGGCCCTTCACCACTGGATACTACATGGGCAGCTGAGCCTGGCACTGTTGCTGCATGCTTGGGAGCCTAGTGTGAGGTTCAGGTTTCTCTCTTCTCTGGGAGAAGCTCCCACAGCTGTGTCATAAGCACATCCCCTCTCACATACCACTTTTCCTATTGGTCTCTAGTTGGTTTCTGGCTTTTCTTTGATAGAAGTCTCTTTTACAGGTAGCCTTCAGGTTTTTATTTTGGGTGGCTGTCCCCCTCTTTAGTTTTATTTCCTGTTTGGTTCTGCGAGGAAGTGCGAGAAAATTCCTGCTACTCTGCAACATCTTGCAACCATCTTCTTAAATGCCATTTTTTTAGTATCATTTTCTACCCTTTCAGTTTGAATCTATGTTTTTCTCTTAGCTGAAGTGGTGTTTCAAAGGCAACATATAAATGGTTCTGTCTCTTAAGCCATCCCACACTCTCTGCCTTTTTATTGGTGAGTTCAGTCCATTTAGGTTTATGGTGACTATTGATAGATGAGGACTTAATACAGACATTTTATCTTGTGTGTGTGTGTGTGTGTGTGTGTGTGTGTGTGTGTGTGTGTGTGTAGTTGCTCTGTATCTCCATTGTTTTCCTTTTCCCTATGTTTTTGTCTGCTATTTTAGTTTGGTGGTAGTCTATGATTTTTGTTCTCTGTTTTTTTTAATATATGTGTGTCTCTGTTCTAGATTTTTGTTTTGCAATTACCATTAGGTCTACATAATGGATAGTTGTATACATACAATAGTCCCTCTTTATCTGAGTGTACCTTAAATCCAGTCATCTGTGCAAGTTCATCGCTTTTCCTCTACTCCTTTTTATGTTCTTGTTGTCACAAATTATCTCTTTTTATGCTGTATATTCATTTCCAAATTGCAGAAGATATAATCTTTTAAAAATGCTTTTACCCCCTTTAACTTTTAAAATGCTTTTTCTCCCTTTAATCTTTATGTTATAACTGTTTAATACCCTATTCTGAAAGAGAGTTGCAATTTCCTGCTTCTGTCTGTTATCATATAGTCTTATATTCTTTTGCCATTATATTCAGTTTTATTTTTTTGTTTTTTGTTTGTTTCAGGTAAAATAGCTTCTTTCAACATTTCTTGTAATGAAGGTCTTGTGGTGGTAGATTCT
Source organism: Trachops cirrhosus (assembly GCA_028533065.1). NCBI lineage: Eukaryota > Metazoa > Chordata > Mammalia > Chiroptera > Phyllostomidae > Trachops > Trachops cirrhosus. The sequence goes on along the minus strand of CM052539.1, from coordinate 101,458,273 downwards.
CTCAGCTTTTGTCTGGAAAAGGCTTTTTTTCTCCTTTGTATCTAAAGGATAACTTTGCTGGATATATTATTCTTGAATGTTGATTTCTTTCTTTAAATGCTTACATATTCAATTTCATGTTTTCCCAGCTTGTAAGGTTTCTGCTGAAAAATTCAATGACAATCCACTGGGCTTTTCTTTATAGGTTACAGTCCCCTCTGTCCCCTACCCCTGGATGCCTTGAGAAATTTTTGTCATTAACTTTTGACAGTTTTTATATAATGTATCTTAAAGAAGATCTCTTTGCATTCAGGTAATTAGGTGTTCTGTGACTGTCTTGCATTCAAAGTTCCAACTCTTTTCAGTGGTTTGGGAAGTTCTCATCAATTATTTGTTTGGATAGGCTCTCTGTTTTCCTCTCCTTGTGGTATATCCATTATTCTTATATTGTTCTTTCTAATGGAGTCAATGCTATACTATTCAAGGTGTCTCAGCTGCCATTATGGGTAAAGAAAGAGTTGGGTAGGGAGGGGTGGATTCACATACAGCTTAGTTTCTTCCACTGCAACTAGCTGGAATGATGTTTCTGTCCCTCCAACCCTTTCCAGGCTGTTGAGAGAGGGCTGCAACTCAATACCTCCACGGCTACTGCATCACCTGAAGCTGGGTGGGTGACAGGAATGGGGTGGTATTTGCGTGTATGTGTCATTTTTTTTCTCTGGTAATGTGAGCTACCAGACTGAGGCTGCCAGACCTTTTAACCATATATCCTCCCCTATCAGTGGGCTCAGCCACAATGTGTGTTAGCCATTCAGGCCAAAATGCTGCCTCTGTTCCTCTCTGAGCTGCTGATAAGGGCTTCACCCTGACCCTTCACTGCTACTGCATCAGCTGGGACCATAGTGAATCCAGGACTGTGTCTGTGGCCTTTGTCTCCATCCTTTCCCTGCTTACTTCAACACACCTACCTTTAGATGCCTCAATGTGCAGATCTCTCAGATGTGTGTATTGTTGAGCATGGAATCATTTGTTGAATTTTAGTTGTCCAACTTATAACTTCAAGAGGAGAAACCAAGAGGTTTTCTCACTCTGCCATAATGCTGACATCACTCCAGTATTTTTATTTTTTTATTCATGGATAAAAATAATTATTTTGGCCCTGGCTGGATGGCTCAGTTGGTCAGAGTGCCATCTCATACACCAAAAGATAGTGGGTTGGATTCCTGGTCAGAGAACATATGGGAAGCAACTGATCAATGTTTCTCTCTCTCTCTCCCTTCCTCTCTCTCTAAAATCAATAAACATATCCTTGGATAAGGATTAAAAAATTATTATTATTATTATTTTGGTTGGAATCATACATTCTAATTGCCTTTTTTTTCCTGTCAGTATTACTACATTTGGGAACTCTATCATACCTGTAGGCAGAAGTAATTAACTATATTTTAACATAAAAGTATAAACATATTGACTTACTATAATATGTAATATATATAACATTGCATTGAGTAATAATAATATTGAGATCAATCCTGTGTGGAAAATTTTCAAAGTACATTAACAAATTGCTGATTTGATGTTCCTAAAGGTCCTATGAACTAGATAAATCTAGTGTTATAATTCTCATTATAAAGAACTAAACAGACCTAGCCAAATTCATTAATTTTTCTCAAAGTCAAACAGTTTATGAAATAACTGATATGGGATCTTTTATCTTTTATAACAATACTTTTTCCAGTTTCCAAAATCTGTCTTACTGGAAGATATAAAACTCTGTGTGAAGTGGAAAATCATCTATTCAATAGTATCCTAGAACTTTTAATTTATTGTAAGGAACGTAGTGTAATGGAGTAGAAAGAACTAGATCCAGAATAAGCAGATGATTTGCCAACCAGATTTAATCTAAGAAATAAAGCAATGTGAAACTTATATAAAATAAGCAAAACAGCATTAATACAACTAGTGTATATTTAACGTAGGAAGCAAAAAACACAGATTTACAATTGTTCAGCTGGAAGTCATGCTGTACATTGAGAGAAAATGGAGTTATTGTATGCCTAATGGTTGAAGTGATCAAAACGACTGCATAGGAAAACAATTTTAACTTCTCAGGAGATTTAGTTATAAAATTAGTTAATGGTCTTTGTCTTTTAATAAATGGGACAAAATAAAGAGCAAAGAAGTAAGAAAATTTTAATCTTTTGTAAATGAAAGTTATATCTGTTTATAACTATTACAGTGCCAAAACTTTAGAGATATGAATTTTATATAATATTTTCTCTTAAAATATCCTTGGTTTAAAAAGATAACTAATTTGGAGCCTAATAATTATTATTTTATTTCAAAAAGGCATCTAATTACATATCTAAGGATCTGTAGTTTTTAAAAGTGTGGCATTTCTTGATCTGTTTCCCAGTGCATGGCAAAAAGATGCTACATGATTCTTCTGTGAAAATATAACACAAAGTTAAAGAGCAGAATGGCTAATCACTACTTACATGATAAAATGCAAGTACAGGTCATTCCTGTCTTTTGTAGTGCTCATAATCATATTGAGATCAATTATATTTTTATGTGAAAAATTATATTATGACTATTATAAAAGGTCAACCGATCCTATATAAAGGCACAATATCCTTTGATTTGCTCCAGTTACTGCCTGACAGCCCCAACCCTACAGCATTACTTTCCAGTAATCTTATTTTTAATTCAAAGACAAAAATAATAATGGTTGGTTTGATACATTCTAGTTGCATATTTTTTTTCTCTCAGAGTTGCATTTGGGAACTGCAATGGGTTGGCTGTGGTGGATTTTATACAGAAGACAGTACTGTTAAGCATGGGGACCATTGACCTATATAGATCAAGTGACCTATACCAACGACAACCACGGTCTCCTCGAAAAAACAAGCAGTTCATTGCAGGTAGGAGATAAAACAAGATGATTATAAACTTGATTGGTTCATCTGCTTTCTTACCTTTATATTTCTTCTTTCTTCTGTGATGCTATTAAAATGCATGGCAATATAAAATGAATATAATTTATAATATCATGTTTTTACAAGTAAAAACAGAAACATAGTAAGAATCTTGGAAAGAGTAAATGATGTGTTTAAACTTCAAGTCAATGTTAAAATTAAGTTGACTTTTAACCTAATCATATCAAATTTATTAGGTTGAAGTCCTAGAAAATAAGCTATGAAATATAAAAATGTTATGAAAATCAGGCTCTCTAGTTGAAAATGCTGCTTTCAATGGTTGTATTAAAGAGGATAATTTTCTTCTAATATACTAGAAGAGATATTTTAAGGGGCCAGATATACCTGGCCCCTTTAAAAATATAATTGTTAAAAGTTGTAAGTTAAAAGTAGTCATTCATTTAGGTAAAAGTTAAACATAGTTATTACTTCTTTTAATTTTTTAAATTAGCTCCATACTTTAGTTGTCATCTTGCCATGTTGGGTGATGACTTTCTAGGAGTATTTTAACAAATGCATTATTAATTAACATTTAAAATGTTACAAAAGATAACATTTTTCTTGACAGGATCAATAAGTTGATTTATTTAACTATAAAAGAAAAATAAAAATGATTAATTAAGATTTAAATACAAATACTTCCTACATAGTGTCAAAGTTAGATATGCCAAATCATCCAAACTTTTACTAAAATTTCAATACATATTTATATAGTTGATTTGCTACACATTGTCAAACTTCTGTCTATTTTCAGTACACTGACATCATTCAGTTAAAAAAGTTAGGGAAAAAATTAGGTTGAAAGCTTCATAGATGGAACTATGTTTATAGTATTATGTCAGTGGACAGAAAATATACAGTTTTAAAAAGTTTTTAGACCATTTTTAATTGAATTTATTGGAGTGACACTGGTTAAGAAGATAGTTCTTTCAAAATTTTTTTAATCAATTGAATATTGAAGACTTTACTAAATATACTCATGCAAGAATACTTTAAAATAAAAACAGTGGATGATGGTAGGTGTTATGTTCTAAATAGCAGGTGTGCAAAATTTAATATATGAATGTGATACTAAAATTTCACTTTTCTAATAAAAAAGTATTTGATATACTGAAATCTTTTTATTTATTTTCTTTTGAAAACTTCAGCCCTTTTCAGAATGCTAGTTTTGACCCTTTTCAGGAGCATAGAAGTTGTCTTTCAAAACCTGAATTTTTTGTTTTTTTATTTGTTAGGAATCTCAACTTTTAGCAATATTTTTGGAGCACTGGAAATTTCAAATTTTATAGGTTCTGCTTCAACCACTACTGGCTTTTGAAAAGAAGACAAAATAAGTGAAATTGTGCATGAGTGCATCATAAGATTCCCTCGTGACTTGGGAAAAGAAGGTTGATTTTTGAAAATTCATGGACTCTAGAGTATGAAAATGCTAGGAGATAGCAGGAACTGTTTGCATTCTGAAAGCACCAATTCAATTAGCAAACCTTTGTATTCTCTGACAGTGTCTAAGTTACTGCTGCATATACACAGTGGGGTGACAGGTAATACAACTGTTATTTAATCTTGTTGAGCCTTAACATTTATGATCAGAGCTTAGAATTTTAGTGATTTTTAAATTAGGAAAAACTGTAATGAAGTCATAAATTTTGTATTTAGTGTAAAAATGAGTACTCACTTTGTTATAAAAATATTACTGGCTAAACTCCCTAAGCTTTCTTTTTAATACTGCAAATTAAAGACAACCATTTTGATATTTATGAGGTAACATACATATTATTTGTAAGGCAAATAAGTTTACTACATGAAAAAACATGAGAAATATGCCATCCATTTTTACAAGATACTTGATTAAATAAAATTACTACAGCATTCTCATCATTCATCTACCGCATTTTACTTTTTAATTGATTTATTTTTTTAATATCTTCTTTCTAATTTGATTACCTAAACTTGCTGCAATTTCTTCATCTTGGCTGTTCTAGATTCTGGTATGATATCACTTCCTTTCACTTTAGACTCTTTCTCTCTCTTTCCCCTGCCTGCTGCTGATGCTGATGTTCTGGCATGTTCCAAAGACAACTTTTGCATGCGTGGCCTGTCTAACTTTTATCCTGATTTAACGAAACGGATCCGTACCTCCTATCAGAGTAAGTTCTACTAAGGTTAGGCAAATAGCATTTTTAAGTCATAATGCTTGAGTTAAATCCATACATCTGGGCTCAGTAATGTGTTTTTAAAACACATTCAGCATGCATGCAAATTTTTGTTTTATTATTTAAGTGCAGCTTGATAATTTTAATTAAAATTATAAAAATATTTTAAAGTTATTGTCATAGACCCATTTACTCATATCCATTGTTTCAGTGTTTATTTTAAACCATGCAGACCATGTCCTATTGGTCCAAAGTTGCTGTCTTTAGTTTTAAGGAGGGAGAGCCATGGTATCCTTATAAATAAAATCCTGATATACCAGTATTAACAATAATTGAATGATTTCTTATTTTGGAAACCTTGTGCCTTTGGCCACTTTATAAAATTGTTCTAACCATAACTACAATATTTCCTCTTACTAACTAATGGGATTTCTTAGAGATAATGATATATTCCTAATTTCTGATGGTTTTTATTAAGATAAAATACCCAATTGGGGAATTAAGGTCACAAATAAAAGAGTCAATACTATCATTATTTACCATGCTAGCAAATGCAAATCTGAAGATGGTGGAATAAGGATTTCTAAAAATTGGTACTGAAAGAGTGGGGAATGAGGGTATGATTAGAAGTGCAAATGACACTAGTGATATTTTGGGTGAATATTTATTGATGTCAGAAGATGTTTATGATAAGTAAATCAATGTTATATTTAAAAGCTTGTGTCTTAAGAACATATACAAGAGGGTTCATATTTGCACAAAATACACATACACATGTATGTTGTTTGTGCAGTATCTAAAATTTCTTCAGACCTCACCAGCTCATAAATCCTAATGGAATCACATCACTTATAAAAACCTAAAACTTTGTTTCTCTGCTTAAAAAAAGTCTGTCTCTGTGAAATCCCTAATTTTTTCTGGGAGTACTGAGAGGATGACTTATTTTTTGTTTACAAAAGTATTCTCTAGTTGTCTACTCTAGCAGAACACCCCCTTTTGGAGTGCTTCACACTGCCTCTGCCCTTGGTGTCTTGTGACTAGAACACTGATATCTCTGTTGGCTTCTGCTGCTTTCCGTTACTCCACTTCCTTTATTTAGATGCCTGCAGTGTACAGGCTTTTACACAGTAGTATCTGAACCATTTACTTGGTAGTTAGCCTACATTCATTTATATGTTTACTCGTATGCATAGTCTACCTTTCCAAATGCATGACAAGAACCCAAAAAACATATATAAAATTTTTATATTCTCTACACCCAGCACAAGTATGAGCTCAGTAAGGAAGATAGTAGTGGGATAGAGAATAAGAAAAGGCAGTCTTTGCTCACCTGTAGAGTCAAGGGATTTCTCAAATTTGACAAATTAGAGCAGAAACAGCTTCTATAGTTACTGGGTTCACTGGAATTTTGCAAAAGAAATCACAGTTTTTCTAAAAGTTTTAAAGTGTCAAGAGAGATGTAAAATCAAATCCTTACAAGGCCATAAAGAGATCTTCCATGTCTCCACTAGTAAGCTCCATAGAGGCTCAGAAAAGCTTGAGATTTGAAAGCACATTTCTTAAAAGTCTTCTCTTGATAATCCACATCATATATTTTAATGAGACTGATTCTTTAATGCCTTGAATGTATATCCTGAAATTTGCTTTAAACAATAAATTTTATGAAAATTTAGCTTTAACTCTTGGATAATATAACCTGGTTGTACTTCTGCAGCTTTGTTTTATTATAATAGAGACTGTACAGCCTTTTCATGAATTGTTTTTTAGCTTTCAGAAAAGCATATCTTCATTGTCCCTATTTGGGTGAAATTTAACCCAATTCCATTGAGTGTCTATTGTGTTCTAGGATTGTACTTGGCAGTTTGACTGGATGTTATATTATTTAATGGTCTTTATAACCCTTTGAGGAAGATAGATATTTATTAGTAGGCTCCTCTACAGATTAGAACATTGAAATTAAAAGAAATGAAATTAGTTTCTCATAGTCATAAACAATAAGTAGGACTAAACTTAGAGCTGCAAAGTTCTAAAAAGTGATTTCATATGCTTTTCATTGCATTATCCTCTGTCTCCAGGTGTCTCTTCAAGTTTCAGACACATTGTGAGCCAAGCTCATTATTCTGTAATCAGAAACTGCTTTTTTTTTTTAGTTTTTGCCCATGATTGATGAAATCATATATTCAAAAATGAAACAATTTAAAATTACTTTTTACAACTGAAGAGGTTGGACAAGTTCTCAAAAATCCATTTGTACATTTTGTTGTATCAATTTGGATCTCAAAGTAATACCACATTCTATTTTAACCTTATACTTTTCATTTTAAGAAACATCTCGATTGCAATCTTTCTTGGGCTCTTTCACTGGTCATCTTGTAACACAGGTTAGGCTCCAAGGAGCTGACTTCTCTAAACATCTAAATTCTTATCATCAAATATTTACATCATAGAATAATAAAACTTTGTAGTTCCAAGGAAACATCTGTATTTTACAGGTTATGATTTGTAGAAGCATTGAAATGCTCCACCCTAAGGTTGATACGGCAGGTGTGGTAGGTTGCTGCTTTGTGCATCCACTGGAATGTGCAAGCAGGGCTCTTCCACTGGAAAGAGTGTGAAACTAGCAAAATGTTCTAGTGCCCACATGCAGGTGGGTTTGCCCCACCCAGAGAAGGTGTAGAACTAGCAAAGTGCTATGGTGCACGCACACAGGGCTGCCCATACAAGAGAAAGTGTAAGACTAGAAGAATGCTTCTATGAGTGGATGCAGGGCTACCCCACTTGGAGCGAGTACAGAACATTGATGGGACACTACTGCATGAGCACATAGGACTGTCCTTCCTGGAGAAAGTGCAGAACTTGCAAAGTGTTGTGGTACATGTTACTTAGACTGAGCTTGCGTAACAAGTATTTAAAGCAATAGGGCATGCTGCACACACACTAGACAGCACACCCCAAATCGGAAGTTCAAGAGAACATGCACACATTAGGCTGCCCTGCCCAGACTCCTTTCTGGCCATGGGCAGCCAAAACAATAGGGAGTTACTACACACCTGTGCACACCAGACTGCTCCATCAGGAAGCCACTCTTTCTGTCCAGGCAGCACACCGGTCACTGCACACACCCTCCCTGACTATTTACATCATCCGGCACACAGTCTATACAGAAACCACTTTTTCAAGATTGGTAGAGACAGCCGTTTCATCTAACTCAAAGGAATAAACAAAGCCTAACAAAATGGGAAGAAAGAAAAATATGACCCAAATGAATGAATGAGAAAAACTTCTGGAGAAAAAGCCTAATGAAACAGAGATAACTAATTTGCCTGATAAAGAACTCAAAGAAATGGTCATAAGGATGCTCAACCAAATAGAAAATAGAATAGAGGGACTCAAGGAGAACTTTACAAGGTAGTTAGAAAATCTAATACAAAACCAATTAGAAAGGAATAATACAATATCTGAAATGAAAAAACATTTGAAGGAATCAACAGCACATTAGTTAATACAAAAGAATAAATTAGCAACCTAGAAGAGAAAATAGTGGAAATCACCTAGCTAGAACATCAAAATGAAAATATAATTTTAAAAGCAGTATGGTCATCAGTTTTGGAGAGATATCAAGCACTGTAACATTTGTATAATAGAAATTTCAGAATAAGAGTGAAAAGGGGGGAAGAGGAGTATATTTGAAGATAAAATAGATGAAACTTTGCTAATCTCAGGAAAGAAACAGACACCCAGGCCCATGAAGCACAGAGTTCCAAACAAGATGAGCCTACCATAATACACAAATAATAAAGAGAAAAGAATCCAAACAAGGCACTAAAGAAAACAAGCAGACCAAAAGGAAAAAAGATTAACATATCTGGTCAAAATGGTGGAGTATGTAAATGATGTGCCTGCCTCCTCCCATGATGTCATTAAAATCACAACTAAATTATAAAACAAGCACCACTGAGAACCACCTGAAGAGTACCTGAACAGAGTCCTATAACTAAGGGTATAAAGAAGAAGCTAAAATGAGACTGATAGGAGGGGATGTACATGAGAAACTGGCAGGTCTCACACTCACAGTGAGGTGATTAAAAATCAGAAGGGATATTTCAGCTGTGGAGGTTTCCTGTGAGGAGTGAGGGATCCTGCCCCACCCCTGGATCCCCAGCCTGGGACACCAGTGCTAAGAAGAGGAGTCCCCATAACATCTGGCTCTGAAAACCAGTGCGGATTGCATCTGGGTGAGAAGGAAGGCTGCCAGAATCCTCTTGATTCTAGAGGAAAAGTTGTTCCTCTTTAAAGGCCTGCATGTGGCCCTTAAAATCTGTCTCACAAAATCACTCACACTGGACTCCAGTGCAGGGGCATGAGCTTGACAAGAGCCATGGTTAAATGGGAATAAACTGAATTTACTTGCTTCAGGGTGAAGGCTGAGAGACAGGGATCAGGACAGCTCTCTCCAGGAACAGAAGCACTAGCAGGTGCATGTTGAGCCCTCCCCTATGCAGCCAGTAGACTCAAGTAGGTGCCAAATCTGAGCTCTCAATTAACATTGCTAATACTGTTTACCGCATCCTGGTGATGCCCTGAGACACTGCCCCACCAAATTTGTGTGGCTGGCCTTACCGCCTCCAGTGGCTTTTCTATACTAGTGGCCTGCCTTGGGTCACCTTGTGGACTTTCCAAAAATCTATCAAAGGTCCACAAAATCCCAAAAGGCAACATCTATCCATGGCATGACCTGCACCTATTGATAAATAGTCCCAAGCCTGACACAAACAGTGACCAGTCTCAACTTGCATTGTAACTCCCATCAGGGGGCCCCAAGCTTGGCATAAGTTGCAGTCAGTGTTGGCTTGGAGTGGAACTTCAACTGTTAAAGGTCACAACCCCATCAGAAGTAGCAGCTAAGCTCAGCACATTGTGGTAACAACCAAAGGGTCTCAAACTCTGCACCAGTGACAGCCGGACTCAGTTCATGGCATAACCTTTCTGAAGCACTCCCAAGTCAAGCACTAGCAACAGCCAACTGCAGATCACTTTGTAGCACCCACCTGGCAACCCCAAGTTGGGCACAAATGGCATATGACCTTAGTCTGCAGTATAGTCACTCCCCAAAAGCTCCAGAACCAACACACCTGGGGGCCAGCTTCAGAACACACAGGAGCCCCATTCAACTACCTACACAAACATCACAACTGAAAGGTGAACTTGACTGTCACAAGAGCCCTAATAAAGCAACCCCTGCTTTGCTTTGTGGGGGTCAGTCACTGCATTATGGCTTATCTGCTGTAGCCATGACCAAATCTCACTGAGAGTTAGCCTGAGGGCCAATGCCAGCTACTAATGTGGCAACAGCAATCAAAACTCAACTATAAGAGAAAGACATACACAATACAAACAAATGACATTTTTGGAGCCCCTGGCTCAGATAAACAGAGAGACTATGCCACGAGGCCTCACAGTACTTCTATATAAGTGCACTCTGCCAAGACTGGGAGACTTAGCATTCTTTGTACTACATAGAAATGAACTCAGGGAGTCAACCAAAATGAGGAGACAAAGAAATATGTCCCAAATGAAAGAACAGAACAAAACTTCAGAAAAAGAACTAAATGAAATAGAAACAAACAACCTACCAGATGTAAAGTTAAAAGAAAAAATTGGGTACAAGTACTCTCAGAGAACTTAGGGGAAGAATAGATGAACTTTCTGAGAACTTCATCAGAGAGTTAGAAACTATAAAAATAGAATCAGTCAGAAGTGAAGAATACATTAGAGGGAAATAATATCTAATTAAATGAAAAAGAGGATCAAATAAGCAATGTGGAAGACAAGATAGTAAAGAACACCCAACCAGAATGCAAAAAAGCAAAGGAATAAAAAAAATGAGGATGATTTAAGGGACCTCTGGGACAATGTCAAGCATACCAACATTCCCATCACAGTGATACCAGAAGACACAGCAAGGGATTGAAAATTTATTAGAAACAAAACAAACAAGCAAAATGTAACCAGAAACATTGAAATAAAGAACAAACTGACAGTAACCAGAGGGGAGGGAGGAGGGGGATAATGGGGGAAAATGGGGAAGGTTCATCAAGGAACATGTATAAAGGACGCATTGATAAAGCCAAAGGGGGTAGGTTTGAGGGTGGGAGGTAGGGATGGGTGGGGCAGAGGCCATGGTGGGGTAAAAATGGAGACAACTGTACTTGAACAACAATAAAAAAAGAAATAAAGAAAAATTATTAGAAGAAATAATGGGTTAGAACTTCCCTAACCTGGCAAGAGGAATAAACACAAGTCCAGGAAGTGCAGAGAGTGCTAAACAACATGAACCCATGGAGGCCCATACCAAGGCACATCAGAATTAAAATACCAATAAAATACCAAAGGTCAGCCCTGACTGGATGGCTCAGGTGGTTGGGCATTATCCTGAAAACCAAATGATTGCTGGCTCAATTCCTGCTAAAGGCACATGCCTGGGTTGCAGTCCATGTCTCCAGTTGGGAGGCACGTGGGAGACAACCAATTGGTGTTTTTCTCCTTCTCTTTCTGCCTCCCTTCCCCTCTCTCAGATAGATAGATAGATAGATAGATAGATAGATAGATAGATAAATTAATTTTTTAAATGCCAAAGGTTAAAGACAAAGAGAAAATTTTAAAGGTAGTTTTAAAAAAGCAGTGAGTTACATACAGGGCTTTCCCATTAGTTTGTAAGATGATTTTTCAAAAGAAACTTTGCAGATCAGGAAGGAGTGGCAAGAAATATTCAAAATGATGAAAAGCAAACACCTACAACCAAGTCTACTCTATCCAGCAAGGCTATAATTTAGAATTGAAAGAGAGGTAAAGATTTCCCCAGACAAGAAAAACCTAAAAGTGTTTATCACCACTAAAGCAGTTTTACAAGAAATGTTAAAGTAGTTTTTAAGGAGAAAAAAGATTAAAAATATGAGTAAGAAAATTGGACAGGAAAATATTTTCACTAACAAAGGCAAACAGTTCAAGCAGCATATTAACCAACTATGAAGCTCTAATAAAAAGGTTAAAAGCAGAAGTAGGAAGATTATGTATAATAACAATAAGTTAAGGGATACACACAAATGTAGAAAAATAACAAAAACATAAGGTGGAGGGGTAACTAAAAGTTGTAGTGATTTTAGAATGCTTCAGAACTTAACTGACCATCAACTTAAAATAGACTGCTATTAATGTATCTTGGTACATATGAAGCACACAGTAACCACAAACTGAAAAATCCATGATATATTAAAGAAATAAAGAGAAAGGAATACAAACATGACAGTATAGAAAGTCATCAACATAAAATAGAAGAGAGCAAGAGAATAAGAAAGGAACAGAATAATTTCAAAACAGTGAGCAATCAATCACATTCCAATACATATGCAACTGTCAATAATTACTTTAAATGTAAATGGACCAACTACTCCCATCATAGGACATAGGATGGCTGGGTGGATAAGAAACCAAGACTCGTACATATGCTGCCTACAAGAGACCCACTTCCTATTCAAAGACACACACAGATGAGTAAAAGGATATAAAAAGATATTTCATGCCCAGTGGAAATTGGGGAAAAGGCTGGGTTAACAAAACTTATGTCAGAGAAAATAAATTTTAAAACAATTGCTGTAACAAGAGACAAAGAAGGGCATTTCATAATGTCTATAATAATCCAACAAGAGGATATAACTCTCATAATCATATACACATCCAAAATAGGATTACCTAAATATATAAGGCAAATATTGATGGACATAAATGGAGAGATTAATAGTAATACAGTAGTAATGGGGACCTTAACACCCCATTGACATCAATAGATAGATGAGACAGAAATCAACAGAGAAACAATACCCTTAAATGACATATTAAACCAGATGAACTTAATTGATATTTTTAGAACACTTCATCCCACAGCAGCACAATATATATTATTTCAAGTGTCCATGGAATATTTTCCAGAACAGAGCATTTTAGGCCCCCAAAAAAGGTCAAGAAAAAGAAAATCAAGATACTTTGAAACAAATGAAAATGTAGACACAGTAACCCCAAAACTATGAGACACAGACGAAGCAATTGTAAGAGAGAAATTTATAGCAATACAGACCTAACTCAAGAAACTAGAAAAATCTTAAATAATCAATGTAGCCTTATACCTACAGGAACTTCAAGAAGAAGAACAGACAAAGCACAAAGTGGGCAGACGGAAGGAAATAACAAAGATCAGAGCAAAAGTAGACAAAATGCAATAAAAAAAAGAATGAATAAGTGAAACCAAGAACTGGTTCTTTGAAAAGATAAACAAAATTGATAAAACTTTATAGATACTCATCAAGAAAACAGACAGGGCTAAAATTTCAAAAATCTAAAAATAAAGAGAAGTGACAAAGAACACCACAGAAATACAAAGCATTATAACAAAATACTATAAACAAATATATACCAAAAAATTGGATAACCTGGAAGAAATAGATACATTCCTAGGAACATAAAATATCCCAAGGCTGAATCAGGAAGAAATAGAAAATTTGAATAGACCTAATGTACAAACAAAATATAATCAGTAATCAAAAACCTACCATCATCAACAACGAAAACCCTGGAGAAGATGGTTTCACAGTTGAATTTTACAAAACATTCAAACAATAATTACTACCTATCCTTCTGAAACTATTCCAAAAATTGAAGAGAAGGGAAGGCTTTCAAACTCATTTTATGAAGCCAGCATTACGCTGATACCAAAACCAAACATACTAAAAACAAATTATAGGCCAATATCCTTGATGAACACAGATACAAAAATCCTCAACAAAATATTAGTAAACAGAATTCAGCAATACATTAAAAAGATTATCAACCACGATCAAGTGAAATTTATTCCCAGTATTCAAGGCTGATTGAATATTCATGAATTAATTAATGTGATAAGCCACACAAAGAAAATGAAGGATAAAGCTCACATGATCATATCAATAGATACAGAAAAAGCATTTGCCAAATTCCAACATCTTTTATGATAAAAGTTCTCAGCAAGGTGAGGAGGGAATATAACTCAAGATTATAACAACCTCATACAAAATGGTGAAAAGCAGAAAGCTTTCTCTTTGAGATCATGAACTAGACAAGATGTCCACTTTTGCAACTTTTATTTAACATAATATTGGAAATCCTAGCCACAGCAATCAGGTTTAATCAGACTTTTATTTAAAAGTCATCCAAATTGTAAAGAGAGAAGTAAAATTGTCTTTTTTTTGGCAAATGACATGATACTGTATGTAAAGAGAACCCTAATTTTCACCAAAAACTATTAGAATAACTGAATGTAGTAAAGTAGCAGGATACACAATTAATATTCAGAAAATGATTGCATTTCCATACATCCATAATGAACAGAATGAGAAATTATGAAAACAATCTTTATCAAAAGAATAAGACACCAAGAAATAAATTTAACCAAGATAAAACTTTCATTAAACTATATAAATTGATGAAAGGAAATGATGAAGATACAAATAAATAAAAAGCTATATAAGGCTCATGGATAAGAAGGATTGACTTGGTTAAAATTCTCATACAACCCAAGTAATCTCCAGATTTAATACAATCTCTATTAAAATGCTAGTGGCATTTTTTTGTTGTTTTTAAAATAGACTTTATTTGGTGGAGTAGTTTTAGGTCCACAGCAAAACTGAGGAAGAGTATACTGAGATTTCCCATACACCCCACACCCTCACACATACAAAGCTTCCCTCATTGTCAGCATCTCCCACCAGAGTGATATATTTGTTACAATTGATGAACCTGCAAGGACACATCGTTATCACCCAAAGCCCGTAGTTCACATTAGGGTTCACTCTTGGCGTTGCACATTCTATGGGTTTGGACAAATGTATAATGACATGTATCTGTGATTACAGTATCATACAGTGTAGTTTCAGTGCTGTAAACATCCTGTGTTTTCCACCTTTTTATTCCTTCTACCCCCTTAATCCCTGGAAACCACTGATATTATAACTGTCTCCACAGTTTTCCTTTTTCCACAATGTCATCTAGTTGGGATCATACAGTATGTAGCCATTTCAGACTAGCTTCCTTCACTTAGAAATATGCATTTATGGTTCCTCATAGCTTGATAAATAAACAGTGGCATTTTTTAAAAAAACTAGGATAAGTAATTAAAAAATTTATATAGAACCACAAAAGACTCAAACTATCCAAAGCAGTCTTAAGAAACAAAAACAAAGTGGAGGTATCACTCTACCTGATATCAGACTATACTGAGGGCTATAGTAATCAAAACAGCACAGTACTGGCATAAAAACTGACTCACAGATCAGTAGGACAGAATAGAGAGCCCAGGATAAACCCATGTCTACATGGTCAATTAATCTATCACAAACAACGCAAGAATATACAATGGGTAAAGAAAGTCTCTTCTATAAATGGTACTGGGAAGTCTGGACAGACACATGCAAAACAATAAAACTGGATCACTTTCTTACACCATATACAAGAATAAACTAAAAATGGATTAAAAACTTAGAAAACTAAATACATTGAAGAGAGGAAATAATGAAGATACAAATAAATAAAAGGTTATACCAGGCTCATGTATAGGAAGGATTAACTTAGTTAAAATTTCCATACTACTGAGGTAATCCACAGATTTGATGCAATCTCTATGAAAATATCAATGGCATTTTTTACAAAACTAGGTCAAATAATTCAAAAACTTATGTAACACTCAAAACCATAAAACCCGAACCTAAACAACAAAACAAAGAAACAAGTAAAATATAACAAAAGACACTGAAATAGAGGACAAGTTGTCAGTGACCAGAGGGGAGAGGGGAGGGAATTTCAGGGGAGAAGGGAAGGGTTTACAGGAACAAATATAGAGGACACATGGACAAAACTAGGGGTGTTGGAAATGGGAGGGAGGAGGGGAGGAATGGGTGGGTGGGCTGGAATGGGAATAAAGGATAGAAACTGTACTGAATAAACTAAAATAAAAAATTAAAAAAAAAAAAGCAGTTGACACCAGAAAACATTCTCTCAATGACTTAAAGATATCCTAGATAAAAGCTGTCTACACCTTCCCTTTTGTTTATTGAGTGCAAAAACTGACCACTTTCCTTTCCACTAACTTTTAAGGAAAATATTCAAATACAGATAAAAATAAAGAATGTAATTTTGAAAAAAAAAAAAACATAAAACCCCTAGAAGAAAACATAGGCAGCAAACTCTTTGACACACTTAGTAATATTTGGAGGGGTGACGGGCAGATATGTTTCCTCAGGTGAGGGAAACAAAGTATAACAGAAACAGTCTGGACTACATCAGTCTGAAAACATTCTGCACAGAGAAGGAAACCATCAACAAAACTAAAAGACAGCCTACTGAATGACAGAAGATATTCACCAATTATATATCCAATAAAGGGCTAATATCTAAAATATATAAAAATACTCATACAACTTAATACTATGGAAAATAATATGGAGTTTTCTTAAAAATTAAAAATAGAACTGTCATATGACCCAGCATTCCACTTTTGGATATAGATAGTATATAATGGCATGGAAATAAATAAAATTACATAGGTGGGAAGGGAGGAAAGATGGGGTAAGAAGGACATTATGGATAGAGACATTAGGAATTTCAATCTATAAATTACAGAGGATTTGCAAAGAGGACTTGCCATTCTAGAGAAGAGAAAAAAGTGAGAAAAAGCCAAAATAAAGACAGTTGTTTCAGGGAGTGGTCAGCTACATCAAATACTACAGATAGGGGGAGTAAATAAACTCAGAGAAGTGACTATTAGGTCTTCCCTTTGAAGGTTATTAGTGACCCTTTGGAAAAATATTGGGACAGATTCAAAATTTTATTACACTGATTAGTGGCAAGTGAAGAAAGAACACAAATTGTAACTCTTTCAAGATGTTAGATTATAAAGGGATGCAAAAAATAGGTCAGCACCTGGACTGGAATAAATTGTTTAAAGGAGCATTTTTTTTTATTTTAGATAAAGACCACATTTTAAAGTTAATGTGCTCCTTTATGACCCATTGAAAAAGAGATATTGGCAATAAGAGACAGAGATAACTGAATGGCAAAAAGCCTTAGGAAGGTGAGAGAGAATGGTAATCAGCATATACAAAGATGGATATTTAATGGGAGGTTTTCTCTATTGTAGTAGACAGGTACATAGAAGAATATGAGAGAGCTAAAGAATGAAAAGGATAAATTGAGAATGCATGATTTGGTTTCAGAATAAAACAAGTGATTTTTATATCACTGATTTTCAGCTTTGTATTTCAATGGGGTTTTTAAATTAGTTTTACAAAGTAAATTTTTTTATTCTAAAACTTTGTGTTGAAAAGCAACTACATCCAAGTGTAATTAGTAGGTTAAATATAAGGTTCCTTCTTTGAGTTAAAGGGTGGTGGGAAAATGGAGACAACCGTATTTGAACATTAATAAAAAATAATAATAAATGAACTTAAAAAATAGGGGAGACAGTACTTAGCAATATGTTTGAGTTTTCTAGAGTTTGATTAGTAAGTCAAACAAATGAAGCAGACTTATTTAACTGAGTGGCTCTCAACCAGGGATGATTTTTTTTTCCATAGGGGACATTTGGCAATGTCAGGACATTGTTTGTTGTCACTGTTGAGTGGAAGGGGGCCTCTACTGGCATCTAATGTGTAGAAGCCACAGAGGCTGCTACACAGCCTATATTAGTTCACATATAACAAAAAATTATCAGGTCAAAGTGTCAATCAAATGGGAAAACATTAATATCAGAACATTTTATATGGTAAATGGTAATGTGGTAAGAAATATGCCTTATAGACTATTTATATGCATGGAAACATTTTTGTACTTACTGGGTGTTAGTCTCCAAATGAATATTGATATTTTAACATTCACAATTAAGATAAATTATAGGTATATAACCTTAGATTTTTTAAAGTTGGTATAATTCACTGTATCCAGGAAGATTTTGTCTTCTGACATTTAATTATTTACCATAAAATTTCTATATCTGTTCTGAACCAGGATTTATTATATATTTTCTAATGAATCATTATACAGATCTTCCAAGATTAGTAGTCAACTTGCTTTACCTTATTTACTTTATACATTATAACTTTTTCCACATAATCTTGGGGAAATTTCATCATTTATTAGGAAAATCACAATTATTTAGCTTGTACTCTGAACATTTTAATGGATGCCTATTAGTGTTAGTAATGGATTAAACTATTCAACTGGTTTCTGTTTCTTTGGTCATCACATCTTCAATCCAGCTTTCACAGTAATTCCAAAATAAAAACTTAAGTGACTGAGTGGCTCTCTGTTTCCAGATAGAATGTTGAAAGACATGAAAGTTCTGTATCCTCAATGAAAATGACAGTAATGACAAAATAATAAATACTATGATAATAGTAATGATAAAATTAAAATAATAACCTCTTTAGGGCTTCTGAAGAGTGCTGGATTCAAAGAAACATTGATTAACTGAATTACAGAGAGAGAAAAGCCAGCCATACATAGATGAACAGAAAGCTGCAGCAGCTGTGATACCTGGGCAAGTGACTAATGTAGGCACAAGTGGGAAAGGAGTGGGCCTTCCATAAATAGACTGCCAAGAGCAGGAAAAACCACTGAGGTTTAATGACTAGCCTATTGAATGGAAATCTGAAATAGGTCTAAACACAAAAATACATGTACAGCTTGCATTTCTTCCATCTAACCCCCACGAATTCCATGAATTTTCCTGAGAAGGTGATGGTGTAAGTGAGGCTGGAAAGCAGAAGGAATTCATGCAGTGCCAAAGTGCTTGCATTTGGGAATTATAGAATTTGTCCCAAGATAAATTAAAGTATCCAAAGCTGCATTCTAACCCTCTCCCTACACAAAAACTAAGATTAAGAATAAGCCCCTTGGCAAAGGGAGTATGGATGCTAAAGTGTTGGACTGAAGAGCAAAGAGAGACTTTCTTAACCTAGTTATAAAGTGAAACAATCTAATTAAAGCCACAGACCAGCCCTACCTCAGTTCAGTACTTTGTAGAATCTGAATAATGAAGTTAGCACTTCTTTTCAACTGACAAAAGAAATGAGAAAAAAAAGTAGATACATACATCTATAAGAAATTTAAAAACATGCAAAGTAGCAGAAAATTGGGGGCGGGGTGAGTCAATCTAAGCTGACCTATAGATGACCCAAGTTCAAATTACCAGACAAAAACTTCTAAATACGTATTATAGGAATTCACAGTAAACAATGGATTAGAATGAGTGAATTGCAGGAGAGAAAATGAAACTGTAAAAAGGAACCAAATAAAAATTCTATAAGTGAAAAATAAAATATCTGAAGTGAAAGTCCACAGTATTGCTTTAACAGTATATTGGACTGCCATGGAAAGTATCATTGAACTTGAATACAGGTCAACAAAAATGACCTAAACAAAAGGAGAGAGGTAAAAAAAAACACGCACACACACAAGTTAAAAGCTAAATGAATGTCAGTAACTTGTGGCTGAATTTTTTTCTGAATTTGGTGACAAATCAAAACTCTAAGATCCAAGCAATTCAGAAAACACTAAACTAGAAAAATACAAAGAACTCATACTTACAACTTCATAGTAAAACTAAAATTAACATGAAAAACAAAATCTTAAAAGTAGTAACTATACACACACACACACAGTAGCAATGGTATGAATAATGAATGATTTCTTATCAGAAATAATTGAAGACAGAAGACAACAGAATCACATCTTTTAAGTACTAGAGAAAAATAACTGTAAATTTAGTATTTTATATATAGCAAAAAATATTTTAAAACAAAGATAAACTTGTCATCAGCAGACCTACACTACCAAAAGTGGTAAAGGAGGTTTTTAAGGCTGAAATAAAATAACACTACATATGTGTGTGTATGTATACATATACATGTATATACTAAGAGTAAAGAACATTAAAAATAATGAAGATGTGGATAATTATAAAAGATTATTTTTTCTTAAAATCTTTAAAAGTTAATTTCAACAAAACAAGCAAACAAAATATAACCAGAGATGTTGAAATAAAGAACAAACTGACAGTAACCAGAGGGGAGGCGGGTGGGGGGTAATAGGGGAAAGAAGGGGAAGCATTTTCAAGGAACATGTATAAAGGACCCATGGACAAAGCCAAAGGGGGAGAGGATTGAGGGTGGGAGGTTGGGGTGGATGGGTGGGGGAGACTGGTGGGGGGAAGATGGAGACAACTGTACTTGAACAACAATTTAAAAAGTCAATTTATGCTTTAAATTAAAAACTAACAATATAACCAGAGACATTGAAATAAAGAACAAACTGACAATAACCAGAGGGGTGGGGGTGAGGAATAATGGGGGAAAAATAGAGGAAAGTCCATCAAGGAATGTGTATAAAGGACACATTGACAAAGCCAAAGGGGGTAGGTTCGAGGGTGGGAGGTGGGGATAGATGGGGGGGGGGGCTGTTGGGGTGAAAATGGAGACAACTGTAGTTGAACAACAATAAGAAAAACTTAATGTATTTGGGGTTTATAAAGAAGAAAAATATATGATAAGAATAACAGGATGGGAGGGAGGTAAACAGGATTATACTGGTGTAAATTTCTCTCATCATAAGAGAAATGATACAATAATAATTAAAGGTAGATTGTGATGAATTATAGATGCATATTATAATCCCTAGAACAACTACTTAAAAAAGAGATGTAGTTAAGTAGCCAAAGAATACTAAAAAATTATTGATTTCTCTCAAAAGAAAGAAAAGAGGAACAGTGATAAAAGAACAGAAGGAACAAACTGAAAACAAATAGGAAGACAATAGACATAAACCTAACTCCATTAATGATTATATTAAATGCAAATAGAACAAACAAAAAAATGGCAAAGACTGTGAGACAGAATGAAAACAAAACAAGTAAAAGTAACTACATACTATTTATGAGAGATGCACTTTAGTTATAAAAACACAAAAATAAATTGAAAATAAAAAGGGGGAAAAGAATTCCATTAAAACACTAATCCCAAGAAAGCTAATGTGGCTGTATAATGAGATGAAGTCAATTTCAAGACAAGGGGGCAGAGAAGTTGTATAAAGTTATAAAAATACAGGTTTATTTGGAAGGCCCAAAAATTCTGTACTGTGTAGACCAACTAAGAAATGTCGAAAATAGATAAAGCAAAAATTGTCAAAACTAAAAAGAAACCAACCAATCTACAATCTTAGGTAGGGAGTCATCATTTTTCTTCAGTAACTGATAGAATAGACATGCAATATTTACAAATACTGAGTCATATTTTATAATGAATTATAAAGGACTGATTTCAAGCAGAATATATTCTCTGATCACAAAATAAATTAAAAACCAATAACAGAACTATATCTTAATATTCACAAACATTTGTCAGTTAAGAATAGCTCATGCTTACAAAAGAAATCATAAGGAAAATTCTAAAGTATTTTTAATTGAGTGAAAGTATAAATAATAAATACCAAAATTGATGAGATGTTGCTAAAGTAGTGCTTAAAGGAAAATTTAGAACATCAGATGCTTATGTTACAAAAATAGATCTCAATTTAATACATCTAAACTTCTTTCTTAAGACACTAAAAGAAGAATATAACCAAAGTAAACAGCAAAAAGGAAATATAAATGAAAAACCAGTGAAATAGAAAGCAAACATTACAGTAGACCTACAAAATGACGAAATATTCTTCCAAAGGTATACCTTATATCCTAGGTATGTACTAGTGCATCCTATCTAGCAAGACTGGTCAAGAAATAAGAAAAAAACATAACCAATACCAGGAATGAAAAAGGGAGCATCACTATGGATTCTACAGACATTAAAAAAATAAAGTAAGTTTATGAACAACTATATGCCTATAAATTGACAATATAGATGAAATCAGGATTTCTTAAAAGAAAAAATTACAAAAACTGACATTAAGCACATGGGAAAATATAAATAGCCTTCTTTCAAAAATTTTTTCAATTTAAAATTAAATACCCAGAGAAAAGAAAATTGCAGGACTCAAATGTCTTTGCTGATTACTTCTATCACACATTTAAGGAAGAAAAAAACAGGGGAAAGAAGGGGAAGGGGCAAGCAAAGGAACACAAGTAGAGGACTCATGGGCATGGACAGTGTCGGGGGGATTGACTGTTTGAGTGGGTAGGATGAGGTAGGAGTGAGCAATGGAGAAAAAGGTGGGACAACTGTAACTGAATAACAATAAGTTAAAAAAATATAAAACACTAATCCTATACAAACAATTTCTATGAAATAGAAACAAGAAGGAATTCTTCCTAACTGATTATCTGAGGCCAGCACAATGTTGAAAACCAAAACTTGTCAAAGATTGTAACATAAAAGTACAGGCCAGTCTCAATCATGAACATAGATGCAAAATTCATAAATAGAATATTAGCAAATGGAAGACAGACATATATAAGAATGATAACCAATTATAACCAAGGTAGATTTATTCCAGAAATATGAATTTAATATTTGAATATCAATCCGTGAAAAATGTCTATTTAACATAATAAAGGAGAAAATAATATGATCGTCTCAATACAGTCATGCACTGCATAACCACATTTTGATCAATGACCACATATTCAACAATGGTATACCATGTATCTTAAGTATGTACTAGTTTATCCTATTTAGATTTGTATAAGTGCACTCTATTATGTTCACATGACAAAAGTGCCTAGCGACACATTTCTCAGAACATATCCTTGTAATTGTGACATATGACTACATGCAAAAAAATTATCATAATTTGACATGTATTTATGATTTTAAAAATCCTGAGAAAACCAGGAATAGAATAATATTTCCTCAACTGAATAAAGTCCATCAATGAAAAACCTACAAATAACATCATACTTGATTGTGAAATTCTGACTGTTTCTCTACTAAAATTGGTAACAAGAAAATGATATCCAGCCTCATCAACTTTGGTACTGTACTTAATAAATGAGTAAGGGCAAAAAGCAAAATTAAATATAATCTGCCTAAAGATTAGATAGAAAATATTAAAGCTCCTTTTATTTGCCAATGATATTATGGTATATGTAGGAAATTCAAAGGAATCTACAAAAAAATTACAAAAACAATATGTGAACTTAGCAACATTGAAGAATACTAGTTAGTATTAAAAAAATCAATCATATTTTTATATAGTAGCAACAAAACAATTAAGAACTTATAACCAAGATAGATTTCCAGATGGCAACCTGACAGCACCATGGAAACATTCTCCAGAGAAAAAGCATAATGGGTGAAAGCTATGTTTTTTAATTAAATTTATTGAATGTGGGAGGTGGAGGTGGGTAGGGGACAGGAGAGTAATAGGGAAAAATGAGGACACCTAATTGAACAACAATAAAATTTTTTTTTAAATAAAGTCAGTTATAAAGGGAGACATTCATGCAATGTGTAACTTCTAAGAGTCTAAACAATAAAAAAATCATTGAGGTGAGTTTGGTTAGTAAGATTATGTATATTTCAAATATACATTTCTATGATATATAATCTATATATTGCATTGTGTGCCTACCACCCAAAATCAAATCATCTTTCATTACCATTTATTTGGCCCCCTTTACCCTCTACTAGCTCTAACCCCCTTCCCTCTGGTAAGTACCATACTGTTGTCTGTGTCTATGAATTTCAGTTTTAAAAAAAATGATCACTTATATTCTCTTAAAAGTGTTCCTAAGAGGGTAAAGAAAATGAAGAAACATTTATTTTTAAAATCCACTGAAACTTGGTAAAAAGTGAGAGTCTATGGCACTAAGCCACAATTTGCTCTATACTTCTCCTGCATTCAGCTTGCCAGCATTTCTCATTCCCTTCAACTAAGTTGAAAAGGTCAGACTCCTGGAGAGTGTGGCCAAGAGGTTAGAGGGTCCCTTCTCCTGCCAATCCCCCACTCATAGGACAGAAGGTCTACTCCTGCCATAGCAAATCAAAAATAGATACCCTGATTGCTCCCACCCTTGCTTGCTCAGAGGGCAGAGGTTTCATGCCAGAAAAGTACAGCTGAGACCAGAGGTTTCCATCCACCCCTGCTAGGGCCCAGACTAGTGGGTCAGCAGTTTTGCCCAGAGGAAAGAGGCAGTCTATAAGAACAACAAACTCTGAATCTCTCCCCTAAAGGAGTTAGCTTTATTAAAAAAAACACTTTAGGGAAGTTCAGGCCTAAGGATACCCTCAAAACTAATGAAGTATTGGTAGAAATCAAATGAGACTGATAGCTTCTCTTAATTAAAAGCAACAAGCAGACCACAGTTGAGCTGGTTCACTAGAGAGAACCAAGACACCGAGAGAACCAAGATATAGCTAAGACTCCTTCGGGGATTTGAACAAACCTCAGAGATAGGCTCCACATTTAATTGGATTAGAATGTTGAGTAATATACATCCCAGGGAATTGTCAAAAACAGTAGAGCAATCACCTGGCTGTGATTATGGTACCTAATGCTAGATTCACATTGCTATCATCAGAGACTGACAACAGAGTGATCAGGGAAAGAAACAAAGAGAACTCTGTTACAACCATTGTCATCCCAGGGTGACTATATTTACACTGAAGGTTTACCCTCTGAGAAGGTCTTCTAAGTCTTCACAATGTAATGGAAATAACCCTCACTAAAATAGTCTAGTCAAGTTACTAAAAAAGTAAATAAGCAAACAACAAAAACCAGAGAAGGGTATGGGAAACTGTTATCAGTATCTAGAATTGCTATATCAATATCCAGAATTGCCAAAATGTCCGGTTAGTGACTGATTATAATGAGACATGCAAATAAACAGAAAAGTGTGACCCATTCACATGAAAAAATAAGACAACAGAACTTTCCTTTGAGAGAACCTGGATATTGGCTTTAGCAATGACTTCCTGGCAGCTATTAAAAATATGTTTTAAAAAAAAACCCACATCATGCTTAAAAATGTAAGAGACACCAAGATGATAGTGTCTCTTCAGATAGAGAATAACAACAAAGAAATGGGAGTTATAAAAAGAACCAAATGGAACTATATTACATGATACATCAGAATTAACTCAA
Organism: Trachops cirrhosus; assembly: GCA_028533065.1. Classification (NCBI taxonomy): domain Eukaryota; kingdom Metazoa; phylum Chordata; class Mammalia; order Chiroptera; family Phyllostomidae; genus Trachops; species Trachops cirrhosus. The sequence continues at coordinate 101,433,009 of CM052539.1, read as the reverse complement.
ATGAATTGAGACTTGAACATAAGACTTGAAACCATAAAAATCCTAGAAAAGAAAAACATAGGCAGTAAGTTCCCCAGCATGTGTGTTTATGATGATTTTGGGGAGGGGGGAACTGACATTAAAAGCAAAGGGAAAAAAATAAAAATAAATGAGTAGGACAACATCAAACTAAAAAACTTCCCATACAGGAAAGGAAACAATCAATAAAATGAAAAAAAAAATGTATTGAATGAGGAAAAATATTTGAAAATCATATCTGATAAGGGGTTAATATACAAAATATATAAAGAACTCTTACAACTCAATAGCAAAAATGTTAATTTGATTTTTAAATTATTTTCATTGTTATTCTATTACAGTTGTTCCAATTTTTCCCTCTTTACCCTCTTCCACCCATTCCACCCCAGGTTCCCATAGTCAATTCCTAGGTCGTTGTCCATTGTGATGGGTCATTATACATGTTTTCTGTCTAGTTCCTAGCTCCTCCTTCCACCACCCTGCCCTTCCACTCCCTCTGGTCACTCCAAGTCCACTCCATGTTTCCATGCCTGTGGTTCTATTTTTTTCATTAGTTTATTTTGTTCATTAGAATTCTCTTATAGGTGAGATCATATGGTATTTGTCTTTCACTGCCTGACTTATTTCACTTAGCATAATACTGTTCAGTTCCATACATGCTGTGATGAAAGGTAGGAGTTCCTTCTTTCCTTCTGCTACATAGTATTCCATTGTCTAAATGTACCACAATTTTTAATCCACTCATTTACTGATGGGCGCTTATACTGTTTCTACCACTTGGCTATTATAAATGCACCTCTATGAACATAAGGGTCCATAAATTATTTAATTTGAATTTTAAAAAGGCAGATGATCTGAATAGACATTGTCTCCTAAGAAGACATACCAATAGCTGACAGGTACGTGAAAAGATGCTCAATATCACTAATCATCAGTGAAATACAAATAAAAACCACAATGAGAAACCACCTCACATCTGTTAAAATGGCTATTATCAAAAAGATACAATATAACAAATGGTGTTGAGGATGTAAAAAAAAAAGGGGAACTCTTTTGCACTGTTGATATGAGTGTAGATTGGTGCAGACACTATAGAAAACAGAATGGGGTTCCTCAAAAAATTAAAAATAAAACTACCACATGATTCAGCAATTGCACTTTTGGGTATCTATCCAAAAAAACAACACTAACTCAAAAAGATATATGCATGCCTATTCACTCTCCTATCTTATAATAATTTAAATCTCTTTACACCCTTATGAATACTAGCTCATTTGCTGTTGATAGTGGGATTGCTAGTGGGAGTTATTTTTGCAGGTGTAGGTTTGTTTCCTGGGCTTTGTGGTTTTGTTCTGGCAGCAGCATACACAATATACGAGATATGGTAGGTGGAATGACCCTCACTTAACCAGCTGGAGGAAAGGACCTACCAAAGAATGACTCAACAAGATCAAAACACAGTTACATCCAGAGAGCCAACATAAGTGACCTAAAGGGCATCCCAAGAGCATCAGCTTCAAGAGATCAAGGAGACTGCACCATTAAATTGCACAGTTCTCCTACCATAGAAGTTCACACCACAAAGACAGGGAGTCAAAACAGATCAATTTAAGAAGCAGAAGCTAACAAGAAGAGTCTCCCAAAAAATAGGAAAACAAAGAAACAACCCTGAATCAAAAAGAAAGGAGGAATCCCCAGAAACAGTGCTAAATGAAATACTAGCAAGTAAACTATCAGATACTGAGTTCAAAACATGGTTATAAGAAAGCTCACCGTGCTCAGTGAGAATAACAAAAGACTACAGGCAAGCCACAAGGAACTTACTGTGAACTACATCAGCATGAAAAAAGACATAGAAACTATTAACAAGAACCAGGAGAAAATGAAGAATACAATTTATGAATTGAAGAACACAGAAGGAACCAAAAGCAGGCCAGATGAAGCAGATGATCGAATCAGTGAGCTGGAGGGCAAGATAGAAAAAAAATTCCCACAAGTAGCAACAAAAGGAAAAAAGATTCAAAAAGAATGAAGAGGGGTTAAGGGAACTTCAGGACAACATGAAATGTAATAATATTCATATAATAGGGATACCACAAGGATAAGAAGAGGAATTAGGGATAGAAAACCTGTTTGAAAAAGTAATGATGGAAAAACTTGATGAGAGAAAAAGTCATATAACTCCAGGAAGACTGAGGGTCCCAATCAAGAGGAACCCAAAGAAGCCCACTCCAAGACACATCATAGTTAAAATGGCAAAATGCAAAGACAAAAAGAGAATCTTAAAGGTGGCAAGGGACAAACCAGAAGTAACATACAAAGGAGATCCAATGAGTCTAGCAAATGACTTCTCAACAGAAAAACTACAAGCCACAAAGGAATGGCAAGAAATATTCCAGGTAATGAAAAGCAAAGGCCTGCAACCAAGACGACTCTACCAAGCAAGGCTCTCCTTTAAAATGGAAGGCAAAATAAGGAGTTTCCTAGAAAAAGAAGGCTAAAGGTATAACCTTCACCAAACCAGCACTACAAGATATCCTAAAGGGACCATTTTAAGATGAAGAAAAAGAGTGAGAGAGAGAAGAACGCAGGTACAAAGGGGGAAAATGTCAATGAATAAGTACCTATAAATAATAGCCTTAAATATAAATGGAGTTAATGCTCCAATCAAAAGACATAAGATAGCTGAATGGATAAGAAAACATGACCCTCATATATGCTGCCTACAAGAGACCCACCTCAGAGCAAAAGACCTACACAGACTAAAAGTGAAGTGTTGGAAAAATATATTCCAAACAAATGGACAGGAAAAAAAAAGCAAGGGTAGCAATACTTATATCAGACAAAATAGACTTCAAAACAAAGGCCATATAAAAAGGGACACAGAAAGACACTGCATAAGTGTCTTCATATGACACATATTCAAGGAGAGAGAATCCATCAAGAAGATATAAACATTATAAATATACATGCACCCAACATAGGAGGACCCAAATATATAAGGAAAATATTGGAGGACTTCAAGAAAGATATAGAGAACAACACACTTATACTAGGGGATTTTAACACTCCACTGTCAACAATGGATATAACTTCCAAACAAAATACCAACAAGGATATAGAGTCACTGAACAGCACACTAGATCAAATGAACTTAACTGATATATATAGAATCTTTCATCACAAAGAAGCAAAATACACATTCTTTTCAAATGCATATGAAACATTTTCAAAACTACACCGCATGATAGGACACAAAACAAGACTCAACAAATTTGAGAAAACTGAAAACTTAACCAAGCTTTTTATTGGACCACAGGGCCTGAATCTAGAAACCAACTTCAAGGAAAAAATATGAAAACATTCAAATTCATGGAGACTGAACAGCATACTATTAAACAATGAATAGGTTAATAATGAGATCAAAGAAGAAATCTAAAAGTTTCTGGGAACAAATGAAAATGAATACACAACAGTCCAAAACCTATAGGACATAGTGAAGGTAGTCGAGAGAGGGGAATTCATAGCAACACAGGCCTACCTAAAAAAGATAGAACATTTCAAATAAACAACCTAACCCTGTATCTACAAGAACTGGAGAAACAACAACAAAGTCCAGAGCAAATAGAAGGAAGGAAATAATCAAAATCAGAGAGAATTAAATGACATAGGGACTAAAAGAACAGTTCAAAGGATCAATATATCCAAGAGCTGATTCTTTGAAAGGATAAACAAATTCGACAAGCCTTTAACCGGACTCATCAAGAGAGAGGACTGAAATAAATAAAATCAAAAGTGAAAGAGGAGAAATTACAACTGACACCACAGAAATACAAAGGATTGTAAGAAAGTACTACAAAGAACTATATGCCAAGAATTCAAAAACCTGGCTGAAATGGGCAAATTTCTAGAAACATATAATCTTCCAAAACTGATAAAGAATAAGCAGAAAGCCTGAAGAGACTGATAACTGCTAGTGAAAATGACACAAATTAAAAAATTCCCAGCACACAGAAGCCCAGGCCCAGAAGGTTTCACAGGACAGTTTTACAAAACATTTAAGAAAGAGCTAACCCCTATCCTTCTCAGACTATTCCAAAAAGCTCAAGAAGAGGGAAAACTCCCAAACTCTTTTCATGAGATCAGCATCCTCCTAATCGCAAAACCAACTAAAGACACAACAAAGACAAAAACCACAGGCCAATATCACTGATGAACACAGATGCTAAAATCCTTAACAAAATATTGGCAAACCGAATCCAGCAATACATTAAAAAAATTGTACACCCTGATCAAGTGGGATTCACCCCAGGGATGCAAGGATGGCACAACATTCTCAAATCAATAAATGTAATACATCACATAAACAAAGGAAAGACAAAAACACATGATCACATCAATAGATGCAGAAGAAGCATTTGGTACAGTACCCATTTATAATAAAAGAACTCAGCAAAGTGAGAGTAGAGGGGGCATATGTCAACATAATAAAGGCCATATATGAGAAACCTACAGCCAACATCATACTCAACAGGCAAAAACTAAAAGCTTTCTCACTAAGATCAGGAATAAGACAAGTATGTCCACTTTTACCACTTCTATTCAACATAGTATTGGAAGTCCTACCCACAGAAATTGGACAAGAAGAAGAAATAAAAGGCATCCAAATTAGAAAGGAGGAAGTAAAGCTGTCACTGTTTGCAGATGACATGATAGTGTACATAGAAAACCCTATAGACTCCACAAAAAAAACTACTTGATCCTAATATGTGAATTTGGCAAGACAGCAAGATGCAAAGTCAATGTCCAGAAATCAAAGGCATTCTATACACCAACAACTAAATATCAGAAACAGAAGTCAGGAAAAAATCCCATTTGATATAGCAACAAGAAAAATAAAGTACCTTAGAATAAACATAACCAAGGAGGTAAAAGACCTGTACTCAGAAAACTACACAAAACTGAAGAAAGAAATTAAGGGAGACACAAATAAATGGAAGCATATACCATGTTCGTGAATTGGAAGAATTAACATGATCAAAATGTCCCTACTTCCCAGAGCAATTTATAGATTCAACACAATCCCTATTAAAATGCCAATAGCATACCTCACAGATCTAGAACAAACTGTTCAAACATTTAGATACAACTATAAATGACCCCAAATAGCCACAGCAATTTTGAGAAAGAAAAACAAAGCAGGAGGGATCACAATACCTGATGCCAAACTATATTACAAGGCCACAGTAATCAAAACAGTCTGGTATTGGCATAAGAACAGATACATAGATCAATGGAACAGAATAGGTTCCATTACATAGGTTTTTACAAAACCCAGAAATAAACCCATGTCTCTATAGGCAATTAATATTTTTTTAAAATTTTGTATTTTAGTTTATTCAGTACAGTTTCTATCCTTTATTCCCATTCAAGCCCACCCACCCATCCCTCCCCTCCTCCCTCCCATTTCCAATCCCCCTAGTTTTGTCCATGTGTCCTCTATATTTGTTCCTGTAAACCCTTCCCTTCTCCCCTGAAATTGCCCTGAAATTCCCTCCCTTCTCCCCTCTGGTCACTGACAACCTGTCCTCTATTTCAGTGTCTTTTGTTATATTTTACTTGTTTCTTTGTTTTGTTGTCTAGGTTCCTGTTAAAGGCGAGATCATATAGTATTTGTCTTTCAATGCAATTAATATTTAACAAAAGGGGGAAGATGTATGAAATGGAGTAAAAATAACCTCTTCAACAAATGGTGTCAGGATATCAGGACAGCTACTTGCAGACAATTAAACTCGACCACCAACTTATACCATACACAAAAATAAACTCAAGATGGATAAAAGACTTAAATATAAGTTGTGAAGCCATAGAAGTCCTAGAGGAGATCATAGGCAGGAAAATCTCAGATATTCCATGTAGCAATATTTTCACCAATATACCCCCTAGAACAAGGGACATAAAGGAAAATAAATAAATGGTACTTCATCAAAATAAAAATCTTCTGCATGACTAAAGAAAACATTAGCAAAATGAGGAAGGAACCAACCATATGGCAAAACATATTCCCAAATGATACATCAGACAAGGGTTTGATCTCCAAAATATATAAAGAACTCATACAACTCCACTCCAGGAAGACAAACAATGCAATTAAAAAATGGGCAAAGGACCTGAACAGGCACTTCTCCAAGGAGGACATACGGAGGGCCCAGGGACATATGAAAAGATGCTCAGCATCACTAGCCATGAGAGAGATGCAAATTGAAACCACAATGAGATGCCACTTCACCCTGGTCAGAATGGCCATCATAAACAAATCAACAAACAAGTGCTAGAGAGGTTGTCAAGAAAAGGGAACCCTAGTACACTGTTGGTGGGAATGCAGACTGGTGTAGCTACTGTGGAAAACAGTATGGAATTTCCTAAAAAAAAAACTAAAATTGAACTACCTTTTGACCCAGCAATGCCACTGCTCCAATTATACCCTAAGAATCCTAAAACACCAATTCAGAATAACCTACATACCCCAGTGTTCCCAGCAGCACTATTTACAAAAGCCAAGTGCTGGAAATAGCCTAAGTGCCCATCAGTAAATGAGTGGATTAAAAAAGTGTGGTATATTTACACAATGGAATACTACAAAGCAGAAAGAAAGAAGGAACTCCTACGCTTTGTGACAGCATGCATGGAACTGGAGAGTATTAGACTAAGTGAAATAAGCCAGGCAGTGAAAGACAAATACCATATGACCTCACCTATAAGTGGAATCTATTCAACAACAACAACAAAGCAAAATAGAGCCAGAGACATGGAAACAAAGAACAAACTCACAGGGACCAGAAGGGACAGGGCGGGTGGGTAACAGGGGAAAGAAGAGGAAGGGTCAAGTCAAGGATCATGTATAAAGGGCTCATGGATAAAGACAATGGGGGTGGGGTTGGCCAGGGGAGCATTTAATTTTGGAGGTGCAGGGTGGATAGGGCAGGGGAGAATTACATAATGGGGGGAAACTGGGGACAACTGTAACTGAACAACAATAAAAAAAATTAAGCCAGCCCTGGCTGATGTGGCTCAGTGGATTGAGTGCTGGCCTGTGAACCAAAGGGTCATGGGTTTGATCCTTCTCAGGCCACATGCCTGGGTTGCAGTCCAGGTCTGTGGTGGGAGGTGTACAAGAAGCAACCACACATTGATGTTTCTCTCTCTCTTTTTCCTTCCTTTCTCCTCTGTAGAAATAAATAAAATCTTTTTAAAAATTTTTAAAAACTAGGCAGTAAATGACAAATACCTTATGATCTCACCTATAAGTGGAACCTAATTAACAATGTAAACAAGCAAGCAAAATAGAACCAGAGACATGTAAATAGAGAACAAACTGACAGTGACCGCAGGGGAGGGTGGAAGAAAATAATGGGGGAAAGAAGGGGAAGGGTCAAGAAATGTGTATAAAGGACCCATGAATAAAGACAACAGGGGTGGGGGGAGAATTGAATGTGGGAGGTCAGGATGGGTAGGGTTGGGGAGAGTATTGGGGAGGGAAATGGGGATAACTGTAATTTAACAGCATATTTTTTTTCATTAAAAAAATCTGTTAACAAATAATGATAGAACAACTGGGCCAATGTGTAGGGAAAAAATGGACCTCATCTCTACCTCACACCATGATCCAAAATTGAGATGAATTATATCCTAAAAAATGAAATCTAAAATTAAAATTGTTTTTGAGAAAAACAAAGAAGAATATCTTTATGACCACGAGGTAGGCAATGATTACTTACACAGGAATCAAAAAAATAATAATCACAATAAAAATTTAATAAATTGTTTTTCAAGTAAATTAATCTTCTGCTCACCAAAAGACATTTCATTTTCCTTTTTATTTTATTTTTTACTTATTGTTCAATTACAGTTGCCCTGCCTTTTCCCATTGTTCTCCCCTGCCCTATACCCCACACTCCCAAAATGAAAAGTCACATACTGAAAGAAAAATATTCACAATATCTACTTCTGACAAAAGACTTAACAAAACATAAGAATTCAATTCATGCTTTGGTGTACTAACTTCGTTCTGTAACCTTAAATAAATAGCTTAAAACTCTTTTTTTCTTTTTTTAACATTTTTTATTGTTCTTCAAGTGCAGTTTTCTTTTGTTTCCCCCCACCCCTCCCCACAACCCCACCCCACCCCTCCCCATCTCCCTCCTCTATTCCCACTCCACCTTGTTATTGTCCATGTGTCCTTTATAATAGTTCCTGCAAACCCTTCCCCCTTTTCCCTTATAATCCCCTCCCCTCTCCCGTCTCTCTCCTCACTGTCAGCCTGTTCTCAATTTCAGTGTCTTCAGTTATATTTTGCTTGCTTGTTCGTTTTGTTGATTGCTTCTCGGCCTTTTGACTAAGATCAAGTGTACTATCTGTTCTTACAGTTTAAAACTCTTTAAACATACTTTTCTTACCTATAAAACATAAGGGTTAGGTAGAGTATTACAATGCTCCTTTTCTAAAATTCTGTGATTTTTTTGAACCTACAGCAGGTTTATCGGTACAAATTATATAAAGGGGATGGTGGAAAGGAATATGAACAAAGATGGTTTGGTAATTGAAAATAATGCTTAAGTACCTCTGGATATGGGAATTTACATTAAAGTAGAAACTCAGAATATTTACTTACAAAGAAAAAATATGCAAGACCCTCCAACAATGATAAGAAAACCATAGTTAAGGGTATTTTATGAATGCCATAGGAAGGCAGAATGGCAGACAGTGAGAATTACAAAATGTTTACTAATCTAGTGTGCCTATCCTTGTATTTGTCAGGAAAGTAACAACAGAAAATAAGAAATACTAATAGTGTCAACAATAGAAATAAAGTTAAAAACAATAAATACTAAAAATAAAAATGTAGTGCTTATTATAAGTAATTTGATACCATTGAACAAAGCACATAGTATACACTACACAATACTGCATTTTATAAGTATAATACTTAAAATTGTAGCATCTCCTTAAAGGTCTTTTTAAAAGTCAATAACCATTTCTCTTGAAAGTGCAAGCTTTGATTTGGTCTTTAAAAAAAACCTAATTTGTTTTATTCTTGATCTGTTTTCAGATGAAGCCACATTATTTAGTAAAATAAGTATTTCATATGGAAAAATATTTCATATTTTTTCATATGAAAAAAATTTTAAAGGGTTTATACTTTTCACCATCATGTTCAATTACCCTTTGGTATATCAACTAGTTATTGCTCCTTATTTTTTTCAGTATCACTTGTTAAAATAGAGGGATGGGGAGTAAAAGAATGGATGAAAAGGTAAAGGAAATATAGTCAATATTAGTGATCTTACTTTGCAGGGTTAACAGATGGTTACTAGACTTAGTGTGGTGATCACATTGTAAAAATATATAAATGTCAATCACTATGTCATACACCTGAAACATATATCTTATGCCAACTATATTTTAACTTAAAAAGATTAGCACAAATTGTAATAATATGAGCATAGGAAAGTAGTTTTCACAGGTTAAAAAAAAACCCTTGTAAAACTTATAGGAATTAAGGAATAAGAATTATCTACAAAGTGTTAGCAAAATGTATTCATTTTTTGTCATTTTATATTCAGGTTTAACTGAGTTGAATGACAGTCCAGTTCCCCTGGAACTTGAGCGCTGCAAGTCTCCCACTTCAGGTAAACAACAGTGCTATTTTTCAGGCTTCTGGTAACCCACTGTCCTAATCTACTGCTTTATTTTCTTAATTCTTATACTGTAAAATTTTTATTTTAATAAAGGGCTAATTCTATTTCTGCAATTTAACTATAAGCAAAAAATTTTTTCAATTTGATTCCAAAATCAATTAGAAATATGTCTTTGAAAATATTTTTGGCCTCTTAAAAATTAAAATCAGAGGTATGAGTGCAATGCTTTTAAAGACATTTTAAAGAAAGCTTGTTCAGCAAGTATGTTAATAATTTTAAGTAATTATTGAAAACTTATTGGAAGCTAGAACTGAGTTAGTGGGAAATATATGCCACAAATGCAGTAGCATGTGATACTATCCCTTTGGACTGTAGTTTGGAGGCATGTATATTCATTGATGAAAAAAAAAAACATGTAATGAAGTATGTTGGAAGTAAAACATCAGGAGAAAGTATGAGGCCATTAAAATGTATTTTAAAATGTAAGTATAAAGATTCCTAGGGATAAATCTTTTAAATATGTAAAGAAAATGTTAACAGTACAAATTATTGAGTAGTGAAATTATTAATGGTTTGCATGTTTTTCTAATTTTTATTTATGTGTCTTTTCTATAATGAATGTATAGCAATGTGTAAATTTCTAAGCCCCCCAAATATTAGGGATATCTTTGATATTAAACTGTAAATCTGTTTTCACAGAATATAAAAGAACTTTTTTAATTTAAATTATTTTTAATTTCATACAAATGTATAAACATTTAATAATGTCTTTTTATTTTTTATTAAATACTTTTTAATTTTATTGTTGTTCAAGTACAGTTTTCTGTGTTTTCCCCCCAGCTCTCCACGCCACCCAGCCATCCCCACTTTTCTCCCACTTTCACCCACCCCTTTTTTTTGTCCATGTGTCCTTTATAGTTGTTCCTGTAAACCCTTCACCCTTTCCCCCACATTATCCCCTCCCATCTCCCCTCTGGTTACTGTCAGTTTGTTCTTAATTTCAATGTCTTGTGTTATATTTTGCTTGCTTGTTTGCTTTGTTGATTAGGTTCCAGTTAAAGGTGAGATCATATGGTATTTGTCTTTCACCAAGTGGCTTATTTCACTTAGCATAATGTTCTCCAGTTTCATCCATGCTGTTGCAAAGGGTAGGAGCTCCTTCATTCCTTCTGCTGTGTAGAATTCAGTTGTGTAAATGTACCATAGTTTTTTGATCCATTCAATAATGTCTTTGTAAGGCAATAATTTTTCTCCTTTTTATTGAAGTTATTGACCTTTAGATATTTATTTAGAATTATGACATCTTCAATTTACTTCATCCCTTATTGTTTTCCTCTTCACATTCAAGTTCAGGTTCCATTTGGAATATATTCTGTGTATGATGTGAGGAAGGAATCAAGGTTCCTTCCATTTAGTTATCCAGTTGATAAACACTATTTATGGGAAAACTATAATTTCTCCTGCTGCACCAAAGTGAATTTTTGCCACAAATTAGTGTACTTTACTATTTGTGTGTGTGTGTTTCTAGGTGATGTTCTATCTCATTGGCATGTTCATCTGCCATTTATCCAATTCCACTCTATTTTACCTGCTATAGCTTTAGAGTATTGTTGATAGTATAGGTTCTCTAATTTTGTTTTTGTGATTCTTTTCCAAGAATATTATAACTATTCTCAGTCTTTTGCGTCAAATTGTTCAGTTTGCACACAAATATGCTTGGGTAGTGATTACTGTTTCATTGGATCTATAGATTAATTGTGGAGAATTAACATATTCAATAATATTGAATTTTCCATTTGGTATCTCTCCATTTATATGTGTTTCCTTTACTCTCAGAAATATTTTTAATCATCTTTTTAGAGGTCTTGCATACCTTTCACTGGATTTATTCCTTTATGTTCAATTTTTTGGGGGGAGATAAATTATAGAATTTTTAATCAATGAAACACTATACTGCAATAGAAAATAATTACAGGTAGCCCCATTAACATGGGGCTATATACTTTTTTAAAAGTATAAAACTCACCAAAACTACTTTTTCTATTGTTTGTAGCTAGAATATAAAGTACAATTAATTCTTATGTTAAACTTGTATCCAGAAAACTTGATAAATTTATTTAATTCCAATAATTTATAAATTCTTTTGAATTACCTGTATATCCAATCATGCCCCTCTGTTAAAACATCACTTCTGTTTCTTCTAAGGAAGGAAATTATCTAGGACCTCAGTACAAAGTTGAATAGATGTGTTAGCAGGCCCTTTTCCTTATTCCCAATCTCAGAGATAAGTCTTTCAGTATTTCATAATTATGGTAATTGCTGTACGTTTCTAGTAACATCCTGCATTTAGCCATCTTGCCTATGATGTTTCTTCTTTTATTAATGTTAGAGCAGCTCTGGAAACACTATCACTTTTTTTTTTGGCAGACTGAGAGAACTTGACATACAATCAACTAGATTGCTTCAAAGCAGGAAGGTTTTGAATACATTTGTATTCTGTTATTTGGGACAGCGATGATTGACTGTGATAAAATTCATTTATCACTTCAGTGACTTATTTGAGACTGGTCTACTGGCCAGTCCTGTTCTTCTTTGGTAGCAATTTTAAAATATAAGTAATTATAATTGAGGAATAAGAGATTATTTCTTTTAACAGGTTTTCAATCATTATATATTTGTTAAAATATGTAAAGTTTTTTTTCTGGGGAAAGTGCTAACAGTTTAATTTATCATAAGAATATTGGACAACTGTACTTGAACAACAATAAAAAAGAATATTGGAAATAATATTTGCTTGTTTAATTCATTTGCCATGAAAAAGAAAAATAAGTAATTGTGGGTACTGAGGGGTCTTTTTAAGCCCACAAAGGAGAATGTGTTTAATACTATTTCCAGCAGTCTACTACTATTTCCAGCATACCATAGCAACAAATATACATAAAACTACATTCTACAGTCTCTTGCTGTTGTTATAGGAATTGCTGCATCTGATCTAGCTTGTCAGGAAAGGCATAGTTAGGATAAATGCAGACTTTTTAAGTCCAATCTCATAAAACTAAAATGTAACCATGAAAAAAGTAAATTTAAGACTTTATCAATAAAGTTTTATTCATACAACTCATGAAGCTTATTGCTAGAGGTCGAAAAGAATGAAAATATAAATTGAATTGTTTAGATAACTTATGAATGACAGGATCAATATATTATTAAGAGAAACTAGAATATTTGTAATACATTCTAATTTTTGAAAAATTAAGAAACGCAGCCATGCCACCTAACAAGTCAGTTCATTAGGTCTGATGAAAAATGGCAATTTTATGCTTGTATCTGGGTATATCTCCCCTTTTTATGCACACAAAATACTTAATGACTTTTCTTACCTCTTTTCTTTCTGTAGTGCAGTGATTCTGAAACAAAGTCATGTAAAGAGTTTGTTAAAACACAGATTGCTGATTACCAGAGCTAGATTTTAATTCAGTAAGTCTACAGTGGAGCCTGAGATTTTGCCTTTCTATAAAGTTCTCAGGTGATGCAAATCTTCTGTTCTCTGGAACACTTGAGAACCATGGCTCTGTGAAACTTTTTTAAATATTCTTTTCAGTAGTTACTTCATCTCTCAGTATCTATTTTGGGATCTCAGACACTCATCTCTTTAAAGTCTGCTAAAAACAGATTAAAATATTGACACAGTTATCGCTGAGCAAGAGAGGTTGGGAATTACAGAAGCTGGAGACCAGTAATCATTTTATAACTCTGATTTTCTACAGGAATCTCAAACCCCCGTTTAGCCCAATAAACTACAAGTAAAATAGAGTGAAGTTTTGGACCATAAATATATCCCTTAGGATAATGAGAGAGGACAGAGTAGGATTTAGGAGCTGAAAGAAACCCAGTGAACCAACAAGAATGCTGATGTTCTTAGCTTCTAGGATAATATAATCATTTAATATTTAATTTTTCACCAACTATTCAACAAATAACTTTAAGTATCTACAATTAGGTAGATAAGATGCTATCCACTAAGAATAAACTAGTGAACAAAATAAACATACTCCATGCCAAATGCAACTGACAGTCTACCTACAGAAACCAACATTAAACTAATAATTTTACAAATTGCTAATGTTTTTTTCTTAAACCCTGTAACCCTTTTCTGCTTAGCAGGTAAGGTCGTGTGCAATCTGTGTACTACATGAACATACCTCCCAAGGGGGTGAGCAGGAGCTAACATTCAGTCCTAGTCCCACTAGGTCCTGGCACAGAACTGCTAACATTCAGCCCTAGTTCCACTAGGTCCTGGCACAGAACTAGTCCTGGCACAGAACAGCACCTTTTTCTTTGAACAAAGAGTTGAAAACTAATCAAGCCTTCAACTGTAGGGTTATGTCTGCTCACACATATGCATTTTCTACTTTGTCCTCCTTGAAACTGTGCCTTTAAAAGTCATTTACTCAGATGAGTATCTTTTTCTAGAATGGCATTAGGTCCTAATATTGTTGCTACCTATATAGCCATCTATCATCATGACTCTCACTATCCACATATACAATAAACTTACTATCCTATCAAGTTCAACTGAGGGAGAGAGTGATAGAAATATTTATTTTTATTAAAAATATTTAGGCATCTTTAGTAAGCATATCTTTATTAAAATATCATAGAGGTACATGTCACAAAATACTAACAAGGAAGTAACCAGCTCTGTCCTCAAATCTGGGTTTCACCTGGGTCTTATAGCCTATTCTGAATGCTCTTCCTGTTTGATTCTGTGTACCTAGAACCCCACTACATTCTTCAAAGAAGTCATTTTCCCTCCAGTGTTCTGTTGGGGCCATACCAAAATACACAGATAAAGGGATAACTAATGACCCTTCTAAGTAGTTATCATGAAATTTGCCTCTAAGGTAAAAATTCTTGGTTCACTTGGACTAAGAAATTACATGCCAATAGTTTTTTATTCCTTTTCTTTAGGACTTCCTACCAGAACTCCTGAGGCAGCACCAGGCTTTTATAGGAATGAGATACCACCTGTGAGACAGAGGAATCAAGTACATCACTTGCCAGGTGAAAGTGAAAATCTCTTTTATAAACAAACAAGTTACTCATACCTCCACAACTTTCTTGACTTCACAATTTGTATCAAAAGCTTTATTCTTATTTGTTGTGCTGAAAACACAAGTCCCTCATAATGAATGAAGACAAATTTCCCTGAGGCAATGGTTAAAACCAGAGACACTGACTTCATTAGAAGGAAAGCAGAAATTCCTAAGGATTTTGTGAATAATTTTGAAATGTTCCATAGAATTTTGATAGTGTTATTTTCCTGCTCTGTACCTGAATTATTTTTATCAGGCCGGTAAGAAAATATGGAGAGACCAATAGACAATTCAGGGAAAACTTAAGAGCCAAAAAGAAAGGAGTTTTGTAAAAATTCTCTATGATTCTTCCTAACACAATTAAATATTTTCTGTGATCAGAAACAACTATAATGATCATGGAAACTCCATAACAAATAGCCTGAAAGGAGCAATGTTCTTTCAAAAATAGTGAGCAGAAAGTAGTAAGGTCCCATAATCTAAATTTTATGCAGTCATTAAATATTTGATGAAGCTCATAGGGACCAAATCATAATCAAACAAGTTATACAGCTTCCTTAGATTAGGAAACTGTTACAAAATGGTTGTGACCAGATCTGCAACTTTAAAAAATTTGAATTACTGCCCCAGCTGGTGTGGCTCTCAGTTGGTTGAGCATCATTATACAAGGCAAAAGGTTGCCAGTTCAATTCCTGGTCAGGGCACATACCTGGGTTGTGGGTTCAGTCCCCAAGTTGGGCTGCATATGAGAGGCAACCAATCAATGTTTCTCTCTCACATCAATATTTCTCTCCCTCTCTTTCTCCTGCTGTCTAGAAATGAATAAATAAAACCTTAAAAAAAAACATGAATTAGCAATGGTCTAGACCCCAAATAAATTCAGCAACCAAGAAACCTAAAGATAATTGCAACCAACACTTTTCCAGACAGTTCTTTTTCTTATGTACTACAACAACTCTGTCATATGCCTTTCTCTGTGGAGAATTCCAGCTTAGTTACATTTGGTTGTAAAGCCTATGACTTTTTCCTGATTTTTTTTCTGATTTTTATTAATAAGATGAAAAATATGAGTTGTAAAAAATAATCAAAATTAAAGTTATATGACGTCCAAGCAATGAAAAAGTGAAAAGTTGCTGAGTCATGAGCAGACAATGTTTTAACCAAGAAATTCAAAAGAATTTAAGAAGTATACTTCGCATTAAACATCAGAAACACAGTTTAAGTTCCATTTAAGTTCCAGGAAAAAACTGAATTTGAAAATAATTTCTAGTAAAGTTCGTAAAAATCAACAAATTGTCACCACCTTTTGAATTTATTAAGCCTTGTTTGCTAAAAATGGTAATCAACATTAGTATAGCACTTTAAAACAAACCTGTATTATTTAATCCTACAGCAACCCTGTGTCATTGGTATTATTCTCAGGAGAAATTATGGCCAAGAAAAAAATTCTACAATTTGTCCAAGCTTACCCTACTAGTAAATGACTTAGTTTGAACCAACCCAATTCTTCAGACTTCAGGGTTCTCTAACCTTGAATTATTTGGTCTCCTATTTGTACTTTAAAGAAAGTGTGTGTGAGAGCTTAGTTCTCCCTGGGAGTTTACAATTCAAGATAGAAAAGAGCAGAAATAAAATTTCATAATTATTTAATAATTGTTCATAAGATACTAATAAAAAGTCACTGATTCATTAACATCTAGATAGGAATAATATATATTTTAAGGTAGTAATAAAAGTAGTCATAACATTAAACATTTTTATGCTGGAGAAAGTTCTAAAAAAGATACCTCTTAGCCTGGCTATATCTTAGCCACTTCCGAAGAATGCAAAAAGGGAAAATGACAACAAAATTACAGTCATGTATGCCTTTCAGGATTCCACCATGGCATAATGATCCCAAAATGTTTGTGCACATGTGTGCATGTGTGTGTGCAACTACACCTGTATACACAACTGGTGTATTTTCTAATCTTAGTTTCTGGCATAGGGAAGATAAAGACAAATGAAATTCATTACTATATTTCAACCAGCCAAGCTAATCTACAGATAAACTCTACAAACATTTTAATATAAACCACTTTTATTTTAACTGTGTTAGATGCATTTATTTTACAGAAGATATCTAGGCCACACAGATGGCATCTAAAGCAGGAACACTGTGTTGCTTAGTGGAAAGAACATAGCTTTGGAATCAGGGAAATTTGACCTTACCCTGCTGCTTTCTACCATTATAACTTTAGCCAAGTTTCTTAACCTTAACTGTGCTAGTGTCCAGGACATTCTCAATAATATATAGTAGTAGTTATTATAAAAGTAGTAATGAATTCCATGGCCTAAATAGACTCAACTTGGTCTCTTTTACCATTTTAAATTTCCAAACATTAGTTATAGCTTATTCATAACAAAGAAGAAATCCTTCATGAAAATCAAAAAATCAATCTAGTTGTTTCTAATCAAGAAACAACTAATAAGAAGCTTTATATTAGAAACTTTTGAACTCAGCTCTTTATATTATTTCTGTAGCCATATTCTGACTTATTCAGGGTTCACTCTATTCCCAAAATTTTGATTCAAATGTGGAAACAAGAACCTGACTGAGACTTATTTGAAGCCAATATAAAATCTCTGTTGAGCTAGGCTGCACCCGGCCATTGACTTTGAATTGAATTAAGAGTCAGAAAAAGGGCATATGAATACAGAGTTGATTGAACGAGATGATACAAACAAGATACATGAAGTCACCCAGGCAAAAATGTTTTATAATGCCTGAAGTTCTGTCACTATTTAGGGCTAAGATCAAAGATAGGGCTGATCATATGACCTCATCCTGGCTTAGCTATCATAAGCCACCAGACTATGCTGCCTCTTTACTGTAACAACCTGAGTTTGGGAGGCAGAAGAATCTAGGAGTGGAATAAATAGTCCTGCTAAGGTTTATAATCTGGTGCTATTGTAGCTTGGCCATCACCTGATCTTTAGGCTTGAGTTCATAGATATTAATATGTTTTTTGCCATCAGTCAATCCTTTCACTTATTTGTATCATCTTTGGTTTCTTAGACTATCCTTCCTAAAAATTTCTAGGTAAGCCAGAAGGTGATAGATGTGATTAGGTAAGTGACTAACCCTATCTTTGGGGATGCTTTCCTTCACAGTTTTTAAAACTCAGATTTATTGAGAAATATTTACATAGAATAAAATTCACCTTTCTATTATACAGTTATGAATTATTTTTTCTGCTTTTAATTTTGTTTTTCTTTCTAAAAATGTATACCACAACATGTTAAAGTAACAAGAGGAATTTTTCTGATAATTTGCCCAAAATCTAACAGGACTGGGATCATAAGAATCCAACACTTGCCGCAGCTCTGCTTCCTGCCTCACTGCTGAAGTGCCTGTGGCACAACTTGCCATGTTACTGTCTTCGAGCCAAGACAGGCAGCTTTTCAAGGTGTGAAGGATTAAAGATACTATTCTGTGTGAGGATGCACAACATGACAGAGGTTTTTATAGCAGATAATAGATTTTTATAGAGAATAAGCCCATTATGAATCAAGTGTGGGATGTCATCATTCTTAAAAATATGGTGGATTCTTAGGAAGCACTATTATGCAGAGCAAAGAAATAATAGTACTAGATACAATTGGAGGCCTTATCAAGTGTGCTGTGCTTAATCCTA
This sequence comes from Trachops cirrhosus, assembly GCA_028533065.1. Classification (NCBI taxonomy): domain Eukaryota; kingdom Metazoa; phylum Chordata; class Mammalia; order Chiroptera; family Phyllostomidae; genus Trachops; species Trachops cirrhosus. Next base: position 101,414,520 of record CM052539.1, on the reverse strand, counting down.
CGCACTCTATTTTAAGTAGGGCATGTTGCTCAGATAAATCATTTTTTTGGTATAGAATGCCATAGGAAACAATCTTTTCTTGCCAGCTAAGTTTGATAATGAAAACAATAGCTAATATTGAATGATCATTATAAACCACACCATGCTAAGAACTTTACACATATTCCCTTAATTATTACTGACAAGATTCCTATGAAGTGGGGACTATCATTATGCACCTTTTTACGGAGGAGGAGAAACATAATCTTCCTGACATTAAGTAACTACTAGTTCAGCGTCACCAGGCTGGCAAATACTTGAGTCACGATTTGAATCCAGTTTACTTGTATTCTTGATCACTGGGCTTTACTCCATCAAATATCAGGAAACCTGCCTTGGATAAAAGCAAAAGTTTTTCTGGAGCTTTACAAAAAGGCATCTAGCCTCTTCTAATAGGGTCATTACTATCATTGTAACCACCAGTCTTCTATTTCTTATTAGAAAATGGAGGATCAAATACAAATATGATGAAAAACATCTTAGTTATTAAAACAGTACCTGATAACTTAATAATATATATCTAACTAATCATAATGACCTTATGCTCAGCAAAGTGATATCTATATCTGTATCTGTAGCTAATATAACAACAAGGACAATATTGGCACATCATGTATAGAAAATTTGAGATGCATCTCAAGAAGTCCCTTTTGTGGAACAGTCCTGAATAAAAATCCCATAGGTTCCTTAATGTTCATAAAACCATAAAACATTTCTCCAAATGTGATCTGCTCACCTCTTCACATCAGTATCACCTGCAACACTTTTTAAATACAAATTTCTGCTGATCTACTGAGAATACCAGGAGGGGCCCCTTAGTTTCTTCAGGTACTTTAAGATCTGGCATGTGAGAGCATGAATCAGTTACTCCTTATTGCTCCAGAGGTTAGAACTGGGACAAATTAGTAAATGATAATGGCAAGGAGTTTCAACTCAAGAGAAAGAAATCCTGTAGCAATTATAGCAAAACCTAAATTGGATTTTTTAAAAAATACCTTTGAGGTTTCTATTGTGGAACTATTTAAACAGGGTGTCAAGAATGTTGTAGGAGGATACTTGCATTGAGAGGATATTTGACTAGATGATCTCTAAAATTCCTTTGAGCCAGGATTCTCATCTTTCTTTTCTGTGCAGTGTGCTGAGCCAGTGAGTAGAGAGAAGTCTGTAGTTCCCATTTTCTCCCCTTTGGCTAAGAATATGAAATGATAGTGCTGTGTATGCTTTAGCTTAGATAACAGTAAAAAGAAGAAATTCAGAGCTGCACTCACAGGGGTACATTGCAAATGTTAATGTGGATTGTTTTCATTCTATACATTTCAAAGACTACTTGCCTCTTACTCCCTTTTGCCCCATACATTTTCCAACCCAAATTTCTCAAATGTTAATGTGTAACATATTACTGTATCACTTGAACATACTTTCTTAGTTTGCTTAAACCTCTTCAGAGTAACCTTTCACCCCTGCCTTCTGGCTTTACTTTTTTTCCCCAACATTCATTGAAGAAATATTTATTATATACTAAGCCCATACTTTATTAGGTACTGAGAATACAATCCCTATCTTTGGAGAACTCCAAGTTTCAGGATGTTAGTGGATAGTGGACAGAGTGAAAAAAAACAAGTATAATAAAATGTGTTAAGTATGATGGAGATGTGCACAGGTCCTATGAACATTAATACAATAGCACCAGATAAGTCTTAAGTTTGAGGCTGCCATCAGAAATGAAGTGATTTTTTTTAGCTGTCTTGAAGGATGAGTAGGAGTTTACTAGTTGAACAAGGAAAGACAAGGGTCATTCTATTCATAAATAACAGAAAACTGTTATTAACATTGTTATTAAAGAAGTTCCCTAATTAATCCTATTATGGTAGAATGAGTGGCCTGAGGGGACATAAAGACAGTGCCTTCACCATTGCAATCTGACTAGAACTTAATACAGGAGGCTAAAAGCAAAAGGTTCCCCATTGACCCAGTTGTCCTGAGCCTGCTTCAATAAGGTTGCCAGGCACTTTGAACACCAAGATAGTGTAGGAGGCAGAGAAGCCCTTGAAAGTCTGTGTGTATCATCTCCACCAGCTGGGAAAAGGAAAACCTTGAGACTGTGTATTCATCCCAAGACCTGGAAGGGAGGAGGAGACGGGGACTACAGTGCCCAAAGAAAAGCCTATAAACAACTTTGGTTAACTGTCTGTCTCCTATTATGTATACAAAATGAACAAATAGAGTCTAGAGCAAAATAAGGAATCAGGTTAACAGATCTCCACTTATATCTACTTTTGGTTAGTCACATCTCGCTGGGGAAGCTGGAACCACATTTACCCATCAATCAATATGTAACTTCTTCACCCCTACCCCGCCAACTATATGCGTCCTCAGAACAAAGGACTTTTTCTCTTTTGGCCACTCATCTTCTAGCCACCTGGCCTCTGCTTTTGCTTTCCTATTAGAACTTAGAATTAATAAACTTTACTTGCATGTTAATAGGCTCTCTGACCTGTAACTCTTTACTGCATTGGTGAAAAGAACCAAATTTCTGGGAGTTTCTCCCGTGACAATCCCACCATCTAATTATCCCCCTTCTCTCCCTGTAATGAGAGGAATCCCCATAAGTGGAGCAGATTTGAGAGCCAGTGTGAGGAGGAGTACAGGAGGTGAGTTTTCCATTTAAATAGTGAGGAGTGTGGTCACTGTCCTGCTGTATGCATCTGGGCTTATTGACCAATAGGCAGGGACTATTAGCCCTCTTTTTAAAAACATCTTTGTAATCCATTTTTGAAATAATTAATACTATATAGATATGTTAAGGCACCCAATTTAAAAACAAAGTAGAAACAAAAGTCATAAAACATATCTTTAAATTATAAAGAATTACTTCATATTTTAAAAATTAAGTGAAATGCCCTGGCTGAGCAGTTCAGTTGGTTAGAGCATTGTCCTGATATGCCAAGGTTGCAGGTTTGATTCCCAGTCAGGGCACATACAGGAATCAACCAATGAATGCATAAATAAATGGAACAACAAATCGATCTCTCTCTCTAAAAACAAAAATTGGTTTTAAATAGTAAGTGTCCCACTTCCTTAGCTCATCTGAATTATGAGTCAATTTTTAAAATATCCCCCCTAATTGATTTTCACTAATGCATTGCTCTACATGATAACATGCATTCCAGTTAAATATTTTTATGGGATGCCTAATTTTTATTAACAGATAAATAGTGAGTAAGGTTTTTTAATAAATTGCCAGAGTTTTCTTGGTTTACTCAAACACTTTCTGGTAGCTTGATTTCTATAATGTAATTAAAATTATTTTAAAATTTTGTATTTTCAAGATTTTATTTACTGAATATAACATTATAGTGTTCAATAGTGAAGTCATTTCACCTGCCATAGGCATAGTAAAATTTCCTTGACTACTTCATATATATCTGTAATAGAATATTCTTTCTATTTCAAAAAATTATTGACCAAGTTTATCAGTTTTTACCCTTATCATTATTTATGATACAATCTAATACATTTATTGCAATGCCTCTTTACCTATTAGAGATCAGCTGGTTAGAGTGTCATTCTGATACACTAGTTGCAGGTCCAATTCCCAGTCAGGGCACAAACAAGAATCAATCAATGAATGTATAAATAAGTGGAACAACAAATCTATGTCTGTCTGTCTCTTTCTCTCCCTTTTTCCTTCTCTCCCTCTCTCTAAAATCAGTAAAAAAAGAAAGAAAAAAGAAATAACTCCATACTACATACAAAAAAAAAAATGCAGAGAAACACTTAAAATATTTACTCTAAGAACAATCACTTTTTTCATGTTTCTGTTTGCATATTAAATAATTACTACTCAGTGGCAATAAACTAACATTGAACGATATTTCTGCTCCCATACATGCTCACTCAATGTAATGTTTATCAGGATTTTAATAATTATATTATGAGACATACTGTTCCCCTACATTCCTCTTTAGTTTTATATAATTAACAACTGCCTTTTTCCTTTTTCTGTTGTTTCAGTTAAAGGATCAAGAAAGTTAAGTCTGCCAACAGATCTTAAGGCTGATCTTGGTACGGTAGGCAAAAGCCAACAATTTTAAGTTTTCTTACATTCATTTGGCTGAACATTTTTACTAACCAGTCCATGAACAGCACAAGTTTCCTAGATGGCAATGTTCGATGTCTTTCCAAAAGGCTTTTTAAAAATCACCATACAGTTCTGTTGGCAGCATTCAACATTGTGTTTAATAATCATTTTACAAAGTTATGTTTTATAAGTCATTACACACCAAGGTATATAATTTTTTGTTTTCTTTTTATCATGAAAGTGTTTTTAAACATTAAATAGTCACACATATGGGTCCTTGTGACTGTTTTCATGTAAATGGGCATCATTTTTTTCTGAAATTTTTTTTATTTTTATATTAGTAACATTTAGAAGTAATGCTACTTTTAAAAAGTCTGATATATAAAGGAATGGAGTTTTGGTCATTTTTTTATTCTAGGGAAGTTACAGAAAATTTGATTCATTTTTAGTTTATTCTTTGTGGTTGTCACAGACTTATTCATGATTCTAATACTGGAGCAAATAAGGCTTCATTAAAGAGGCCTTCATATAGTTTTGTTTCAGAACTTTTATCTGTTTATTCCAACATGGTTTTTCTTTTTCAAAATTTAATCAAATTACTTTTTTTCCATCTCCTTTATTCTCATTCAAAGCCATAGTATTAAATCCTACTAATGTCATGGTTAAAAGTAACAAAAATGCAATAATTGGTCTTTGCATTATCCTTAAGAATTTACAAAGCTGTTACACATATGCTATTAACAAATGGTAGATTTAAGATCTGAACTTTGAACATGGTACCCAAAGTTTGTGGACCATAGTCACATACTTTATCTCATTGTATTAAATAACTGTTAGATAAATACTTCATTAAATTTAAAATCTGATTACATATAGACCTCCACCCAAGATGAAGGCATGGGTAGATACACTTTGCCTCCTCTCACAACCAAAAGAAGGACAACAACAAATTTAAAGACAGAAAACAACCAGAACTGACAGAAAATTGAACTGTGTGGAAGTCCAACAACTAAGGAGTTAAAGAAGAAACATTCATTCAGACTGATAAAAGGGGCAGAGACAGGCAACCAGGGAGGAGAGGAGGCATGGCAGGGCGGTGCTGGAAGACAGAGCAGGCAAGCTGGCAGCCGGCAGTCCCACATTTGTGTGTGGATAAACCCAGGGGAACAATTGGAGAGTGAGACAGACCACACAACCCAGGGCTCCAGCACAGGAAAAGAAAGCTTCAGTGCCTCTGACTGTAATTATCTGTGGGAATTGTGGCCATAGGAGAAACTCCCAGCCTCACAGGAGAGTTAGTTGAAGAGACACACAGGATCCTAGAATGTACACAAGCCCATCCAGCAGGGACTTGGCACCAGAAAGGCCCAATTTGCTTGTGGGTAGTGGGGGAAGTGACTGAAAGTGGGGCAGGAGCCAAGAATGAGGCATTATTCCCTCTATGACCCCTCCCCTACATACAGCACCACAAAACAGAAAAGTGGGTTGCCCCACCCTTGCAAATACCTAAGGCTCTGCCCCTTCAATGTAATAGGTGTGCCATGACAAAGAAACATGCCCAAATGAAAGAACCAATCAAAACTCGAGAAAAACAGTTAAATGACAAAGAGATAGCCAAGCTATCAGATGCAAAGATCAAAACACTGGTAATCAGAATGCTCACAGAAATGGTTGAGTAAGGTCACAAAATAGAGGAAAAAGTAAAGGCTACACAAAGTGAAATAATGAAAAATATACAGGGAACCAACAGTGAAGGGAAAGAAACCGGGACTCAAATCAATGATTTAGAGCAGAAGGAAGAAATAGCATTCAACCAGAACAGAATGAAGAAACAAGAATTCAAAAACATGAGGAGAGGCTTAGGAACCTCTGGGAGAACTTTAAATATTCCAACATCTGAATCATAGGAGTGCCAGAGGAGTACAGGAACAGCAAGAAATTGAAAACTTGTTTGAAAAAATAATGAAGAACTTCCCCAATCTGAAGGAAGTAGACTTCCAGGAAGTCCAGGAAACTCAGAGAGTCCCAAAGAAGTTGGACCCAAGGAAGTACACACCAAGGCACATCATCATTACATTACCCAAGATTAAAGATAAGGAGAGAATCTTAAAAGCTGCAAGAGAAAAGGAGACAGTTACCTACAAAGGAGTTCCAAAAAGACTATCAGCTGATTTCTCAAAAGAAACTTGCAGGCAAGAAGGGGCTGGAAAGAAGTGTTCAAAGTCATGAAAGTCAAGGACCTACATCCAAGATTACTCTATCTAGCAAAGGTATCATTTAGAATGGAAAAGCAGATAAAGTACTTCCCCGATAAGTTCAAGTTAAAGGAGTTCATTAACAAGCCCTTATTATATGAAATGTTAAAGGCACTTATCTAAGAAAAAGAAGAATATCAAAACTATGAACAGTAAAATGACAATAAACTGACAACTGTCAAACACTGAACCTAAAACACAAACAAAAACAAACTAAGCAAACAACTAGAATAAAAACAGAAGCACAGAAATGGAGATCACATGGAGAGTTATCAGCAGAGAGTGGGAGAGGGGATAATGGGGGGAAAGGTACAGGGAATAAGAAGCATAAATGGTAGGTACAAACTAGACAGGGGGAGGTTAAGAATAGTATAGGAAATGCAGAAGCCAAAGAACTTATATCTACAGCCCATGGACATGAACTAAGGTAGGGGAATGTTGGTTGGAGGCAGGGTGTAGGGGAATAAAGGGGAGGAAAAAATGGGACAACTGTAATAGCATAATCAATAAAATATACTTTAAAAATATAATTACATAAAAATTTTATATGAATTCAGTTAAATTAGGTAATTATAGTATTTTTATAGACCTTAGAGCAAATTTAATCCTCACAGTTGTTAAATTCTTTTCTTAATGTGTTGTTCAGTTTTTTACAATGCAAGGCTCTGATGCAGTAAGCTAATTATCATTAGCTCAGTAATATTATTAGTTCAATAAATAAATTATTAAGTAAATTAGTATTTTACTAGTGTAACTGATGTCAAAGGAAGAATCAACATTATCATTTCATTTGTTGACCTCCTACTATGTGTCAGACACTATACTTTCTGATAGGTACATATTATCTGAGATAAGGTAGGTGATACAGTTCCCACTTTACTAATGAATAAGTTAAGGCTATGAGAAATTTAAATTTGCCTCTAGCCACACAAATAGTAGAAAAACTGAATTTAAATCAAGTACATATCATTGCAAACTTTATAATCCTATAACTACCTGCCATTGTGTGTAGCATGTATTGTGACAAATGTCAAATGGAGACTAATAACACTTTTCTCTAGAAAACCATGCATTCAGATATTCACATAATTTCTGCAATCATAATATTTTGTTCTACAATGTTGAAAAGGAAATATGGTAAAGAAAGAAAATTTCCAGCCCACTTTTGTATTTTTAGAAGTAGCAAAGAAATTTTAGTTATAATTCTAATCTTGAGGTTAGTTACACATAGTCATTATTAATAAACATATTAATAAACATATTAATAAACAGTATCTACCAATGTCAGTTTCACCATGACTCCAATTATATCTCCTTCCAATTGTGTCATTCTCACTATTTTCATACATACTTTAAGAAAAGAGGAATTATGAAAATTCAGATATATATAAAAGATAAAATAGTCATGTGTTCATTACTTTACTAAAGGGTAATTTGCACTTAAAGGAGTCATAATAAAATTTTATTAAATCTCTATTTCTAAATATGTAATCAATGTAATTTTATTTTTAAAACTGGTTTCCCACAACTTCCAGAAAAAAATTATAAGACTTCTGAAAGAGGATAATGTCTGAGTATATGAAAATCCTTCCGATGTAAAACCTCAGTGTAAAATATACCTTGGGTGCTTGTAACATGCTTTAGGAATATATACAATAGTGTATAATCTATTAACAAAGAAGACAAAGAAGGAAGATGCTTAATAAGCTATTGCAGTAGGCCAAATGAGGGCCTGAAGTAGGATAACAATGAAAATGAACAGCAGAGAAGGAATTTACTGATGCAGAACTGGGAACAGTAAGGGAAGAGGGCATGGAAAGAGTCAAGGATGACTACAGAATGTTGAGAGTAACTCTCATGGAGAATACCTGATTTGAGAAGAAAGGAAAATGAGTTGTAGTTGCTATAGGAACATCCACAATAAACATCCAGTGAACAATTAGAAATGAAGGTCTGCAGTGTAGGGGGCAATATCAAGATCAAATTAATAAATAACATTCACCTATCTAAACGTATTAGTGGCTGTGTATATGAGCTGTTCACTAAAAACAAATATTGATACTAATATAACTTTTTTGTTACAACAATCCTTAACAGGAATAGTATCACAGTAACAATAAAATAATAGTAATAACAGTGAAAACCTTATATAATGGTCACATGCAGTTAGAACTTTTAAGTCATTAGAATTTTATGATATCAGGACTAGTATAACAGTAACAATAAATTATTAATAATAACAGTGAAAACCTCATACATTGGTCACTTATGCAGTTAGAACCCTTAAATGGTTACATTTTATAAAGTAATTGCCATATTCATGAGAAATGGCTTTATAAGTAACATTTTTACAATTAAAGAAAAACTATCATTTCATTTTTAACAAAAAATAGACATTTCTCTTTCCTTATAAACTAGATTTTTAATTAAAAATCTAAAAATGAATTAATTTTATAAAATTCAAACCTTGCCTGCAGATAATATTGTGGACATATTATATATGCATCATAGAATACTACAATGAAACATATACCCATGAGGTCCGAAAAAAATCTACTATAGGTCAGTACCCAGCTAATGAAAAGATGCATGGGGAAGCCCTGGTCAAAGGACAAGTAGTGAGTACTTAATTTATATAATTGTAGAATTAATGTTAAACAGCAGAGGCAAAAATGATTATAAAATAGAATGTAAACTTAAAATTCATAATATAGAAATAATAGTATAATTGAAATTAAGAGATGGAAGCAAGGAGGTAAAAGATTGCCAACAAAAAAAGGAATGATTCTGTAGCTAATTTGGTGGTTAACTGATGCTGAATTAAGGGCAAGAACAGCACTGACTAGTATGACTAGTTGGTTGGGCATCATCCCATAAACTGAAAGGTCACAGGTTCAATTCCTGTCAGGGCACATGCCTGGGTTAGGGATTCAGTCCCTGGTCAGGGCACCTGTGAGAGGCAACTGATCATGTTTTGCTCTCACACTGATGTCTGTCTCCCTATCTTGCTCCCTCTCTTTCCCTCTCTCTAAAAATAACTAAATAAAATCTTTTAAGAAAAGAGCAAATACAAGAAGAGGAATTATAATAATTTTACTTTCCATAAGGTGAAAATAATTGATATTATGCATAGATAACAACTCAAGAAATAAAGAATTAAGGGTATACCTTCAAGGTAACTACTTGAATAAAATTAAAATACCCCAGAACTTCAAAAATTAAGCAAAAAAAAAAAAATAGAAAATACAGACCATATAGTGTAAGTGACTACAGAAAGCATAAAAAAAGAAAAGAAACTTCCAGTCAAGATGACAGCATAGGAAAACATGTCTTGCCTCCTCACACAATCACATCATTATTACAACAAAACTGTGGAATAACGATCACTCAGGACCATCAGATATTGAGTAGAATGGAAGTCTGACAACTACAGAATTAAAGAAACCATGTCCATCCACACTGGTAAGAGGGGCGGAGATCCGAAATGGACTAATCCCACATCCATGTGTCGTGGATAAAAATTCAGGAGGGATGCCTTGGAAGAGAGGAATTCCAGCCCTACACCAGACCCCCCCAGCCCAGGGTTCCAGTGCCAGGAAGATAACTCCCCATAACTTCTGGCTGCAACAAACAGTGGGGATTGAGCCAGTGGAAGAAACTTCTAGAGTTCCAAGCAGTCCTCTTAAAGCCCACACAAACTTAGACTCACTCCCTTTGAGCACTAGCCCTGGAGTAGCAACTTAAAAGGCACCAGTGGCATATAAGGAGGAACTGAAGTGTCTGGCATCAAGGGAAGGACTGGGGGACAGCTTTCTCCCACACAGAAAGATGTGCAGAGGTCACTTTCCCTTTCCTGAACCCTCCCCCCACAGAGCCACAGAGTCAGCATGTGGGTGCCATATCTGATACTCCAGCTTTCTACCTTTGGAAAATACCAAGAATACTGTCCCTGTAACAGTTTTTACTAGAGTCAATCACTTTTCCTGCCTGGAAGATGGATCAGATTGTGGCTCATATTGCCCTTAGCCACAAAGTTCACATCTGTAAGAGGAATGGGAGCCAATGTGTGAAACCTCATAAACTCCAGGAGCACGATGGACACATCACAGTTATTGACCAGGCTGTTGTGCACAATCACATTGCCCTTTACAGTAGTCAGATAGATGGTGCCTGGACACTAGACCTGGTGATCTTGAGAATTAGTCATGCAGCCAGTTTTGTGAAGTCATCCCTTGTAGAGAACAAATTTGCTGTGGATTGTTAAGCACAATTCATTTCTGTTTGTTACCGGAGTATGAAAATGACAAGTGGGTAAGCAAACATATTAAAAAGCAAATTCAAGTTTTCACTTTGGATTGGCATCCCAACAATTCGTGCTGGAAATAGGATGGTATTATTACAAATGAAGAGTGCTTCTGCATACATTAAAGAAGTGGATGAAAAGCCAACCAGTATGACATAGGACAGTGGAATGCATCTTGGTTAGCTCATGTCAGAGTTTGGTGGCGATGGAGAATAGATCTCATGTTCAATTTCTCTGCCAGTGGAAACTCTCTGGCCTGGGTCAGCCATGACAGCTTCATGGCCATTGTTGACACCTTAAACAGTGTTCAGGTTTCAGTCTGAAAACAGAATGTTTGCTACTCCTGAGTATATTATATGCCTCAGAGAACAGTGTTGTAACTGCTAACTATGACTGCTGGCCAGTGCTCTTTAACTAAGACAACCATGGCTGCTTGAGCTTAGTCTCCAAAATAGACATTCCAAAACATAGTATCTAGCACATGTCAATTATGGAACACTTCCACAACATGGACAAAAGTCAAAATTGAGGACCACAATACAGTCTGAGAGATGCTGCACCACAGTAGCATCACTCAAGCACCTATACATGAGATGGATAAGAAATATTATTGGACATTTTACCCTATAGGAACCAATGGAACAATGACATTTTAGGATTTAAACTCCTTAGAAACCTCTATCCATGGCCTTAAAATGATGTGAAACTGAGTAAACCTCTGTGATCTAGCATGTAAAACTGATTGCAGCTCTGTCATTTATATGGTAGTGAGGAAAGCCAAACATAAGGAAATACTTAAAAATGATATCATACAAATACCATTTGTGTGTTTTGTTTGAATATAATTGGGGAAAGTGTTGGATTTTTAAAGCAGTAGTTTTAAAAAAAAATTATTTTTTTGCTGTTTCATTCCATTTTTTAAAAGATTTTATTTATTTATTTATTTTTAGAGAGAGGAGAAGGGAGGGAGAAAGAGACTGAGAGAAACATTGGCACATGAGAGAAACAATGATCAGTTGCCTGTTATACACCCCCAACTCAGGACTTGGTCCAGAACCCAAGCATGTGCCCTGACTGGGAGTCAAACCTGCCACCTTTGGTTTGCAGGATCATGCCCAACATACTTAGCCACACCAATCAGGGTTCATTCCATTTTTGGGAAAAACTCTTTAAGCACTATGTTACAGAAGAATGCCACATTAATTTAAACATGGTGGGATGCGATGAAAATTGTCTCCCAGAAACTTAAGTAAAAATACTTAATGTGATTTTTAAAATAACAGAACTAACTGGGAGTGTCTCTCATGTTGATAGCTATAACTAAAATAATTCACCGTTTCTAAGAAGAAGGCTTTCAGCATGGATCACAAAAAAATTCAACAACAGAAACATATAAGGCAGCAATTCAAAAACTTGAGTAGTAGGATGTATTAGGCAACTGCTAGAAAAAACTAAAACAGGAGTTATGATGTTAATATCAAAATTGACTTCAAGGCAGAATATGTGGGGGGCTCTGCCCACAGGGCTCCCTCCCCTCCTCCGGCTGCCAAAGATGAGAATAAGTCTACCAAGACATGATCTGCTTGGGGAGGAAAGGTGGCCAATCTCTCAAAGGAGAAGGGCCAGGAGCCCGTTTCTCAATGGGCTTTTATTGGGTTCATTTGAACAGGATTACAGATAAAGCTCATTAACCATTGTCAGGCAGTAAGGATCAAACAATAGATAACAAAGAACTTTGAGGGCCTATTTTGAGTCAGGGTCAGATAGCTAAAGAACTGTAAAGCTTTGAGGAACTCACTTCTTGCTTGGACCCTTATCATTTAATTGAGAGCATTCTAAACAAAGCAGTTTTCACAGGGTTTTACATATTCTTTCTTAGGCCTGATTGCCCAGGGAAACCCGCCCTTTCCAGCACAGGGCTGCACCACCCTCTGCCATTGTTTCAGGATTAGGTGGAGCAAGGGAAGTGAGGCAGCCAAGAGATTAGGAGACTTCTCTCAGACAGACTGAGGACTCAGGCTTTGTCAAAGCCGAGGGGTGAAGATCCATCACCTCCTTTTGCTGTACCCCCAAAGTCCTTCCTTGGGGGCCTCCCACGTGATCATGTCTGTCTTAGGTTGTTCTCCCCTTGTGGAATCTTACCCGTCATTGGCTAACCGACCAAGCGTTGGGGGCCAGTTATGGAAAGAGGAGCAGAAGCAGCACTCCTGCCAGGGAGATAAGCTTTTGTCTCCTTGGTGGCTTATGGTCCAAGGTCACTCCCTCAGCCTTAGCCTTGGTGGGGGTTACAGCTTCTGAAACCAGGCAGGGCGGTTTCCAACAAGAATATATTAAATTAGAAAAGTGCTTATATTTACAGTGATGAAATGTGCTATCCACAATGACACTGTTTTATTACAAATTTTTATAAACCAAATAATATAGGAGTAACAATTGTATGCTAAGACTATAGACATATGAGAAACAAGAAGAAATAAACAAATACAATAATAAGAGATTTTAACATAATTTAAAGACAATTTAAGAAGACAAAAAATAAGAAAGATAATAGAGGAGCAAAGAAACATAATTTACATGGAAGATTTATTTAATAAATCTTGACTTTGTATGTTGAAAATGTTATTTTCAAGTAATCATAAAAATTTACAAAATTTAAATATATGTCAAATACACAAAGGAAATCTCAATATTTCCAAGTAAAATATTACAAATCACAATCTTTAATCACAAATTTATGACTAAGAAATTAACAAAAAGTAGAAAGAGATTTTAAAACCTCAAACAACTTGTGGGCTTGGTTTCTGACTTACTAAATCAGTAGCTAGATTTTTTTATACCCCCAATAAAATCATGAATCAAGATCACTGAATATTATAGACTAGGGATCTATAAAATAGTTAGCAACTATGAAACTATTTACCCAGACTAGAGAACAAAAAAGGGAAGCTAGAAAAAATATTCTAGACTGCATAAAGAGATCTAATGCTAAGACAGAAAACAAAATATTAATGACTACAATTCATTCCAAATGAAATTAATTTTATTAAAAGAATGCAAAGACTTCAAAAATAAGACTCTTTAGGATATTCAGAGTGATGAAAAATAACTTAATTTTTTTAAAAAATTAAGAAATTGTGAAGTGAAAGCAAACACAAATGAAAAAACACAAGGACAAATCTTGGATAACAGTCAATGGGTGAATGAATAGAGTCTATCAATAAAGATATAGAAATTATAGAAAGAAACCAGATGGAAAATTTGGAACTAAAAATTTCAAGTGGCTAGAATGAAAGATGCAGTGTAGATTCAACAGCCGCTGGGTGTGATCAGGCAGAAGAAATTGGCCTACTTGAAAATAGTACAATTGAAATTATTGACTCAGAGAACCAAAAAGAAAATGAACAGAAGCTAAGAGACTTGTGAAACACCATCAAGTATACTAACATATTATAGGAGAACCAGAAGGAGAAGAGAAAAACCAAAGGGAAAGAAAGAATATTTAAAGAAATGATGGCTGAAAACTTCCAAACTTGAGGAAAGATTTGAATCTACACATCCAAGAAATATGATGAATTCCACATATGAAAAACTCGTAGAGACTCACACTGGGATACATTACAATTAAACTTTACAAAGAGGATTTTTAAAGCACCATGAGAGAAGTGACTCAGCATGTATAAGGGATCCTCAATAATATTAATAGCCAATTTCACATCAGAAACCAGAGGCCACAAGACAGTGGGATGACATATTTAAAGTGCTGAAAGAACATTAAAACTGTCAACAAAGAAGTCATATCTATACCTGAAACTAATATGAAATAAAATTTTAAAGAAAAAAATTGTATATCTGGCAAAATTTTCCTTCAAAAATTAAAATGAAGACATTCTCAGATAAATAAAGCAGGGAAAGTTGATCACTATTAGACCCTTCCTACAAAAAATATTAAAGGGGGTCCTGCAGGTTGAAATGAAAGAACACTAAGCAGTAATTTGAAGCCATATAGTGAAGTAAAGAATGATGGTAAAGGTGACTACAAGGTAGACATAAAAGCCAATGTTATATTTTTGGGTTTTAGTATTATATTTTTCTTTTTTAACTCCTGTTTTTTCCCCCAACATGTTTTAAGAGACAATTAATAAACAACAATTATAAATCCTTCTTAATGGGCATGCAGTGTAAAATGATAATAAGATAACAGCATACAGGAAGGTGATAGAGCTGCATAGGAGCAGAATTTTGTATACTATTGAAGCTAAATTGGTATCAGTTCAAAATATAATGTTACAAACTTAGGGTGGAAATTATAATCACCAAAGTAACCATTAGGAAAATAGCTAAAAATGTACAGAAAAGGAAATGTAGAAGAAATAAAGGCACACAAGTGAAAAATAAATAAAAGTAAAATTGGAGAAACTCAGGAACAACAAAATATACACTTCTAGAAAAACAGAAAAATGTCAGGCGAGCTTCCTTATTGGTGATTACTTTAAATATAAATGAATTAAACTCACCAATTAAAGGACATGTTGGCAGAATAGACTAAAAATAGAAATCCAAATGTATGTTGTCTATCAGAAACTCATTTTAGATCAAAACATACAAATAGGATGAAATTAAAAGGATGGAAAAAGATACTCCATGCAAAATGTAACCAAAAGACAGCTTGGTAGCAATATTAATATCATGCAAAGTATACTTTGAGTAAAAAAAAACTATTAGAAGAGACACAAAGAACAACATTATATATTGACAAAAGGGTCAATTTGGTGATAAAATATAACAATTATAAACAAATATATGCAATATTATACAAATATAAACAAATATGCTTATATGTAATTATAAACAAAAAGAACAGAACCCCAAAATACATGAAGCAAATATTGACAAAACTGAAAAAAGAATTAGACATTTCTACCATAATAGTTAGAGACATCAATAGCCTGCTTTCATTAATGAATAGAAAATCTAGATGGGAAATCAAAAAGGAAAGAGAAGACTTGAGTGACCCTGAAAACCAACTAGCCTTAAAGACATATATAAAGTACTCTTCACAAGAGTAGAATGCATATTCTTCTCAGTGTACATGGAACAGTCTCCAGGGTAGAACATGTTTTTAAGACACAAAATAAGTTTCAATAAATTTTAAAAGTTTAAATCACACAGTTTTCTCTCTAACTACAATAGAATGAACTAGAAATCAGAAGTTAACTGGAAAATTCACAAAATTTAAAATTTAAACAGCACTTTTAAACTACCAATGGATCAAAGAGGAAATCACAAGAGGAATTCAGATATTTAGAAACAAATTAAAACAAAAAGCAAAATTTATAGCTGTAAATGCCTATATTGAAAAGAAAATTAAATCAATAACTTAACTCTACACTGTAGCAAATTAGAAAAGGGCAAATTAAACCCAAAGCTAACAGAAGGATTAGAGAGAAGAGAAACAAAATAGAGAATAAAAAAACAATAATTAAAATATCAAAAATTGGTTCTTTGAAAGATCAACAAACTGACAAAACTTTACCTAGACTAAGAAAAAAAAGGAGAGAAAATGGAGAACTTCCAGCCAAGATAGAGGCTTAGGTACATATACTTGGCCTTCTTGCACAACCAACAGAAGGACAACAACAAATTTAAAAACAAAATACAACCAGAACTGCCAGAAAATCAAACTGTATGGAAGTCTGACAACCAAGGAGTTAAATGGGAAACATTCATCTAGACCTATAGGAGGGGCAGAGATGGGCAACTGGGAAGGAGAGGACTCACAGCAAGGCAGTGCCTAGAGGACTGAGGCGGTTAAGGTAGCAGCTAGCGGACTGGACGAGATAGCTGGTGGATCAGGTGGGCCCACATCTGCATGCAGATGAACCAGGAAGAACAACTGGGAAGCAAGACAGATCACACAACATGGGGTTCCACAACAGGAAAATAAAGCCTCAAAACCTCTGTCTATAAAAATCTGTGGAAATTGCAGCAGTGGGAGAAACTCTTAGCCTCACAGGAGAGTTCATTGGAGAGACTCACAGGGACCTAAAACATACACAAACCCACCCACCCAGGAATCAGCACCAGAAGGGCCCAATTTGCTTGTGGGGAACAATGGAAGTGACTGAAAACCAATTGAGAGCCAAGCAAGTGACATTGTTCCCTCTCAGTCACCTCCCCCACATATAGCACCACAATGCAGCAAAGTGGATTGCTCCACTCTGGAGAATACCTAAGGCTCCGTCCCTTACAACATAATAGGTGCACTGAGACCAAAAAAAAAAAAAAAAATACGGCCCAAATAAAAGAACAGATCAAAGCTCCAAAGATAGAACTAAGCAATGAAGAGATAGCCAACCTATCAGATGCAGAGATCAAAACACTGGTAATCAGGATGCTTAAGAAATGGTTGAGTATTGTCTAAGAATAGAGGAAAAAGTGAAGGCTATGCAAAGTGAAATAAAGGAAAATGTACAGGGAACCAACAGTGAAGGGAAGGAAACCGGGACTCAAATCAACAATTTGGAACAAAAGGAAGAAATAAACATTCAACTAGAACAGAACGAAGAAACAAGAATTTGAAAAAATGAGGAGAGGCTTAGGAACCTCTGGGAGAACTTTAAACATTCCAACATCCAAATCATAGGGGTGCCAGAAGGAGAAGAACAAGAGCAAGAAATTGAAAACTTATTTGAAAACATAATGAAGGAGAACTTCCCCAATCTGGCAAAGGAAATAGACTTCCAGGAAGTCCAGAAAGCTCAGAGAATCCAAAAAACGTTGAACCCAAGGAAGTACACACCAAGGCAAATCATAATTAAGTTACCCAAGATTAAAAATAAAGAGAGAATCTTAAAAGCAGCAAGAGAAAAGGAGAGACTTAGCTACAATGGAGTTCCCAAAAGACTGTCAGCTGATTTCTCAATAGAAACTTGCAAGCAAGAAGGGGCTGTAAGAAGAAGTATCCCAAGTCATGAAAGACAAGGACCTACATCCAAGATTACTCTATCCAGCAAAGCTATCATTTAGAATGGAAGGACAGATTAAAGTACTTCCCAGATAAGGTCAAGTTAAAGGAGTTCATCATCACCAAGCCCTTATTATATGAAATGTTAAAGGGACTTATCTAAGAAAAAGAAGAAGATCAAAAATATGAATAGAAAATGACAACAAACTCAAAACTATCAAAAACTGAACCTAAAAAACAAAAACAAACTAAGCAAACAACTAGAATAAAAACAGAAGCACAGAAATGGAGATCACATGGAGGGTTATCAGCCGGGGGGTAGAATGGGGGAAGAGGTACAGGGAATAAGAAGCATAAATGGTAGGTACAAAATAGACAGGGGGAGGTTAAGAATAGTATAGGAAATGAAGAAGCCAAGAACTCATATATACAACCCATGGACATGAACTAAGGTGGGGGAATGCTGGTTGGAGGCAGGATGCAGGTTGGAGGGGAATAAAGAGGAGGAAAAAAATGGGACAACTGTAATAGCATAATCAATTAAATATATTAATAAAATAAAATGAAATAGGCAGAGAAACTGAAGTCTTCTAAGAAGACATACATGTGCAAATGACCAACAGGTACATGAAAGACACTCAGCATCACTAATCATTAAAAAATATATATATCAAAACCACAATGAGATATCACTTCACACCTGTTAGAATGGGTATCATCAAAAAAATATGGTGGTGAAGATGTGGAGAAAGGAAATTCTTGTGCACTATTGGTGGGAATGTAAACTGGTGTACTCACATGAAAAACAGTATGAAGTTTCCTCAAAAAATTAAAAATAGAACTACTATATGATCCAGCATCCAATTCTGTATATATATCCAGAAGAAATAAAAACAGGGTATCAAAGAATATCTTCACTCCCATGATCATTTCAGCATTATTCACAATAGCCAAGCTATGGAAACAACCTAAGAGTCCATGTCCATCGACAGATGAATGGGTAAAGAAGATGTGATATATACTCATGTATGTATATATTACACAATGGGTATATATATATACAAGATTAGCCTCCCATGAGAAAGACGGAAATCTTGCCATTTGTAACAATACCGATGGACCTTGAGGGCATTATGCAAAGTGAAATAAGCTAGACAGAAAAAAGTACTGCATGATATCACTTATATGCAGAACCTAAAGAAACAAAAGTAAAACTCAGAAACAGAGTAGAAAAGTGGTTGCCAGGGATGCGGGTAGGAAGAATAGGGAGAGTTTTGTAAAAGGCTACAAACTTTCAGTTACAAGATGAAGAAGGTCTGAGGATGTGAAGTATAACATGGTGACTATAGTTGACAACACTTGTAATATATAATTGAGACTTGCTAATTGAGTAGAACTTAAGTGTTCTCACCAATAAGTAAATAAATAAATAAGTGAGGTGATGGGTATGTTAATTAACTAGATGAAGGCAATCTTTTCACAATGTATACATATATCAAATCACCACAATGTCTACTTTAAATATCTTACATTTTCATATGTCAACTATCCCTTGATGAAGCTGAAATTTTTAATTAAATATTGTTATTCCAAGATAAAAATTCTATGCATCACTGACAAAGCCTGTGGCAGTGTTTTCAGTAAAAGATTATTTTTCTGAAGACTATAACTTTGGTTTCAAATGGTTTTTATAATCCACTTGAATGGGTATTTAAATGCAATAGAAATTAAACTAGAAAAAAATGAGAAATTATTGATAAATAAAAAGGAAAAAGCTCTTTGAATGTGTGTATTTCATACTAAACATTAAATTCAGAGAATATAAACGTGTACTCATTCAAGGCATTTTAACTTTGATAACAAAGTCATAATCATAACTTTACTATAGAAGAATTAAATTAAAGCCAGGAATGAAAATTAAGCTGTCTTCAAGGGGAAGTCTGTGGTTCAGTCCATTTGGGTCTTCAACTTAAAATTCTTCAGAAAAAAATGCCCTAGAAGTAACAGCTTAAAAACCTCAAAAGTGTCAGCAAAACAGTACAGAAATGTATAGCCTATTTATTCCTTGTTTGGCAGTCAAAAATACTGAAACAAAGACACATTAAAAATTAGGTAAACTTCAGTTTTGATGAGTATGATAGCAGAGATGTCTGCCTGTACCAGGCCAGTGGTGGTAGCATTCAGGCCCCATCATCATCAATGCTGAGCCACTGACAGAATAGTATCTTAACTAAAAATAACTCCATTGTGGTTTGGCATTGATTTTGGCTGTAAAGTTTCTGAGTATACCTTGAATGTTCTTTCTGAGTGTTTGAGCTGCCTAATAACTTTTAATAAATTATTTTCCTGCTTCAGAAAACTAATCAGAAAGCAACCACTACTGAACTAATCAACAAACCAACCTGTCCTCCAACTAGGGTTACATAATTATTAAGAAGTGAGGGGAGGGAGACAAGAGTTACTGCTTAACTATAAAAGTAAGCATGGATGGAACTGGAGAGCATTATGCTAAGTGAAATAAGCCAGGCAGTGAAGGACAAATAAATACCCTATGATCTCACTTGTAAATGGAACCTAATCAACAACACAAACAAGCAAGCAAAATATAACCAGAAACATTGAAATAAAGAACAACTGACAGTAACAAGAGGGGAGTGGGGAGAGAAGTAATGGGGGAAAATAGGGGAAGGGCCATCAAGGAACATGTATAAAGGACACATGGACAAAGCCAAAGGGGATAGGTTCAAGTGTGGGAGGCAGGGATGGGGGTTGAAAATGGAGACAACTGTACTTGAACAACAATAAAAAGTAAATAGGAATTCCAGCCAGGATTGAGCCATACATAGAAACCCTTCACTTCCTGAACAACCAAAAGGATGATAGCAACCAATCTAAAATCAAAGACAACCATTAGTGCCAGAAAATGAAACTGCATGGACCTTCGACTACCAAGGAATTAAAGAAACAGTCAAACAGAAAAACCAGACTGGTGCACTCAGAAAAAGAAATTCAGCCCAAATTAAAGAACAGAGCAAAGCCTCAGAAAGAGAGCTAAGTGATGAGGAGATATCCAGCCTATCTGATGGAGAATTTAAAGCCCTGGTAATCAAAATGCTCACAGAACTGATTGAGCTTGGTTGAAAAATGAAAAAACAAATGAAAGATACCCAAAATGAAATAAAGCAAAATATTCAGGGAACCAATAGTGACAGGAAGGAAACCAGGACTCAAAGCAATGATTTGGAACAAAAGGAAGAAATTAACATCCAATTGGAACAGAGTGAAGAAACAAGAATTCAAAAAAATAAGAGAAGCTGAGGAATCTTGGGGACAACCTGAGACATTCCAATATCCAAATCATAGGGGTGCCAGAAGGAGAACAACAGCAAGAGATTGAAAACTTCCTTGAACAAATAATGAAGGAAAACTTCCCCAGTCTGGTGAAGGAAATAGACTTCCAGGAAGTCCAGGAAGCCTGGAGAGTCCCAAAGAAGTTGAACCCAAAGAGGAACACACCAAGGCACATCATCTTTAAGTTACTGAAGATTAAAGATAAAGAGAGAATCTTAAAAGCAGCAAGAGAAAAAGGAGAGAGTTACCTACAAAAGAATTCCCATAAGGCTATCAGCTGATTTCTCAAAAGAAACCTTGCAGGCAAGAAGGGGCTGTAAGGAAGAAGTAATTGAAGTCATGAAAGGCAAGGACCTACATCCAAGATTACTCTATCCAGCAAAGTTTTCATTTAGAATGGAAGGACAGATTAAAGTACTTCCCAGATAAGGTCAAGTTAAAGGAGTTCATCATCACCAAGCCCTTATTATATGAAATGTTAAAGGGACTTATCTAAGAAAAAGAAGATCAAAAATACAAACAAAATGACAACAAACTCACAACTATCAACAGCCAAACAAAAACAAAAACAAAAATGAACTAAGCAAACACTAGAATAGGAACAGATTCACAGAAATAGAGATCACATGGAGGGTTATTAGCAGGGAAGGGGTGGGGGGAGAATGGGGGAAAAGGTACAAGGAAGAGGAAGCATAAATGGTACGTACAAAATAGGGGGAGGTTAAGAATAATATGGGAAATGGAGAAGCCAAAGAACTTATAAGTATGACCCACAGACGTGAACTAAGGTAGGGGAATGATGGTGGATGGGGGGTAGAGGGGAATAAGGGAGAGAAAGAAATGGCACACCTGAAATAGCATAATCAATAAAATATATTAAAACAAAGAACAGAGGTGGGGCTAATAAGAGCATTGTATTAGAGGATAAACTAGGTGATTTCTGAGATTTTTCAAATCCTAAAGGACTCAGGTTCTTTAAAATAATATGGAATGCATATGGAATGCAAACAAGTGTGTTGTTTTTAATGCATTTGGCTTATTCCTTATTTTTTTTACCATAGGCTGACATTTTAAGAAATACTTATTTTTGCAACAAAACACTAATTATGAATGATAACAGACCCATTTCATCATTTTAGGTATAAATGTGGATATTTTAGAGGATTCATATATTTTATTTTCCAGACAAAGACTTTATGCAATTTCTTTATTTCGTGTTCAATAATTGAAAAAATTAAATGAAAAAACAGGACCGGGAGGTAAAACTTTAAAAAAAGTGTTTATTTCTTTACAACACTGAGTTATTCTAGTATGGTTGCATCATACTAGAGGGGTAATAAAAATGGAGGGGTAATATCCAAATATCTTGTTATTTAGGAGTTGTGGGGGGTCAGTCAAATAGAAACTTATTAACTAAGATTCAGAATTGGATTCTGCAATAGTAATGATTAGAAATATTAAACCTTGAAGTTAGAATGGTAGTATAATAAAGAACTGATTTGCTCTTCTTAACCTTTGACTAGAATACTAATAAAAACACAGAGAAGAAAAACCTACATGGTTTATTGACTTTAAATCACCCTGATCTGAACAATTTTTCTTCACAAGATTAAATGCTCTTTTAAAAAATGTGTCAATAATAAAAATAAAGTTAAAAAGATAAAAAAAGTGTCAACAATAAAAATAAAGTTAAAAAGATTTAAAAATTTTTTACTCAAAAAGTACATTAAATCAAATCTTGATTTAAAGACACAATAGAATTAGCTTGTAAATTTTTAAAATCTGGGAATCTTTATGTGAAATAAAGAATAGCAATTTCCCTTCTGTTTTAATATGCTTATTGTTTTACAATTGAATTTTTTACAATGTTGAACTTTCTCTACATGATGCAGAGCTCCACACCTGGGCTAAAGCACCCTTGTAATCAGGGAGCAGTTCTAGAAAATGGGAACCATTCTAGTTGTATTAATGCTCAAAGTGATTTCATACAAGAAACTAGGTGCTTATCAAATCACTGAAAAATTGGAGAAGTAAACTCCTAAGCTTCACCTATAATTTTCAGAATAAGGCCACCAAACAGATATGAGGAGAGCAGGCACTTTTTCTACCATTAGAAGCAAAGAATCAGAAGACTACTGCCAATCAGTTGTTGAACCAAAGAGCATATTGTTACAAGATCAGGAATCTACTACAACAGTGTTTTGATACACAGAAAGCTTGTGACTGGACACTGGAAGGTTGCTTTCAAAGCAAAACAAAATAAAACAAAGCCTCCATTGCAACAACACTAAAGCAGTGGAAATATGACTTCCATTCCACTTTCAAATTAACTGCCACACTTTTGAAGCTCTGAAAGGTTACCATGCAATGAGGAAATCCAAGCCTCCTAAAGAAGCTACAATTGGCAGTCCCATCTGAATTCAGTCTTTGGGTCACTAGCCCAGGCATGTGAGTAAAGAAGCCTCCAAAGAATTCCAGTCCTCCAGCCATTCAGGTAGTTTCAACTAAGGCCCCAGACATCATGGATATAATATTCCCACCTTGTCTTAGCCTGCTTAAATCATGGCCCACAGAATCTGTGAACATAATCAAATGATTGTTACTGACATCAGTTACATTTGTAGTGTTTTTTTGTGGAACAAGAGCTAACCAAACACATCATAGATATTTTATGTTTCAATTTATTTAGCATTTCAGAGACATTTTTAAAGGTTATCATACTGTTATGTGATTATTACCACAATTTACCTAAAATTTTATGTTCAATTTTAAATGATAGCTGGTATGTAACTTTTATCTATAAGAACTAAAACTACAGTGAAAATTTAATTATAGTGGTTTTGTATTTCTTTTATACTTAGCATTATTTCTTTATCATAAACCTCCAGAATGACTGTGTCAGGGCTATGAACAAGATTTTTTTATAAATGCTTTGTATGAATTCATATCTATCTTGGATATTTAGCATGGTAAAATATATTTAAAAATTTAAGTACAAAAATAAATCCTTTAAGTTAATCAGCCCTATTGAAAACAGAAATATAAGACCAAAATCCTGGGCTGCCCATATATGGTAATGTAAGCTAGACCTTGGAAGTCAAACCTGAGAACCTGAGGAAAATGTGGTCTCTACATTATAGGCTCAGGCTGGGGTGTTGTGGTTGCAGGGAGACTAGCATGTTGAGAATCTAATGATTTTTCCCCCGTTATGAGCTGAAATGCGTATTTAAATGAGACAGCCACCAGGAGATGGTAATAGCTAGGCAGCAGCTTTGGCTTAGCAAGTGCAAGGGGTTCTAGCCAAGTAGACAAATGTTACCGTTCCCAGGGCTTTACCATATACTCTTGTACCTGGCTAAGAAGATTGTGAGTCTTCACATTCCTCAGGACAAGCAGTGAGCCACAGAACAAAGCATCACATCTGAGGAAGGGGTAACTTCTCTTAACTTATGTACCCAGAGCAGGGCTTATTTTTGCAATTTGTATCCCCAAAGTAGTTGCCATTTTCTAATTCATTCTAAGTCCTTGTTGGTGCCAGCTGTTGCCCTGAGAGTGCTTCCTATGTATCAGACTAAATATTTCTGCCTTTCCAACTGGGAAATCCAGGATTTCTGAGATATTTGTTAGTATGGAAGATGACTGGCCCTAAAGGGTTTGGATCTCAATACGCATTACACTCCTAAACCATACCAAATAATTTATGTGAGCCTGTATCCCAGTTTTTAAGCATAAGACAATGAGAAAATCATGATTAGAATCCTGCCCCCATGAATACTACTTATGTAACTTGGATAATTTTCTGAATCATTTTTCCCCAAGTTTTAGTTTCCTCATCTCCAAAATCAGGATAATAAAGCATATACCTTGCAGGGTTGTTGTAAAGACTAAATGAATAATGTGTATAGAATGCCGGGCATTTAAAATATTCAATACATGTTAACTCTCATTTTAATAAATAGTGTAACACACTAGTGCATTTAAATAATTAAACCTAATTTTCATCTTTGCAAGAGCTGCAAGGGAATCTGGGAAATGTATGATCTTATCAAAATACAATACAGAAAGGCTGTAATGGAGTTGACACTGAGTGCCAGTGACCCATGTCCAACATGGATATTAAACATGAACTCCCCATTGAACTCTACTGTACTTTGAATGACCAAACAAGGACATTTAAATTCATTCTGAATATTGCAGAACTATGAGATGATAGTTTAAATATTCATGTTTAGCATTAAGAAAAATGAGACATTTTTGTACATGTATTTCCAAGTTTTTAAATTATATCAAAAAAAAGCTAAATTCTCATGCTCTAAATAAACAATATTTTTTGTCTTAGAAATGGGCACTTTTAATACTCTAAAACAACAATGACAATAATAATTTTTGTTAAGAGTTTACCACATACCAGAAAGTATTCCTGCATGTGACATCTATTATCATAAAAACTCCACAAGGTAGATAATAATATTCCCAATTTACAGAAAAGGAAAATAAAGCATAAAAACTTCAATAATTTGTAAAACTAGTAGAATTTGGATTTCAGCCCAGGGAGTCTAGCTCTAGAGTGAACATTCTGGGGTTTTTTTTTCTAATTTAATTATTACTGTATTTTTTTCCATTACCATTTAGACCCCTTAACTTCCCTACCCTCAGCAATCACCACACTGTTCTCCATATCTATGAGTCCTTCTTTTTACTCAATCCTGCCACTAGCTGCCATCTGCTCTCCATCTATGAGTCTGTCTCCATTTTGCTTGTTAGTTCAGTTTGTTCATTAGATTCCACATATGAGTGAAATCATGTGGTATTTGTCTTTCTCTGACTGGGTTATTTCACTTAGCATAATGTTCTCCAGGTCTATCCATTCTGTGGCATAGGATAAAATTTTCTTTTTTATGGACAAGTAGAATTCCATTGTATAAATGTCCCACAGTTGTTTTATCTGCTCATCCATTGATGAACACTTGGGCTGCATCCATATTTTGGCGATTGTAAATAATGCTGCAATAAACATAGGGATACTTATTTTCTTTTGAATTAGTGTTATGGATTCCTTCAGGTATATTTCCAGAAGGGAGATTGCTGGGTCAGAAGGCACATCCATTTTTAATTTTTTGACATATCTTCACACTACTTCCCACAGTGGCTGAACTTGTCTGCATTCCCACCAACAGTGCAAAAAGGTTCTCCTTTTTTCACATCCTCACCAGCACTTCTTAGTTGTTGATTTATTGATGATGGCCATTCTGACAGGTGTGAGATGGTATCTCATTGTGGTTTTTATTTGCATTTCTCTGATGATTAGTGACATTGAGCATCTTTTCATATGTCTATTGGTCATCTGTATGTCCCCTTTAAAGAAGTGTCCATTCAGGTCCTTTGCCCATTTTCTAATTGGGTTGTTTGGTTTTTTGGTATTGAATTTTGTAAGTACTTTATAAATTTTGTATATTAACCCCCTATCAGATATATCAGTGAATATGTTCTCCCATTCTGTGGGTTGTCTTTATTTCGTTGATGTTTTTCTTTTCTGTGCAGAACCTTTTTAGTTTGATGAAGTCCCATTTGTTTATTTGTTGTAAGCAAAAATGTTTATTTTATATCCCATTAGAGTCTCCTTTGATTAAGGTGGGGGATATTTTCCAATTATTTTTGTCTCATGAGATGTACAAATTGAGAATGTCACTTCAGTAAATCACCTGTTCTCAATTGAGATCTACCAATGATGTTTAATCACTTGGTTCTTTTGAAATGGAAATTTTGGAAATGGCAAGAACTATATTCCTTAATATAACAAATAAAAATTTTCAAGAACTCGGAGTATTCACAGCTTTATCCCATGGCATTAGTGTACCATATACCTATAAAAATATAGCAAGATAGAGCACTTATGTTTGGATTCTGAGAATACCCCTTTTTTAAAATTACATTTTATTGATTGTGCTATTATAGTTATCCTAGTTTTCTCCCTTTGCCCCGCTCCAATCAGCACTCCCCACTCCCTTAGGTAATCCCCCCACCCTTGTTCATGTCCACAGGTTATGCAGGTAACTACTCCCTTTCCTATACTGTACATCCCCACAGCTATTCTGTAACTACCTACTTGTACTTCTTAAGCCCCTCACCTCTCATCCATTCTCCCACACCCATAGTCCTATCTCTTTATCTTTAACTTTTGGCATTAAATTATGATGTGTTTTTGGATGGGCCTCTTTGCATCCATCTTGTTTGGGACTTTCTGTGCTTCCTGGGCTTGCATGTCTATTTCCTTCATCAAGTTAGGGAAGTTTTCTTTCATTACTTTTTCAGATTGATTTTCAATTTCTTGCTCTTTCTCTTCTGCTTCTGGTACTCCAGTGAGGCAAATGTTGTATTGCTTAAAGTTGTACCACAGGCTGCTTATACTATCTTTGCTTTTTTGGATCCTGTTTTCCTCTTGTTGTTCTGATTGGTTGTTTTTTGCTTCTGTATGTTCCAAATCATTGATTTGATTCTCAGTTTCATCTACTCTACTGTTGTTCCCTATTTTTTCTTTTGTTGCCCTTGCCTGGGGAGATATATCTGATAAAAAACTTTTATGAGCAATATCCAAGATTTTGTTGCCTATGTTTTCTTCTACTATTCTTATGGTTTTGGATCTAACATTTAAGTCTACAATCCACTTTGAATTTAATCTTGTGTGTGGTGTAAGAGGTGGTCTAGTTTCATTTTTCTGCATATATCTGTCCAATTTTCCCAACACCATTTATTGAATAAACTATCATTAACCTATTGAATGAGCTTGCTTATTCTGTTGAATATTAATTTACAATAAAGGTGTGGGCTTATTTCAGGGCACTCTCTTTCATTTCAACAGAATGAAATGTCTGTTTCTATGCCAGTACCAAGCTGTTTTTATTACTATGGCCTTGAAGTATAGTTTGATATTAGATGGCATGATTCCTCCAACACTGTTCTTCTTTCTCAGGATCCCTATTGCTGTGTGGGGCCCTTTCTATTCCATATAACTTTTTGGAATATTTGGTCTACCTCTGTGAAATATGTCACTAGAATCTTGATAGGAATAGCATTGAATCTATAGATTCCTTTGGGTAGTATGGACGTTTTAATGATGTTAATTCTTCCTATCCGTGAGCACAGTATGTGCTTCACTTACTTGTATCTTCTTCAGTTTCTTATAATATTCTGAGTACAAATCTTTTACATCCTTAGTTAGGTTTATTCTCAGGTATTTTATTCTTTTTGGAGCAATTGTGAATGGGGTTGTGTTGCAGTCCACCGGCCCGCGGTGACCGCAGACGTTGTAGATGGCTCTCGATTGACGAGAGAACATACACACGGATTACCAAGTCCTGTGGAGGAATAAGAATGGCCGGCCACTCTCTCTAGTGGAGAGCGCCCTGAGCCGCCGCCTCAATAGG
The DNA here is from genome assembly GCA_028533065.1 of Trachops cirrhosus. NCBI lineage: Eukaryota > Metazoa > Chordata > Mammalia > Chiroptera > Phyllostomidae > Trachops > Trachops cirrhosus. Next base: position 101,386,103 of record CM052539.1, on the reverse strand, counting down.
CTTTTATTAGGTAGTATTGGGTAGGTGAACAGATACAGAATGTGGATTCATTGTCTAGCAGAAAAGATCAAAACAGGTAGATAATTTACATAGGGTTCAAAAGACTCACGCTGGGTTTTGGGGCTGGTATCACCTAACAGGTACAGGATTGATTAGTCCAGTTTCCTGCCAGAGCCTACACATCAAGAGCATCCTAGCAAGCAGGTCTCACAGGATTTTACATATCTTATGCCCCAGGTCCAATTTACCCAGGTGTCCTCCAACTCTAGTCTGAGCCTCACCGCCCTTGCTATTTCCGCAGGCCCTGAGTCAGGTAGAGGAGACAAAGGCAGCCAGGAGACTTGGATTTCTCACATCCAGAACAAGGACTCAGGCTATTGGCAAAGCCGAGGGGGCAGGGGTGATGTCGATCACTCCCTCACT
>CM052539.1:101374074-101385580 GCA_028533065.1 Trachops cirrhosus | reverse complement strand
GTCCATTCTTTCCAGAGAATGGTTGCCCGTCATTGACTATCCAACCAAGCTGAAGGGAATAGCAGAGCAGCCAGTGCCCATGTTCAGGGAAAGAAGTTTTGTCTCCTTAGGCCTCCCAGTTCTGGGAGGTTTCTTACTCAGCCTTAGCCACGGGGGGTTACGGCTCCTGAAACCAGGCAGGGTGGACACCACAGGATTGTTTTCTTAATATCCCTTTCTGTTAGTTCATTATTTGCATATAAACTGAATGTGTTTTCTGAATATTAATTTTGTATCCTGCTACTTTGCTGAATTCATTTATCAATTCTACTAGTTTCTGGTAGAATCTTTGGTGTTCCCTATGTACAGTATCATGTCATCTGCAAATAAAGACAGTTTTACTTCTTCCTTTCCACTTTGGATGCCTTTTATTTCTTCTTGTCTGATTGCTGTGACTAAAATTTCCAGTACTATATTGAATAAGAGAGGTGGTAGCTGACATCCCTGTCTTGTTCTTGATTTTAAGGGGAATGCTTGTAGTTTTTGCCCATTGAATATGATGCTGGCAGTGGGTTTGTCATATATGGCCTTTATTATGTTTAGGTATATTCTTTGTATTCCCACTTTGCAGAGAGTTTGATCATAAATGGGTGCTGGATTTTAGCAAAAAGCTTTTTCTTAATCTGTTGATCATGTAGTTTTTATCCTCCTTTTAGTTTTGTGGTGAATCATGTGGTGATCATGTAGTTTTTATCTTCCTTTTAGTTTTAGTGATTACCAAAATAAATCTCATTTGATCATAGGGCATGATCTTTTACATGCACTGCTGTATTCAGTTTGCTAATATTTTTTTGAGGATTTTAGTGTATATGTTCACCAGGGATATTGACCTATAATTTTCTTTTCTTGCAGTGTCTTTTTCTGGTTTTGGAATTAGGATGATGCTGGCCTCATAAAATGAGTTTGGGAACCTTTTTTCCTCTTGAATTCAATTAAATAGTTTAAGGAGAGGTGTTAGATATTCTTAGAATAATTGACAAATTCACCTGTGAAGCCATCTGGTTCAGGGCATTTGTTTGTTGTTGGGAGTTTTTATTTTTTATTATTATTGCTTCAATTTTATTAGGTGTAATCTGACCACTCAGATTCCTTAATTCTTCCTAATTTATTTTTGGAAGATTTTATGTTTAGAAATTTATCCATTTCCTCCAGGCTGTCTAGTTTGTTGGCATATGATTGTTCATAATATTTACTTACAATCCTTTGTGTTTCTTTGGTGTCAGTTGTTATTTCTCCTCCTTCATTTCTGATTTTAATTATTTGGGTCCTTTCTCTTTCTTTCTTGATCAGTTTGACTAATGGTTTGTCAATCTTCTTTATCTTTTAAAAAAACAGCTCTTGGAGCTGTTCATTGATCCTTTGTGTCATTTTATCCTTCAAAAAACAGTTCATTGATCCTTTGTATCATTTTAAGACTCTATTTCATTTATTTCTGCTCTGAAGTTTATTATTTCCTTCCTTCTACTCACTTTGGGCTTTGTTTGTTGTTCTTTTTAAAGTTCCTGTAGTTAGATTGTTTACTTGAGATTTTTCTTGTTTTTTGAGATAGGCCTGTAATGCTATGAGTATCCCTCTTAGGATTGCTTTTTCAGCTTCCTATAGATTTTGGATTATTGTATCCTCATCTTCATTTGTTTCAAGGTATCTTTTGATTTCTTCCTTGATCTTGTTGTTGACCCATTATCATTATGTTCCCTTTATCATTATGTAGTGTACTTCTTTGTCCCTTACTATAGCCTTGGTTTTAAATTATATTTTGTCAGATATAAATACTGCTACCATTGCTTTTTTTTCTCTTCCATTTGCAAGAAATATCTTTTTCCAACCCTTTACTTTTAGCTTGTGTGTATCTTTTGATCTGAGATGGGACTCTTGGAGGCAGCATTTATAGGGGCCTTGTCTTCTTATCCATTCAGCTACCCTATATTTTTAGGTCAAAGTATTTAGCTATTTATATTTAAGATGATTATTTATAGACACATATGTAGTGCCATTTTATTGTTAGACTATTTTCCTCGGGTTTTTTTTTTCGTTCTCTTTTTATTCCCCCTTCTTCTTAAAGCAAGCCCTTTAACATTTGTTTCAGTACTGGTTTTGTGTTAACAAACTTCTTTAGTTTTTCTTGTCTGGAAAGCTCCTTATTTCTCCTTCAATTTTAAGTGATAGCTTTGCTGGGTAAAGTAGCCTTGGTTGCAGGTCCTTGCTTTTCATCACCTTGAATATTTCATTTCATGCCATTCCCTTCTGGCCTGAAATGTTTCTGTTGAGAAATCAGATGACAGTCTAATTGGTGCTTCCTTGTATGTAACTACCTGTTTTTCTCTTGTGGCTTTTAGGATTCTACCCTTGTTTTTAAGCTTTGTCATTTAATTACAATGTGTCACAATATAGGCCTCTTTGGGTCCAATTTGTTTGGGACTCTCTGAGCTTCCTGGTCTTGTGTGTCTTTTTCCTTCAGAGACTAGGGAAGTTTTCCATCATTATTTCTTAAAATAGGTCCTCAATCTTTTGCTAACTCTCTTTCCCTTCTGGTATTCCCATGATATGGATGTTGTTATGTTTCATGTTGTCCAAAATGTGTCTTAAGCTCTCCTCATTTTTTTAATTTCCTTTTTCTCTTTGCTGCTCTGACTGGGTGTTTTTTTTCTACCTTGTCTTCCAAAACACTGATTCAATCCTCTCCTTCATCTAATGTACTGTTTACTCCTTCTAGTGTATTATTTATCTCAGATATTGCATTCTTTATTTCTGATTGGTCTTTTTTTATGGTTTCTATATCTTTTTTCATGCTGTTGAGTATCCTTACAATCCTTATTCTAAACTCTCTGATAAATTGCTTGCCTCCATTTCATCTTGTTCTTCTGGAGAATTCTCTTGTTCTTTTATTTGGGGGTCTGTTTCTTTGTCTTCCCTTTTTTGCTGCTTCTTTGTATTTTTTACCTTAGAAGTTAAACTCTTTAGTCGTCAAGCTGTAATTAGCAGTCCAGCTTAAGCACCACAGGGTAGGGCAGAGTAATTCCTGTAGGTAGGGCTATTGCTTCCTCTCAGGCTGATGCCACTTTGAGAGCAGTGCTGTGCCCAAGAAAAGATGGCTCCTCAGTATGAGGAATGACTTAGCACAGGGATTCTGGTAGCTGATCCTTCAATTATTTCCCTAGAGCCACCAGCCCCAGACTTTCCTCAAGTGTCTCTAGTCCACTCTGCCCTCCCTCTGCCTGAACCCAGGGTAAGTGGCTGCAAATGAAATTTTGTGTTGGTCCATTATAGGTTCTCTGCATCTCCAGCCGTCTCTCCCTTGCAAATAGAAACCCTGCTGCTTTTCACAGCTGGATATTATCTGGGTTTCTCTCTGGCTCTGGTGCTGTGGGTGGGGAGCACAGTTTGTGATTTAGACCCCACATTTCTCAGGGAGAACCCCCAAGTCACTAAGTATCCTTCCAGAACTTCAGGTGCTACCTGTGGGAGCCCAGCCTGCCCTCTCATGCCTCCTCTGCACTCCCTACCAGTCACATTGTGGTGAAATGGTTTCTTCTGTTTGTCCATGGTTATAAGGCTTCTTCCCAGCTAGCATTCAGTTGGTTGTTCAGGATGATTTCTCTACAATTTAGTTGTAATTCCAGATTGGTCCTTGGAAAAGGTTAGTGTAATTTCCACTTACTCTTCCACCATCTTGGATTGACCTTGAGTGAATATTCTCAAGTACCATTCTCAACTGCACATTGTAAGATGCTTCCATCCTATAATTTAATCTACAAGCACTTGAACTACTTCCAAAACTTATATAAATAGGTGTTTTATTTAAATTAATCAAAAGGAAGTTTATTACAATAATGAATTTGTATTGCCATTAAATGGTAGAATACATAGTGAGATATAGAATATTAAACTAGCTAACTAGTCAAATTTTAAAAATAATTTTATATTTAATAACTATGAGATTTTTGGCTAACTACTGAAATTGTGACTAAATTTTAAGATAACAAGGACTTAACCATGTTTATATAGTTTGAACATAAAGAATTCTCACTCTTTTTCATTTATTAATCTATGCACTTGGATTTTTTTATATTAAGATTTAATTATGATACTTATGCTGCCTTCTTTTTCTTGGTACAGATCATGTAAATGGACACTGCACAAGTCCAACTTCTCATAGTTGCAGTTCCGGAAAGCGTCTTTCTAGTGCTGACGTTTCAAAAGTAAATCGCTGGGGGCCTGGGAGACCACCATTTCGAAAAGCACAGTCAGCTGCTTGCATGGAGATTTCTTTACCAGTTACAACAGAAGGTAGGTTAAACATACAAATTTTTGAGGATAACAATTAAAATTTGACATACCATGGTAACGGGAGCTGAAGGACCAGGGATGGAGGTCACATATAAAAGACATAAAAAACTAGTCAACTCTAGCACAATGAGTTACTGAGAGCCTGGCCAGGCTGTGGCCATGACTGCAAATCCATTCACACTCTACCTCCTTCTTCACTTCTAATACTAGATGATTCTGCTTATTGGTAGGTTCCCACCTCCTCTGTACAAAGGGAGACCTATCACTTAATCTGTGGTCTACACTCCCACTAATAATTGAGAGTTTCTTTCCATCTCAGTGGTAAGCCTCTTAGTGTCTCTATCTATAAATAGATGTTCAATGTCTGGCAACCTTAATTTCTCAACTGTCAAGTGCATGTGACCAAAAAAAATGGCAAAATATTGGCCCTGGTTGATGTGGCTGAGTAGATTGAGCATCAGCCTGAGAACTGAGAGGTCACCAGTTTGATTACCAGTCAGGGGACTAGGTCCCTCGTTGGGGACATGCAAGAGGCAACTGATCAATGTTTCTCTCCCTCTCTTTCTCCCTTTCTTTGCCTTTCTCCAAAAATAACTAAATAAAATCTTTTTTAAAAAGGCAAGATATTGAATTCTAAAGCTTACAGTCTCATTCATATGTTTGAAAAAAGTATTATTTGCTCACTTATGGAATGATTGTGGGGACAGGGATTAAAGTATAAAAGCCAGAAGGCCAGAAATTTTCAGAGAGAAAAAAAAGGAAGGAATCTTGTAACTTTGCTGCTACTGTCTTGCTGATAAAGAATTTTACAGACAGAGGTAGGAAAAAATAATCTTAGAACTATTTGCTGTGCTATAAAATAATTCCCCATGTATCACTCCATTTATCAAAAAATTGATAGCAGTGATCTATATTACTCTTCAAATTTTTAAATAAATGTTTAGGTTTTATTGTTTATTTATTATTATGCCATACTAAATATTGTCCAGGGATAATGGAGACAATGTTTTCTCTCTATCACTGGTGCCTTGAGTAGCAACCTTGAATATTGATGAACCATGAATGGAAAAATTAGGGGAACATATTAGCTAGGAATGTTATAACAGAATCAAAATATAAAAGTTATAAAAGAAGCAGCACTTAATTGCTGGATTGAGAGTTCAGAATTTAGAGTTTTAGATATTTCTGCCTCTAACTTGTGCTGCATTCTGGAAAAATTACTTAACTCTATGTCTCTCTCTCCAAATCTATAAAATATATAGATTATATCCAAGCTTATTCTCTTTTCTAAATTCTGCTGCAAACAATTATGTCTGTAACTTGCTGAGGGATAGAAAGAGGAAATTAGAAATACTATATTTTGTTTTCTAGAAAAAGGGTAGTCTAAAGAATTTATATTTAGTCTTTTTTAATTAAAATGTGTCACACTTATACCTATCAAGAGAAAGGAGAGTGAAGGCAGTAGAAAGAAGAATATGAAAAGCATGTACTTGGAGTTTCTCAGAACAATACTGCCTTCCTAATACCATTTAACTGAGGTGCTCAGTTTAATGCTTGCTGGAGGGAGTACATTGTGTAAGTGTTGATGAGCAGGAGAACCTGAAACCATCCCATTTCCTTTAAGTCATCTGAAACCCACTCAGGAAGATTATCACTATCAAACGGATGGCATGGTCTACAGCTTTGCATTTGGCCCTATGCAGTTAGGACTGAATTTGGACTCAAGGTAGGCAGCTTGAAACTAGTTCAGGAAGATAATGTTTGCTCTTTGGCCTTGGTAAACAGCTCAATTTTTACAACTGTAATTACTCCAGATTTAGCAAAACCAAAAATTGCATTAGGGGAATGTATTTGCCATAGAACATTTGTGACTTCATTGTCACAACATTGAGGTTAGTAACCACAATGTTGTCAATAAGTAGAAATTGCCAAGAAATCATTAGGAATACTGTACCTCCAACAGTTGAAATATAGAGGGAAACATAATTAAAATAATACTAGAAATTCTTGTAACTTTGACTATCTAGACTATTTTTTTTTCCAGATTAGAGAATTTCAACTAAACTTGTGAACTAATATAGAGAGAAAAATATGGTGAACTAGAAAGTCAAGTTTTAGTCCCAGGCCTGCCTCAGTTTTGGGTTGACACTTCTGGACTTTAGTCTCTTCATTTTCAAAATACTTGGTGAACTGGATAAGCTGCCTTCCAGATCGGTTAACAAAGACTCACAATTCTACTTGTCCCTCATAATTTTGGTTTTCTTATATCAAGTCTCACTTTACTTTTCCTGGAAATACACTAACATTTCATTTTTGTTTTTCAAATTTCCATAGAAAGTCGAGAAAATTCCTATAATCGTTCTAGAAGCTCTAGCATCTCCAGTATTGACAAAGATTCTAAAGAAGCAATTACAGCACTATACTTCATGGAATCCTTTGCTCGGAAAAATGACTCTACCATCTCCCCTTGTTTGTTTGTCGGAACTAGCCTGGGAATGGTGTTGATCATCTCCCTGAACCTACCTTCAGCAGAGGAACAAAGATTCACAGAGCCAGTCATGGTATTACCAAGCGGTAAGAGTTTTTATTTATTCATTCAGTGCTTTTTTAAAATTTAAAGTATTGTAAAATGTGAATTTGTACATTTGGAGCAAAGATTATAAGTATTCTGTGTAATAGAGAATTTCATAAATCATATACTATTTCAACATTGTCATGTTGCAAATTTCCTTTAGGGTAAAACAGCACAACCATTTCTGTGGTAGAAACTATGGAACTGCCAGCCTACACAATGCCTTGGGAAATAAGTTCCTGAAAAGCACTGAAGAAAACCTTAATGCAAAAGTTAAAAAATTATGTTTTTAAAAACTCTCATCTTTTTTTTTTTAATGAGAAAGGTCACTTTCATTTTTTTAGAACTTTTACTTATTTATGTATTTATTTTTATATTTCTTTTTTTTACCTTTTTTAATTGTTGTTCAAATAGAGTTGTTTCCATTTTTCTCCCCCCACCCCCCCCACCCCAGCCATCCCCACACCCCACCCTTGATCCTATCCCCTTTGGTTTTGTCCTTGTATCCTATATACATGTTCCTGAAAACCCTTCCCTCTTTCCCCCCCATTATCCCCTCCCACCTCCCCTCTGGTTACTGTCAGTTTGTTCTTTATTTCAATGTCTGGTTATATTTTGCTTGTTTGTTTTCTTGATTAGGCAAGGAGGGATATGGAGAGCGTTATGCTACGTGAAATAAGCCAGGCAGTGAAAGACAAATACCATATGAGAAAATATCTTTTATTACATGTAGCAGAAGAGCCCCAAACCCAAATGGGGGAGCTGCTTATGTGTTCATGATATTAAAAAAAGCCACCCAGTGGACTGGCTGATGTGGACATGCCATTTATTACTCACATAACAAGGGAGTGCACCAAAAGCAGCTGGTCAGTGTGATAGAGACAGCACCTCCTCTAGTCTGAGGCTCATTATGAGGGGGTCCCAGACAAAGGAAGCACATGTCCTATGCATGACTCTAAATTACATTACCTCAGTGTGTAAAAGGTCAAGAAACAGTCACAGGACAAGAAGCCACTCCTAAAAGGAGATAAGGAGGGAGTTACAACCCACTCCCAAAACAATACACATTCCTTCTGGCCAGTGGTCATCTGACCAGCCCTCTGTCATGGGAGGTGGAAGGGCCATATCCACTGACATTTCTAATTTTTAAGAAAATATGCACAATTCTCTTAGTCCTTAGCCTACTTTTTAGTGAAATTAAGAATTGTTTTTTTGAAAAGATAACCAATTGACAAACCTTTAGCTAGACTTAGAAGAAATGAGAGAAGACTCAAATAAAATCAGACATGAAAGATGAACCATTGCTGGATAACCTAGAAGAAATGAATAAAGTCTTGAAACATACAACCTACTAAAACTGAATCATGAAGAAATAGAAACTCTGAACAGACTTATAACTAATAAAGAGATCGAATCAGTAATCAAAAACCCCTTCACAAAAAAAACCCACCTCTTCTTTAAGGAATCTTTTCACATAAATTTATCTTGGTTATCTTCAGAACAAATTTTAATCAATGATATGGAAATTTGAAATGCACTAAATCACTGGATTTTAAAGTGGGAAAGTCTCAGCATTATCCATTCTGATAGCGATCACTGTAGTCTGAATCTGAGGTACTTGGAGGGTTTGTTACAGCACAGATTATTGGGTGCCACCCTTGAGGTTTCTAATTCAATAGTTCTGGGCTGGGATCTGAGGATTTGCATTTGTAATGAGCTGTCAGGTGATGCTGACCATACTAGTGCAACTTCACAGGCTAGGGTGAAAAAACCTACAGTTCTTACCTCTTGTATAGGGAAAAACCCAGTTCTTCCTCCTTCTGTGTCTCTCCTGTGTGTCACACTATTACCTTTTATTTTCACACTGCTGCACTGACCACACTACTTAATACCAGAGCTATGGAAGTTTTTTTGCCACAACAAGAAATTCCCTGCAACACTGGCTGGGTGCCCTACAATTTAACTCAATTCTGATACTGGAGATGGCATCAGATCCCACAGGTTAAGGGCTCAGTTCCACAAGACTGTCCCCTAGACCCCCTTCAGAGACCAGTCGCAAATCAAGGTTGTTATTACCTGTGCTTCAGCTATAAATGTGAGGCCATGACCCCCTCCTTGGGTTCGATTAATTTGCTACAGTGGCTCACAGAACTCAAAAAACCTGTTTACTTAAGGTTTCCAGTTTATTGTGAAAGGGTCTAGATGAACATCCAGATAGAAGAAATGCAGAGGATAAAGTATTTGGGAAGGACACAGAGTTCTCATGCTCTCTTCCTGCACTTTCACCTTTTCACCAACCAGGAATCTCTCCAAAACCCCTCCTTTGGAGATTTTATGTAGGCTTCACTACAGGAATAATTAATTAAATCTTCAGCCGCTGATGACTGAACCCAATCTCTGGTCCCTCTCCCTCAGCCAACCCTCTAATCACATGGTTGGTTCCCCTGGCAATTAGACCCCATCCTAATGTGAGGGCCTTAGATCACCCCTTTAACAAAAGATGATGGTGTTGCTCTCATCAGGAAATCCCAAGGGTTTTAGGAGCTCTGTGCCAGAACAGGTGATAAAGACAAAACACTTAGAGTAAATCACAATATTGCATATGCATATTTAGTTTAATCAAGATAAATTTAATTCTACCTACTTTATTTCTATACCTATGTAGCTGAATATGGCTGGAGAAAATATATAACCCTGCTAATAGTCTCATTTTGAAATAAATCATCAATAACCTTAAGTGGGCTCCTGTGTTGCTAAAGTCATACTTTAGTGATCTCGGTCTCTTTTCTCTTGAACAACCACTGCAATTTTCTCCACTCTCCTCAAATGTCCAGTATCTCCTCTGCTGTTTTCAATCTCAGCTAATAACGATGTATCCTCTTTCACTGAGAAAACTGAAAGAGTCAGATAAGAATTTCAACAGCTGCCACCACCACATCTACCAACCTGCCTATATCTCCATGGTCTCTACATTCTTTCCTATTATTATGACTAAACTATGTAAGCTCCTAACTGGGTCATCTTCTACTTGTGTACACTAGATTCTGCCCCCTTCACCTCCTCAAGAAAGTCAATCCAGCAATTTTTCTTTTTAGAATTATATTATTTATATTATTAGACATAATTGTATAATATAATTATAATAAGTATCTCTATTAGATCAGCATACAAACATGCTGTTACTTCCCACATTAAAAGAGAAAAACCCTCTTTTAAATCTATTCTCCTATAATGCCCCATTTTTATCTTTAATCACTGCTTTATCTTCAATGCAAAATTCCTTGCAGTGGTTGTTATAACCACTATTTCTAATCTTATTCTCCCATTGTGTCTTGAGTTCATTGTGATCCATATTTCTCCCATACCAATCAACAAAAATCTCTAGGTTATCTCTAACCATATTGCTAAATCCAGTGGTCAATCCTCAGGCAGTATCTTGGCATATCAATAACATAATATACAATTAAGCATTGTCCCTACCTTTAAACACTTTACTTGAACTCCAGAACATTTTATTTACCTAGTTTTCTTCCTGCATTTCTAGCCATTCTGTCTTAGTCCTCTTTGCTGTTTCCTCCTCAGTTTACTAGCTTAAAATATCAGATTGCCCAAAGAAAACCTTTGAACCTTTTCTGTTTTCTCTTTTTGTTGTCAAACTTTTTTGTTCCTTTTATAGATATCTGAGCTTTTTAGGAATATTTGTTTATTTTTTTATATTTTATTTATTTATTTTTAGGCAGAGGAGAGGGGAAAGAGAGAAGGAGAAAAACATCAATGTGTGGCTGCCTCTCGTGTACCCCCTACTGGGAACCTTGCCCACAACCCAGGCATGTGCCCTGACTGGGAATCGAGCCAGCAACCCTTTGATTCCCAGGCCAGCGCTCAATCCACTGAGCTACACCAGCCAGGGCTCTATTCTCTATTTATATTTAAGCCCTTGATCACAGGACTTAGATCACAAGCCATAGAAACACAAGGCCTGTGGCCTTGTGTTTCTACGTTTTATATGCTGTTGCTTTGAAAGAGAACCTAGATTCTATAGCTGTATTGTTGTTTCATACTTTAAATTTATATGGCTGTGGAAAAAATAGTTAAAATGATTTGAGGAGAAAGACAAGGCCCGTGAACACAAAGCGGCAAACAAGCAAACACAAGGCCCGCGGGCCGAATCCGGCCCCCCACCTTGTTTTATCCGGCCCGGCACCTTGTTTCTTCCCAGTGGCAGCTCCGAGCTCCTTGCCCTTAGTTAAGGAGTAGTTATATTTATACAGTCCTAAAATTACATTTGGCCCTTTGAAGGCAATCGTGAGGCTGATGTGGCCCCTGGTGAAAATGAGTTTGACACCCCTGCCCTAGATGAAATCAGCCAGCCTCATGACTTTTAATGCCATTTATAATCTGATGGGTCATATATTTCCATTTATAGATGGACCTATCCCCAAATTCCTGACATAAATATCCAGGTAGTTGACATCCAGTGGATACTTAATAAGCATCTTAAGTTCAATATATCCAAGACTGAGTTTCTGACATACTTTTCTTTCTCCCATAGTCTTTCCCACAGTATTTATTTTTTTATTTTTTATTTTTTGCCATTTTTATTTTTTT
>CM052539.1:101347015-101373574 GCA_028533065.1 Trachops cirrhosus | reverse complement strand
TTCCATTCTTCTTCTGTTTGAGCCATCTTTTTGCTGTTTTTTGTTTTGTTTTGTTTTGTTTTTTGGTCTTGTCGAGCTGCTGTAGTGAGGGGCAGGGCCTTAGGAGTTCACCTGGGCTGGGCACCCCAGTTGCAGGGTTGTGACGTTGTATGTGGGAGTGGGGTCCGAGAAGGAACAATGGCGCCCGCTCTGCCCTCTGCAGGACCCCAGACCCTTCCACCACCTTCCGCAAGCCGACTGTGTCCCTCCGGCACCAACTCCGGTGTGGGTGGGCCTGTGCACCCCGTGGGACCCTCCCTCTCAGTGACCGAAAGCTCTATTTCCCGGTGCTGGGACCCTGAATTGCGTGCAGTGCCTTGCTTCACAATGGCCGCCTCACTGGGTCTGCCAGTCGCCGCCCCCTGGCTGGGGCCCACCAGCCACTGCTGCTTGTGCGCCCAGGGTCTGCCTGCTGCAGACTTGCGCGCCGCCCCGGGTGCTCAGCCCTCTGCTCTGCGTCCCTCACGCGGCCGGACTCCGCCCCTCCTACCGGTCTGGATGAAAGTGTCTATTTTTAAATCCTTGGTTGTCCGACTTCCATACACTTCAATTTTCTGTCAGTTCTGGTTGTTATTTTGTTTCTATATCTTTGTTGTCCCTATCTTGGTTGTGTGAGGAGGCACAGTATGTCTACCTATGCCTCCATCTTGGCCGGAAGTCCCCACAGTATTTATTTATGGCAATTCCATCATTCTGATTTCTCAAGTCAAAAACAACATCACCCTTGATCACTATGTTTCTTTCCCACTCTAAGTCCAAGTTATTAGCAAATTCTGTTGGTTTGACCTTTATAACCTACTCAGATTCTAATCATTTCTCACCACCTGTTACCAAACTGGCTGGAGCAAGCCTCTCTCCATTTCTCACCTGGATTATCATGCTAACCTCTGAACTGCTCTCCCTTCTTCCATTCCCCATAGGATATGCCCAACAGGAAGAGTGATCCCATTAAATGAAAATTAGGTCATACCACTCTACTCTCAAAGTCTTGCCATCTCAAAATCAGTAAAACTCTAAGTCTTTATTGTGTCCCACAAGAACCTATGTGACCTGGCTCCATATTATCTCTCTGTTCTTATTTCCTATGAGTCTGCCCTTCACTGCTCTAGAAAGTCAAGATCTGTAAAATGTTTTAGATTGTACTTTACTTGCAAGACAAAGTTAGGTTACCAGTTTCATTGCTGCCAATAGAAAACATGAGACTCCTATGTCAGAGAGGAAGGATAATCACAGTAGCCAGAATATCGGCATTTTGTGCTGGTTTCCTGTGCTGCCTAATTCCCACAGTATGGTGCCTTCTCTTCTGTTAGTCCGCTCAGGCTCCCATAACACAATACCACAGACTAGGTGCTTAAACAACAGAATTTATTGTATTTTCTCACACTTGTAGAGACTAGAAGTCCCAAATCAATGTGCCAGCACTGTTGGTATCTGGGGAGAGCTCTGTTCGAGAGTTGCAGATGGCTTCCTTCTCATGTGCTCATACGGCCTTTCTCCTGGGTCCCCACAGAGAGGAAAAAAGAGCTCTCTTGTATCGCTTCTTTTACAGACACTAATTTTGTCACATCGGGTCCCTACCCTTATGCTTTCATTTAACCTTAATTATTTCCTTAGAAGCCCCATTTCCAAATGCATCCACACTGGCAGTTAAGCCTTTGATATATGAATTTGGGGAGGGAGAGAGATAAACATTTAGTCAATAACACCTTCTACCCTATTTAAAATTTAATCACATCCTTTCCCAAGAGTTCCTATACCTTTTCTGCTTTATTTTTTCTTTAGTACTTATTAGTACTTAATATCTCATCTATATATGTTTATATATATATAATATATACATATTATATATTATCTCATATCTCATATATTATCTTATATCTCATATATACACATATATGTTTATCATATATATTGTCTGCCTCTATCATAGAAAGTATGTTCCATTAAAGTGGGGGGTTGTCTTTTTTTATTCACTGTTATATACCTTGTACCTAAAACAGAGCTAGAACATACAGTTAGTTCTCAGTAAATACTTGTCGATTAAATGAAGGTTGTATGTAATAGGGAAGGTTGGTTATTTGGAAAGCTAGAATCAGGTACGCTTCTAGCCTGTGAGACTCCCTTTAAGAGGGAAATGCTAATAAATTGTGTGGTCAATTATTTACTGTAGACTGAATTATTAGGATTTTATAGAAGCCCTTAAATTTAAGTTTACTTTGTAATGAAGTGTAATTCTGAAAAATAGAGATTGTAATTTGGACTTGCTTAAGTTTTCTTTTTTTTTTCAAGTTAGGAAAGAATAAAGGCAGAGTCATCAAGATAAATAATACATTGTTGGAAAACTTAACACCCTGTAAAAACCTAATGAACAGAATATAAACAAAGCCTTTTTCACCACAAATTAGGAAACAAAGCAGTTCTTTTGGCAAGAGCAGCTTATTAAGAAATTGTTGTTTTGATGCTGACAGCTTGTAAGTGTCAGGTATAAGTAAAATGGATTAAAAATGTAAGTTTCTTGTGTCTTGAACCTACTTTAGTCTATCTCTAAATTGAGGATGCTGAGATAGAAAAGTTTTCTCTTGGCAGGTAGTTATGGAAATGTGCTTTTATAGAAGGGTCAATTCTAGATTAATTCTAATTAAATCATTCATCATGGCTATTGGCATTATTTTTTCTTCATGGGAAGTTGGGAGAGCTGGCCTCTTTCTACCTTGATCCTCAGACTGAAGAGCCTAAACCTCTGTTCTCTTATCCTCTTCAGTTACCTTGCAAAACATCCACAGGCCACAAATTCTGGTTTTAAAATAAGATGTTAAATCATCTAAACATGTTATTTTAGAGTTGATAAATTTTAACTACTACAAGTTATAAAGTACTTTCTAAATGAAATGTATTTTTATATATCACCCTTTCCTTTTCATGTCTCTGTCACATATACACTCTGGCAGCCTATTGGCCTGATTAACAACATTCTTGCTCTCACTATATAATGTCAAAGGACAAAGGCAAAATAACAGCTGTTAGGGCATTGCTTAAGGGGGAGTCTGGAAATGTCCAAAGGTAAATCTATTCCAAGTCACCTACTAAGCTTTATAGTATCCTGTCTTCTGGGACTGGTAAAAATCACCCATAGGTAGTAATCTGGCAGGGATATTCAACCTTCGAGAATGCAGGTGAGTAAATCTCTTTTCAGTATAAGGTGGGTTAGCCTGCCCAAGAGCCAAAGGTAGTTTGTTTTGTTCCATATAATCAAAATTGCTAGCCTGAATTCTAGCTGGTAAAAGTTCATGACATTTATTCTGAGTGTTCAATTTCAGAAGAAGAAAAAAAGCATTTTCTAGTTAATGAGTCTATGAAATAAGTGGAATCAGATGGCGTGATTATTTTTTCAGTTGAAGTTATTTCAATAAATGAAAATTATACTTTTTTGCCCTGGCCAGTGTTGCTCAGTTGTTTAGAAAATCGTCCCTTAAACTGCAAGTTCTCAGGTTCAGTTCCCACTCAGGGGACATGCCTAGGTTGTACATTCTGTCCCTGGTCAGGGCGTGTGAGAGAAGCAACCAATTGATGTTTCTCTCTCACAGTGATATTTCTCTCCCTCCTTTCCCCTCTTTCTAAAATCAGTAAGCATGTCCTTGGGGGAGGATAAGATGAACTGTGCCTTTTCTAAACTTTGCTTTTAAAAAAAGGATTTTAAAGGAAACTACACAGTATAAAGAAGGAACACTGGATTAAGAGTCAGGAAACCTGAGTTCTAGTCCAGACTCAGCCACCAACTTGCTGTGTAACCTGACCCAAGTCTCACCATCTTTGGGGGTCTCCATTTTCTTATGAATATAATGAGAGCATTGGACAAGTTGATATCTTAGGCTCCTGTTAGAACTAACATTCTAAAATTCCAAATTACTGTAACTGATAAATTCACAAATATACTTATTTATGGATATAACTGCAGTATTATGATATATAGATACAAATTATAATAGAAAACATTTATTGCCCATAATAAATAACAGCTGTTTTAGAAAGAATTTCACGTGCCAATGATATGAAATTGTTTTTATAGGTACATTCCTGTCTTTGAAAGGAGCTGTGCTAACATTCTCCTGTATGGATCGAACTGGTGGACTAATGCAACCATCATATGAAGTTTGGAGGGACCCAAACAACATAGATGAAAATGAGAAATCTTGGAGAAGGAAACTGGTCATGAACTGTCCCTCTCTGTCACAAGAAATAGGAGATCATCAGTATACAATAATCTGCTCAGAAAAACAAGCCAAAGTTTACTCACTGCCTTCTCAGACTTGCCTTTATGTTCATAATATCACTGAGACATCTTTTCTACTGCAAGCAGATGTAGTGGTCATGTGTAACAGTGCCTGCCTGGCATGCTTTTGTGCCAATGGGCATATCATGATAATGAGGTACTTGCCTTCTCTATAAATTATCTGTTAATTACAGCAGTGCCAACAAGGTACAATTCTGAAAAGTGCATGTATAATGTGCAAGGTGTTATCCAAAAGTGACCTGAGATCCTTGCTTCTTTTATTTTTTCATGTTTTATTGTTCTACAATTTGAGAAAGTTTAGGATTTTTATTTTTTCCTTTAGCTAAAAATGCTTTGCATTGTGAATAACATATATATTTTAATTGGCATTAAGGAATCTAAGAAAAGAGTGATCTTTTCCAGTCTTTCACACATTCATTCAGCAAACATTTATTGAGGATATGTTATCTCCCAGAAGCTATACTAGGCACTGGAAATATAAAGATGAATAAACTATAAGGAAAATAAATGAAATGTTACTTTTACTAGGTTTCATAGTTCACACAAGAATTGTACATACATAATTTAATTTGATCCTTATAGCTTCCCTATGACATAGAAAATAGATTGGCATCCTCCATTTCACATATGTTAATAAATTAACCTCTTTCCACCATCATGCATTAACTTGACTGAATCTATCATGGGTATCTACTTAACTGGGTTTGTTTTGGACTCATATCCTAAGGAGCTTAGTTACTTGAAATGCCATAATATACTTTTTAACATTTTTTCATTCTAAGTCTTTGAAACCTAGTATATAATTTACACTTACAGAACATCTCAAGTCAGACTAGCCATATGTCAACTGCTCACTAGACACGTGTGGCTCGCGATTACTGCATTGGACAGCACAGTGCTAGAACCTCATGAAAAGCTCATTCCAACAGCACATATTTCAGGTCCCATTTCATATGGTAAGGTTCTAGGGTTTAAATTGTAATTATAAGCTACTTTGATATAAGAAATTAGCACTATTTTTTCAAGGTGCTGATTTTATGATCTGGAATAATTTAAAATCATGGTGCATACTGGAATTAGTAGGATGATTCCAAAGTTTGAGATATAATTACAAGTCTATTTTTCTCCTTTTGGCTTGAGAGCTATGATTCAAAAGCAATGAGACTGGTTTTCTTCAGTAGTTTGTTAAACTGGCTCTTTAGACAGTGTCCAAAGGGACAGTCTAATGGACTTAAGCAAAATCATTGGCTACAACATTGGGATAAGCATATAGCCATTTGGTAAGACACTGGAGAGCGGGGATATTCATTTGGATGTGCAAATTCTCATCTATTTAAAACTTATTCTCCTTCCCTTTGAGCCCTGGCTATGCTGATTTATTAATCACGCCTTCAGTACAGGTGCCCTAAGTCATTGGTAATTTTTCATTTCCTGTGTATAGAGGGGTAAAGGAAAGGGAAACAAGGGCACTCCATCCCCAATCACAGTGAACTGGACCTACTCCATGTCTCCATCAGTGCATTACCTCCTCGGACTCAGGAATTTTGCCTTAAAAGACCCAGTATGCAATTAGGCACTTTCTAGCAGCAGTGTTTCTATCATAATTAGACTATAACCATATCATAGGAACCTGTGAAAAGCTGCAAAAAGTATCCTGAAAT
This sequence comes from Trachops cirrhosus, assembly GCA_028533065.1. Classification (NCBI taxonomy): domain Eukaryota; kingdom Metazoa; phylum Chordata; class Mammalia; order Chiroptera; family Phyllostomidae; genus Trachops; species Trachops cirrhosus. The sequence continues at coordinate 101,367,583 of CM052539.1, read as the reverse complement.
TGCTGGCCACGGCATTTAGTCATTCTTCAAGGACATTAGCTAAGTATCTAGATGGATTAAGATAGAAGAACTGTGCCAATGCTTTTTGTGTATGTGATTTTATGTCAAAGTCATTTTATTAACTCTGAGACTTCAAGAGATTAAAAAGAAACAACCATAAAATACTGGTATCAATGTAACTGTTTTTCTCTAAGGATTTGCAAATTTTATACAGAGAACTTAAAGCTTCCAACAGGTTGAATATGAAATATGGATTTACTTTTTTCCATGCAGCCTACCTAGTCTCCGCCCAATGTTGGATGTTAATTATCTGCCACTGACAGACATGCGGATAGCACGGACATTCTGTTTCACCAACGAAGGACAGGCATTGTACCTCGTCTCTCCAACTGAAATTCAGCGGTTAACATACAGCCAAGAGATGTGTGATAATCTACAGGTAGGTCAGGCCATTTATGAAAAAATCTTTGGAATAGTTGTAAAAAAGAGAATGAGAGATAGCCAAAAGCTGAAATATTATTGGACCAGGCAATAAATATGCTTTTCTAGAATATATCTGAATATTACGTTCATCACTGTGAACCTAAGCAAGTTCTAATGCAGTTCTAGGTAAATGTAAAAAAACACAAGAAAGAGAGGCAAATGTGAAGATTATGCATATTAATGGTTAATTTTTGTTTATTGTATTTTGTTTTTTGGTTTGTTTGTTTTTTTTGCCTGTGGAGAATGCTCTGAAAGATTATAAACCCTCCCTCCCAGGTAGAGAATATGTATGTACACACAAAAACTTTGCTTACAATTCAGGGAGTTCTTGGACATTTTTTGAAGAAAACAATATAGTTAAGAGCAATATAAAATAAATACATATTTATTCTGTGGGTTAGAATTGGGCATTTGGGCATTTGATTTCATCATAACAGATAAGCAGAGCCTAGAAACAGAATAAATATAAAAACCTATGTAACCTTGGGCAAGTAAAAGTGCTCACAAAATTTTTGAAAATATGTTAGAAATTCTACTGGTTCAATCTCCTCACTTTACAAATAATAAAACTAATATCCATCCATTATAACACAGAGGTTAAGAGTATAAGCTCTGAACTATTTAAGTTGTATTTTGCCCACTTGTATAACTTGGGGTATTTTACTTAACCTACCTGTATACTGTACTTTAGAGCATTATTATGAGAATTAAGGAAGAATTCATATAAAGCACTGAGCACAGTCTCTGGAATATAGTAAGTTTTAAAAATTAATAATAATAAATATTATTATCATTATTCAACAAATACTTATTGAGTTTTTACTGTTTTACTGGTACTTGGCTAAACTCTGGGAATGAAATAATAGACAAGATACGATCCCTATCTGCAAGTGTGGAGGGAGAGAGAAGCAGACTGACAACTCCAGTACTGTCTGGAGAGGCTGTCTATAGATGGCCTGCCGGTCCTGGGGAGATGTGTAAGAAGGGGCACCCGGGCTGAGGAACAGAGGGAGAGGCTAGTTAGAAAGGATTATGAAGGGGGAATAGGAGTTACCCATGGGAATGGATGGCTGGGGATGGAAATGGTAAATTTATTCTTTTTTAAAAAGATTTTGTGTGTTTATTTTTAGAGAGGGGGGAAGGGAGAGAGAAGAGAGGGAAACAGCAATGTTTGCCTTTCGCTCACCCCCAACATGGGACCTGGCCAAAAACCCAAGCACGTGCCCCTGACAAGAGTCAAACCTGTGACCTTTGGTTAGCAAGGTGATGCCCAACCCTCTGAGCCACACCAGTCAAAGCCATCATGATACTCTTGACTAAGTATTGCCATGCAAAAGCCCAGAGGTTCGGGAAACTGTCAACATAGTTCAGAATTGAGCAATGGTGCTGGAGAATTAGTCAAGAATAGAGCTTTGAGAACCTTGTAAGCTCGTTAAGGAATGTGGCATTTATCCCAAGGGCAACAGGAAGTTAACAGGAAGTCATTTAAAAGATTTGGCAAATTCAGCCCAGGCTGGTGTAGCTCAGTGGGTTGGGCATCATCCCACAGGACAAAAGGTGCCTGTTTGATTCCCGTGGTCAGGGCACATGCCTGACTTGTGGGTGGTGGTTGGGGGCCTGCAGGAGGTAACCAATCCATGTACCTCTTTCACATTAATGTTTCTCTCCCTCTCTTTCTTCCTTCCTTCCCTCCCCTCTCTCTAAAAATAAATAAATAAAATCTTTAAAAGCTTTAGTGAGTTTATTTATTGAAACTAATATTCTGATTGCAGTATGGCATTTGGTTTTGAGAAATTAAGACTGAAGATAGGGAGAACAATTAGGATGCTTTTTAAAAATAATTAATGCCCCAAATAACAGTGGCTTGAAATACAGCAGCCAGCAGTGAGGATGGGAAAAAGTCAGCAAACTCAATAGGTTAGAAGTGTAATCAGTTGGATTGGAGGGTTATTAGAGGTAGGAGTCAGGGAAAGGGAGGAATTAATAACTATTTCTGGGTTTCTGGCTTGAGGCACTAATTAGATGGTATACTACCACTGCCATTTCCAAAGAGAAAGGATTAAGGAAGAGTACTGGTCTGGGGAGCAGAGATGAGGGGAGGTGATGAAGATGAAGTCATACTGCAAGTTCACAAGCAAACTGGTATTAGGTCACAGATGTCCTGATTTTTGGTTGTAGTTCCTTTCTCCATATTGATAGTTCTTAAATTTTGATCGGCTTTAGAAGGACTTGGAGAGCAAATTTAAAATATAGATAACCAAAGCATGTCTTTGTAGATTCTGATTTGGTATGCGTGGAATAAAGCCTGAGCATCTGTGTTTCTAACAAGATTTTTCTTCATTTATTCTAAAGCACACCAAATATTGAGAACAATTGCACCTCACCAGGTAGTGGCTGCCTGTTTGACCCATTTAAATTATCTTGAGCCATTTAATAATTTTGTGATTGATATAAAAATAAATCCAACCTTCCTCCACATACCACCAAAGGCTTCCCATTTCACAGGGCAGCCCATGCTTGGTTTAGGAGAGGGATTAGGAACACAGAGGTTACAGTAATTGAAAAAGACCAGAAGTCTAGCTCAATAGTCATGGATCAGGTGAAAATTAACCCTAGAGGAAACATATTATCGTCCCATGCTTTCTGAGTATAAAGGGAAGCAGAGCACAGAAAAATTAAAATTTTAGGATGTCAGTTATTAAAGAAGGCATGGAAAAGAAGGAGAAAGAAATGCCAGAGATCGAACTAGGAGCAAAGCAAAAATCACCAGCAATTTCCTGCTTGCTTGTGATTGGGGATATTCTTGTAGTTTCCAATGCCAGAACCAGCAGCTCAATTATAGGTATACATGAAACAAAATCTAATCAAGGAACTCTTCCAAGCCTGTGTAGGGAAGGAAAAACACCATCTTCCTCAAGTCTTCCAAGCTTTTGGCTGGGACTCCTGTAACAAAAAACGATTAACAAGGGAAAAGCATACAAATTTATTGAATGTAAGTTTTACATGACATAGGAATCTTCATAAGGAAATTAAAACCCGAAGCAGTGCTTAAACCTGGGTGTTTTTATGCTATGTTTAATAAGGAGTAGAGAGTCAGGGAAAAAAATGTAATAGGACAAAAAAGGGAATAAACTAAGTGTCGTAAACTGGGGGAAAGAAAAAAAATCACCAGGAAAATATGGAAAGCAAACTGTCTTTTTACATATAGGTGAGATCATATGGTGTTTGTCTTTCACCACCTGGCTTATTTCACTTAGCATAGTGCTCTCCAGCTCCATCCATGCTGTCAGAAGGGTAGGAGCTCCTTCTTTCTTTCTGCTGCGTAGTATTCCATTGTGTAAATGTACCACAGTTTTTTTATCTACTCATTTACTGGTGGGCACTTAGGTTGCTTCCAGCACTTGGCTATTGTAAATTGTGCTGCTATGAATATTGGGGTGCTTAGGTTCTTTGAATTAGTGTTTCAGGATTCTTAGGGTATAGTCCCAGCAGTGAAATCGCTGGGTCAAAAGGCAGTTCCATTTTTAGTTTTCTGATCAACAAAACAAACAAGCAAGCAAAATATAACCAGAGACATTGAAATAAAGAACAAACTGACAGTAATCAGAGGAGAGGGGAGAGAGGGATAATGGGGGAACTAGGGGAAGGGTCATCAAGGAACATGTATAAAGGACACACGAACAAAGCCAAAGCGAGGTAGGGTCGAGGGCAGGGATGGGTGGGGCATGGTGGGGCAAAAATGGAAACAACTGTACTTGAACAACAATAAAAAATGGTCTTTTCACAATGTGCTCTAACAATCACAGTGTTTTCTTTTGATCTATTGATTTATTTATTTTATTTGATACAGGACATGCTGGGAGATTTGTTTACCCCCATAGAAACACCAGAAGCTCAAAACAGAGGTTTTCTAAAGGGACTGTTCGGTGGGAGTGGACAGACATTTGATAGAGAAGAGCTCTGTGAGTAAACTCCTGATCATAAATTTGTATCACAAAACAGAAGACCTGTGTGTGTGTGTGTGTGTGTGTGTGTAACTTAATGTAATATGTGACTTCAAATTCTAGGCTAGATTATTTTGCTTTTGAATAAAGTTGGTCACTTTGTAGTAGGAAGTAACATAACAAAAACAGAAAATAAAGTTTACACAAATAATGATTAAGCTAATAAATGTGTCATTTGCAGGTAGATCACACCTGCAAGCCATGGTAAAGACATTCAGTTACTAAAGTCTTAGGAAAAAAAAAAACATTTTTGAATCAGTCTGCCTTTAACCACCGCTAAAAAACAGAGTCTCTATTCAGAACACAAGGTTTATCAGTGCTACAGATTGAATTACTTTTAATATCTACCAATAAGACTCTGATGAACAATAATTGAAAAGCAGTAGAAAGAGACTAAGGAACATTTTTAGAAAGAAGTTAAAAATATATTTTCCTCATACATTGTCAGTGGGATTGTAAATTTGTATAGCCACTATGGAAAACAGTACAGATACTCCTTTAAAAATATTTTTTTAATAAAGCTGCCAAATGCCCTAGCAATTCCACTTCTGGGTATTTATAAAAAAAAAAAAAAACAAAAACAAAAGCAGTACTTCAAAACATATATGCACCCTACATTCATCGCAGCATCATTCACAGTACCCAAGATATGGAAGCAGCCCAGGTGTCTGTCCAGAGAAAGACGATTGGGTAAAGATGTGAATCTGTATACCTCACATCTTATTAGTTGTGATAATAAAGATAATAAAGATGTTATATTAGTTGTGATAAATAAGATAATAAAGAAGTTGCGACAATAAAGATAAAGATGTTATGTTAATTGTGATGAGTAAGATATTAGTTGTGATGAATATGATAATATATATATATCACATGTTATTAGTTAGCACATCCTGTCAATGTTAGTTTCAAATATATCATATAGGAATATTACTCAACCCCAAAAAAGAATGAAGTCTTTCCATTGGCAACAACATGGATGGACCTAGAGGGAATTATGCTGAGAGAAGTAAGTCAGACAGAGAAATACAAATTCCATAATATCACTTACATGATTTTACTTATATGTGAATTCAAAAAAACAAAACAAACAAAACAAAAAAGGACCCACATATATAGGGAACAGGCTAATGGATTCCAAAAGGGAGGGGGGTTAAAAAGGGTGGGGGAGGAAATGTTTTCCAAAATACCTCATCACCATTTGATCTTATCAATCAGAAACCTTTTCTCTTAAACTTTTACCCATGCAAAAGATCTAGGTACTTCCATACACTCAATATTCTTCATCCATAAAAAAGGCATGAAATTGGGTAACATGGATGAACCTAGAAAACATCATGTTAAGTTAAAGAAGGAAGACAAAAAAAGGCCATGTGTTGTATGATTGATTCCACTTATATAAAATGTCCAGAATGGGCAGGTCCATGGGCACAGGAGTAGATTAGTAGCTGCCGGGCACTGGGGCAGGAAGGGAGTGGGGAGTGACTGCTAATGGCTATGGAGTTTCTTTTGGGGCAGTGAAAGTGCCCTAAACTAGGCAGTGTTGATAGCGGTAGCGCTCTGTGAACACACTACAAACCACTGACTAACAGGATGAATTTTATGGTATGTGAATTATATCCCAACAAGTCTCTTATTTTTAAAAAGTAGATCTAGATTCCATTCCTAATGTTACCTCTTTGGAAATGCTTACTAAATTTTTACCAAGACAGCTGTTTTTCAATTTAAAAATTTTTATTTCATTACAATGAAATGAAACTGAGCTTTGTAAGCGACAGGTAAATTTTTTGTCTGTTATAAAGTAAGTCTTGTGTAAACATTCGTGGGTTAATGTCCACCATGCTCATGCCCCATTCTCATATTTACACACACACACACCCGAGAGATTTAAAAGCAACAACTGAGACCTACAAAGGCCAATAGCTAGATAAACAGGGAACATTGGAGTGAAGACTCGGGCTGAAATTTAGACAAAAAGATCAGACCTGAGATTGGAACAGACACTAATGAGGGTTAAATGTGGGTTCACATATATTGCGAGCATCCCAATTTGGCAACATCAAGGATGCAATTATGGGGCTTCCTGTCAAGATGGCAGGGTAGGTAAACTCTCCTCACCCTCTCCCATGATCGCATCAAAATTACAACTAGATTATAGAACAGCCATCATTGAGAACCACCTGAAGACTAACTGAACAGAATTCCTATAACTAAGAATATAAAGAAGAAGCCACATTGAGACTGGTAGGAGGGGTGGAGACTCAGAATGGGCAGGTCCCACACCCACAGTGTGGTGAAGAATCTGGAGGAAATGGTCAGTCATGGAGGTCCCCTGAGGAGCCGGAGGTCCAGCCCCAGACTGGCTTCCCCAGCACGGGCCTCCAGGAGCAGGAAGAAGAGTCCCCAGAACATCTGGGTGTGAAGAGCAGTGGGGATTGCATCTGAGACAGAGAGGGGGCTACTGGAGACTGAGGAGAACCTCTTAAAGTGTTTGTACACAGACTCACTCACTCAAAAATTCATAAGCTCTATGCTCCAGCACAGGGGCAACAGCTCAAAAAGCACCAGGGGCCTAGGGGAGGAACCAAATTTGACTAACCTCAGGGTGAGGGCTGAAGGGACAGGGGTCAGAGCAACTCTCTCCAGGAACAAAAGTGCTCAGTACCTTGTTCTTTGGGGAGCTCCCCTCCCACCCACCAAATCTCTGCCCTCCATTAACCAACCAGATTAACACTGCTTCCCCTGCCCTGGTGATTGCCTGAGACCCTGCCCCACACAACTCACCTGCCTGGCCTGCACCTCTCCCAGTGGCACCCCCATACAAGTAGCCTGCCTCAGATCACACTTCAGGCATTCCCCAAATCTATCAAAGATCCAAAAACCTCAAACAAGCAGTGGCCGACCAAAAAAAAAGTAAATAAAAAAAATTTAAAATGAACAAACAAATTCATAGATACAGAGAACAAATTGGCAATGGCCAGATGGGAGGCTGGGTGAAAAAGGTGAAGGTATCAAGAGGTACAAATGGCCAGTCATTAAGCTAGTTATCAAAATAGCCACAGGGATGTAAAGTATGGCATAGGGAATATAGTCAAATAACATTTTAATGACTATGTATGGTGTCAGATGTATATTAGATTTATCAGGATGGTCACTCCATAAGGTATATATAAATGTCAAATCACTATGTTGTACCCTTGAAACTAATACAATATTGTATGTCAACCATAATTAAAAATAAAATAACCAAAAAATGTAATTATGCCATATTGTATGGGATCCACACACACACAAAAGGCTTATGGCAACAATATCGCCCACAGTCGCTTTTGGGTTTTTTGTGTTTTCAATATTTTTTATTATACTGTTACATTTTTTGCAATCTTCCCCCCATATCCCCCCTCCACCCTGCCCCCCAACCCTCCAGCATTCCCCCCTCTTAGTCCACATCCATGGGTTGTACAAATAAGTTGTTTGAATCCTCTGTTTCCTATACCATTTTTTTATCTCTCTCTGTCTACCTTATTCTTACTAATAATGCTTCTTCCTCCCTGTACTTTTTCCTCCCTATTCTTCCCTTCCCCCTCCCCACTGAAATCCCTCCATGCGATGTCCATTTCCGTGATTCTGTTCCTGTTCTGGTTGTTTGCTTAGTTTTTGTTTCCATCGTTTTTCTTTTCTTTTAGGTTCATTTGTTGATAGTTGTAAGTTTGTTGTCATTTTATTGTTCATATTTTTTATCTTCTTTTTCTTAGATAAGCCCCTTTAACATTTCATATAATAAGGGCTTGGTGATGATGAATTCCTTGAACTTGACCTTATCTGGGAAGCAATTTATCTGCCCTTCCATTCTAATTGAAAGCTTTGCTGGATAGAGCAATCTGGGATGTAGGTCCTTGCCTTTCATGACTTGGAATACTTCTTTACAGTCCCTTCTTGCCTGCAAGGTCTCTTTTGAGACATCAGCTTGACAGTCTGGTGGAAACTCCTTTGTAGGTAACTGTCTCCTTATCTCTTGCTGCTTCTAGGATTCTCTCCTTCATTTTTACCTTGGCTAATGTAATGATGATGTGCCTTGGTGTGTTCCTCCTTGGGTCCAACTTCTTTGGGACTCTCTGAACTTCCTAGACTTCCTGGAAGTCTATTTCCTTTGCCAAATTGGGGAAGTTCTCCATTATTTTTTCAAATAAGTTTTCAATTTCTTGCTGTTTCTGTTCTCCTCTGGCACCCCTATAATTTGGATATTGGAACATTTCAGGTTGTCCCAGAGGTTTATAACGGTCTCTTCACTTTTTCAAATTCTTGTTTCTTCATTTTGATCTGGATGGATGTTTATTTTTTTTCCTTTTATTCCAAATCATTGCTTTGAGTCCTAGTTTCCTTCCTGTCACTGTTGGTTCCCTGAACATTCTGCTTTATTTCACTTTGGGTATCCCTCATTTGTTTTTTCATTTTTTGACCAAGCTCACTCAGTTCTGTGAGCATTTTGATTACCAGGGCTTTAAATTCCCCATCAGATAGGCTGGTGATCTCCTCTTCACTTAGCTCTCTTTCTGAGGCTCTACTCTGTTCTTTCACTTGGGCCATATTTCTTTGTCTTGGAGCAGCTGATAGGTTGTAAGGGTCAGGGCCTTAGGTATTCACCAGGGTGGGCAACCCTCCTTGCTGCACTGCAGCACTGCCTGTCGGGGAGGGACCAGAGAGGGAATGGCTCACCTGCTCCTCTCTAGCGTACTTTTCAATGGAATCTTGGACTCTCCTGTGAGATTGGGAGTTTCTCCTACTGTGGCAACCCCAGCTGTAACCCACAGCCACCTCTGAGTCCCCTTTAGCTGGGCAGCCAGCGTCTGCATGTCCCTTCTGTTTTTCTGAGTTGGCCGGCGGGCCCACCACCTTACTGGTCTGGTTGTTCTGGTTGATTTTTTCTTTAATTCCTTAGTTGTTGTAGTTTCATGCAGTTTGATTTTCTGGCACTTTTGGTTGTTTATTGATTTCAGATTGGTGGTTGTCCTTTTGGTTGTGCGAGGAAGTGAAGGGTCTCTCTAACTATGCCTCCGTCTTGGCCAGAACTCTCACAGTCTCTTTTGTAGGCATTTTTCTTGGGTTGCTAATATCTCCAAATCTATGTCTCTTACTGGAGAATTATGGCAGTAGAATTTAATATAACCACTTTGGTGATAAACTTGACTATTTGAATGACTGAGAAATGTTTTACATTGGTATTGCTTGAATTCCCAGTTGGGGAAGCTTCAGCAGGAAAAGCGTCCCGCAGCCTAGCGCAGCACATTCCTGGGCCCGGTGGCATCGAAGGGGTGAAAGGCGCTGCCGGCGGGGTGATGGGAGAGCTGACTCGCGCTCGGATCGCACTGGACGAGAGAGGGCAGAGGCTAGGAGAGCTGGAGGAGAAAACTGCGGGCATGATGACCAGTGCAGAAGCATTTTCCAAACACGCACATGAGGTAAACTGCCTAAGAAAATATAGACATCTTCATACAGCAATAATTGGAAACATTTAGGTTCTGCACAGGAAAGCTTAAACAGAGATGCAGCCGTAACATCCTGTGCCAGAGGCAAGGCAACTTGAATCTCATTATACTTACTTAGCATAAGTATTATCATTCTGAAACACTTTTTAGAAAAAATGTTTTCTTTAGAAAAAGAAAAACACTTTTTAGAAAATACTATAACACACTGACACTTCATTATCTTCGGGGTAACTCAAAAGCGAATGACCCGTTAGTGTTGATACCTCGGGTGCATTTTGTGTGTCACGCGCTAACCTGGTGCGCGGGCAGACGGCGAGCTCGCCCTGGAAGGTGTGAGGGACCTGGCGGCTGAGAGCCACACACTCCCTTGTGCCTCAGTCATTAAAAGTGATTTCCTGTCAGCTGAATCCTTACAGCTTGATTTGCTTTCCATTGTTTTACAAAATTAAGGACGTTTTATAAGATTTAAGATACACTGAGATATTCATGATTAACTTAATTAGGAGCTTGTTTGATTAGCACTTTTGAAGATTTTTTAACATCTAATGGTGACTATTTTTTCTTTGCAGTTAATGCTGAAATATAAGGATAAGAAATGGTACCAGTTCTAAACTTCTAAAGAAGCTGGGGCTGCTCTGAGAAACCATGATTCAGGGAAACCAAATCTATTCCCAGCATTACTATTCAACTGCTAGAAGCCAGTTTCTTCTACAAAATGTTCCATTACAGTCCGTCTGAAGTTATCATAAGAGAGACTTATCAGAGACACTGTACAACTGAAAGTCTGGAACCCTGGTTAGAATCCTGAGGTATGGCTGAATTTGCCTTTTCCCACGTGGAATGGAGGTATCATCTTGGCACGTCATTTGCTAAGGATTTATATTCAGAAACTACGGGGGGTTCTTCTGATTGAAAAAACCCTGTACAAACAAAAGCATTAATGCACTTAATGAAAAAAAATCTTTGCATGATAAATTAACATCTTAAGAGGAAAAGAAAAAAAGCATGTTGTGATAGAAGAAAAAAAGATTAATGGTAAACTATTTTTATAAAATGGGCCACACCTGACAGTTTTAAAAATCTGCTTTAGAAATTATCAGTGCATTTCAAGTACATTTGTCATACCCAACTGAAAAGAAAAAGAAAACAAAACCAAATTTTCTTCTCATCTATAACTTTAATTATACTAAACATTATCAAATTCCAATGGCAAAAGTCTGACTAGCATTCCTCTCGCTCCATGGTATCTTACGTCATTGACAGTTCCCAGTCACAGTCAAGTATTGCTGGTATAGTAAATTATTTCTAACACAATTATTTCCATTTCTATCACTTTCAGGACAAGTTGCTATTTTTAGTCACAAACCATGCAGGGTTGGGACACCTCAAAGCATTTTTTCAGCCTAGTTTTGCTCTCTGCAAGGGAGTTGACTGACAGGTTTGGGGAAACTAGATTACAAGAACAATGCAGTTAGCTTTGAGAACTGATTTCACACACTGGTTTGTTTCTAAAGTGATACATTTTTAATGCTCCATTTGTATCCTTGTCTGCCAATTACACAGTATATTACTGTTCAAACCCAGTGGGGTCTTCAATCCAAAGGTGCTCTTGCAGCCTGACACAGACCAAACTGGTCATTCTCTTTAGCATGATTCAGTAAAACCTCAGTTAATGTTTTGGGAAAGAGATTCCGATTTATTACATTTCTGACTAACAAGGGCTTTCATTAGAAAATAATTTTGGTTCAATACTTATTGAAAATCTTTATAAAATATGGTAGTGTTTTTGCTATCCTGGCCTCAGTCACCATTATGTGCAACAGAAATACACAGAGAGTTGAATGATACAAAATCAATAATTTTGTCATAAACCAGAGGGTTCTGTCAGTAAATACCAAATACCTTTTCCTTATTAAAAACTGTTTTCAAAATGAAATAAAGAATATCCTTAACAGGGTCAAAGGCATCTCTCATAACTCAGCAGACAACTAGAGACAAAACAAAACTAACACACCTACCATCTCTATTTAACATAAGTCTAGGAGTCAAAAGTCGTAGGAATCAATAAATGCTGATGCTAGGACTCACCCTATACTATGTTGCTCCTTCAAAAAGAATTTTTTTAAAGAATTAATGAGTTTGGTTTATTGAATTTCAATTAATCAAGATCTTACTAGATATATATATCTGTGTTTTAAGAAACAACCATTTTCCTAAAGGCCAGTTTATTTTAATAGCCAAAATAGCATTGAATATTTCTTGGGTTTTTTAGATTATTTTTTATTTTTAGTGAATTTGTTTGAAGTGGTACTTCCTTTAAATATTCTTAGTAATTTTGAGAAGAGCGGAGATGTTTGAAAGAAGCAGCAAATGTGTACCCGGATGGCATTTCTCAGTGTCCTTGAATTCACCTGATTTCTCATAAAACCTTCTCCATGAATCTCTCCAGACTCCTGTGAACAGCCTTAGGGTAACAAAACCTGACTTGGAAATACAACATGATTCATAAAATTAAATAGTAAAAATATTAAAGAAACTGGAGACTAGGATTTGGGAAACACTGATAGATTGCAGTGCACTATCACTTTCAAGGACCCAGTTTTCTGATTTTTCTGAATAGATAATTTATCATTTCTATATTTTTAAAAAATGTAAAAAATCCTAAAATATTAGTTTATTTTAGGAACAATGAAACTCAGTTCAAAGTGGCATTAAGTTCAATGACTGTCTGTGAAGGCCCAATAAGATGTGGGACTTGTTCTTCACTAGGATTCTCCGCGGCGGGCCGCTTGCTGCACCCTCACTGCGGGGCGCTGTCCTTTCCCCGCAGTGTGTTCAGGAGCATCCCCGGCCTGTGCACCAGATACCAGTAGCCGCCCCTGAGTGATGATGATCACAAACGTCTCCACCCATTGCCCAAACTGCTCCCAAATGCGAGCCACTGTTCCACATCGCTTAAAGACAGGCTAAGTGTGAATATATAATATATGTCTTGTATAAAATTGAATGTCATAAGTGCATAGTGTCTTGACAAGATAAATTATTATACCCAAAATTACAAGTGTGGTTCAGTATGCAATAAAATACTATTTTGGAGAAAGCTCATATGAATCAGTAAAAAAAATAACAGTTACAGAATATTTTAAAGCATACAGAGAAAATACCAAAAAGGACAAGATAGTGTTTCATAGAAGTGCTTAAAACTCTGGTTTTAATGAATAGATCAAAAGTTAGCACAATTGGAAGTAAACAGGTGCTTCTGAAATGCTTGAAAAGAAGAGATTCTTTTTAAATGTGTCTTTCAATATTGTTTTTATAAACCCTTTCATAATGTAAGGGTAACTGGATCCCACAAATTCCTGATTAGTGGAATACAAATTAATGAGGTTTTACTGTATCAAAATTATTTTTGTAATTCAAAGAGATAGCAATAATAAGAATCTAATGTGGATGTGATTTTTCTCTTTGAACTTTTCTATTCCGTTGCACTCACCTTAGCACACTCGTGCACGCGCACAACCCCCTATCAGCATCACCATCAGCACCATTGTCTTTAGCAAACAAGTACTATTGATCCATGTAATTCCTTAAAATCTCTTATCTACTCTTTAAATGTCTTGCCTCTATCTTAGAACATAAGAAAAATACTCTTAATAACTTGGACAATGATAGAGAAAATGACTCGGAGCCTAGTTGCCATCAAACTTACATTCTGTCTGCCAAGGTGGCATCAGAAAATAAGGCTTGTAAACTATGGTCTCTACGAGTTGACTTTACCTCCCTCTGACTCTTTCAAGTGACGAGCCTTTCTTATCCCAGGAGAAAATGGGCCTTTGCATTCTGTTCATCAATGGGAAGCTAGACATGTTTGTTTTTCTGGTTCTAATAATAAGCAATAATTCCTATCCTGAAATCATCCATTGACCCTAGAGTCTGGAAGAAAGATGACTGATTTATCATTTATTTTAATTCCTTACGAAAGCAGCACTACTGATTTTGCTTCCTACACAGACTTCACTGAGACACAGACTTAGCATCCCAGTCACCATCAGGGTCGCTGTCAGACCAGCTTTGGAATGACAGCGACAGCTGAGTGAGGTGTTTTTCTATAACTCAGTCATAAAGACATTTTTCAAATCTCATCTATCGCCTGTGAATGATTCTCAAGTTAGTAAATCAGAATCCAGGTCTCTATTTCTCAAAGATCTTCAGGGGTTGTAAAGGAACACGTACACTGCCGGAGTCCTTTCACGTGACCCATGTGTCTTGTTTTAAAGGTACGATTTGTCAGCTACCTGTATTAAGGGAGGACTGTTGCTTTGAACAAGGAAAAAAAATGTATGTGCCCAAGGTTGGTTGAAGAAAATTAGGATTAGCTCTTGGAGAAATTGGCTGTAAAATGTTTGGCAGAGGGAAAAGGAAGAGGGTCTAGAAATGTAAACTAAAAATCCTCTTCTTGGTTCAGGATCACTGGGACAACCCAGGAGCAAACCTGTGTGATTATGCCTGCCCCTGTGGGCAGACGTCTTAACTCGGCCACTTTGGTTCAGAGGGGCAGTGCCACAGGGAGTCAGACACTCCTGTCAGGCTCTGCTCTGTGCTTGCAGGGCGAAACTCCGCAGCCTTCACAGCATCCTCCCCTCGGCCCTTTGTAGCCTTGGCCTGGTTGGTGACGAGGTACTATGTCATATACACACTGGCCCCAGTGCCAAAAGTACTTGCCAGTACATAGTATGCTGGGACACCACCATTCTGGGGAGCATGGTCATCATGTAGCAAGATTAGCGTATATATTCACAGACAACATAACCCTGAAAGGATGAAATGCAGACCAGGTGAGGTCTGACTTGGGAAAGGGAGAGGAAGTACCGATCTGAGGCAAGGATGTGGGGGTAGAGAGGAATGTGGATGCCAGAGTGAAGTGGAAAAGGCTTTGATGAGGAACCACAGCACTGAAAGGATGCATTTATTCACATATTTAGGTAGGGAAGTGATTCTCAACCTTGGCTGTTCATAAGAATTACCTAAGGAGCTTTTAAAATTCCCAATTATATCAAAATCAGAGTGGGAGCCAAACATCAGTATTTTTGAAAGCCCCCGATGTGGTTCCAGTGTCCAGCCAAACTGTATAACCACAGCTTCATGGCCAGCTAAGGAGGCCCATTGGTTCACCTTGGCTGGTGCCCAGGCCCCACTTCTGAGGGGTCAGGAGAGGCAAGATGTAGAAGATGCAGTGATGGCTCGACTGCTATTTATTTTGTGTCACAACCCAAAACAAATGTTCTGTGCAAATTCTGACCAGATGGTGCCCCATTAACTCTTAATAACAACTCTTTGTGGTTTTCTCCTTTGTGACTTGGCCATTAATTATTCCAATTCAAACATCTAGGCTTTGATTATCTTATACATGTGACATCACAGAACACCAGAAATAGCATAAGAAATTCAATAGCATGTAAAGCTAAGTGGAAAACTAATTTTCGATAGTTTCATAATAGAAATGCTCAAAACAATCATTTACTAAATTAGGTCCAAATTTATTATTCATTCTTTGCTCAGAGGAGAAATGGGTACCAGGTGCCTGTTCTGCTGTAGGTATATTTTCTTGAATTTGATCTCAGCGAGGAGGGAGAACAACTCTTCCTTGATTATTGTCTTAGCTCCCAGGGCCACTCGGATTCTTTTGCTTAGGAACTGGACTGTGTTTAAGGGGAGAAGAATGCCTTTAACTCACTCTCTGGCCTCCAGTGCCCCGAAAGAGTGCTCTCACCTTCAAAAAGGGAGGTCTGCCTGTCTGAGGCCATAACAGTCAGTGAGAAAATTCAAGCAAGACCTCTCCTGTCACACTGCTCCCCTCTAGTTTTGGCCCACCCTCCTCACTGCAAAGTCAGAAAATAAAGTAGGTGGTGGTTTTGGACAAGTGTACACAGGATCAAAATCTCTAATAACCTATAATTTTTAGCACTTAATTATGTGATGTTTTACTCTAGGAAATAAGAAACCGATGATATCATTGATGTATCTTTCTTTCATCCTCAGAATTTTTGCATCTTTTCAGAAAATGACAAATTACTATTTTTCTGTTGCACTCAGCAATTGTGACTATACTTAAAATTCTTGTAGTCTGTAGAGATATCAATAAAATTGTATATGTTTGTACATAGATGCTCTCTTATGTTGTGATGTCATGAACTACTACTGATTTTTGCCAAGACTAAATATGGACAGAGGTAAGACCCTCATTTACAATGCCGTGAACCATGGTTTTACAAAGTATGATTGTTCTAAAAAGGCAGGGAGGTGGGTGGGGGAGCAAAGTACACCATATATATTTGAACTAAAAAAGAGAAAGGAGTAAAACTAAACACAGATTTCCCTAAACTCCAAAAGGGCAGAAATAGCCATTCAGAATTTCCATCAAATTGGGGAGATACGTAATTTCTTATTGGAAGACTTTACAGACAACTTTTGAGGATGTGGACTGATTTCATCTTTGGTGAAGTACAGGACAGCATAATAAACTGAGGCTGAATGAGATGTACTTAGGACATTCGACATTCCTACCTCACTTCCTCACTTTCTTTAAAGCTCAGGCTAATTCCCAGGAGCAATAAAATAAGCTATTGTGGGCTTATACCACCACCTAGTGGTTATAATGAACATTCATTAACCCACCTAACCCACTGCCTCCAAAAGTTCCCCAGAAAGTGTACATGCTCTTCTCTGGTTTCCAACAGCAGTTAATGCCTCTTCAGGAACTTTCTTTACACTGGTTACACTGTGGCATTAGCCAACTAATTGTATTTTTCCAAAATCTGTCTAATTATCTAAGGAAAAATTTCCCATCACCACAAGTTCCCTACTTTTGGTTTCATATAAAAATGGAAAAAAAGAAACTAACCCTAGTTTTTCTATTGGAAGTACAAATATAAAGACAGATACAATAAAATCAACATACCCAGGTTTCCCTTCAAGAATTTTCTCAAAGGATCCATTTACTTCCTCACCTTCTTTGAATTATAGTCACTCACTCTTCACATATCTGCATTCACTACTCGGGACAGGGCCCTGTGGTGCTCACTTGCTAACTTGGCTCATGTAGGCTATGGATGCCTTTCGGGTTCTCGATCATTCATGCCCGAGCCCTTAAGTTAAAGAGTTCAGTGTCTTGATGGTGTCACTTTTTCATGAGAACTTCTTTTTTTCTTCTAATAAGTCATTTTTACAACTTTTTATCTTTGACTTTTGAACTTTGTTTTAAAGGCCTTTACATCCCTACAATAATAAACACTCTCTCATATTCTTTTCTTTCATATCAGGCTTTTATATCCAGGCCTGATATTAAAAAAGTTTATTTTTTAAGTTTATTTTTTAACCCACCGGGAGTTTGGGGATAGGGATCTAACTTGATATTTTGAGAAATGGGTAACATCACAAAACCCCTATTTTTGAGTGACCCTTTTCACCACTAACTTGAAATGACAGTTTCATGTAGACATATACAAATAAGTCCATTTTCAAATTATCAAGTAATCTATTTGTCTATTCATGTGTAATTATCAAACTGTTAGGTTATTAAATGTTTATAATATGTGCTAATATGTGATAGCTTTGATTTTTTCAAGTTTGACAGGGAAGCTAATTCATAGTCACGCCTACTGCTGGCTGTAGTACCCAGTCCTGATCGTCTAGGAAGACAGTATAGAAAACCTAGGCAGCCACAGAACCCATACTATAGCCTACCCTACAGAAGTCCTATCCAACTGTTCTCAGCCAGCAGCACCCCTCCCCCTTCAACTTCAAAGCATGGGCTGTAGCCTCTCTGCAAAATAGATCCTGACAGCAAACCCTACAGTCCCAAGGACATTACCAGCTGACACATCCAGAACACCAAGCCAAGCTGACTGGTGAAGAACTACCTCTACCAAAGTGAACCTGTAAAGTCTGGAAAAGGTAACTGCTTACACTCACATGCACAGAGACCAAAATACAGAATCAATAATCACAAAGAAATCAGGTAAACATGACACTACCAAAGGAAACTAATAAAGATCCAATAACTGATCCTAAAGAAATGAAGAGCAGGTAAAGAATTCAGAATAATCCTTATGAAATTTAGTAAACTGCAAGAACACAGACATACAACTAAACAAAATTAGAACAAAATGAGAAGTTCAACAAAGAAATCGAAATATCAAAAAACCAGAAATCCTAGAGTTTACAAATTCAATGACCGCACTAAAGAATTCAACAGAAAGCTTCAACAACAGATTCAGCCATGCAAAAGAAAGAATCAGTTACCTGGGAGACAGGACATTTCAAATTATCCAGTTAGAGGATCAAGAAGAAAAAACTTGAAAAGTGTGAAGAAAGCCAATGGGACTTAAAGGATACCATCAAAAGAAACATCATTCCCATTATGGGAATCTCAGAAAGAGAAGAGAAAGGAACAGAAAGTAATATTATTTAAAGTAATAGGACTGAAATCTTCCCAAACCTGGAAAGAGAAATGAACATCCATGTCCAAAGAACCCCAAACAGGTTGAAACTGAGCTGGGCCACAATGAGACACATCATAATTAACTGGTCAAAAGTTAGAGAAAGATTTGAAAGCAGCAAGAGAAGAGACAGGTTATATACAAAGAAGCCCCCATGTGAGTGCATTTCTCAACAGAAACTCCTCAGGCTAAGAAAAATGGGATGATATATTCAAATATTGAAAAAGAAAACTGTCAGCCAGGATTCTATACCTGGCAAAGTTGTCCTTTAGAAATAAAGAAGAGATAAAAATGTCCCTGAACAAGCAAAAGCTGAGGGAGTTCATCAACACCAGACCTGCCTTATAAAAAATGCTAATGAGAGGTCTTGGACTAGAAGTAAAAGGAATGCTAATTAATTTCATAAATATATGACAAGGGGAGGAAGATGGCGGCGTGGTACGAGGGAGCAGACTCTACTTCTCCTACACCTGGGGAAAAATCCTAGCCGATCTAGGTAGGAACAGAGCAAATAGCCAACATTATCACAACATATATGAAAATAGATCACAAATTGTAGCAGACATTGAAAAACCCGACGGTAAGGAGAATACGTGGATCAGCACCGGGACCACGGAGGTTGCAGCCCCAGGCCCGGTGTTCCAGGGTCTGCCTCGGGGCCCTGGGAGAGAGCTGGGTCAACCACTCCCTCCCTGGCCAAACAAGGACTGAGCAGCACCAGGGGAGGCCAGTTTACCAGAGGGCACAGAGAGAAGAGTGAGGACGAAGAGGCACCCACACAGGGGCTGTAAGCACCCACACAAAGCCCTGGTGAAAGTGTGTACCCCACCGAGTGCATCCAAAGGCACCCGCCTCTACACCCACGCCCCCAACCCGGAGAGAACGTGGTTTGGTGGAAGTTTCGGAAACCACAGCGGTAAAAAAGGAAAAGACATGGGCGCTCCCTGGGACCCATGATGCCCAGGCTGTGAATTTGGGGGAAGTGGGTGCCCCTCGGGATCCAGAGGGTGTCCACTCGTGAACCCGGAAAAGGCATGGGTGCTCCACGGGACATCGGAACACACAGTGGTGAACTCCCAAGGACGTGCATAGTTGCACCCAACCCCCACACACAGGTCCCTTCGGGAAGGCACCAGACCGGCTTGGGGGAGAACGCGCACCTACACTATGAACAGTACACCAGAGGCTGATTGAGTCCTGAACGGGAACAGAGAAAAACTGTCTCCAGTCGCCCCTCAGTGTGCTGAAACAAGCTAGAAAAACTGGTTTGGCCAGTCTGAAACCAACAATACGTGTTTTTTTGGTTTGTTTGTGCTTTTTGTTTTTGTTTTCTTTTAATTACTTTTAAGTAACCTTTTATCTTTTAATCTGTATTATTTTTAGATCAATTCTTTGTGCTTCTCTTTCTGTTATCCTAGTGTTGACCCTTCTCCCTTGCTTTCCAAATTTATCTCTTCTTCTTCCTTCCATCTTCTGCTTTGTTCTTTTTTTTTTTTGAACCTGCAAGTAATTGCATAATTGTATCATCATTATTTCATTATTCATACACCTTTTATTTTTATACTATTTTGGTATTCCTCTTCTTTGTGTATAGTCTTCCTTGCTTGGCTGGTTATATTGTATCATTTGATAGGTTTCCCATGTTATCTCATTCATAGTGTATTGCTAATTTAATGTCCATTTGTGTTCCATTAGTACAATACTCTATATTCTTGAGTACAAGGCTCAATACTCTCTATTCTTGTTATCTAGATTTCATAGATTCCGTCATATGATTGTTGCTCTAATATTACTGTAAATAATAGCTATTCCATACAATTTTAAATACTTCACGACACCTATCCCAGATCTTGGCCCACTTCACAGTTTCCTGAATTCTATCACTGTAGTGGTTAACTCTATTCTATCACACACTTCACCTATTTACTACTCTTTACTCTCACCCTACCTCAGAATCTGACTGCCCACATCCTCACTGCTTTCTAGAGCCAACTCACAATCCTTTCCTTCCCAACAAGAGTCTTATCTTCTTTCCATCCTTTCTAAAAAGTGGCTAGTGGGGTGGAAGATCATGATTAACACTATACATAGCCAAAG
>CM052539.1:101312444-101346515 GCA_028533065.1 Trachops cirrhosus | reverse complement strand
GCTGGAATGGGAATAAAAGATAGAAACTGTACTGAATAATCTAAAATAAAAAATTAAAAAAAAAATACTATGGTACATTTACACAATGGAATACTACACAGCCGAAAGAAAGAAGGAGCTCATACCCTTTGCAACAGCATGGATGGAGCTGGAAAGCATTATGCTAAGTGAAATAAGCCAGGCATTGAAAGAAAAATACCATATGATCTGGCCTTTCACAGGAACCTAAACAACAAAAAAAGAAACAAGTAAAATATAACAAAAGACACTGAAATAGAGGACAGGTTGTCAGTGAGCAAAGGGAGAGGGGAGGGAATTTCAGGGGAATTTCAGGGGAGAAGGGAAGGGTTTACAGAAACAAATATTGAGGACACATGGACAAAACTAGGGGGGTTGGAAATGGGAGGGAGGAGGGGAGGGGTGGGTGGGTGAGCTGGAATGGGAATAAAGGATAGAAACTGTACTGAATAAAGTAAAATTTTTTAAAAATATGAAAAGGTAGCATAAACATTACTAGAAATGGTAAGTATATATATATAGTCACTTAGATTCTGTAATACAATAATGGCAGCATGTAATTCACTTACAACTCTAATTTAAAAATTAAAATAAATGTAACCATAACTATAATAATTTGTTATTGGGTGCATAATATAAAAAATATGTAAACTATAACATCAATAACCTAAAATGTGAGAAGGAAAAGTAAAAGTGTAAAGTTTAGGAATGCTACAGAACTTAAGTTGTTATCAGTTTAAAATAGAATATTATAATTTTGAGATATTTTATTAAAGTCTCATAGTGACCACAGGGGAAAACCCATAGTAATTACATGAAACATGATAAAGAAGTGGAAACACACTGAACCCAAAATATGTCCAAAAATAGATCAAAATATAAAAAAGATAGCAAGATAAAAAGAAACAGTGGATCTACAAAACAACCAGAAAACAATTAACAATAACAATAGTAACTTCTTTCCTATCAAAATTTGCTTGAATGTAAGTGGTTGTAATTGCTGTAATGTAAATGGATTAAAAAACAAGATCCAAATATATGCTGCCTACAAGACACTTGCTTTAGCCTTAAAAACATGTTCAAACTGAGAGTAAAAATATTTCAAGCAAATTACAACGAATAAAAAGAAGGAGTTGTTATAATTGTATCAGACAAAATGGTAAACAAAAAAAAGACCAAGAAATTGTCTACATAATGATAAAGGGGTAAATCCATCAAGAGGATATAAAAATTGTAAATATTTATGTACCAAACATTAGAACACCTAAATATATAAACAAAAATTAACAGAACTGAAAGGAGAAATAAATACACAAAATAATAGTTGGGGACTTTAATATCCCACTCTCAAAAACAGATAGATTATCCAGACAGAGAATCAATAAGGAAATAATGGATTTAAAGACCACACATCCTTCTCAAACACAAGTGGAACATTTTCTAGGAGAGACCATAAATTAGGTGTGTCCTAGACAAACAAGCCTCAGCAAATTCAAGAAGACTAAAATCATACCAAATATCTTCTCTAACCACAAACAAGAAATCAATAACTGAAGAAAAACTGGAAAACTCACAAATACATGAAAATTAAACAACACTCTCCTGAACAATCAATGCATCACAGAAGATAGTAAATGGGAAGTAAAAGAGTACCTTAAACAAACATGGAAACACTACATACCAAAATTTATGGGATGCAGTGAAAGCAGTGCTAAGAGGGAAGTTCACAGCAATAAACACCTACATTAAGAAGCAAGAAAGATCTCAAATTATCAACTTAACTCTATGGCTTAAGAAACTGGGTAAAGAAGAACAAACTAACCCAAAGTTAGCAGAAGAAAGAAAATAATAATAATTAGAGAATAAATAAATTAAATAGAGAACAGGGAAACAATAGAAAAGATACAAAACTAAGAATGTCTTTATCCCAGGCTTTGGCATCAAAAAAAAAAAAGAGAGAGACTTCCAGCCAAGATAAAGGCATAGGTAGACACACTTTGCCTCCTCACGCAACCAAAAGAATGACAACAACAAATTTAAAAACAAAAAACAACCAGAACTCACAGAAAATTGAACTGTATGGAAGTCCAACAACCAAGGAGTTAAAGAAGAAACATTCATCCAGACCGGTAGGAGGGGCAGAGATGGGCAGCTGGGTGAAGAGGACTTGGGGCAAGGCGGCAGCTGGCAGATCTGGCTAGGTGGCGGCAAGCAGAGCAGGCAGTTCCACATTTACATGTTGATAAATCAGGAGGAACAAGTGGGGAGACAGACCATGCAACCCAGGGTTCCAGTGCAGGGAAATAAAGCCTCAAAACCTCTGACTGAAAAAACCTGTGAGGGTTGCAGCAGTGGGACAAACTCCCAGACTCACAGGTGAGTTTGTTGGAGAAACCCACAGGGTTCTAGAACAAACACAAAACCACCCACCTGGGAATCAGCACCAGAAGGGCCCAGTTTGCCTGTGGATAGCAGCAGAAGTGATTGAAAGCTGGCAGAGAGTAGAGCAAGTGGACATTGCTCCCTCTTGGACCCCTCCCCCACATGCAGCACCAAAACACAGTGACATGGATTGCCCAACCCTCGTGAACACCTAAGGCTCCACCCCTAACTACCTAACAGATGCACCAAGACAAAAAAAATGGCCCAAATGAAAGAACAGGTCAAAGCTCCAGAAAAAATACTAAGTGATGAAGAGATAGCCAACCTATCAGATACACAGTTCAATACACTGGTAATCAGGATGCTCACAAAAGTGCTTGAGTATGGTCACAAAATACAGGAAAAAGTGAAGGCTATGAAAAGTGAAATAAAGGAAAATGCACAGCAAACCAACAGTGAAAGGAAGGAAACCGGGACACAAATCAATGATTTAGAGCAGAAGGAAGAAATAAACATTCAACCAGAACAGACTGAAGAAACAAGAATTCAAAAATATGAGGAGAGGCTTAGGAACCTCCAAGATAACTTTAAACATTCCAACCTGAATCATAGGAGTGCCAGAGGAGAACAGGAACAGCAAGAAATTGAAAACTTGTTTGAAAAAATAGTGGAGAACTTCCCCAATCTGGCAAAGGAAATAAACTACCAAGAAGCCCAGGAAGCTCAGTGAGTCCCAAAGAAGTTGGACCCAAGGAATTGCACACCAAGGCATATCATCATTATATTACCCAAGATTAAAGATAAGGAGAGAATCATAAAAGCAGCAAGAGAAAAGGAGAGACTTACATACAATGGAGTTCCCATAAGACTACTATCAGTTGATTTCTCAAAAGAAACCTTGCAGGTAAGAAGGGGTTATAAGAAGTATTCAAAGTCATGAAAGGCAAAGATCTATATCCAAGATTACTCTATCCAGCAAAGCTATCATTTAGAATGGAAGGGCAGATAAAATGCTTCCCAAATAAGGTCAAGTTAAAAGAGTTCATCATCATCAAGCCCTTGTTATATGAAATGTTAAAGGAACTTATCTAAGAAAAAGAAGAAGATCAAAACTATAACAGTAAAATGACAACAAACATAACTATCAACAGCTGAACCTAAAAAAACAAACAAAAATAAAAACAAACTAAACAAAACTAGAAAAGAAACAGAATCACAGAAAGGGAGATCACATGGAGGGAATAGGTAGCATAAATGGTAGGAAGAAAATAGACAGGGGGAGGTTAATAGTATAGGTAATGTAGAAGCCAAAGAACTTATATGTACAACCCATGGACATGAACTAAAGGGGTGGGGGGAATACAGGTGGGAAGGGTTGTGCAGGGTGGAGGGGAATAAAGGGGGAGACATGGGACAACTGTAATAGCATAATCAATAAAATACATTTTTAAAAAGAATGGTTCTTTAAAAAGATAAACACAATTTACAAATCTTTAGCTACACTAACCAATGAAAAGAGTATCCAAATCAACAAAATTGTAAATGAAAGAAATCAAACAGGAGGGACACTCCCAAACTCATTTTACGAGGCCAGCATTACCCTGCCAAAGCCAGTAAAGAGCACTACAAGAAAAAAAAATTACAGGCCAATGCAAAAATTCTCACTACATACAAGCAAACTGAATTCAGCTGGACATTAAAAGGATCATTCATTCGCCACAATCAAGAGGGATTTTTATCCCTGGGATGCCAGAATGATTCAACATACATAAATCAATAAATGTGATACATCACATTAATAGAATGAAAGATTTAAAAATTATATCATCTCAATAGATGCAAAAAAAACATTTGACAAAATTCAACATCTGTTCATGATAAAAACTCTTAAGAAATTAGGTATACAAAGAATGTACCTCAGCATAATCCACACCATATATTACAAGTCCACATCTAACATCACACTCATGGTGAAAAGTTGAAAGCTTTTTCTCCAAGATCAGGAACAAGAGAAGGATGCCCACTCTCACCACTCCTATTCCACACAGTACTAGGATTCCTAGCCAGAGTAGTCAGGCAATATGAAAAAATAAAAGGCATCCAAATTGGAAAGGAAGAAATAAAATTGTCTCTATTTGCAGATGACATGATTTTATGTTTAGAAAAATCCACCAAAAAAATTGTTAGAACTAATCCACAAATTCAGTGAAGTTGCAAGATACAAAAAAACATGTAAGAATCAGTAGCATTTCTATATACCAACAATGATCTATCTGAAAAATAAAGAAAATGATCCCATATACAATAGCATCAAAGACAAAATAAAACCTTAAAAATAAATTTAAGCAAGGAGGGAAAGATCTCTATGCTGAAAACTATAAAACACTGGACAAAGAAAACACACACAAAAATGGAAAGGCATCCTGTGTTCATGGAGTGGAAGAATTAATACTGTTAAAATGTCCTATCTGGAGCCATCTATAGGTTCAATACAATCCTCATCAAGAATCCAATGGCATTTTTTCAGAAGTACAAAAACAACCCTACAACTTGTATGGAACCACAAAAGACCCCAAATAGCCAAAGCAATACTGAGAAAGAAGAACAAAGCAAGAGGCATTATACTTTTTGACTTCAAGCTATCTTATAAAGCTATAGTAATCAAAACAGCATGATAGTGGCATAAAAACAGATCCATAGACCAATGAAACAGAATTGAGAGCCCAGAAATAAACCTATGCGTATATAGTCAATTAATATTTGACAAGGGTGCCAAGAAAACTCAATGGAGAAAAGACAATCTCTTCAGTAAATGGTACTGGGAAAATTGGATATTCACATGCAACAGAATGAAATTAGACCCCTATCTTACACCAGTCACAAAAATTCATCCAAAATGGGTTAAAGACTTAAATGTAAGGCCTAAATCCATAACACACTTAGAAAAAAAAAAAAATTAGGAAAAAAGCTCTTGGACATGGGTCTTGGTCAGGATGTTTCAATGTGATGCCTGAAGCACAAGCAGCAAAACCAAAAACGAACAAGTGGGGTTACATGAAACTGAAAACTTTTGCACAGAAAAATAAACAATCAACAAAATGAAAAGATAGCCTATAAAATAGGAAAAAATGTTTGCAAATCTTGTATCTGATAAAGGGTTAATATCCAAAATGTATAAGGAAGTTACACAACTCAATAGCAACCCCTCAAAACAATCAAATTTTAAAAATGGGCATAGGATCTGGAAAGACATGTTTCCAAACAAGATATACAACTGGCCAACAGGTTCACAAATCATTAGGGAAATGCATATCAAAATCACAGTGAGCTATCACCTCAGACGTATTAGAATGACTATTGTCAAAGACAAAAAATAACAAGTGTTGGCTAGGACGTGGAAAAAGTGAATCCTTGTGGAAATGTAAATTGGTGCAGCCACTATAAAAAACAGTATAGGGATTCCTCAAAAAATTAAAAATAGAACTACCGTATGATTGAGCAATTCCATTTCTGGGTAAATTTCCAAAGGAAAGAAAAACACTCATCCACGACATATCTGCATCCCCATGTTCATAGCAGCATTATTTACAATAACCAAGACAGGTAAACAGCTTAAGTGTCCATCAATGGAAAAATGCATAAAGAAGCTTTGGAATATTTACAGCCATAAAAATGGAGGAAATCCTGACACTTGCTACAACATGGATGGACCTTTAGACTGTTAAGTGAAATAACTCAAAGAAAGACAAATATGGTCTTACTTAAATGTGGAATCTTAAAAAAATAACTCACAGAAAAATAGATCAGCCTTGGCTGATGTAGCTCAATGGACTGAGTGCCAGCCTGCAAACCAAAAGCTTGCAGGTTCGATTCCCTGGCAGGGTACATGCTTGGGTTGCAGGACAGGTCCCCAGTTGGGGCTGTGTGAGAGGCAACCGATCCATGTATCTCTCTTACATTGATGTTCCTCTCCCTTTTTCCCTCCCTTCCCCTCTCTATAAAAATAAATAAAGTCTTTAAAAAATAGATCAGATTTGTGTTGCCAGGGCAGGGGTTTAGGAGTAGAGGGTAGGGGAATTGAAGGAAGGTTGTCAAAAGGTACAAAGTTCCTGTATAAGAAAAGTAAGTGCTAGGGATGTAAAGTACAACACGATGACACCAGTAAACATACTGGATTGTACATTCAGAAGTTGCTAAGATAGTAAGTAAATCCTGGAAGTTATCATCACACGGAAAAAGTTTTCCCTTCTTTTTAATCTCTATGAGATGATGAATGCTAACTTACTGTGGCAATCACTTCACAATATATGTAAGCCATTATGCTGTACAACTTAAACTTACACAGTGTTGTATGTCCATTACATCACAATAAAACTTAAAAATAAACAACACAAATTACCATTCTGGAGGTCAGAGGTCCGATATGGTCTTTATAGGGCTAAAATGGAGGGTTGGGGAGAATCCAGTTCCATTCCATTGCCTTTTCCAGCTTCTAGAGGCTGCCTGCGTTCCTTGGCTCATGGTCCCTTCTTCCACCCTTAAGGGTAGTGCAGCATCTTCAAATCTCAATCTAATTGTTTCATAGTCACATGTCCTCCTCTGACTCTATCTGCCCTCTTCTTACAAGGCCCCTTGTGTTTACATTGGAACCACCCAGGTAATCTCCCCATCTCAAGATCTCTAATTGAATTGTATCAGCACTGTCATTTTGTCATGTAACATGTTCACAGATTTTAGGAGTTAGACTGCTGACATTTGGCGGGGAGGGCATTATTCTGTCTACCACAATGGGCATCTGTTACTTACTCATACACAGTGATTTGTGTCCTAAACAGCTACCAATGAAGTTTGAACTTGATGCAATTACTCAGCTACCATGCCTTGCTAACTGAAATTTGAACTGTGTAGTAAGGGGCAATATGTTATTTAAGTAAACCCCAGTAACTGGAACCTGTGTATAACTGAATGATGCAAGGCCTGTCTGAAGTCCAGCTGATAGGTCAAAAAGGATGAGAAAATGCATACAGCTCCATGTGTAGGGCGTCGGCTGTAGAAAACGAGGGGGAAGTGACCTACATGTCTGCACTCATGTCTGAAGAACACTCATAAGTAAACACAGTGAGCTTTCCCTCGGGCTGGATCTCAAGACTACCAGAATACTGACAGCACTACAGCTTGTCCCTCTGAAAACCACGGTACAGGTGAATATGGAAAAACCTTGAGAAATGATGACAGAACTTCCCTCTTACCTCTGTCATCCTTTGCCCACTCCCTCTCCCCCCATAAAATACGTCTGAGTATCATGCGCACTAATATCCAATTACTGACAGTGTATCACACTTGTTTACAAAGCAACTATCTTTAAAAAATTTCTGACTAATAAGCATAAAAGCTCTTGATAACTGATTAAGAGTATAATTAACATTTCTTATGTGCACAGAGTTAAGCAAGCTACAAAATAATATGGGACACAGGTGTCTGGTACTCTTAGACCAAACACGATTTACAAAACTGAACTGCTGATAGAAGGTTTCTCATAAATACATTTTATTTTGACAGTAAAAAGGTCAGGTATACAGGGATTATTGAAGTACAATCTTTTCAGGAGGTCAGTATTCTCACCATGCTACAAACATAGAAAGAGACATAGAGACATAGAGGGACTGATAAGAGGATGTTTTCCTTCTCTGGAAGTATTATATTAAACTGCAATATAAACACCTGATCTTACAGAACAGGATACCTCTTCAAGAGGTGTAGCCCATTTTATAATACCTAAGTATTGCAAATACACTCATTGCATGAATTGGGGACAGGAAAGGAAGCAGAAACAGCATTTCATGAAAACCCATTCCTTGACTACATCCATATCAAGACTTACCACGTTATAGAATTCATAATTTATTAGTCAATGCTATTTAAAAATACTACTTCAGTAGTCCTAAATTGATATTGGTGAAAAATCACACACAAGGCCTAACCCTGGTGAGGTATATGAAATGAAATCCTTATCTGTTGGTGGCTCCTGTTGGACGCTGGACAGGGCTGAAAATACCTCTGAGGCAACTGTTCCATTTTTCGCATGCTCGGTCCAGACAGGTGAGGACCCAACATGCCAAGTGCATATTTCAAGGATGCATGCTGAACCTGTTTAGAGCCACAGTAGGCTATGAAAGGCTTTCATAAACACTCTTTGAGAGGGAACATAATCATTAAACTTGGTATTTTTACCTCAAAAAGATTTTTCACTCTACAGAGAATAAACTCTCATACACATTTTGAAACTCCACTATAAATTACTATGCTAAATCTGTTAAGACTTGATGGTTTCTGTTTTCGTGAAGTAGGTGAAAGGGTAATCTCTATTCTTCCCATGTAACTGTACCCACATGAGGCTTTTAGGAGGCACTAATCAACTGTATAATTTACACATCGAAGTCCTTCAGTGTTCCCCAGCTGCCACCTATTTTCACTTTCACTTTCAGTTTCACAGAAAGTTTTATGGCATTTTCCATTTCATTCTTGACAATCTGAGCAACCTAAGGGGGGGAAGAAAGAGGTTAGCAAACTCTCTGACCAATGAAAGAATGCTTCCCACCCCACCCACTGAGGTGGCAGGCCAGACTAGAGCTCTTCACCCGGTGCTCAAAATGACATCAGCAAAGAGCCAGGCAACCCAAGTCTGTACTGATCAGCAGGAGCTCTGCCAGTTTCGGCTAGAATGCTCAGAGCTTTGAAACCCTCAGGACAAGACTCCAAATTCTCATCTAACTTCTTCCAGACAAAAAACATCCCTGCACCAGGATTCCTTTAACAACAGTATGCCACTGAATGCTCTCAGTTCCTTCTATACCCCTAAGGACTCAACATTTATGTATCTTAGCCTGACCTACAAAGTGTCTTAACTTTCCGTAGAATGGATGCAAACACTGTAAAAATACCTGAACAACATCCTCTTCTGCCACTTCGTATAAGAGTTCATCATGGAGCTGAAGGATGAAGAAGCCTCCTCTGACTGGGCCAAAGACCCCTGGCAGTTTTCTCTCCGGTAACGATCCTCCTACCCAATGAAGAAAGCAAACATAAACATGTCACTCTGCCATAGGAGAATGTTGGGTTTTGGGTTTTTGTTTTTTTAGAGATCTTGGGAAACTCTGGAAAATTTTAATTAAGAAATTAAAATACAGCAGATTTGGAACTATCAGGAAAATAACTACTTGCTGTCTGCTACTTAGCCTACTTATCAGGTAGACTAAATCTTCATCAACTTCCTCCCAGAAAGGACGAGTCTAACAAAGAGGCCAGTAAATGAAGTGTGAAGAAATCTGCTCCAAACCCCACCTTATTTCTCATAAACAACCAACATCTTCTCTTTCTGTGGAGTCCCACTGTTCTAAGTAAAAGCACCCAGATAGTATGGGGCCTGATTCCTGCTCCAGCAAAGGGAACTGGTATTGCAATTAGGCAATGTTTTATAAGAGGGACACTGCCTGGTGACTTTTTATGGCCAGAAGTGTCAACTGGTGCTTCCCCAGTTAGCACACTCTAGTCAAGTACCTAACAGATCCAAAATCTAGTCAGATCCAAATGTGGACCTCAGAGCGTGTGAGTCTCTTGACACTGTATGTAAGAGTCTATGTCTATACATTTTTCTGTGGAGATGATCTATAGCTTTTAATAGAGTCTCAAAAACCCATGACTACACAAATGGTTATAAATCACTGTACTAGACTTAGTTACTATTTCCTAACTAACTGGGCCTGGTGGTACAGACTATGTCCCTCTGATCACTAAATAAGGTTCAACATTAAGACCTTTAGAGTAACTGCCTTTAATTATTTGCCCATATCTCACACCAGTGCTTCCTTTCTGCCATCCAAATTTCCTACCTATCCTCAGGACAGCACAAATATATTCCCATCTCCTTCAATATCTGGTGCTTCCCTCAGAGTTCTTTAGCTGTCACTCTCTGCAGCCCCAGTTTGCTCAGAGGTGGCTGTCATAGGGTAAGAGAACAAATGCAGATGAGGTCGTGGCAAGCTGTTTCCACAGCTGGGCTGCAAAGACTGTGCATCTGTTTGCCAGTTTGGCTGACATCTGATCTGCCCACTGGACCCCCTTATCTCACAGCATCAACTGTCCAGATGCTCTAGCTGTTTTCTGTTTGCTGATCACCATACCTTTGTCCTCTTCATTGCCCTTGTGTACTTGGCTTCTGACCCAGATTGCCATGATCTTCCTGTTCCCTGTGCAGTCTGCTGCCTCAGGCTCAGCTCCCTTTGATCGCACTGACCTACTGCTACCTTTAACCTGTCATGTCACCATGAAGTCATCCTCAGGGACATATCTACATTGTCTTATCTACACTCACTCTAAACGCTGTTATTGTCTACATCCTCATTTTGACACTGCATTACTCTGCTGTGAAGAGTTATGCAACTATTCAAAGTCAGGTATCATATCTTCCTCTCCTTAGTAGATTTTAAATTTAAACACAGGCTGATAACTTTTACCACTAAACCCTTCAAAGCACACAGGCACACAGTAGTACTATTCCCCAAATAGGCTTGATCATCTCATCATCTCATCATCTCTCTCTCTCTCTCTCTCTCTCTCTATATATATATATATATATACATACACACACACACACACACACACACACACACACACACACATATATAAATAATCTATCCAAGCAACAAGGAGAGGAGTTTTAGGGAACATATTTTAAGAACAAGAGCAAGAAAAGGCAACAATATTGACAAAGAAATGTATGTGATAAGGAAGTCAACTTAGTGTTTATTCCAGACTTCAGAGAACACGGAATGCCATGAATAGGTAAAATTGAACATGTTCTTAAGTTATGTTCCGAGGACCACAGGGGATCCCTAAGGCACTTTCAAAGCATATGCAAAGTCAAATTATTTTCTTAACAACACGCAGAGGTTGTTTTCCTTTTTTGGTCTCATTTGTCAATAAGTATACAGAAAGGTGATTGGCTATCCTGGTTTTAGCACTGCGAGTACCACATCCTGAGGAACCCACCAGTCTCCCGCAAACTGGGGCATTTATCACTCTAGACTGTATGTTTAGGGTTTTTCAGAGGTTACAGGACATGTAACATTGCAACACACTGAATGCAGAAATAGGAGAGAGAATCCAACTGTCTTCTCATAAACATTAAAGAGATAAGCAGAAAGGTAAAATAAAGCCACTCATTACCAAATTTCTTTTGTTCTAAAAAAATGTAGTTATTAATATTTTAGCCCTGACTGGTATGGCTCAGTTGGTTAGGCATCGCCCCACAAAGCACAAGGTCACCGGTTCAATACCCAGTCAGGGCACATGGCTGGGTTACGGGTTCAGGTCCCACGAGAGACAACCAAATGATATTTTTCTCTTATATCAATGTTTCTCTCCCTCTCTTTCTTCCTCCCTTCCCCTCTCTCTGAAAATAAATAAAATCTTTAAATAAATAATATAGTCATTTTAATAAAAATGTTATTTATATTAACATATGTTGAGTTTATTACTTTTTAAATGTTAATAAATGTTTTTAAATTCCTTATTTTTAAAATTTCTTAATTTAATATGGTAAATATTGGTAGGTAGAACTCACAGAAACAAAAATTCTTTGACATCTCAATAATTCTGAATGTAAAGACAAATTGAGACCAAAACATTAGAGAATTGCTGAGAATATATATAATATATCCCCTTTTTATTCCTGATGCAATTAATCTCATCATGCTATAGCAGGAGTCTCATTTATGAACAAACCTGTTCTGTCACTTTGAAGTGCACTTTCCCGATGACCATGGGATTTGAAGGTTGAGGGGAAGGTCTCTAATTGCTTCTGAATGTTGACTGTGGCTATTTTGACAATATCAGCTGCCGAACCTTGGACTGTTGTATTGATAGCCTGACGCTCAGCCTATGAAAAACAATAATAACAGGTGTTCCATCAGATACACAACACAGTTTCATACCCACTATCCGACCAGAAATCTGGACCAAGATTGACCCAGCATATCAACCATTAAGCAGCATTGTTAGAATAACAACTGGAATGATCCAGGCCCTGAGATTCTGAGCTGTCACCCACATGATAAATAGAAATTGCTTCAGTTTACAAATATTCAACACTCAGTGAGGAACCAAAACCTGTATCACACTTAAGATATATTTAACATAGCTCAAAATTATTTTATTTTATAAACATATATCATCAATGTTCTAAACTTCACTCTAAAGCAGGGATGTCAAACTCATTTTCACTAGGGACCACATCAGCCTCAAGGTTGCCTTCAAAGGGTCAAATGTAATTTAGGACTGTATAAATGCAACTACTCCTTAACTAGGAGCAAGCAGCTTGGAGCTGCCTCTGGATAGGAACAAGGTGCTGGGCCGGATAAAACAAGGTGGAGGGCCCCAGGGCCTTGTGTTTGCTACCTGGGCTCTAAAGGATCTATTCCTCAAAATGTAACTATGATCCTAAATAGATATAAGTAGATTCTTTGTGATGTGGGTTGAAATGTTCCAAGCACATCTTCCATATGAGTGGCCTGGCCTCTTAGTTCCACTGTTGAGTTTGCTGCTGGCAGGTATGGGGCCCTCAGGTATGAATCAAAGCTTTTGATGGGCAGCCAGTGCTGATCATTAGCTGCTGGTGAAAATGCAGATCCTAGCTCCCTAGGAATTAGGTTAGCACTTGCCTAAAACTATTGTTGCCATGAACTTCTTGGCTGGCAACCATAGCCACTAAAAGTGATTATCCTGGGCCAGTAGGGATGGGGTCTGGGTGAAGATACAAGGTACAACCTGTCCATGAATATTGTTCCTGTCATCCCAAAAGTTCTCAGAAGGGATCTATGTAACTTGAGAGGTGTTCTCTGGTTCCCTGTTTCCAGAGTGGACCTAACTCCTAGAATACCAGCTAAAGAGATAGATTTTTTTTAAACAGCTTCTTTAAATTTTATTTTCACTAGCAACGAAACCATAGATTAGAATATTTAATATTGTTAAACTGTTCATACTACCCAAAGCAATTTACAGATTCAATATTTTGTGAACCCAATGGCATTTTTTAAAGAAATACAAAATACCATTATCAATTTATATGATATCTCAACAGACCCTGAGGAGCCAAAAGAATCTTCCAAAATAGTAAGGCTACTGGCTTGCATTTCATGAATTCAAAACACATCACAAAGCTAAAGTTAAAACACAGTGGCATTGACATAAAGACAGACATAGACCAATGGAACAGAATAAAGACAGCATAAATAAACCCTTGTGTTTATGGTCAAATGATCTTGAACAAGGGTACCACAACCAATCAATAGAGAAAAGATAAACTTTCACAAAAGGTGTTGAGAAAACAGATATTCACATGTAAAAGAACTTTACACCACATGCAAATTAATTTAAAATGGATTAAAGATTTAAATGGAAAACCCAAAACTGCAACACTCACATGAGATAACACAGGGGAAAAGCTTCCCAACATTAATGCCATTAGATCTGGCATTAAATCTTTGGACATGATCCCAAAAGCTCAGGGAACAAAGAAAAATAGGAAATGAGACTACACATCAAGCTTAAAAAGTAACAGTCATCAAAAGAAACAATCGAGTGAGTTAAAAGAAAACCTATAGAATGAGAAAAAGTATATGTAAATCACAAATATCAGTTAAAGGGTAAACATCTTAGGTATATAAAGAAACTCTAAAATTGAAAACAAAACAGCCCAAATTAGTTGATTAAATAATGATCAAACACTTGAACAGACATTTCTCTAAATAAAACATAAAAATGGACAAGATAATGAAAAGATACCCGACATCAGTAATCATTAGAGAAATCAAATCAAAACAACAATGGAGTATATCACCTCACACTTATTAGGATGGGCAGTATTTGAAACACAGAAAAGTAATCCATGTTGGCACGATGTGAAAAAATTGGAAGCCAAACCCACTGTTGGTGGAAATGCAAAATAGTGCAGCTACTGTCGATAACAGTTTGGAGGTTCCTCTAGAAATAAGAAATAAACTTACGTGGTTGAACAATCTCTGTGAAGTTACACAGCCCCACCCACCACCATGTAATTTGAAGTGTTTCTCACTCTAAAAGGATGGCCTTGTCTTGTCTTGGCCAATGAACTGTGAGTAAAACTGACCTATAGCATAGGTAGAAGTTTTTTAAACTATCCAACATTATCACAAAGAAAGGTCTATCCCAGGTAGGGACTCTTCCTTTGCTCTGGATTCTGGAGGGAAGAGAGTATGGAGTGGAGTGGTGGTCAACCGAGAGCCAAGCTGTAACAGGATTTAAAACTAGAGCAGCTTATCATATAAGTCACTGAAGTTTTGGAGTTGTTTTTACTGACATAAGCAAGCAAAAATATGACTAAAATATATACTATAGTCTAATGATACTGTACTTCTCTGATTCTCATCCAAAATAAGAAATCATAGCAGTCTTAGCTGTGTATCCCACAATCTAAGTTTCTCCATGACCAGGGCTTTTTCATATACAAAGAAAATATAGGTTTCTGATAACAGGAGATTAGGTCATTAGAACCAACACTCTGACTGATAACATGAAAAAGCTGGAATTCTTTTTTTTTTTACAAGTGATGCTGTGTTTATAGAATATCTAAAAGTACATACAGCTAAATTATTAGAATATGTAATATTAGAATATGTAATATTTGCAAAGTTTCTAGGCAAAAGAACAACAATAAAAATGATTATATTTTTATGTGTGAGAAGTCAAGGGTTAGAAAATGTGAAAAAGGAAAAGAATAAAAAAAAAATACCATTTGCAACAGCATCAAAAGTTTTCTAATACCTACCTATAAATCTAATAACAAACATCTAATGAGATACAATCTCCTTCCCAAAACTATATAATGTTATTGAGAAAATTTAACAAGACCTAAAGATCTAAATATATGAACAAATAGATCATCTTCCTGGATTAGAAAGTCAAATTTTAAATGCGTCCATTAATCCCATCTTGATCTATGAACTCAAGACAATAATAACAATTTTAAAAAATCCCAACATGATTTTGTATTTGTGTGGAAATGTATAAGCTGCTTCTACAATTGATATAGAAATGTAAAGAATGAAGAATAAGTAAATATTTGTGGAAAAAAACAAGGTAAGACAACTTACTCTGCCATATATCAAGACACCTTACAAAGCTGCACCACTAGGGCAGTGTGGCACTGTCTGAAGATGAGCAAATACAGCAGACCAAAATAAAGTGTCCAGAGACAGAAACATCCCTATTATTTGACTAGCGGCAAAGGTGGCACTGCAGGGCAGTGAAGAGAAAGCTCATTCTTTTCAATAAATAATTTGGGACAATTGTATATCCATGGGGGTGATAAGAGACCTTGACCTTCAATCTCTCGTAACATGAAAATAAATTCCTGATTGATGGTAGATATAAGTATGAAAGGCAAAACACAAAAATTTCTAAAATCATTTTCTTGATGTTGAAGTACAGAAAACTTCCTTAAACAGATCAAGGAAATCACTCCAATAATATAAAAAGATTGATAAATTCATGTAAGCAAAGGGCTCATGCCTGGAATATATAAAGGACTCACAAATTGGTTTAAAGGACAGACAACAAAAAAAAAGTCATAAGACTTGAACACACCCTTCACAAAAGAAAATTCCAAATAGTCAATAAACATTTTTAAAAGGAGCTCAACATCACTAGTCAAGAAAAAGCAAATAAAAATGCAATGAGGTACTATTACACAATTACCAGAATGACCAAAATTAGAAAGATCAATGATATCAAAAATGTAGATACACTCAATCACCAACTTACACCATACACAAAAATAAATTCAAGGTGGATAAAAGAATTAAATGTTGTGACACCACAAAAGTCCTAGAGGAAAACATAGGCAGGAAAATCTCAGACATTCCATGCAGCAATATTTTCACCAATATGTCCTCTAGAGCAAGGGACAGAGAGGAAAGAATAAACAAATGGGACCTCATCAAATTAAAAAGCTTCTGCATGGCTAAAGCAAACAGCATTAAAATAAAAAGAGAACCAACTATATGAGAAAACATATTTGCCAATGATACCTTGGACAAGAGTTTAATCTCCAAAATACATAAAGAACTCACACGACTCCACTCCAGGAGGACAAACAACCCAATTTAAAAATGGGCAAAAGACTTGAACAGACACTTCACCAAGGAGGACATACAGAGGGCTCAGAGACAAATGAAAAAACTGCTCAGCATCACTAGCCATCAGAGAGATGCAAATTAAAACTACAATGAGATACCACTTCACACCAGTCAGAATGGCTATCATAAACAAATCGACAAAGGAGTGTTGGAGAGGATCGGAGAAAAGGGAACACTAGTGCACTGTTGGTAGGAATGCAGACTGGTGGAGCCACTGTGGAAAACAGTCTGGAATTTCCTCAGAAAAGTAAAAATGGAACTGCCTTTTGACCCAGCAATTCCACTGCTGGGATTATATTCTAAGAACCCTGAAACACCAACCCAAAAGAACCTATACACCCCATTGTCCACAGCAGCACAATTTACAATAGCCAAGTGCTGGAAGCAACCTGAGTGCCCATCAGTAAATGAGTGGATCAGAAAACTATGGTACATTTACACAATGGAATTCTATGCAGCTGAAAGAAAGAAGGAACTCATACCCTTTGCAACAGCATGGATGGAACTGGACAGCATTATGCTAAGTGAAATAAGCCAGGCAGTGAAAGACAAATACCATATGATCTCGCCTTTAACAGGAACCTAATCAACAAAACAAACAAGCAAGCAAAATATCACCAGACATTGAAATTAAGAACAATCTAACAATTACCAGAGGGGAGGTGGGAGTGGGTAATGGGGAGAAGGGGAAAAAAGGTTTTCAGGAACATGTATAAAGGACACATGGACAAAACAAGGGGTGGTGGAAACAGGGGAAGGAGGTGGGGATGGCTGGGGTGGAGGGAGTGGTGGGGAGTAAATGCAGACAACTATAATTGAACACCAATAAAATAATTTTTAAAATAATGAAAAGAAAGAATGTAGATACAATATTCAAAGTTGACAGCAGTATAAACTGGAATACCCACTCTGCAAAACCCTTACATAGTACACACTAAAGGTAGTACACACTCCTAGAGTCTTACTCTATGACTCAGCAATTCCACTCTAAGGTAATGGAACTGGGTACATACGTTCACCAAAAAATACCAAAGTCTCATATGTGAAAATGTTGATAATAGCTTCATTTAATGATAACCAAAATGTGAAAGTAATAAAAATGCCTGCCAACTTTAGAAGGAATGAAGAAATTATTGGTGTGTTCCTACAATAGAATACAACTGAGCTAAATAAAGACGTAACCTACAGCTGCACATGACACTACTGAATCTCACAGACTACTGAATCTCAATTTGAATGAAAAAAACTCAGACCCAAGAGTGTACAGAGTATGATTGTATTTAAATAAGAATCAAGGTCATACAGAACTAACCTATAATTTTATGTGTGTGCACTGCGGAGTCCTGGAGGAGGCATAAGGAAGCCATCTGGGGAGTCAGGAAAGTTCTCCGTCCTGACGGTGGTCACGGGCACATGGGCATACACATACATAAAACTTCAAGCTTTACACTTCAGACTTGTGGCATTTACCGCATGTTTGTTATTTCTTAATTTAAAAAGAACTTAAGTATAAATGAAAGGTATACTGTCTCCTCAACTAAAATCACTAAGAGAATGAAAAGGCCAGACATAGTGTGAGAGAGAATATTTTCCACACATGTAACCAATAATAAACTCCCAAAAAATCAGTAAGAAAAAGACAACAAAACAGCAAGATGAATAAGAAAACTTGAATAGGCACTTTCCCAAGGAAAAAAAATAACTAAATGGCTAAAAAAATTTTTTTAATTTAGTTTACTTCATAAGTATTCCAGGGAATGCAAATTAAAATGATGGAAAATTATATTAACCATATATAATATGGTTATATATGGCTAAAATTATATTAACTTTAGTAGCAAATGTTGGCCAGGATACAGAGTGGTGAGAACTCGCATACACTCCTGATGGGACGGCAGACTGCTACGAACACCACAAAAACAGTTTGGCTTTATTTACTAAAGC
Source organism: Trachops cirrhosus (assembly GCA_028533065.1). Classification (NCBI taxonomy): domain Eukaryota; kingdom Metazoa; phylum Chordata; class Mammalia; order Chiroptera; family Phyllostomidae; genus Trachops; species Trachops cirrhosus. The sequence goes on along the minus strand of CM052539.1, from coordinate 101,327,940 downwards.
AGCAATTCTATGACTAGGTCTTTACCAAGCATAAATGGAAGCATCTGTGCACCAAGAACCTTGGATAAGAATGTTTAAATCAGAACACTCTATAACATCTCCAACTGGAAACCCAAATGCCTATCAAATAGAAAAAATGGATAAACTGTATCCATTTTCGTGTATATGTATATCCACATAATAGAGCACTGCACAGCTATCCACACGTGAAACAACATGAATGACTGGCATATGTAATGTTGAAAGAAGCTAGACACAGAAGAATACACCTAGATGATATATATATATAAAAGTCAATAAGTACATAAAACAAAACTATAAGGTTAGACGTTAGGATAGTGGTTATTTCTGGGAAGGCAGCAGGTGGTGATTAGAAAGAGGCATGAGAGGGGCTTCTGGGTGCTGACAATATTCTATTTTGTGAGTTGGGTTGTGCACAGGTGTAGCCCCATGATAATTTACTAAAATGTACATGTTTTCTGTGCTTTTTCTATACGTAGTTTTCAATACAGTAAAAGTCAAACAGAAAGTAAAACCAAAGCTAATCAAAACAAAAAAAATCTGGCTGTATTGTCCCTATTCCTAATTCAGAGTGTTGGAATTATTTTTCTCTCAGCAACAATATAACAAATCAGTTAGATCCTAATACCTAGAGTTTAGCCATCAGAAGTCTTATTCTCTGCACCCCTATATTCACTGCAGCATTATATACAATAGCTAAGATTTGAAAGCAGGCCAAGTGGATAAAAAAGCAGTGGTACATTTACACATGGAACACTACTTGGCAGAAAAAAAGGAAATCTTACCTTCTGTGACGGCAGGATGGGCCTGGAAAGTAGTATACTAAGTGAAATAAGCCAGTCAGAGAAAGACAAATATCATATGATTTCACTTTTGTGAAGAATCTAATGACCAAATAAACTAACATACAAAATAGAAACAGACTCACAGATACAGAGAACAGACTGACAGCTATCAGAGGGGAGCAGGGTTGGGGAGCTGGATGAAAATGGTGAAGGGATTAAGAAAAAAAACGTCATAGACACAGACAATAGCATGGTGATTACCAGAGGAAAGGGGCATAGGGGAAGGCAGAAGAGAGTAAAGGGGGGATAGACAGTGATGAAGGAGACTTGACTTGGAGTAGTAAACACACAATACAATATACAGATGCTGTATTACAGAATCGTACACTTGAAACCTACATAATTTTATTAACCAATGTCAACCCAATAAATTCAATTAAAAATTAAAACTAAGAAAAGATTCTACCAATTTAAACTATACTAGCATTGAAAAAAGAAGTCTAACACTGAGATCTTTGGCTATAAAAATATAGTTCTCAAAAAATTATATTGTTCATTTACATTAATAACTCTACCCTCCATTTCTTATCATGTAAATTTCAAAAAACATAATTCCTGTTAGATCAAGTCCAGATTTCTCAGCCTGCCATTAAAAAGCTGCTACTATTCTTCTACTACCTGGCTCCATCTGACAAGTAGAAAATTATCTGCTCCTAAGTGACAACTCAAATTCTCCATTCCTACTAGATTGGCTTCTAGCTAATCCTCACTCAAATTCTTATTCAAATGTGATTGTCTTTTTGTATCCAATAATCTAATGTTTAAATCATCTTTAAGAATCTGTTCAAGTACTACCTCCTTCCTGAAGCCTAAATAATTATGTTTTTTTATATAGTTTTAGCTTGCTTTATCTCTTCTAATACATTTTAAGATTTATTTTTCTAGAGCATCAATTACAGTACCTCGTTCACTTAAGAGATGGTAAAAGCCTGATAAACATCTAATGTCTGCGTGTGGAGACATGGGAGGCTAGAGAGTGAAGAAGTAACAAAAAGCCAACTATTGTTCCATGCTCCCTTCCAGCGCCAGAGCGCAGTTGGGCAGTGTGAGCCTGGGTGCTCTCATTGCGTGCTGTGTGTAATGGACACCGACACGCAACACTATGTGGGAGGGGCAAAACACAACCAGTTAAAGCTGAAAAATTTGGACTAAAATAGAAGCTTAAATGCTCAGATACATAGAATGCTTTTATGAGTCCCAATGATTTCAGAAAGAGATTTTTTGTTCATAATTTGAGCAAATACGATCATTAAATCTTTAAACTAACATTAAAAATAGCCTTCCATAATTTGGGTATCCTAAAAACCTCTGATGAACTAGTGCTTTTAAAGTAAATAAAGCAAAAAAAACCCCACAATTTAATGACTGGCTAGTCTCTGAAGACATTGTCAATCTGGTGTGATATGTATGACAGATTAGCATATGGTGTCTGAAACAAAGATCAATTAGCAAATGTAAGAATTAACTTTATTAATGACTTATTACTAACACTAACAAATAATTGCCTTACTGAAACATCTTTAAATGCAGTGTTATAAAGGTGAGCTGATATTTATGTTAATCTCCAAAAGACTGGCGTGTGCCATCACTTCAGAAGTCCTTAATGAAACAGAATATCCAATGAATATGCCAGTGATCCCTCTAAGGCAGGGGTCCCCAGTGCCCAGGCTATGGACTGGTACCAGTCTGTGGCCTGTTAGGAACTGGGCTGCACAGCAGGAGGGAGTGGCAGAGGCGTGAGCAAAGTTTCCTCTGTATTTGCAGCCACTCCCTATAGCTTGCACTTCCACCTGAGGTATTCTCATAGGAGCACAAACCCTTCTGTGCACAACACATGCGAGGGAGCTACGTCACGTGCTCCTTATGAGATTTTAAAGCCTAATGATCCAAGGTGGAGCTGAGGCTGTGATGCCAGCTCTGGGGAGCAGCTGCAAATACAGGTTATCATTATCAGGGAGGTTCAACTGCACAGAGACCGTAATACATCAATCGCTTGCAGACTCATATGAAAACCCCATTAGTAAGTGGCAGATGACAATTAAGCTGCATTCAGTGGCAGGCTTTATAGTGCCAAGTGAGTTGATGCACTTCAATTGCACAGCAGCATCTGGTGGCAGGCTTTAAGTCAGATTCCAACACTTAGTCCACGCATGGCCCGCCCATTATTTTATTTACCACTTGCATCTGAGCCTCTTTCACAGACTGTGCACTTGTCTCAGTCACAGTTTTGGTAAGCCCACATGCTAACCCTAGCCAAAAGGAGTCAAAAACAAACATCGCTGAAGAGCTTCTTTGAAAAGGGGGAAATACCCAATGATGAGACAGCAGAAGACTCTTTAAGACTGCCAACAAAAAGAAAGCTACATTTAAAAGAAAATACCAAGAGTCCTACTTAAATTTTGGGTTCATTGCAACAGGTGATTCCTATTCTCCCATCTCACTTTGTGTAGTGTGGACCGGCTATCCAATGAAGTCGTGAAACCTTCAAAACGGCTTTACCACATGGAGACCAAACACCCTGCATTAAAAGACAAGACTTTCGAGTTTTTTTTAAAGAAAAAAGTGAACATGAGAAACAGAGGCAATTATTGAAGGCCACCATTTCATCAAATGTGTCTGCACCGAGAGCATCAGTTTTAGTAGCTAACCGCATTGCTAAAGGTTAGAAGCCCTTTACTGTTGCTGAAGAGTTGATCCTGCCTGCTGCTAAGGACATTTGTCATTGAGTTTTTAGAAGAGGCTGCCATTCAAAAAGTGGCACATGTTCCTCTTTTGGCTAGCACCATAACTAGACAAATTGACATAACAGCAGAGGGTATTGAGGTACAATTGTTAGAGAGGACTAATGAGTCACCATGGTACACAATCCAGGTTGACAATTCTACCAATCCTGACAACAGGGCAACAATACTTGTTTTTGTGTGATATATTTTTCAGGAAGATGTGCATGAGCATATTTTATGTGCACTTTTGTTGCCAACCAACACCACAGCTGCAGAACTACTCAAGTCTTTGAGTGATTACAAATCAGGAAAACCAAATTGGTCATGTTTTGTTGATATGTGCAAGATGGAGCAGCTGCCATGACTGGACAGCTTTCTGGTTTCACTACTAGGGTCAAAGTGGTCACTTCTGAATGTGAGCCTGTACACTGTGTCATCCATAGGGAAATGCTGGGTACCCGGAAGACGTCACCTGAACTTAACATTTTGCAGGATGTGATTAAAATGATCAACCACATTAAAGTACACGCCCTTAACTCATGTCTGTTCACGCAGCTCTGTGAGGGGATGGATGCAGAGCACACACGTCTTCTCTGACACACAGAGGTGAGATGACTTTCTAAAGGGAGATCACTGGCCATAGCTCTTGAGTTATGACAGCTGCTCCAGAGATTTCTTTTAGAAAAACCACTGCCAGTCACCACTGGCAGCACATTTCAGTGACACAGAATGGGTCACAAAACTTGCTTACTTGTGTGACATATTCAACCTGCTCAACACACTCAATCTGTCACTTCAGGGGACAAGAACAACTGTGTTCAAGTCAGCAGATAAAGGGGCTGCATTCAGAACCAAACTGGAATTATGGGGGCGACAAGTGAATATTGGGATTCTTGACATGTTTCAAACATTAGCAGAGATTTTGAAAGAGACTGAGCCAGGGCCTTCTTTCTCCCAGCTGGTGCACGATCCCCTGTCTCAGCTTTCAGAAGACTTTGAGCATTTCTTCCCAACCACAAAAGACTCGTGAACTGGGAAGGAAGGAATGGATCCGTGACCCATTTGTGAATAAGCCAGGCGAATCAACTTTGTCTGTGCTAGAAGAGGATCAACTGCTTGAAATCACAAATGACGGTGGCTTAAAAGTGTTTGCAACAACTTCAAATCTCTATACGTTCTGGATTAAAGTCAAGGCAGAATATCCTGAGATTGCCACAAAAGTACTGGAAAGCCTGCTTCTATTTCCAACATCCTACCTTTGTGAAGCAGGGTTTTCTGCAGCAACAGCAACCAAAACAAGATGAGAGTAGACTGAACATGAGCAACACATTTTGGGTGTCACTGTCTCCCATCACCCCCAGATGGGACCATCTAGTTGCAGGAAAACAAGCCCAGGTTCTCACTGATTCCTTATTATGAAGAGTTATATAATTATTTCATTATATAATATAAAAATAATAGGAATAAAGTGCACAATAAATGTAATGTGCTTGAATCATTCCAAAACCACTGCCCCCTGCCCACCACCCCAGTCTGTGAAAAAATTCTTCCACAAACAGTCCCTGGTGCCAAAAAGGTTGAGACCGCTGTTCTAAGGGACATGAGCAGCATTTGTCTGTGTTGAAAAGTATATGTCATTTAAACTTTAAGTTAAAAATCCAGAGAATTTCAACATACATGAGCTTTATGATAGGGGTTGTTGTCTTTGATTCCTGGTAAATATCTCCGCCTTCCCAAAATGGTCTGAACAAACCCATCTTTTTCACAATTCTTCACCGTCTCTTTCACGAAATGATTAATCCCTACAAAGAGAAAAAAGGAAAACAAAAGTCCATTATTAATTTCATTCAATAGTTTCAAAATAGTGAAACATACCAAAACCCCACTAATATCACATCATCATTTGCATATAAACTTTCATTCACTTTTTGTAGACTCAAAAAGTTAGAAATAAAAGGGACTTTAGGAATGATATAATCTAACTCTTCGTTTTTAACCAAAAACAACAAAAATTTTTTTAAAAAAACTAAATTCCAGCACAACAAGCAAGTAGGTTGTAAAATCTAGGATGTTTTACTCCAGGATCTTAAGAGGATTCCATGCTACTTTTCACAGGTTTCTGTTCTTTAATTATCTTAATCCTCTTTTACTCTGATCTTATCATTTCCAGACTTAAAACATTCTAGCAGCTCCCTGCTACCATCTAAACTGCAATCCAAATAAGACCTAACTGAAGTTAATGTATGAGTTATAATTTCCATTGGGAACATATACTACCTACTTCTTAAAACTCAAAAAGACTATGTATGGTGTACCATTTTTTATGAATGGTTTACTTGATCAGTTTAATCTTTATTGTATTTTTTCCATTACCATTTAGTCCCCTTTTACCCCCCTCCCCCTGATATTCATACACGTTCATGTCCCCTGTACCAGCCTTCATCCTTTGCAATATAGGTCCATTCTTATGTCTGATGAATCTCCAGGATGAATTCTTTGCTCCAGGTGGGGTCAATCTCATCACTGCTCATTCCTGTCTCTGAGCTAGAGAGGTTCTTTCTCTATATACTTTAAAACACAAAAGTATAGAGATTGTGCTGATCTACCATTATTCATCTGTGCAACCTCTGCTTTCTCATGGCTCTGCTCATCCTAAGTATTGGGTTGGCCAAAAAGTTTATTTGTTTTTTTTCCATAAGATGGCTCTAGTAGCACTTAGTTGTCTTTCTTTAACTTCATTCAAAACAATTTTGTTAGATTGTATTGTGATAGCTCTCATATCAATGTGCATTTTAAAAAAACATCAAAATTGGTGAGTTTTTGTGTAGCCATTTTAATATTGAAGGAGGAAGAGAATACACATTTTCACCATATTATGCTTTATTATTTCAAGAAAGGTAAAAACTCAACTAAAGCACAAATAAAGATTTGTGCGGTATATAGAGAAGGTGTTGTGACTGATCAAAATGTGTCAAAAGTGGTTCACACAGTTCCATGCTGAGATGTCTCACTGGACAATGCTCCATGGTCAGGTAGAACAGTTGCAGTTCACAGCAATCAAATCAAGACATTAACTGAGAACAATCAACACTATACCACATGGGAAATCGCCAACATACTCAAAATATCCAAATCATTAAAGCTATTGGTGAAAATAAAAAACAATAGCTTTATTTTACAGAAAAGAACCATATGGGCTTTTTGGCCAGCCCAATAATAAACATTAATGTCTCCCATTTGCAACTCCCCGTTTGAGGATTTCTGTTGTGCGGCTGGCACAGGAACAGCATCTGAGGAGACTGTGGGTGAGAGGAGGAAGAAAACCCTGCCCTGCCAGATAAAGCTGTTGGTGATATTTGACCACTAGTACGAAAGTTCAGAAAGCAATCAGGCTGTCATCTTTTTCTCTTTAAGAATTACTGTGATATCCAAACTTGGTAGGAGTTCCTTCTTTCTTTCTGCTGCGCAGTTTTCCATTGAGTAAATGTACCAGTTTGTTGACCCACTCACTTACTGATGGGAGAGCATTACGCTAAATGAAATAAGCCAGGTGGTGAAAGACAAATACCATATGATCTCACCTATAAGTGGAACCTAATGAACAAAACAAACAAGCAAGCAAAATATAACCAGAGACAGTGAAATAAAGAACAAACTGACAGTGACCAGAGGGGAGGTGGGAAGGGTTATTGGGGGGAAAGGAGAAGGGTCATCAAGGAACATGTATAAAGGACACATGGACAAAGCCAAAGGGGGTTAGGACTAAGGGTGGGGTGTGGGGAGTGGAGGGAGGAATGGAGACAACTGTACTTGAACAACAATAATCAATAAATCAGAAAAAAAATTTTTAATTACTGTGATATTATTGAGTGAAGAGCAAACAAAAGGTTAAGATTTAAGAAATCTACCAATTCTCTTACCTGACTCTGTAGGAGGCCTTCAAATATTCAGAGATTGTAAGAACTACTTTAAAAACAATTATTCTGAGATATAATTTAGATACAATAAAAGGCACCCATTTTGCATTAACAATTTGATGTATTTTAATTAATGTATAGACTTCTACAACAACCACTACAAGATGCAAACCATTTCATCACCTTTACAGTCAGATCCTCATCATCATCCTCACTCAATCACTGATGTGCTTTATGACACTTAGTTATGACATCTTAGTTTTTTTATGTTCTTGGCATTCATGAAAATTGAATTTCACTATATGTTCTAATTTATGTCTCTCTTCTTCTGCTAAGTAGTATTACATTGCAGAGATATACCAAAACCAGTTTATCCATAATCCTGTTGATAGACATTTGGGCTGTTCCCAATGTTTGGGCTGTTATGAATAAAACTACTACAACATTCATGTACAAGTCTTCCTTTGGACATATGTTTTAATTTTTCTTGGGCAAATATATAAATACCCAGTAGTAGAATTGCAAGATCAAATGGCTTAGTTTATGTTTAACTTTGTAAGAAAGAGCCATACTACTTTCCAAAGTGGTTGTGCCATTTTACAACTTTACCAGCAATGTAAAAGAGATACAATGTTTTTACTTTTATTTTTTTTAATTTACAGTCTGATTTATTTGACTTATACTTAATTTTAAATGTATATATGAAGAAGAACTTCTGGCTTGGTGGATTAAGGGCCTATGAAAACCCCCTCTGGCATGAAAGCAATGAGAACACTAGCAAATATTGTCAAAATAAATATTTTCAGAACTCTGGAAGTTAACCAAAGGTTTGTAACAACTGGAAGAGTGTTTATTCAAGAAAAATGGCTAGCACAATACAAACAGTGAGTGCTGAAATGTTGTAACTTGCACTAGTCTTACCCTCTCCCCTTACTTAGCTCCATGGTGACCTTGAAACCAATGACCTTTATTCTAGAGTAACCCTGAACCCCAGATCCCTATGAGCCATTGGAGGGGACAAAACTGATTGGAGCTCCCCATCATCTCTACTCCCAGACAACTGTCACTACTTGATGTACCTGGTGACTCTCTGAAAAGCACCATTCTCAGGATTTGTCCCTAATTCAACAGTCTGAGAGCTCACTCTGCGTAGACAGCCCTATTCATTGCCTGAAGGTACAAGGTAGAAATTCCTGTAGTGCAGTGTTGAACTGAAGGGATGACAGTGGACATTCTTGTCTTGTTTTATCTTACAGGGAATATCTCTAATTTCTCACCTAGGAGTACTGTATGCTGGAGATTTCTGGTATATACACTTCTTAACAAACACTTTTAGATTCTTCTCCATAAATAGTTGCTGCTTTTTATCCCATGTGTTTTCTGCACTCATTTGGATGAAGGGGAAGGGACTGTCAAAGAACATGTATGAATGACCCATGGACAAGGACAACAGTGTGGGGACTGACCGTGGGAGTAGGGGTGGGCTGGGTGAAGGAAGGCAAAGACAGAAAAATTGGGACAACTGCAGTAGAATTACAATTAAGAAAAAATGAATTTGGAGTTTTAGACAATATAATCAGCACACTTTATTAACAGATTAAAGGAGGAAAGTCATGCGATCATCCCAATGAGTGCAGACACAAGGTTTTTAATTTTAGTAATTTTTTGTTTGTTTTTGTAATGGTATCTCTTTGTCATTTTCATTTTCTTTTCCCTGATAACTAACAATGATAACATTTGATGTGGTCATTCATATATATGTATTTTCTTTTGTGAAATGTCTGTTCAAATTTTGACCTTTATTTTATTGGATTGTTTACCTTATTAGAATTGTGTTCTAAGATTTCTTTATGTATTCTGAATGCAAGTTCTTTGTTAGTTAATAGGAGCTGCAAATATTTTCTCTCTGTGACTTGTCTTTATATTTTCTTTCTTTCTTTTTTTAAAAGATTTTATCTAACTTTTATAGAAAAGGGAAGAAAGGGAGAAAGAGGGAGAGAAACACCAATCGGCTGCCTCTCGCACGCCCCCAAGCAGGAACCTGGCCCACAGCGCAGGCATGTGCCCTGACTGGGAATCAAACCCATGACTTCTCAGTTCGCAGTCCAGTGCTCAACCCACTGAGCCACACCAGCCAGGGCTACCTTTTCTTAATGGTGTCTTATCAGTGTTTATCTTTTATGATTCAGTGTTATTATCATCTAAGAAATCTTTGCTACTTCAATGTTACAAAGCTTTTCTCCCGTTTCTTCAGAAGATTTATAGTTTAAACCTTACTTTTAAGTCTATGCTCTATATCAAGTTAATTTTTGAATATCATATGAGATAAAAGTTGAAGTTCACTTTTTCCCATACTGATATCTAGTTGTTCCAACACCAGTTGTTGAAAAGACCATTTTTCCTTCACTGAATTACCATGGTAACTTAGTTGAAAATCAATTTGCCATATATATATATATATTTCTGGACGCTTTATTGTGTGGTCCATTGTTCTCTATGTCTACTCTTATGCCTATCTTAATTATTGTAGTTTTATATAAGTTTTGAAACCATGGAGCATAAGTACTCAACACTATACTTTTCCCAAAAATGTTGTTCTAGTCCCTTTGAATTTCCATATAAATTTGGAGTCAGCTTGTCTAATTCTTCAAGACTCTAATGAAATTTTTACTGGAATTGCACTGACTCTATAGACCACTTTACAGAGAATTGTCATCATACTAACATTGTGCCTTCTAATAAATTCATATGGTAAACCTTCCACTTATTTAAGTATTCTTCAGTTTCAGGATTGCTTTGGAGTTTTCAATGAAATCTTGAAATATTGTTAAGTTTAGCCTAAGTACTTCACACATTTTGATGTTATTGTAAATGGTTTTATTTTTACTTCATACACTAACTGCTTACTCCTAATACAAATATAACTGATTTTTATAAATTGACCTTGTATAGTGGGAGCTTGCTAAATTTAGTTGTTTTATAAAATTCATATGATTTTTGAAGTATAGAAACATGTCATATGTAAATAAAGTGTAAAACATGTCATGTTTTCTTCTGGGGGACTTGGGATGGGGACAAAGTAGGTTATAAAAAGGCATAAAAGAACTTTCTGGGGTGATGGTTCCATATGCTGGTCATGGCAAGATTACACGACTGTGTGTATTTGTCAAAATTCATAGAACTATACACCTAAAAAAGTGAATTTTATTCAGTGTAAATTATACCTCAATAAACTTCCGAAAGAAAAGATAATTTAAAACAATGATACTCAAACTGCTCTATAACAGCAATTGTTTTCTTGACAGGTTCTGGTGCATTTACTCATGCTTTATGGTTTCCTATTAAAGCTATCTAAACCTAAAGCACGGGAAAATTCCAGGACTTTATGAGATAGTCATAATTACACAGTACCATATATATCAACTATATTCTGCTATTCTATTTCCATCCCTTCTTTTAGGGAAAAATGCACCTCTTAGTAAATATTCATAATAAGGTTAATGTTATTTAATTAACATGTCTGATGAAAACTTCTGATTAATAGAAATGTTAGTAGAAAATTCTGTACCACATTTTTTTAAAAATTAATACTATGTAAAAAGACATTCGAAAAGAACAGTATCTAGAAGAGAACACCCAAGGCGTCTTTACCGGTGTATCTGGATCTGAAGGACTCAATGTAGCAGGCAGCATCATTCTCTTTAATGCCCATCTGCTCTCCCAAAGATTTTGCTCCCATTCCATAAATGATTCCATAGCAAATCTGAAAGGAAGCCATCACATTCAGTAAGTAAATTACAGGTCAGAACTACATAAAATACAAATATAAAAAGTTAATTACGACTGAAATTCGGTAAGCTTTCCATTTCATAATGAATCAAAGAAATGATTAGATCTGCTTTTGCAGGGTTAGAATCGTAAAGATGATATCCAGTGAACATCTTTTCTGCCTTTTAGAAGACACTTTTAGAGGGGAAAGGAAGGGAGGATAGAAACAAATATGAATGAATATGAATGTTGCATGTTTTAAGAAAGTAATCATAGTGATTTGAAAGGAAAGATTTATTTCTAACTCTGTCATTTATCCAGCAGTCTTCAGAGAGGCTTTCTACTCCTCACAACTCCTCATAACATCATTAACTTCTGTTTAAAGAATTGCCTCGGAGTAGGAAAGAAAAGCTACAAATATTCCTCTCCTAACCTTTAAGGAACACTAAAAGAGCTTGATAAAGGGGAGGTTTATTGCAAATAAATACCCACTTCACCTCATAGCCACCTGAAATCCCACAGCTGCAGAGTTCATTTGACTTTAACACAAATTCATGAAATTTTTGGCATAATGAAGGAAAACGGTCTAAATAGGTCAACAAAAAACCTCTGATTTAATAATAGATATTGTGTGGATTCAAACCCTAGTTCCAACATTCACAACATGTATTATCTCACACAAGCTGCCTAAACACTTAGCACCTTGATTCCTTCTTCGGTAAAATGAAGACAGTGACACCTGTATCATGGGGCTGATAGGGTTAAACCAGTTATTTGTTGTAAATTTTCAGGAAACTGCACAATATAAAGCAAGTTCTATATAAATGTTGTTAAATAAAATTTAAGAGGGTAATTTGCAAAACATGGTTATCAGAATTCCAAAACACTTTTAATGTGATGAGACAGTGACAGGTATTTTTTTTCCTTGTTTTTCTTTCTTTGAATACATTGAGACAATTATTTTCCTTCTTTTTTGTTGCCTTTTTTATTTTACTATGCTTTATTTTGTTGTGACACCTTCTTATTTTTTAACTCAGACATTACTTAGGGCCAGTGAGATATCAGTATGACTCAAGGACTAGATGGTTCACTGCATAGTAGTTTACGGAAAAAATGCTACAGTATAAATGCTATTAAATCACACAAGAACTTAATAAATAGAGGCCACTATCACCAGGGGATAAATGTTCAGGTTACAGAGTCAAAACATCTACATCCTGGCATTATGAACTTCTCCTGGCACTACCACTTGTATCTGTAAGAGCTTAAGCAAATTACTGACTTTCTATGCCTCAGTTTCCTCCTATATAAAATGAGGATAATAATAATAACACCTATTTTTGTGGGTTTATTATGAGAATTAAATGTTAGAATATTACCTACTTTATCTAGGATTTGGTTCTTGCTAAATGCAGGGCCCCAAAGGAGATTAAATATTCAGAGAAGACAAAGCTGGCTTTCTGCATCATGGAAGAAACAAGTGTCAGTGCCAAACAGACAGTGATGAGAAAAGTGTTTCTGCCTAATGAGCCAGTCAAGAAATACAGCTGTAAGTAAGTAAACGTAAAACTAGTAAAAACAAGATCTTAGAGGCGGGAGTGGTGTGCTTTACCTCAGCCGCCAATATTACTTTGTGGAAAATGGCATTAGATTTCCCTCAGGTCATGTGGCAAGGAAGTATCAGTGTTAATTGAGGACCGAAATGGTATAAAAGTGGCCTTTGATGTCCTCTGTGCCTGACAGTCACTCAGGAGTAGAAATTACTGTGGACCCACTTGAAAGGTCCAAGGACAATATGAAGTTTCACAGCTGGATTAGCTAACCAGTGGCCTGAAAAAACTAAAAAGCTATCCGTGATAATTACAATCTACAGCTCAGCACTATTTATTTATCAACAAACATTTAGAGAGTACCTTTTTATAAAAAGCACTGTGGCTCAATGCTGTGTGAAAATAGAAAGATGAAAATATAGATGCTTACATACTGGAAAGAGGTTTTTAAACACACAAACACACAATGACAGCCACCACCACCACAATGTCTACCACAAACGCATGTGGCCTCTCAGACCCTAACTGCCTCAGACTAAGTCTCATTCTTTTTATTGACTCTATGGAGACACAATAAATACCATGAGACAGGCTCAGATAAATGTGGTTTGAAAGATCAAAAAAGAAGAAATCAGTCCTCAACTGTGAATGATGGAGACAATTTTTCAATTTTTTTAATCATTTACAATTCTCCTTTATGTTAAACACGGTCACTAGAATTACCTGCTTTGCTTGCTGCCTCAGGTCGTCCCCAACAGACTCTGGCTCAATCATCTTCCATTCAGCTGCAATACTCCTGAAAACATCAGCTCCAGTGTTTAATACTTGAATGAGACGATTATCATGGGATAAATGAGCCAAGATCCTCAGTTCAAGTTGAGAGTAATCGGCAGCTAATATTACACCACCTGAAGCAGAAATAGTTTTAGAAAAGCTGGTACAAAGGAAAATTCAAGTTTCATAGAATTAAGCAGGATGACAGAAATTCAGTTCTAACATAGAATTAGGAGACCATGTCATCTAAAAGTTAAAACCTTGCTCTTAATATGATGCAGTTCAGTTCTGTAACTTAGATCATTTTTTTCATTTAGCTTTCAAGTATGCATAATATGTGTTAAGCCGCCCTGACCTCTGCTCCTTCACCACTGTGGCAGTGCCTCCCTCAGCACTTCCAAAGCACCTGACAATCTAAACGGTTTCTTCCATGCCTCTTCCACATAGCACTCACTGTTAGGGATGGGAGATTTAATTTTCCTTTGCATTCTATAGAAAACTTTGCACAATTCCTGGCATATGACAGGATCTTAAATGGTTATTAAATGAATGAACAAACATACAAAAGAAAAACTGGTTTCCAATGTGTGCACATTTCACGTGGGCTGGAGACAAACATGAGCTACACTTTGATCATAACAAAGATACTCAACTGTGACTCAGTTAATTGTAGTGTATTCCCATGAACCAGAAGGTCACGAATTTGATTTTTAGTCAGGGCATTTGCCCAGGTTATGGGTTTGATCCCAAGTCCAGGCAGTTTGAGAAAGTAACCAATAGATATTCCTCTTTCTCTCTCTCTCCTCCCCTTTCCTTCCTTCTCTCTCAAAAGGCAATGAAAATCAATGTCCTAAGACAAGGATAAAACAATAATCAAGTAGTTGATATGTAAAGGAGAGTTTAAGAGGATTCAGATAATTTATCTATGTATTAGAAATGACTACATTAGATATGTATGGCAGAATCAGAATTAAAAAAATAAAAGCAGGTTTAAAGAAAAAGTAGGAAAATATTTGCAACTAATATTACAAAGAACTCATTGTCATATGATTTAAAAGGTGCAACAAATCAAGAACAAGACAAAACAAACAAGCAGTACATGAAAATAATAAGAATAAAAGAAACGGACACTTCCGGTCAAGATGGCAGTACCGGCAGACATGGCTCACCTCTTCGCACAACCACAACAAAATTACAACTAAGATATAGAACATCTATTGCTCAAAACTGACAGAAATTGAGCTGCATGGAAGTCTGACAACTACAGAATTACAGGAACCATCCAGACTGGTAGGACGGATGCAGATTCGGAACTGGCTGGTCCCACATCCACACGTGCTGGATCAAAATTTGGGAGGGACAGCTCTAGAGCAAGGAGTTCCACACCCACACCAGGACCTCCAGTCCAGGGTTCCAATGCAAGGCAGAGAACTCCCTATAACTTGTGGCTGCAAAAACTGCAGGGATTGAGTTAGTGGAAGAAAATTCTGGAGCCCCAAGCAGTTTCTCTTAAAGAACCCACACAGGGACTCACCTACACAAAACCTCACTCCCTCTGGGCCCTGGCACCAAGGTGATGGCTTGAGGGGCACCAGTGGCATGCAGAGGGAGACTGAGATATCTGGCTTCAAGGTAAGCAGAGGCTATCATCCCTTTTCTAAAGCCTCCTCCCACAGAGCCAGAAGATTGCTTTCATATCTAAGACTCCATCAATCTGGCTAATACTGTTTGACCCACCTTGGAGATCCCCAGAGACTCTGCCCCACACAACCTATGGGACCACCCAAGCTGCTTTTCCATGTGAATAGCTGGTCTGGGCTCATGCTGCACAACTTCCTAAATCCTCTCAAACAAGTAGCAGCTGGCCTCAGTAAGACCCAGGCCTGGCACTAGCAGCA
>CM052539.1:101298170-101311944 GCA_028533065.1 Trachops cirrhosus | reverse complement strand
AACTTCAAAAGGAGGGTGTATTCAGCCCACACAAAGGGCACCCATCAAGTACCCAGCCTCGGTGATAGGGGAGACTGTACCCTTGGACCCTACAGGACACCTACTACATGAGGCCATGCTATCAAGAAGGGGAGTACATAGCAGCTCTAGCTAAGACATAGAAACAAACACAGGGAGGCTGCCAAAATGAGGAGATGAAAGAAACATAGCCCAAATGAAAGAACAGATCAAAACTCCAGAAGAAGAGCTAAACAAAATGGAGACAAGCAATCTATCAGATGCAGGGTTCAAAACACTGGTTATAAGGATGCTCAAGGAATTTAGTGAGGACCTCAGCAGCATGAAAAAGATCCAGTCAGAAATGCAGAATTCACTAACTGAAATAAAGAACAATTTACAGGGAAACAACAGTAGAGTAAATGAAGTAAATAAGGCCAAGTAAATGAAGCTGAGAATCAAATCAATGATTTGGAACATAAGGAAGAAAAGAACAACCAATCAGAATAACAGGAAGAAAAAAGAATCAAAAAAAAATGAGGATATTATAAGTAGCCTCTGGGACAACTTCAAGAAGTTCAACATTGACATCATAGAGGTGGCAGAAGGAGAAGAGAAAGAAAAAGAAATTGGAAATCTATTTGAAAAAATAATGAAAGAAAAAATCCCTAATTTGTTGAAGGAAATAGACATGCAAGTCCAGGAAGCACAGAGAATTCCAAGCAAGATGGATGCAGAGAGGTTCACTCCAAGACATATCATAGTTAAAATATCAAAGGTTAAAGATAAAGAGAAAATCTGAAAAACAGCAAGAGAAAAGCAGTTACCTACAGGGGAGTTCCCATAAGACTGTCAGCTGATTCCTCAAAAGAAACTTTGCAGGCTAGAAAGGATTGGCAAGAAATATTTAAAGTCAGAAAAAGCAGAGACCAACAGCCAAGACTGCTCTACCCAGCAAAGCTATCATTTAGAATCAAAGGGGCAGATCAAGAGCTTCCCAGAAAGAAAAAAACTGAAGGAGCTCATCATCACCAAACCTGTATTATGTGAAATGTTAAAGGCACTTAATTAAGAAAAAGAAGATCGAAACTATGAATAAAATGGCAAAAATACATATCTATCAACAATTGAATCTAAAAACAAACTAAGCAAACAAGAACAGAGACAGAATCACTGATACAGAGAATGTTTTGATGGTTGCCAGATGGGGGGAAATGGGTGATGAGGTGAGGGGATTAAGAAATACAAATAGGTAGTTACAGAATAGCCATGGGGATGTAAAGTACAGTATAGGAAATGGAATGGCCGAAGAACTTATACACGTGACCCATGGACATGAAAAATGTTGGGAGGATTGCCCGAGGGAGTCGGGGGTGCTAGGTGGAGGGAGGCAAAGAGGGAAAAATCAAGACCACTGTATCAGCATACTCAATATAATTTTAAAAAGAAAAAATAGCCCTAGTTTGTGTGGCTCAATAAATTGAGTGCCAGCCTGTGAGCTGAATGGTCAGTGGTCAGGGCACATGCCTGGGTTGCAGGCCAGGTGCCCGTTTGGGGGCATGTGACAGGCCACTGATCGATGTATCTCACAATTTCTCTCCCATTTCTCTCCCTCTGTTTCTCCCTCCCTTCTCCTCTCTCTAAAAGTAAATAAATAAAATATTTTTAAAAGAAAAAATAAACAAATGACAAAACATGAATGTAGCATCATGGAACTGAAATCTAATAATGAAATGGTTTTGCTATACTTGGGGAAACTTCTATTTCTAAAATATTCTTTAAATGTAGGTACAGTATGATAAAAACCAATCAGAAAAAAGGAATTGATTACTTTCTGCATTATAAGCAACAAATAAATGCAACACCTTTGAAAGTCTAGGTTGATTTGTTTTTTTCACCAAGAAGGATTTATTTTTATAAGTTTACAGCAATGAAACCAAAATAGCAAAAGCGCAAGAAATGGCTAGGAAGGACTAAAAGGTTAGCTAAGTACAGAAGAAGGAAAAGAGAAGGTGTTGAGAACAAGGAATAAGCAAGCAGAGGAAAAAGCAGCTCCTCATGGTGCCTCCATCCATGCACTGCTCTAAACACTGACAGGTATTAACCTATTAAATCCTCAGGATGGACTTCTGGTGGCGCCATCGTGGCTAACGCTGCCACTATCCAGTCACAGCTGCTGCCTCTAGTGAAATCACACCGGAAGGGAGAAGGATTACTAAATTAGGCCAGATTTTTCTAAATGCAAATAACATAACAATACTGGCTCCTGGAGGAGAAGGACCTGAAGTATGAATGAATTTGCTTGACTTATGCTACATTCTGCTTTGTCTTATACTGACAACAAAAGTTTTATTTTTTTTAAACCTTTCAATGTCTGGAGTCTTTGAAGCTCAGTTTCCCATTAAGGGAGAATGCTTTGAAGAGGGATTGCAAATACTAATTTTGTAAATCAATCATGTTTACCTTAGTGGGGGGGAACAATTTGTTCTTTGAAGACCAAAATTAAAGTATGTTTGGTCAAAAATTAATTAATTAATTAATTAAAAATCCTCAGGATTGTCTGGTGAGGTAGAACTATTATGACCCTGTTTTATCATGAGGAAACTTAGGCACTGAGAGGTTAAGTATTTTAAAGATTCACAACACCAGTATTGAAAACTTACAAAAATCTGATACCATCAATCTAAAATGCCTTCCCTATGAAAGGCTTAACACTGTTCTGACTCACAATGCACACTGCATTTGGCAAATATTTAGAGTTTTATACTGCCTAGAGAAGTAAGATTTTTTCCCCTCACCATATGATACTCACATCTACGCCCAGAGGGCCGTGAAACACCCAAGGGGCCCACAGCTCTCTGTTCTAATAGAATAAAATAAGCTGCTCACTTATTCTACAAAAGCCCCACATGTCTACTTAAATTCGACTTGGAGAGAATCTTAAGACATTCAGGAGAGGGCTATAATTAAAATTAGATTAAGATCACTGACTCAAATACTTAATTCCTGGATATATGCTCATCCAAAGCACAGATTCAGACATCCTAGTTACTCTACACAATATTCGAAAGCAGAAACTACATTTTACTAAATCTCATCTCTGTATCTAGTTAGTGTCCATCCATAGTTTCGATATAGTATGTGTTTCATAAATGTTTACAAAATTTTGTTGAACCCAAAGATCAACACTTGAATTCCTTGGTGATCATAAAAATATATATAAATGAACAATTTTTTCTTTCAGAATTGGATATTACGCATATTTAAAATCCCTCTTTACCTGTAGCAGTGTGTGACTGTGATACAGGGTAGACTCTTTCCATGCCAAGAACAGGATGCAGCTGCCTTTCCCGCTGCAGGGGAAAGACCACTTTGGTGATAGTGTTAGTGATTCTTCTCCACTCTAATATCAAGCCTGGTAAAGGATGTAATGCCTTTAACTTATTTAAAACATCCTGACAAAGAAACAATAAAGTAAGATCAGATTCTTATCCAAATTCCATAGCAAACTAGAATCTCTTTTAGGTAAATAATATAGTCTCAAAATTAAATTTCCTAACTCTTGTATTTATAACTCAAAATTACTGTTTGAGCTTTATAGAAATCATAATGCTAAAACTGATAACTATGGGTTATTAAAAGAAAACATGTTTATGCTAAGCAACGTCAATTTAGATCTTTAAAAAATTGTCAACTTAGCAAAGTAACTGCCTCTCCACACTCCACCCAAGAGTTTATATCATCTCTTTTTATCTCTATATTTTCCTCCTCCATTCCTCACATAATTGTAAATTTCACTTTTTTTTCATTTTTTGCCCTAATACTTTCATGGTTCTGTATCAAAAGAAAATGAGAAGACATTTATCTTTAACACTTTGAATTTTCCAAGCTATAGACTTTCAATGAATGTTTCAGGAATAAAAACTTGTGAGGTAAAAGGGCCAGTGAGGTCAAATAAAAAGAGCTACAGAATGGAGTGGAAACATGCCCAGGTCAGGCAAGTGAGAGTGAATGATATTGGGGCAAAATTCTGCAGGATGGCAACCTGTCTCACTGTGGCTATACTCTCTACCCTTGTTTTTCCATTGAAAATCCATTCCATAAAAATGTAAAATAAGCCCTTTTACTCTTCTCTCCCATTCATACAGTTTCTATGGATTGTAACTAGCAATTTCACTTTGAAATCAGTAGGTTAGATTCTTAAAAGAAACTCATGTAAAACTTACTACTTTGCCCTGGAATTGAAAAAAAATAATGTTTCATTTGCATGGGCTTGGGTTTTATTTTTCTTTAAAAAAATTCTTCCATACCTTTGTTCATGTTCACATAACTATACAAAGTATATTATACTGGAAGTCTAAACTTAGTGGATGTCAATAATTAAATAATGTCTACAGGTCTGATTTTACAAACCATTACACTGTTTTAATGATAGGAAGGGCACAACTGCTGAGTCAGGTTATGATCCAGATTTCCCATGCTGAGGTATTGCCACATTTACTGTGGGCAGCCAAACCACAAGCCAATTTGTTCTCATGTGGGTAAGTGCAAATGGTGGGCTATGTTGGATCTGGATTTCATCAACATTCTTTGAAGACACCAAAATGCTAAAAGTAGTTCAGACTCTGACCCGTGACCGCCCCAAAGAGCACCTTACTAGTGCTGAACAATTTTCCCAGCCTTAGCCTGCATCCATTGTCATTCCCTCTTCTGGTAGAACCCCAAATTTTCTTGCTGTCTTGGTTTTTTCTCTCTCCATTTGGTGGCAACTTCAATTCCAAAAATAAAACCTGTATGAAATTACAGCTTCGTTAGTCAAGAATCAAATCTCAAGTACTGTCATTCAGAAAACATTTTTAAAGTTATTTGGAAAAACAACCTATATAGCTCAAGTTGGCTTGGAAGAATTTTTTTGGAAAATTTTGAATTACTGCAGTTAAAAAATAATGTAAATAAAAACGTATATGCCCTTACACTGGACACATAACTTAGGCTGTCCATACGCTAACGCAGGCACTGACAGATTAATACTAATAGCGGGCTTTCTAACAGTCAGCAACACAGGAATGTACACTCTGTGCTGAACAACTGACAAATAAGCTGTTGAGGCTGCAGGGTGCTCTGATGGTTGTGAACTCTCCTAAGCACCACCTGCTGTGGTAAACGGTGTGGCTGCTCAGTCATTTCAGCTCCATAGAGTCAACATGGGTGACTTTGTGGCTATTGTGATCACAAAAATCAGAGAACATTAAGTAGGACGAGGTCCAAAAAGCCATCTAATTCTACTACCATAAGGCTGGACCCTGACAGTCCCTGGGCACAAGAAGTCAGGAGAAGGTGGCCAAGCCAATGCAGCAGTGAGAGCTAGCGTGGCCAAACGCGCCCACTGAAGAAACGAAGGGCAGGGACCCAGGCCGTGGGGCAGAGGGAGGATCCCCCAGATAAATTACTTCTTCAGGCCTCAATTACATCTATGAAATGAGGGGGTTGAACAAGATGAGGGCAAGAGGCACTAATATTTACTGAGCACCTACTACATGCCAGCCATTATGCCAGACGCTCTAACATGTGCCATCACATGTCATCTTTACAACAATTCTGAGACAAATCTGAAAAAGACAGTTGGGGAAACTTTCTCAGCATTACATGTCCAGAAAGTAGCAGAATTAAGAATTAGAACCCAGAGTCACATAACTCTAAAGTCCTTTTTTCTTTTCACTAACCCATGTTTCCCTCTAGACCAGAGGTCAGCAAATTTTTTCCACAATGGGCCGCATAATAGATATTTTTGGCTTTTCAAGGTTTACTGTCACAACTTCTCAACTGTGTGATTATAGAATGAAAGCAGACAAACACAATAAGTAAATAAACAGGTGTGGCCGAGTTCTAACAACACTGTATTTACCAAAACAGATGGTGGCCCAGACTTGGCCCTCAAGCTGCAGTTGCCAATCCCTGCTCTAGACCAGTGTCATCCAAAATAACTTTTTGCAATAATGGGAATGTTCTATATTTGCGCTATTCGATATAGAACCCAGTCTGGCTTTTGAACATTTGAAATGTGGTTAGCCCAAATAAGGAGATAAATTGAGATGTTTTATTTAATTTTAATTAATTTCAATTTAAATGGCCACAAGTGGCAGCTAGTGGCTCCTGTATTAGTGCAGCTCTAGATGAATATGATGTCCTGCCTGGTTCAAAGATGCAACTTCAAGTCAGCAAGAATTAAACAGTCAATGTGTAAAACTGTTGCATTACCTTAAACATAACATCAGTTCTAATGTGAACACTTAAGAACAAACTAATAACACCAAAGGCCTTCGGTGTGATTCCAGCCATTCCGAGCTACTCCAGCTCAGCGTTCGGTCCAGGCCCAGGGCCCAGACACCTCAGTGCCTGTCTGCACCACAAGGGCACAGGTTCCTGCCTTTGCTTCGAGCCTACTCATGCTGAAATTCAGAGATCCTATATATTTTAAAAGCTCTTTATGTAATTTGATGTGCTTTCAGGTAGGTATTGTACTAGCTTAGGGAGTTCTGGGCTAAAGAACTCAAAAGAAAATATTAAAAATACCCAAAAAGTCACCACTGAATTCAATACAAATATACCACATGATTAGGAGAAAGTTCCTCATTTTTTAAAACACATAATTCTGTGGCTTAAAAATGGACATTTCTTTAAAGATTTTTTTTTACTTTCAGAGAGAGAGGAAGGGGAGGAGAAAGAGAGGGAGAGAAACATCAGTGTGTGAGAGAGATCGGTTGCCTCTCACACCTCCCCAACCAGGACTCGGCCTGCAACCCAGGCATGTGCTGTGACTGGGAAGTGAACCAGAGACCTGTCAGGCTGGTGTTCAATCCACTGAGCCACACCAGCCAGGGAAAAAAATGGACATTTTTATGATTATATTTAACATTTGTTGAGTGCTTACTATGAGATGGTCACTATTCTAAGTGCTTTACATTTATCATTTATTCCTCAGAATAATTCTATCAGGTATTTCTATCATAACCCACTTTATTGATGACAAAATTGAGATACAAAGAGTTGATGTATTGGCTCAAAGTCATGGACTGAGTTAATAAATGAGAAGGTAGGATTCGAACCCAAGAATTCTGTCCTAAAGCCTATGATCTGCACCAATATGGTATATTATTGAGTCACATCTAGAAGACACTGTAACCTCAATGCTATCAAGTATAAGCACCAAAACCTACATTTATAATCCCTTTAAAACAATCCAACCACCCTTTGTGGAGTATGGGGGAGGAGAGGATAGAACACCAACCTTTGAAAATAAAAATGGGAGTAAACTATGTCAAAATTTATGTAAGGTGGTAAAAGTAGTAATTAGGTTTAAGAAGCAGACAGTCACAAAAATCTGTATTTCATTAACACCTGAGAAAAATATCTAATTTTGTACTCTACAACAGGATTTAGAGGCAAGGAAGGGCAAAACAGCTGCACTGCTATGCAACTGCCTTTTGTTCAACAAATATTTCCTAAGCGCCCCCTCTGTTCCAGGCAAATTTCCTTCTCAGGGAGCACATGTTCTAGGAGCCTTCTTTACTGCCTTCCTACTTCATAAATACAAGATGTAACATAATCTGTATGCTAGAATACTCTACCTCCGAAATATTCTATGTAACTGAATTTGTTGTTTAGGTAAACCCATTTAGGAAATACACACACAGAGAAACCATTTTTAACTCTAAAAATCACTTCTCTAAATTCTCTATTCCCATGATACAACCTCAGCAATGTCATCTGAACTGGTGAAGGAAAAGCTGCGACCGGCTAGCTGGTAAGCCCGAGTCTCGATGGCGTCCAGTGTGGCTTGCATTATGTGTCTCTGACTTTCACATTCTGCAGTACTAAAGCCAATTCCATTTAGTTCTAGCAAGGCCAAGCAGTACTGACAGGGCATTTCCACTTTGCATAAAACATCTGGAAGAGAAAAAGAAGACTAAAACATTAATTTACCAGTCAGGTGACTAGATAAGCACCATGATCTAAGCACACATAAAACAAAAATTATTTTTTTTTAATTTTTTTATTTTAGTTTATTCAGTACAGTTTCTATCCTTTATTCCCATTCCAGCCCACCCACCTATTCCTCCCCTCCTCCCTCCCCTTTCCAACCCCCCTAGTTTTGAGTCCATGTGTCCTCTATATTTGTTCCTGTAAACCCTTCCCTTCTCCCCTGAAATTCCCTCCCCTCTCCCCTCTGGTCACTGACTACCTGTCCTCTATTTCAGTGTCTTTTGTTATATTTACTTGTTTCTTTGTTTTATTGTTTAGGTTCTTGTTAATGGCGAGATCATATGGTATTTTTCTTTCAATGCCTGGCTTATTTCACTTAGCATAATGCTTTCCAGCTCCATCCATGCTGTTGCAAAGGGTATGAGCTCCTTCTTTCTTTCTGCTGCATAGAATTCCACTGTATAAATGTAGCATAGTTTTTTGATCCATTCATTTACTAATGGGCACCTAGGTTGTTTCCAGCAATTAGCTATTGTAAATTGTGCTATGAACATTGGAGTGCATAAGTTCTTTTGGAATGGAGTTACAGTGTTCTTAGGATATAGTCCCAGCAGTGGAACTGCTGGGTCAAAAGGCAGATCCATTTTTAGTTTTCTGAGGAAGTTCCATACTGTTTTCCATAGTGGTCTTATAAGTCTGCAATCCCACCAACAGTATCCTAGGGTCCCTTTTTCTCCACAACCTCTCCAGCAGTTGTTGTCTGTTGTTTTATTTATGATGGCCATTCTGCCCGGTGTGAAGTGGTACCTCATTGTGGTTTTAATTTGCATCTCTCTGATAGCTAGCAATACTGAGCATCTTTTCATGTGTCTCTTGTAGCAAAATCCACAGATGATACCATGTTATTCTTCCCAGTCCAGTCTTCTGAACAGCATTCTCAAACCAACAGTGAAAGGCATGAAAGTACTTTCCACTGTTTCACTTAAGCACTAGACTACTTTCTTTGGCTATCCAGAGAACAGAAGGATTGGCAAGCTTGTGAATAGCATGGATCACTGGAGATTGCTTTTTTTCCCAAAATAATGTTTCTGCTACTCTCAGCAAGAGCAAAATAGCCTATCTTATTTGCTAAGCTAACTATAAAGTGTTAATTCCCTGAAACTGGTTCCAATATTCCTGGTCCCATGCTTGCACAAACAACCAAATATGGAGGTTTTACATTTTCTGATGCACTTACCAAAGAGTAAAGAAAATTCCTGAAATAAGAATCAGACTAGTTTTCTATCTGCTAACATTTCTCAACAGATTTGTCATTATAAATCCATTTTCCAGTATGTTCATAGGAATTTTATCTTCAAAGACACTCTATACAAAGGGTGGAGCTGACACTGCACACTGTGATTTCAGCATTTATGTGCTGCGGTTGGATACTCGTGATGTCTGTTAATATATTAGAGACTCTGAGAAGACCTGAACTAAAGACAATTATTTAATTTTGTGTTAACCAAACATCTGAAGTTACTTGATCACAAAACTCTTTTTTTATTACTTACTAACATCTTGAATAGTGTCCATAAAATATAGTGTGAGAAATACTGTCCTAAATCATTAAGAAAAAAAATCCACACCAAAGTCTTCGCTTTCCAGTACTATGGGTATGAGGACTCTGAGAAGCCCTGACCTGCTGTTCCCCCGCCCCACCAGCTCTGCAAACACATTCTCTGAGGCATTGTTGGCCTCAGTCAAAAGGAAGGAGATCTCCAGGGACACCCATAACCACCACCAAAACCAGGGTGAGCGATGGGCCTCTAACAGGAGGAGTAACCAGGCATCATTCTGGCTTTCAAGGCTTCAAGGCCTGATCCAAAGCAGAAATTCATGGGGTGTGGGACTAGAGAAGTAAGAAACTAGGGTAAGAATAAGAACAGTCAGAGCAGTACAATATCCGAGTGACAGGGAGCCAGACTGGATCCTTAGACAGCAGGGAGGAGGGGGGTTGTCATAGGAATGAAGTCCAACAGCCAAAAGGTTGAGGGGATACGTGTGTGTGTTTTTGTGAGTGTGTGTGTGTATGTGTGTATAATCTTCAGAATAGCACCAGGAGGAGAAACTGATTCTCAGACTCCTGCCCAGAACTGAAGCTCTCAAGGAAGGTGAACATAGTCGTTGGATACCGTGTCTGTCATTTGGCAAGAGTCAGGGCAAGAGGAAAGCCTTTTACAGGAAAGTTTCCCCAGTTAGGCTGGCAGGGCTCCCCTGATCAAATCTCATTTGAATTCACCAATAGTATGAAACTACAAGATAGTGAAGAAATAATGAATGGAATTCAGCAGAAACAAAAGACAGATGTAGATTCTAAGAACTGCAGCTATGAAATCATTAGAAGAGTGCACAGTGCACAGTTATAAATGAACTGTTTACAAAATAAAGAGATGAATACAAAGTAAAAAAGCAGGAAAACAGTGAAAATACATCAATAATCACAATAAATTTGTAAATTAAAAAAGTTGGTAAGTGTGAACTAATAAGCAAGACAGAGACAGACTCATAGATGGAGAACAGATGACAGCTAGTGATCGGGGGGAGGTTAGGGGGTGAGGGATGGAGCAAAAAGGAGAAAGGACTCAAGGGCGTGGACAACAGGGGGGGCAATTGCTGGGGGGAGGGATGTAAGAGGACTAAATGGTAATGGGAAAACAATAAACATTAAATTTTTAAAAATTGATGTTTGAAAAATAAATGAATAAGTCATATTCTGTTTATAAGACATATTTAAAGCATGAGAACTTAGAGGTTTAAAAGAAATAAAAAAGACATATGAGGCATATATTAATCAAAAGAAAGTTGATGTTGATTCATTCCAGAAAATAAACTAAAAATAAAAAAATATTAGTGGTAGAGCTGACTAAAATGTAAAGATAGAAGGTTTAATTCATCAGAAAGCTAAATCAATTTTAAACACTTATGCATCTAATAAAAAGGTCTCAAAATATATAGTAAAAATTGACTTAAGTATATGTAAAATTAGATACAAAAAATTTAAACAACCTTAACATTCACAAAATTCTGCATCCACAGTTAGAATACACTCTTCCTACATACACACAGATCGTTTACACCACAGTTCCAGTTTCAGGTCACAAGGCAACTCAAAAAATTTCAAACAATGGGTATTACAAAACCATGTTCTCTCACCACAGTTCGATTAAGTTTGCAGGTAATAATAAAAATACAAAATGGGGACTTCTGGCCAAGATGGAGGTGTAGGTGGACAAACTGTACCTCCTCCCACAACCAAAATTAAGGACAACAAAAATTTAGAAACAAAAAACCAACCAGAACAGACAGAAAATTGAACTGTACGGAAGTCCCAACAACCATTCATCCAGACCGGTAAGAGGGGTGGAGTTGGCAGCCGGTGGAGAGGGGTCGCAGCAGGAAAAAGAGGTGGCTGGCAAACCCAAGTGCACAGGGCGTAGTCAGCGGCTGGCAGACCCCGGTGGCAGACCCCAGGTGTGGGCGCAGGCGCAGGGAAGCAAGGAGCAGACCTAGTGAGGTGCGCAAGGCAGCTGGCTGTCTGCAGTCACACATTTGCGCGCAGATAAACCAGGTGAAAAACAGGCAGTGAGATAGACCATGAAACCCAGGGCCCCAGCACCGGGAAATAAAGCCTAAAAGCACTGATTGAAAATACTTGTGGAGGTTGAGGTGCCAGGATAGACTCCCAGCCCCACAGGAGAGTTTGTTGGAGAGACCCACAGGGTCTTAGAACGTACACAAGGCCACCCACCCGGGAACCAACACCAGAAGGGCCCAATTTGCTTGTGAGAAGTGGCAGAAAAAACTGTAATATGAGAGGGGAGCAAGCACCCTAATTCCCTCTCTGACCCGGCCTCCACATACAGTGTCACAACCCAGCGACTGGGTTGCCCTGCTGCTCTGCCTAAGGTGTCCTGGTGAACACCTAAGGCTCCTCCCCTCACTACATAACAAGAGCCCCAGACCAAAAAAAAATAAAAAGAAAAGGCTCAAATGGAATAACAATCAAAGCCCCAGAGCCAGGACTTCCAGCCAAGATGGAGGCATAGGTGGATGCACTGTGCCTCCTCGCACAACCAAGATAGGGACAACAATGATACAGAAACAAGATAACAACCAGAACTGACAGAAAATTGAAGTGTATGGAAGTCAGACAACCAAGGATTTAAAAATAGACACTTTCATCCAGACCGGTAGGAGAGGCAGAGTCGGGCCGGGCGAGGGACGCGGAGCAGAGAGCTGAGCAACCGGGGTGGCACGCAAGTCCGCAGCAGGCAGACCCTGGGTGCACAAGCGGCAGTGGCTGGTGGGCCCCGGCCAGGGGGTGGCGACCGGCAGACCCAGCGAGGCGGCCATTGGGAAGCAAGGCACTGCGCCCAACTCAGGGTCCCGGCGCCGGGAAATAGAGCTTTCGGTCACTGACTGAAAAGGAAGGTCCCACGGGGTGCACAGGCCCACCCACACCGGAATTGATGCCAGAGGGGCCCAGTTGGCTTGCGGCATGCGGCGGAAGGGTCTGGGTCCTACAGAAAGCAGAGCAAGCGCCATTGTTCCTTCTTGGACCCTGCCCGCACATACAACGTCACAACCCTGCGACTGGGGTGCCCCGCCCAGGTGAACACCTAAGGCCCCACCCCTCACTACAGGAGCTCGACAAGACCAAAAAACAAAACAAAACAAAAAACAGCAAAAAGATGGCTCAAACAGAAGAAGAATTGAAAGCCCCAGAACCCATCCTTTTAAGCCACCAAGAGATAGCCAACCTACCAGATGCACAGTTCAAAGCACTGGTTATCAAAATAGTCACAGAACTGGCTGATTTTGGTCACAAATTAGCTGAAAAAATGAAGGCTACAATAAGTAAAATGAAGAAAAATGCACAGGGAACCAATAGTGATGGAGAGAAAACTGGGTCTGAAATCAATGGAGTGGACCAGAAGGAAGAAAAAAATATACAACCAGAAAACAATGAAGAAATAAGAATTCAAAAAAATGAGGAGAGACTTAGGAACCTCCAGGACATCTTTAAATGTTCCAACACCTGAATTATAGGGGTGCCAGAAGGAGAAGAGGAAGAGCAACAAGCGGAAAAGTTATTTGAACAAATAATAAGAGAACTTCCCCAATCTGACAAAGGAAATAGACTTTCAAGAAGTCCAGGAAGCTCAGAGAGTCCCAAAGAAGTTGGACCCAAGGAGGAACACACCAAGGGACATCATAATTGCATTACCCAAGATTAAAATGAAGGAGAGAATTCTAGAAGCAGTAAAAGATAAGAGGACAGTAACCTACAAAGGAGTTCCCATAAGACTGTCAGCTGATTTCTCAAAAAGAGACCTTAAAGGCAAGAAGAGGCTGGAAAGAAGTATTCTAAGTCATGAAAGTCAAGGACCTACATCCCAGATTGCTCTGTCCAGCAAAGCTATCATTTAGAATGGAAGGGCAGATAAAGTGCTTCCCAAATAAGGTCAAATTAAAGGAGTTCTTCATCACCATGCCCTTATTTTATGAAATCTTAAAGGGACTTATCTAAGAAAAAGAAGATAAAAAATATGAACAGTAAAATGACAGCAAACTCAGTTATTAACAACCACACCTAAAAGGAAAGCAAACTCAGCAAACAACTAGAACAGAAACAGAACCACAGAAATGGAGAACACATGGAGGGTTAGCAACAGGGGAGTGGGAGGAGGAGAGAGGGGGGAAAGATACAAAGAATAAGTAGCATAGATGGTAGGTAGAAAATAGACAGGGG
>CM052539.1:101261023-101298070 GCA_028533065.1 Trachops cirrhosus | reverse complement strand
CTACATGTCAAAACTTGTGAGATAAAATGAAAGTAAAGCTTTAAAAGAAATGTATAGCCTTAAATGTTTAAATTGGAAAACAAAAAATGAGTTGAAAGTAATAAATTTAGTGTCAAACTTATGAATTGAGAAAAAGGACTACAAAATAAAGTCACAAAAACTAGAAGAAAAAAGAATATAAATGTTGACAAAAACCAAGGAAATAGAAAACAAAAACAATAGGGAAGATCAAAGGAAAAATGGTTCTTTGAAAAGACTGAAAAATTGAATAAACTTCTAGTGATATTAAACAATAAATATTATGAAAGAAAAGGAAGACATTAACAGCTACATCTGAGATGTAAAAAAAGAAAAAATAAATAGCTTTATAACAAAAATTTTTAATTTCAGATGAAGGAGATAAGTTCTTAAAATATATAGCTTACCAAAACACAACCTAATGGATATAACTGAATAACCTTACAGTTATTAGGGACATTACAGTGGTAGTAAAAAAAGTATTTCTACAAAGAAACAGTTTACAGGCAAATTCTACCAAAATTTCAAGGAACATATCATTTCTATCACACATAAACTCCTCCAAAATAAAAAGAGGAGTTTTTATTTATTTCTATTCATTGGCTCATTATATGACACTAGAATGACTTTATTACCAAAAGCAAAGTTCAAGAAAGGAAATTTATAGTCATTTTACAACCACTGAATTGGCAAAATTGAGACATATTAATTAGCCAAACTTCTTTCATACTGCTGTTCCAAGAATAAACTTTTACAAGCAGTCTGGAAAACAATTTAGCATAATCTTATAAAGCTGACTATTCTCATTCCCATGACAGCAAATCTCCAAACAAGAAGTTCTTGCCCACATATACCGGCAGACACAGCTCTGTGTTAGCAGACGTACACAGAACTACTTGTTACAGCAAAACAAAGACTAAAACAAAACTAGAAACAACCCAAACGTTTATCCATAGGAAAATGGACAAATAAATTTTGGCACACTCATACAGTGATAATCTACACTGCAGTGGAAATGAATTGACTATAGATACTTGCAATAATATACATGAATCTTGACACAATACAGAGAAAGAAAAGCAAGTCCCTATCTGACAAATGTTTTATAAAGTTCAAAACCAAATAATATATTGCTTCTAGTTATGTAAGAGATAAAATTTTTAATTAAAAAATAAAACTTAAATTAAAAATATGGTAATGATAAACATAAATCTTAGGAAGTGCAAGAAAGGAGGAGCACACAAGTAGACAGACACGCCTGTTTGAGTTATCCATAACATGAGCTAACAGCTATTGGTCAAATTATTAAATTAATAATGAATAATTAAAAACCACACATGGACCCATGATGATAGTGTACATAAAACAAAGATTATGACATACAAATCTGTGCAGATGAAGTCCTTTAAAAGAGAGAGAAACCAACTCACTCCATACTTAGAAAATCACCTCGCATGTGTTTAAATCACTCCAAAAACAACCTAGTTGATCCATGTGAAGAGAACAGGATACTTTGTCCTGGGCACATTGAGCAAAGAGACGTTTATTCATTCCCTAACAAAAATCAGCTCTCTACTGGGAAAAAATCAGGTGTCAGAACACACCAGCCCAATAGACAAGAAATAAGAAAAGAAAAAGATGAAGGTTCTGGAGGTCCATTAAAATAAACAAGCACATCCTATAATAATTATGTTCAAACAAAATTTGACAGTTGTCCACATTCTGTCCAAAATTTCCCTTATCTCATTGTACTTCAGTTCTCTGGAATCTTTGAATAAAAAAGACTTAACAGTGGGAAAATGGAGACAACTGTATTCAAACAACAAAAAATAAAAATTAAAAATAAAAAAGGCAACATTGTACAAGAATGCATTTAACTTGTAGTCACCAACTTTTGAAAATCTGCAGAAAAAAAAAAGGTTTCAAGGCACACTGAAACTGTAAATGTTAAAAAATAAAAAATAACTGATCTAGAGGGTTTCCTGTACTTTTCTGAAAGGATAACCAGTCTCCCTTTTTTTGTAGGTTGAAAACTTCCTTAAGTACTGAGTGGTCTCCTCCCAAAGATAATAAAAGCTTATAATTCTGATAAGGGAGAAGAGATGTCTATAAAAAGTTACACACTAATCCTCATCACCACCATCAAATGTTGGTGTCTGGGAATTACACTGACTGCCTGGCACCTCACCCAGGGGCAGAAGAGGCAGATAGGGAGAGAGAGCTGTGTTCATTCAGCATCACTGTCCATGAATGCAGAAGCAGTCCTGTGGTGTGTGTGACACATACTCCCATTCCGTGGCCTACCTACATTGGCTTAGAGAAGCTGCGTATAAAACACTTCGGTGCCTGTTCCAGAGCTGCTAATTAACATCACTTAAGCAAGTCAGTCTGGTCTTTGTATTATTCTACCCAATGATACTGGAGAGAAAGAATATCACTATCAGCACAGAGAGCATGTGTTACCAATAAAAATAATAACAATCAACTAACACAAAAATGAATGTTAACTCTGTGGCAGACACTGCACTGCGTTCTTTCTCATTTATTTGTTTTAAGTATATTTTATTGACAATGCTATTACAGTTGTCTAAATTTTTTTCTCTCCTTTATCACCCTCTGCCCTGTACCACCTCCTCTTAGTTCATGTCCATGGGATATATGTATAAGTTCTTTGGCTTCTACATTTCCTATGCTATTCTTAGCCTTCCCCTGTCTATTTTGTACCTACCATTTATGCTTCTTATTCCCCGTACCTTTCCCCACCATTCTCCCACACCCCCTCTCCACTGATAACCTTCCATGTGATCTCCATTTCTGTGCTTCTGTTTTTATTCTAGTTGTTGGCTTATTTTTTGTTTTTGTTTTATAGGTTCACTTGTTGATAGTTGTGAGTTTGTTGTCATTTTACTGTTCATTGTTTCTCACCTTCATCTATTTCTTAGATAAGTCCCTTTAACATTTCATATAATAAGGGCTTAGTGATGATGAACTCCTTTAACTTGATCCTATTTGGGAAGCACTTTATCTGTCCTTCTACTCTAAATGATAGTTTTGATAGATAATCTTGGATGTAGGTGCCTGCCTTTCATGTCTTCAAACACTTCTTTCCACCCCCTTCTTACCTGTAAGGTTTCTTTTGAGAAATCAGCTGATAGTCTTATGGGCACTCCTTTCTATGTAACTCTCTACTTTCCTCTTGCTGCTTTTAGTATTCTCTCCTTATCTTTAATAGTGTGTAACAATTATGATGTGTCTTGACATGTTTGTTCTTGGATCCAATTTCTTTGGGACTCTCTGAGCTCCCTGGATTTCCTGGAAGTCTATTTGCTTTACCAGATTGGGAAAGTTTTCCTTCATTATTTGTTCAAATAAGTTTTCAATTTCTTGCTCTTCCTCTTCTCCTTTGGTACCCATATGATTCAGATGTTGGAGTGTTTAAAGTTGTCCCAGAGGTTCCTCAGCCTCTCCTGATCTTTTTGAATTCCTGTCTCTTCATTCTGTTCAGGTTGGATGTTTATTTCTTCCTCTTCTTTCAAATTGTTGATTTGAGTCGCAGTTTCCTTCCCTACATTGTTGGTTCTCTGTATATTTTCCTTTTTCCACTTTGTATAGCTTTCATTTCTTCCTTCATTTTGTGACTGAACTGAATAATTTCTGTGAGCATCCTGATTACCAGTGTTTTGAACTCTGCATAAGATAGGTTGTGTATCTTCTCATCCCTTAGTTCTTTTTCTGGAGTTTTGATCTGTTCTTTCACTTGGGCCATATTTCTTTGTCTCAGCTTACCTATTATGTTATAAGGGGCGGATGCTTAGGTATCCACCAGGGCAAGGAAGCCCTCTCCCTCTTTGTTGCGATGTGGCACTGCCAGTCTGGAAGAATGTTTCTTTAATTCCATGGTTGTTAGATGATAATGCAGTTAGATTTTATGGCAGTTCTGGTTGTTTTTTGTTTTTAAATTAGTTGGTTTTTTTATGCTTATAATTTTTCTTTTTTTTTTAATTGGTGTTTAAGTACAGTTGTCTCTATTCTCCCCCAACCACTCCCCCAGCCCCAACCATCCCCACCTCCCACCCTCAATCCCAGCCCACTTTGGTTTTGTCCACATGTCCTTTATATATGTTCCTCGATGACCCTTCCGTATTTCCCCCCATTATCCCTCTCCCCCTTTCCCTCTGGTTACTGTCAGTTTGTTCTTTATTTCAATGTCTCTGGTTATATTTTTCATGCTTGTTTTGTTGATTAGGTTCCACTTAAAGGTGAGATCATATGGTATTTGTCTTTCACTGCCTGGCTCACTTAGCATAATGTCCTCGAGATCCAACCATGCTGTTGAAAAGGGTGGGAGTTCCTTTGTTCTTTCTACTGCATACTATGCCATTTTGTAAATGTACCACATTTTTTTGAGTCACTCATTTAATGATGGGCACTTAGGTTCCTTCTAAATTTGACTATTGTAAATTGTGCTGCTATGAACATTGGGGTGCATAGGTTCTTTTGAATTGGTGTTTCAGGATTCTTAGGGGATAATCCCAGCAGTGGAATTACTGGGCAAAAGGCAGATCCATTTTTAGTTTGCTGAGGAAATTCCAGACTGTTTGCCACAGTGGCTGCATCAGTCTGTATTCCCACCAACAATGTACTACAGTTCCCTTTTCTCTATAACCTAGCCAGCACTTGTTGTTTGTTGACTCGATAGCCATTCTGGCCAGTGTGAACTAGTATCTCAATCTGGTTTTAATTTGTATCTCTCTGATGGCTAGTGATTCCGAGAATCTTTTCATATGTCTCTGGGCCCTACGTATGTCCTCCTTGGAGAAGTGGCTATTCAGGTTGTTTTCCTATTTTCTAATTCAGTTGTTTGTCTTCCTGGAGTAGAGTCATGTGAGTTCTTTATATATTTTGGAGATCAAAGCCTTGTCCAATGTATCATTGGCAAGTATATTTTCCCATACAGTTGGTTCCTTTTCATTTTGCTGAGGTTTTCTTTAGTTGTACAGAAGTCTTTAAACTTTATGTAATCCCATTTGTTTATTCTTTCCTTTATGTCCCTTGCTCTAGGGGACACATCAGTGAAAATATTGCTGCATGTAATATTTGAAATTTTCCTGCTTCTGATCTCCCCTGGGACTTTTATATTGTTGTGACTTATATTTAAGTTTTTTAGCCACCCTGAGTTTATTTTTGTGTATGGTGTAAGTTGGTGGTTGAGTTTCATTTTTTTGCATGTAGCTGTCCAGATCTCCCAGCAGCATTTGTTAGTCTATTTTCACTCCATTTTATAGTTCTTCACCCTTTGTCAAATATTAATTGACCATAAAGACATGGGTTTATTTCTAGGCTCTCTATTCTGTTCCATGGATCTATGTGTCTTTTCTTATGTTAGTACCAGACTGTTTTTATTACAGTGGCCTTGTAATATAGTTTGATGTCAGGTATTGTGATCCCTCCTACTTTGATCCTCTTTCTCAAAATTGCTCCAGTTATTTGGGATCATTTATGGTTCCATACACATTTTTCAAATATTTGTTCTATATCTGTATAATATGTTATTGGTATTTTAATAGGGATTGCATTGAATCTATAAATTGCTTTGGGTAGTATGGACATTTTGATTATGTTAATTCTTCTAATCCATGAACAAAGCATATACTTCCATTTATTTGTGTCTTCCTTAATTTCTTTCTTCAGTGTAGTATAGTTTTCTATGTACAGGTCTTTTACCTCGTTGGTAGGTTTATTCCTAGGTACTTTATTTTTTGTGTTGCTATAGCAAATGGGATTTTTCTTCCTGATATTTCATCATTGGTGTACAAAAATGCCTCTGATTTCTGAATAATGACTTTGTATCCTGCTGCTTTGCCAAATTCACTTAGGTCGAGTATCTTTTTGGTAGAGTCTATAGGGTTTTCTATGTACACTATCATGTCATCCACAAACTGAGTTTCACTTCTTCCTTTCCAATATGGATGCCTTTTATTTCTTTTTCTTGCCTGAACACTGTGACTAGAACTTCCAGTACTATGTTGAATAGAAGTGGTAAAACTGGACATCCTTATCTTGTTCCTGATCTTAGTTGTGGGAAAGCTTTTAGTTTTTGCCCGTTGAGTATGATATTGTCTGTAGGTTTCTCATATATGGCCTTTAGTATGTTGAGATGTGCTCCACTATTCCCACTTTGCTGAGAGATTTTATCATAAATGGGTGCTGTACCTTATCAAATGCCTTTTCCACATCTATTGATATCATGTGATTTTAGTCTTTCCTTTTGTTTATGTGACATGATTACTGATTTGTGAATATTGTACCATCCTTCATCTGTGGGATGAATCCAATTTGATCATGGTGTATGATCTTTTTAATGTATTGCTGGATGTGGTTTGCCAATATTTTGTTGAGGATTTTAGTGTCTACGTTTATCAGCAATATTGGCCTGTAGTTTTCTTTCTTGGTTGTGTCTTTATCAGATTTTGGGATTAGGATGATGCTGGCTTCATTTTAAAAAGAGTTTGGGAGGCTTCCCACTTCTTGGATTTTTTTGAATAGTCTGATAAGGATAGGGATTAACTCTTCCCTAAAAGTTTTGTAAAATTCTCCTAGGAAACCATCTGGTCCAGGGCTTTTGTATGCTGGGAGTTTTTTGATTACTGCTTCAATTTCGTCAGCTGTTCAATCTTTATGCTTCTTCTTCACTAAGTTTTGGGAGATTATATTTTTCTAGAAATTTGTCCATTTCACCTAGGGTTCTGAATTTTTGGCATATAGTTGTTCGTAATCATTTCTTAAAATCCTTTTTATTTCTGTGGTATCAGTTGTAATCTCTCCTCTTTCATTTCTGATTTTGTTTATTTGGGTCCTCTCTCTTTTTTTCTTGATGAGTCTGCTTAAAGTTTTGTCAATTTTGTTTATCTTTTCAAAGAACTAGCTCCTGGATTTACTGATCCTCAGAACTGTTCTTTCAGTCTCTATGTCATTTAATTCTGCTCTGATCTTGGTTATTTCCTTCCTGCTACTCATTCTGGGCTGTCTTTGTTGTTGT
Source organism: Trachops cirrhosus (assembly GCA_028533065.1). Taxonomy (NCBI): domain Eukaryota; kingdom Metazoa; phylum Chordata; class Mammalia; order Chiroptera; family Phyllostomidae; genus Trachops; species Trachops cirrhosus. The sequence goes on along the minus strand of CM052539.1, from coordinate 101,291,013 downwards.
TCCTCAAGTTCTTGTAGATGTAGGGTTAGGTCATTTATTTGAAATTTTTCTCTTTTTTAGGTAGGACTGTTTCACTATGAACTTCCCTATCAGGACTGCCTTAGCTGTGTGCCATTAGATTTGGACTGTTGTGTGTTCATTTTCATTTGTTTCCAGAAACTTTTTAATTTCTTCTTTGATTCCATTCTTAACCCATTCATTGTTTAATAGCATGCTACTCAATCTCCATGAATTTGAGTGTTTTTGAGTTTTTTTCTTGAGGTTGATTTCTAGTTTCAGGCCTTTGAGGTCTGTGAAAATGTTTGACATGATTTCAATTTTCTTGAATTTGTTAAGGCTTATTTTGTGCCCTATCATGTGGTCTATCTTGGAAAATGTTCCATGTGCATTTTTTAAAATATTTATTTTATTTTTAGAGCAAGAGGAAGGGAAGGAGAAAGAGAGGGAGAGAAACATCAATGTGTGGTTGCCTTTCACACACCCCCCACAAGGGACCTGGCAGGCAACCCAGGCATGTGCCCCAACTGGGAATCAAACCAGTGACCCTTGGGTTCACAGGCCCACACTCAATCCACTGAGGTACACCAGCCAGGGCCTCCATGTGCATTTGAAAAGAATGTGTATTTTGCTTCTTTGGGATGAAAGGTGTGTTTATGTGTGTGTGTGTGTGTGTGTGTATGTGTATATATATATAAATATGTAATAATATATACCATATTAATATATATTATATATTTATATAATATGCATAAAATATATATCTATATATTTATATACCTATAATGTGTTATATATTACTTTATATATAATAATATAATATTGTATTATTTTATATATTTATATGTGCGTGTATATATATATATATATATATCAGTTAAGTTCATTTGATCTAGGGCATTGTTCAATGCTGCAATACCCTTGTTGATATTTTGTTTGGAAAGTCTATCCATTTTTGACAGTGGGGTGTTAAAATCTCCTAGTATAAGTGTGTTGCTGTCTATGTCTTTCCTGAAGTCCTCCAATATTTTCCTTATCTATTTGGGTGCTGCTATGTTGGATGCATATATGTTTATAATGTTTATGTGTTCTTATTAAAGTCTTCCCTTGATTATTATGAGGTGTCTTTCTGTGTCTCTTTTTATGTCCTTTGTTTTGAAGTCTATTGTATCCGATATAAGTATTGCTACCCTGGCTTTTTTTTCCTGTCCATTTGCTTGGAATATGTTTTTCCAACCCTTCACTTTCAGTCTGTGTAGGCCTTTTTCTCTGGGGGGGGTCTCTTGTAGGCAGCATATATGCAGGTCATGTTTTCTTATCCATTCAGCTACTCTATGTCCTTTGATTGGAGCATTTAATCCATTAACATTTAAGGTTATTATTCATAAGTCCTTATTCATTTCCCCCCTGTGTACCTGTGTTCCTCTCTCACTCTTTTTTTCCCCCTCTTCTTAAAGCAGTCCCTTTAGTGTATCTTACTATATGCTGGTTTGGTGGAGGTGTATTCTTTCAGTCTACTGGGAGGTGTATTCTCCCAGTTGTCTGGGAAGCTCCTTATTTTACCTTCCATTTTAACTGAGACCCTCACTAGGTAGAGTAGTCTTGATTGCAGGCCTTTGCTTTTCATTAATTGGAATATTTCTTGCCATTCCTTTCTGGCTTGTAGTGTTTCTGTTGAGAAATCAGCTGCTAGCCTTATCAGAGTTCCCTTGTATGTTACTTCTTGTTTCTCCCTTGCTGCTTTTAAGATTCTCTCTATGACTTTAAAACTTGGCATTTTAATTATGATGTGTCTTGGAGTAGGTCTCTTTGGGTTCATCTTGTTTGGGACCCTCTGTGTTTCCTGAACTTTTCCCCTCTCCAGGTTCAGGAAGTTTTCTGTCATTACTTTTTCAAACAGGGTTTCTATCCCTTGCTCCTTTTCTTCTCCTTCTTGTATTCATAAGATTCAATGTTGTTGCATTTCATATTGTCTTGTAGTTCCCTTAAGCTATCTTCATATTTCTGAGTCTTTTTTTGTGCTGCTGCTCTATCTGGGTATTTTTTTCCACCTTGTCATCCAGCTCATTAATTCAGTCCTCTGCTTCATCCAGCCTGCTTATGATTCCTTCTAGTTTGGTTTTTATTTCAAAAAGTGTATTCTTCATTTATTCCTGGTTCTCGTTTATAGTTTCTATTTCCTTTTTCATACTGTTTCATTCCCACTCAGTTCCTTGTAGTTGTCTGTGAGTTCCTTGAGTATCTTTGTCAACATTCTTTTGGAGCCTATATCTGATAGTTTGCTTGCCTCCATATCATTTAGCTCTTTTACTGGGGAGCCTTCCATTCCTTTTGATTGATGGTTCTTTCTTTGTCTCCCCATTTTAGATGACTTTTTGTTTCTGTGATTCCTGATGCTCTCTGCTTTGCCAGCTATCTTCATAAGGTGAACTTCTGTGGTAGGAGTTCTGAGGGACCCAGCGGTATAGTCTCTTTGATGTCCTTGTCTCGATGCTCTGGGGTTGCCTTTCTTCCATTTCTGTGGGCTCTCTTGTACTAAGGCTTTACCTGTTGGTAGCTCCTTTGTTGGTAGATTCTCCCCTTCAGAGGGTTTACTGGTATTCACAGCTCCCACCTGTCTCATATGTGATCAGGGGCAGGGCGAAGGCAAATGTATTAAGACAGTGGAAGATTTGTTACTTTAAATCTATAGGATTTAAGGTAGAGAACAGGTAGGTGATCCTTTGGAGAAGTATAGCAATAACCATGATATTTCACCCAACCTGCCACTTTTTATAAAAGATAAAAAAGAGGTAAAACTCTTATTAGAAGGGAAAAAGAATGTGAGCTAACTTTAGAAAGAAGAGTGCTTATGCAAGTTTAGATGGTGAGATATAGTGAGAGTAAGGGATAGAAACCTGGCATAATGTATGAGAGAATAAAGTTAACCACAACAGTAATAAAGTTCATAAACATGACAAAATGGATTAAGACCAGGGAAGGGTTTTTTGTGGGATTTTTAATAACAATAATATGATAAGAAATATATGATCTGAATAAAAGGAATAAAAAGTAAAAGACCAAGAATATTATTAGTGTTATTGGAATATGAGTGAAGTAAAAGAAGAAAAATTAAAATGTAATATGAAAGGGTATAAACAAAACCAATCAAACAATGAAATCAACCAAAGAAACAAAAACCTAAATGAAAAGAAAACAGGAAATAAAAAAAGTTTAAAAATAACAAAAAAATAAAATGCAAGTTCTGAAGGATAGTAAAGTGAAATTTGTCTCAGCTGTTGTTGTTAGCTTTCTGACTTCTGGGCCTGTCTTTGTTCTTCTCACAGTTCCAGGTCTTATTGTCTTACACTTAAAAGAAAAAAGCCTCCTGCTGACTTTAAACCTGCCTAGTGGGCTTTGCTGTTTTTCTCAGATGCTGCAGGAAGAGGGGAGCTGGGCTCCATTGTTTTCCTTTCCTGTGGTTCTGAGAGGATGGGGGCTCAGTCTGGACTTCAATATTCACAGGTGCCCAGTTCGCAGCCCAAGCCCTCAGAGCGCTGTGCAGTCCACACTGTCCGCTCTGCGCATATGAGGCAGGCTGGCGCCTCCAATCCACCTTGTTGTGCAACCCTTTGATTAGTCCATGAGGTGCACTGAGTGGGAGCAAATCGCACCCTTCCTCCTCCCTCTTTGCTGGTCTGGCTGCTGCACTTGCGGAGTCCCTTCAGGGCAGTCTAGTTCCCCTATTGAATTAAGTCTCTCTGGGCACTGCTACCTCTATGGGCCCCTGGTGCTCCCCTTTGATCAATCTGTGAGGTGCTCTGAGTGGGAGCAAATCACAACCCCCCCTCCTCCCTCTTCACTGACCCAGCCGCCACATGAGAGAGGTCCTTGCACCTCTCTGAGAGCCTTTTTTGAGCAAATTCCCCTTGGTTGCGGATGGCCATTCCTAACAGGCTCCCAGCGTTCCACACAGACCAACTCTCTGACCAGTCCAGAGACTATCTGTGTCACAGCCAACTGCAGCCCATATATTCTCCCATCTCCAGGTGTCACCTGGCTCCCCAGTTTCTGATACTGTCCCAGCTGGCGACCATAGTCTCTGCCACGTATGCACTGGCTGTCTCTTACTGCATCTTTATCAACCCAGTGACTTGAAATATCCAGGTCTCCCCTACTCTGGGAGGGGAGTGAGGTAGGAGGGAACTGCTAAGTTATAATCACTAACCCGGCTCTCCAAAGCTCCTGGAGCAGCCAGCATCTCTAGTGCAGGGCCTGGGGACCTTCCAGTCAAGCTACAAAATCTTATTGTCCTCTGTAACCTTTGGCTTCCAAACTTCCCTTCAGCTGGAATTCTGTTGGCTGTTCACTCTGTTCTTTGGGAGATCAGTTAGGTGTCCCAGTTGGGTGAATGAGCAAGTGGGTTCCAATCCCACCTACCTCACTGCCATCTTCCCCCTGCCTAAATTGGTTGTTATCCTTCTTTTGGTTGTGTGAGGAAGCTAAGCATTTCTACTTGTGCCTCCATCTTGGCCGGAACAGCTGAGTTCTTTCTCATTTAATACTCATAACAATTCTATAAGAACCAACTTAGAGGGTTTCAGTAGCTTGCCCTCGTAAGTGACACAGCCCATATTCCAAACCCAGTCTCTGTGAACTCATCAGTCTGCTGTTTATAGTATTTAATATTAATCATGCAATAAATTAATCATTTATAACTTCTCACAATGAAGCCAACTTTGTTCCACTTCATCCTTTCTGCCATAAGCATATACTATGCTCAGTGACATCAAGGTACTCACTGTGGACCAGCAGACTAAAAACTAAATCCATGAAAGATATGTTCTCAGTGGGAATAAAAGTCATTTGATAAAGTTCAAATATAAAAGCAATAAATGAAGGGGAGAGTAGTGGGGAGGGATGGGGACAACTGTAACTGGACAACAGTAAAAATATAAAATATACATTTAAAAAAGCAGAAAATGAATATAACATCACTAATTCTCTTCATTACATTAGAGCCTGAGGTTGGCAAATTATGGCCATACTAGGGGCACATGCCTGTTTGTATAAATAAAGTTTTATTGGAACACTCATTTTCATATTTCTATGCCTGCTTTTGTGATATGATGGCAGAGTGGAATATTTGTGATTTAGACTATTTGGGTTGCACAACCAAAAATACTTACTACTAGGCCTTTAACAGAAAGTTTGACCCCTATACTAGACAATGCAACATTATATTTTGTGTAAAAGGTGTAATTTACCCTCCTATATAAAAAGTGGCTAAATATATAACTATCACCAGCCTTAACAGCATAAAAATGCCAAAAACTTTGCTTTACCATAAAGGTTTTCCTTCTTCAACAAAGAATTGAGTTGGTTCATAGAGTTGAAGATGAGAATGGACTCTATCGATGCTCTGTATCGTCCGGAATGCTCAGTGTTGACATTCAGTCCCAGGCTTTGACTTCCTTGGCTCATCTCTATCCCTTCCAGGAGTGGAAGCTCGTGAGGAAGAAAACTGGCAACTATGCTGTGAAGAGTTGGCTCCTTAGAATCTGGATCTAATAACCAGCACGCCACCTGAAAAGATAGCAATCAGTATGGGTTTTTTAATTTTTTTTCAAAGAAATTTCTGCATCCTTAGGTTAAAAGGGGAAAAAAGAAAGTTCATTTTCACTTAATACTTTTCAGTGTTCTTCCTATGAGAACAGAAGGATAATTGTACCAGGACTCATTTTTGGTACCACTAAGAGCAACCGCCTTCAAAGAAGGAAAACATATAACTTTTCCATTATTGCAATGCTTCTGCTGACCTAGTTCTGCAGTAGGCTTAAAACCAAGTGCCTGTTGGGGACAACCAGAGTAATGTTCAATAGAGAACTGGATAAAGAAGATGTGGGACATACATACAATGGAATACTACTCAGACATAAAGAAAGATAAAATACTACCATTTGCAACAGCATGAATGGACTTTGAAATATTATGCTAAGTGAAATAAGTCAGTCAGAAAAAGCTAGAAACTGTACTGAATAAACTAAAATAAAAAAAATTTTTTAAAAAAAGAAAAAGCTAAGAAGCATAAGATTTCACTCACATGTGAGATGTAAAACTAAACCATAGACACAGACAACAGTATGGTGATCACCAGTGGGAAGGGGGTATAAGGATAAAGGGGGCCACATATATGGTGATGGAAGATGGTTTGACTTTGGGTGGTGGGCACACAATTCGATATACTGATCACGTACCACAGAAATCTACACCTGAGACCTATATAATCTTATTAACCAATGTCACTCAAATAAACTTAATTAAAAATTTATAATTAGGAAAACAAAGTGCCTTTCAGCTAACTGAAACCATGTCTCTGAAAATGGAGATGGACTCTTCTCCACTAAGGCTGATGTGGGCTAAGCTACTATAATAAAGATGGGCCTACATACTTTCAGGTTTGTTTAATTCTTTCAACATCGGAAGAAGTGAGACATAAATGTTTTATCATTAAAAGTTCATATCCAGAGTTTTAGAAAGCCTCCGGCTTTCCCCCCAGGATGAGAGCCTATTACCATGATCATTCAATTGGTCATTTGATTGTTATTTTTAGCTTCCCAATGAGACTAGATCTAGCAGAACAAAACTGGATTTAGAATAAGGAAATCCAAGCCCAGTTCATAATTCTGACAATTACTATATGGCTCAGTTACTTCTTTTTTAGATTAAGGATATAGTTTTATAGAGGGGTAAAATATTGTGAATTATTGTAAAAAAATATAAATATCATCTTTGTCCCCAGTCCCCATGTCTAGCACAGAGCTTCCAATACCTTTGGGATTTCCTAAGTGTCAAGAAATATAAAAGTGTCTTTTGTTATATTAATAAGGTGACTTTTGGAATGCCCCTAAGTTCCCTAAAGATGGAAAGCAGAAGGGGCTAGAAAGTAAATTTATCACCAATAGGCAATGACTTTTTTAAAGATTTCATTTATTTTATAGAGAAAAGGGGAAGAGAAAGAGAACAAGAGGGAGAGAAACATCAGTCAGCTGCCTGTAACTCCCCCAACCAGGGACCTGGCCCATAACCCAGGCATGCGCCCTGGGAATCGAACCAGCGACCTTTCAGTTCACATGCTGGTACTCAGTCCACTGAGCCACAACAACTAGGGCTGGGCTGATTTACTCAATTGTGCCTATGTAATGACTCCTCCTTAAAAACACAAAAAGGAGAGGGTTTGGAGAGCTTTGTGGTTGGCAAACACATAAAGGTGTTGTTGATAGAGGCCATGGGAGCTCCTGGCCCCTTCCCACATACCGCACCTATGTATGTCTTCACCTCGATGTTGATTTGTATCCTTTAATATCCTTTGTAATAAACTGGTAATCTAGTCAGTAAACTGATTTCCTGAGTTCGAGCTTCTCTAGCAAATTAACCAAACTAAAGGAGGTGGAAACCTGTGATTTAGATGGTCAGTCAGAAGCACAGAACAACCTGGGCTTGTGGCAGGAGTGTGAAGGGGTGGCAGGATATCTTGTAGGACTAAGCCCTTAACTTGTGTCAGAACTGAGTGGAACTGTAGAACACCCAGCTGGTAGCCAAAGAATTGGAGGTGTGGGACACCTCCCCTGACCATATTAGAAACTGGTGATCAGAACCCTTTCAGGAGGTACTATAAAAGTTGGCAAATGTTTCTTATAAAAGTAAGATTTTATTATCTTACATCAAGTGTTTTGATTACAATTTACAAAACGATTACTGAATATTTCAAGTAGCTTATGCAAAAGTGCTATATAACTCTGTGATGATGCTACTGTAGTTTTAATAAGCTCATATTACCCATATTCTCATTTTGGATTCTATAAGATCAAAATTATGTGACAACCACCCTGGCCTGGTGGCTCAGCTGGTTGGCGCATTGTCCCATACACCAAAAGGTCACAGGTTCAATCCCCAGCCAGGGCATGTACAAGAGGCAACCTATTAATGTTTCTCTCTCATATCAATGTTTCTCTCTCTTTGTCTCAGTCAGTCTCCCTTCCTCTCTCTAAAATCAATAAACATATACTCAGGTGATGGTTAAAAAATATTATGTGACAACCTTTTATATCCAACTGAGGTCAGTTTAGAAACTACATGGCATTTGGGGTGATAGAGGAAGGTAGAAGAGGGTAAAGGGGGGAATAAGTGATGACAAAAGGAGTCTTGACTTTGGGTGATGAACACACAATACAATGTAGATGATATATTACAGAACTGTACACTTGAAACCTATATAACTTTATTAATCAATGTCACCCCAATAAATTCAATAAAAAACTTAAGAAACTACATAGCATTTATCACATGTAAACTGAGCCTGGCTTGAAGTATAGAAAATGATAGCATCTTTAGTTTATCTAACACTGCTTTTGAAAATCTTTGCCATAAAATCTGAAGAAACTAAGAAAGTAAAAATTATTGTATTATTGATTATAGTTTTAATTACAACCAAATACAGTCAGTCCTCACTTAACATTGTCCATAGTTTCTGCAACTTTAAGCAAAATGACCATAACAAACTAATATTACCATAGGCTAATCAATATAAATATGAGTTAAGTTCCTACAATATAGAATGATAGACATTATTTGAGAATATGCTGTAGTATGATATCTCAACTCAATATTAATATTCCACAAAAAGATATCTCTTTGAGGGCTATGATGTTGTAAATAAATGTCTTCCAAAAATGCACCACATAGTGCTAAGTGTATGTTACAATAACATAAGTTACCCTTTCCTTAAAAACACAGTCATCATTATGAAGAGCGGACCATACTTTGGTCCTATATAGGAAAGTTCTCAAGGGGCGAGCTAGTAAGGTGATTTGTCTCCGTGCTAAATGACCCCAACTGCTATTCCTCTGGGCATCTCACAGCTACACACTTCTATTTCCTGCCTCTATTCTCAGGGACAGTTGAAACATCCTGTTATCATATGTTACCTAAATCAGACAGTTCTCCTTTCATTTCTTTTTTTTTTTTTTTACTGATTTTTTAACTTAAACTTTATTTTTAGAGCATGTTTAGTTTCACAGCAAAATTAAATGGTATGTACAGAGATTTCTCATATACTTCTTGCCCCTACCCCACACAACATCCTCACTATCAACAACCCATATCAGACTGAAATATTTGTTATAACTGATAAACCTACACTGACATCATTATCGCCTAAAATCCACAGTTTACATCGGAGTTACTTTTGGTCTTACACATTCTGTGGTTCGGCAAACATATAATGGCATGTACCCACAGAGCCTTACCCTGTGTTCTGCCTATTCATCTACCCCTCTCCCTAACCCCTGGAAACCACTAATTCTGTTACTATCCTTATAATTTCATCTTTTCTATATCGTTGAATCATATAATGTATAGCCTTGTCAGATTGGCTTTTTTCACTTAGTAATATGCATTTGAGCTTCTTCCATGTCTTTGCATGGCCTGACAGCTCATTTCTTTTTAGTGCTGAATAACAATCCATTGTCTAGATGTCCCACGGTTTACTCATCCATTCGCCTACTGAAGGACATCTTGGTTGCTTCCAAGATTTAGCAATTATGAATAAAGCTGCTATAAACATCTGTGTGAAGCTTTTTCTTTGGATGTGTCATTTCTAATATACTATAAGACAGAAAACTTAGAACATACAACTAAAATAAAAATTTTAAAAATTGCTGAGGAAAGATACGAACTTTAGGAGTTGGCATTTGTGACATCTCTGTTCTTAGCTACACTGAGGCACTTGGTGCCTAACTCTGTGTTCTAAGTGGGTGGAATTACTTGGGAAAGGAGTAGCTACTCTATAAAATTGAAGCTGCATGGTTGGAGATAAATAAATATCAAGTAATTTTAAAATTAGCCCTAAATGTTAACAAAATTAAGTATGTAAAAATTAAATAAGACATAGAACCTTAGGATCTTCATAACGTTGTTCCAGGGAGATACCACAAGACAGAAGAAGAATTTTATAGCTCTGGATGAAGTCATAGATGATAACAGTACGTTCCTTATCAGATTCCTTTGGAAAGCAGGATTGAAGGTGCCACATTCTGTCCATCATAGTCAGGTTTGGATCCAGAGAAGGTGGGACCAAATTAGCACCAATTTCTTAAATGAAAAAAAAAGTCTTAAGGCAAAAATCATGTGCATTTGCATGAAACAGCAATTTATAATGCAAAGACTGAAAAAGACTCAAAGTCTAGTTCCATATAACCAATAACTAAGCATGACCTTATTGAGGTCATGTTGGCTATGTAGATAGAGTGCTTCATAATCCAAAAAATTGTGGTTCAAATTAGATGATTTATAATGCTTTATTTATTTAGGTGGAAGAAAATTCTAAAAATCAAGGTTTTAAAAAATAAATTTACATTTCTTAGAATGAGGAATTAAAGACAAAAAAAGGTACTTTAAAATGAATTTAAAGAAAATTCTCCCTTTTAAAGGGAGATTTAGCAGAAATATATAATATTATATCTTTAAAAATAGTACTTCAAGTAACTACTCACCCTAACATATTTTCCTGCAAACACTTGAAAACATTTCATGCTTACTCAGGAATAAACATTATATGGCATCCTATAAAATGTTTCCTTTTCAGTCAGCAAGGTATCCAACAACCATAATCACAAGGCATTTCCAGAACATATCTTTTTAATCCAAAGACTTCTCTCAGGCTGTGTGATTCAACTACTATAGATATCTCGCTCAACACTGCCTCTTGATGAGCTCTAGACCCAGTCAAAAGGAGGAAAGAAGTATGAAAAGAAACTGCTATGATCCAATCTTCAAAAACAAATCCTCAAGATGGTCAGAGAGTCCCTGATGCTCCACTACCCCCAAGAAGAAAACACAGTATTAGTAGCTACTTCCATGTGACAAGCTGAAGGGAGTAAGGATGGCGTTTCTTAAAATAGTCATTATAGTTAATATACAAAGTAATGTGCACACTACAGCCACTATCAAAAATTTAATTCTAAAAATAAATTCTTAGTAAATATCAGGTAATTATTCTCAACAAAGAAGTCACTACCTCACAGAAGCTACATTAAAATTATATGATGAATTTGCTGACTGGTGATTACATACCAGAATGCTTTTGTTCCCTCTGCAATGAAATATAATAGGCTTCTCTTCCACCCCAGCACACAGCCAGTCCAATCACCAAGATGTTATTACAACCTTTAACAGGCAATCCGTCATCTCTAATAGGAGTTTCCTGAGGTGACCTAACTAAGTAAATCAAAAGTGAAATAGTTAAAAATCTCTAAAAACAAAACCATTAAACTGAACATTAAAACAATGATAATAATTTTATAAGCCAGGCAGTGAAAGACAAGTACCATATGATCAAGTACCACCTATAAGTGGAACCTAATCAAGAAAACAAGGGAGCAAAATATAACCAGAGACATGGAAATAAAGAACAAACTAACAGTGTCCAGAGGAGATGGGGGAGGGGGACAAGGGGGAAAAGAAGGGGAAGAGTCAAGTCAAAGAACATGTATAAAGGGCCCATGGCCAAGAACAATGGAGGTGGGAAGAGGACTGAATGTGGGCAGGGCAGGGGAGAGCAATGGGGGGAAAATGGGGACAACTGTAATTGAACAACAATAAAAAATTTTAAAAAATAAAATAATGCATCTCCAGTTTTACAAAGACATAGGTCAAGAACCAATCTATCTTATTTACAATTATATCCGCAGTACCTGGAAAATTACTGGCACATATTTGTTAAATTTCAATAACCGTGTTTATCCCTCTAACCTCTAGCACAGAAAATGTGCTCAATTTTGTGTGTCGAATGAAAAATGAAATGTGCTAGTCAACACTGACTTTTACTAGTCCAACAAGTAAAATCTTGTCATTAACATGTGTGCTGTATGAATCGAAGATCAGGCAAGTACTCAAAACTTAATGGACATTTAAGGTCTCACCTTTAAGTGGAAACTAATCAACAAAACAAACAAGCAAGCAAACTATAACCGGAGACATGGAAATTAAGAACAAGCTGACAGCAACCAGAAGGGAGGTGAGAGGGGATAATGGGGAGAAAATGGGAGAAGGTTTTCAAGAACAACTATAAAGGACACATGGACAAAACCAAGGGGGATGGGGCCAGGGGAGGGAGGTACAGATGGCTGGGGTGGGGAGGAGTTGTGGGGGGAAAATGCAGACAACTGTACTTTAACAACAATTAAAAAAAAGAAAAAAATTTTAAATCAAAAATAGATAAATCAATCAATAAAAAAACTTAATAGACATACTCATTCATAAATACAGAGATTTGAGAAATCTGATCAAATGTTTGATTTCCACAACAGGTTATCAAGATGAATACAGCTATTCCCCATGATACAGAACACTTACTTCCATGAAGTAAGACAGGAATATACATGGTATTATCTGACCAAACAGTTCAATACACTCAAAACCTGGAACAGTTCGGTGAGGCTTGGGATAAACATTTCAGTATAGGATTCATGACTATCAGCGGAGGTACAAATTCCATTTGAGATAAGTATCGGAAAATGTAGCTAATGTACATGGTGAAAAATATAGTGCACATTTGCTATGTACTTCTGTGATTATATAATGAATAAGGACGTTATAATTTAATAGAAAATCATGGACACTGATGATAAAAAATACATCATGTTATATACACCATCAAGATATGATAAAAGTGATCTATATTTAAAATATATATCTTAACTTTTACAATATTATTCTAATATTTCTATATGTATATAATAGCATATAACATATATTACATATTATATATACACATGCAATTTTTTAAAGAAAAAGTTCTGTTTTTTTATTTCACCCAAGGACATGCCTATTGATTTTAGAGAGAGAGGGAAAGAGAGACAGAGGGAGAGAAACATTGATTGGTTGCTTCTCATATGCACGCAACCCTGGCGTGTGCCCTGACTGGGAATTGAACCCGTGCTTAACAGCGACCTAACAGCTTACAGGATAATGCTCCAATTAACTGAGCCACACTGGCCAGGACAAAATGTTGTATTTAATGGTAAAGCTTGGCATGTACTAGCACCAGGCATGGCCTGGAGTTGAAGGTGCAGGGACCTCCATAAAGCCTCACAAAGTGAAAAGGATAAGGAAGGCAGCCATCAAAAACAAGAGCTCCATGGCTTCAGAGAGGGCACAGTCCAGATGGTATAGGAGAAAGAGCTGCTATTTGAGATGGGCATCCCAATGACCAAGCTGCCAAACATTGCTCCAATACATGCCCCTGAAGCAACCACACCAATTGTGGTGGCCCCAGCAGCAAAAAGCTTGACCACTATGTCAATGTCCCAAGAAATAACACTGATCTGGAACTTCTGACAGGTCACCTAGACTCGGGACTTGCTGTAGAAAGGCTAATTAGAGTAGACCTTTGGCCTTCTTGTAAGGAGGCAGACACAGCCTTAATTATCCAGGTACACAACAATGGATCAGAGCCAGAGGAAAGAGTAGTGCTTCAGTGGTCTGCATTTTTTCAGCCCCCCCAGCTTGAGCTCTTGGTCTCAGTGCTCAGCTATCCCAGGGTCAACCATCTCTTTTACCAGGGTAACTATTATTAATCTAGCTGTGCTAAAAAATAAGGCTGTTCTACATGTTAACCCACATAACATTAAATTTTGAATAAATTTATTACATTTACTATCCAATACTAAAAAGTCACAGTTCCATCTCAGTCCACTATTTTACATATAAATGTGAAAAAAAAAAGTATTTCTTACCTTGCTTAAACCTACCACCAATAGTAACACTTTTAGAAGATGTTAAATTACTCTTCTTTTCACAAGCCAGTGAGATGGAAAATCGCTTTTTGCACCGCAACTCCTTAATGAACGTTTGAAAGACAGTTTGGTCACTTGATACATCAATTATAGACAAGCTTTCTGCACTGCATGAGGTTGGAGTTAACTGTGACCCATCTTGTGATAACAGCAGTGAAAAACTTGTGTCTCTAATAGGACTATTGTCTTTTGCATTATTTTTGTTCTCTGGACTTAAATCATAGCTTTTAATATCTGATGGTGAGCCAAATGAATAACTTTCACCAAGCTGTAAAACACCACTAGTTTTCTGAAGTTTTACACAGGATGTTCCAAGAATACCTGGAAATGACAGCTTAGAAGCAGATGCTGGAATCGGTGTAGGAGGTATGGGTCCATTATCATCAACTGCACAACTTTCTTTACAAGGCAAGAGGGATAGGGTTTCACCATGAACAGCATTGTTCTCTGGCGCCTCAATCTTGCTTTTTACTTCAATATTAGGAGAGGATGAAGTTCCCTGCACTTGATTTGGCTCCAAGTTTGAAACCACTTCTTGTTTGTCATTTAATTTTGTATTTTTTCCTTTTAAACTAGACAAACTTATAGCCGTTAATTTTAGCTTTGCATTTTCCAGAGGACTGGACACTTTATCTAAAATCTCTTGCAGTCCCGGACTTAAATCAAATGATGCTCCAGACCATGTGAATGAATTATTCTGCCCTGTCTGAGTTAATTCGGATTTTTGAGGATTTTCATCTTTATCTCCTTCAGCTACATCTCTTTGGGGATAATCATTACCAACTGGATCACTTAGTTCTAATGCTTTAAAAGATACTGTAGTATTATGTTTATTTTGGACACAAAATATATCCACATTGTCCAAAGTTTCAACCATCTGAGCAGAGTCCATTTCTGAGAATAAAATAGACTCGTCACTGAAACAAGTCAACTGCTGTGGATTATCTTGATTTTCATACATATTTGACTTAATTGGGCCCTCTGGCTGTAGACACAGAGAGTCACTGAAATGGCCTGACATTACTACAGAAGGAAGGGGTTCTTCTGCTCCTACATCAGGTGACTGTTCTTTTACTAGGTAGTCTTCACTGAAACTATCAAAGAGTAAACTATTACTCAAATTCCAACTTGTGTCAGGAACTGGCAGGCATTCTACTTTTATATCTGTGGGAGTTCTCTTTTGAGTGACCAGAGATATAATTGGTTTCATAGCTTCTTGTGTTTGATAACCTTCAAGAAAACTATTTAATTGGGAGTCGGTAACAGAAAATTCATTCCCTTTAAAGCAAGGGCCATTTTCCCTCAATAATATTGGAGAATGGAAAAGTGGGCTTTCTGGAGTCAGGATATCACCCGCATGTGAACCAGGGCTTTGTTTCATAGTATCTACAGTCTTTGGTTCCAAATGATCTATATTTATCACTCCTGGAGAATGTTGTTCACTGGGAAAGGTAATGTGAATCTCATTCTGAAAAGAGCTTGAGCCGTGTTTGTCTAGACTCTTCTGCATCATCTCTGTTGCCAGGCTGGTGTCCTTTGTTCCTTGTTTGGCATTTTCAGTTGCCATTTGTTGTACAAATATCTCAGACTGAGTATCCAGGTAGAGACTATCTTCAAAATCACAAGGAACTAACCCTAAATC
This sequence comes from Trachops cirrhosus, assembly GCA_028533065.1. Classification (NCBI taxonomy): domain Eukaryota; kingdom Metazoa; phylum Chordata; class Mammalia; order Chiroptera; family Phyllostomidae; genus Trachops; species Trachops cirrhosus. The sequence continues at coordinate 101,275,539 of CM052539.1, read as the reverse complement.
AGAAACACAATTATTTTTAGATTTGTTTGCTGTATAAGCATCTGTTTTTTCTTGTATTCTAGAGGCATTTAGAACATTCTCCTGCTGGCCTCCAGATTCACCAAATGTTCCAGCTGGTAGAGGTACTCCACTGGGTATCTCAGTGCTGCTTATATTATCTCCAGATACCTGAAGATTATTTGATTTATTTTCCTCAGCATTAAACTTTATACTTTTACATTTGATAATAGCATTTGAGTCTGTATTCATACAACAACTGACTGCATCACAAGGCATTTGTTTCTCTATGATTTGTTTCTGTTTGGTATAGTTAGTTGTCTGTATATCAGACTGCTTCTCTGGGCACTGATTAACTGGACAGGTATCATGGTGTTTAACATAAACATTCTGGTTTTTTGAATCACATTGTATTAGCACTTGGTCTATTTTTTCTGACTCAGTAACAGTTAATCCTCTTCCATTTTCACTAACCACACTGGTGGCTTCACAAGTCCCTTTTTTACTCTGGGATCCTGTAATAATATGTTCTACAAGAATATCATTAGTTATTGTTTTGTTCCTTGAACAACTTTGTTCTGTTTGTGATGGGAATGATGCTTTGTTACGCTTTCCTTCAGCACAAAAAGATGTATTTTTAGCAAATGGTGCTGGATTTCTAAATTCCATATTCTTATCTGAGGTAAATGAATCTTCACAAACATGATCAGACTTAGTCTGTTTTCGTAAATCAGTTTTACACATCTCAGAGTCTTTCACAGGGCTACTGTCTCTGGATTGTTTTAGATGCTTTCTATATTCCCAAGATTGAAAGCTTGTATTCATCTTTTCTGAACTGAAATTCACAGCTTCTTTTTTTGTTTTCTCAGATAAGATAGTCTGAAAAACTTTCTTAGTTCTTGTTTTTCCTGCATTCAAAGAAGTTTCTAGCTTCCCTTTACTTATATTCAAATAAGCCCATTTTCTTGCTCTGGAAATTGAATGTATATGACATTCTTGATTCCCATCCTGACAATGATAATAAAAGGAATTTGTATCCTCACTGCTTTTACCTAAATCTTGCATTTTATTTGGTGAATCCTTAACAGAAGAATCACTCAATATTGTGCTACTTTTTTTCTTTGATGTTAATCTTTCACAAGAACTCTTAGTTTGGTGTATAAACATATGCTCCTTTACTTCTGATTCACTGCTGGTCAATGAGTGTGTATCAGAATCTAAATGGGGATATGGATTCCATTGCACTCCCATTTCAACTAAATCCTGCTTTAGAATCATTTTGGCTTCTTCCACTATAAGGGCTGCTGCTTCCCTTTCAGTTAAACCTCTTCTACCAGTCACCCAAAGAGTTCGCATATTCCGACGTTCTTCAACTGCTTCTTCTTCCTCATCCACTGCCTTTCGGGCACTATGAAGAAGAGAGCAAAAGAAATAAATTAATGCATTGATTCACCCATACAACAAATATTTGTTAAGCATCAGCTGTCCTAGGAATGGAAGAAATAGCACTAAACAAGAGGGAAATATATCTGATCTCACAGAGCTTACGTTCTAGTTGGGGAAATCAGAAAACAAACAAATAGTAAAATATAGTCTATGTCAACTAATGATAAGAGTTGTGTACAGAAATGAAACACCAGGAATGGATGAGAGATGAAAGTTTTAAATAACATAATAAGGAAAGCCTCACTAAGACAGATTTTTTTAAAAAGAAAACCTTAAAAAAATGAGCATTATAAAACTTTCATTGTACCAGCAAAATAGAAGCAGTAATCAAAACACTCCTGGCACACAACAGCCCTGAACTGGATAGCTTCACTGGCAAATTTTACCAAACATTTGAAGAAGAACTAACACCTATCCTTCTTAAACTATTCCAAAAGATTCAAGAAGAGGGAAGACTCTCAAATTCTTTTTATGAGGCCAGTATTATCCTAATTCCAAAACACAACAAAAAAAGAAAATTACAGACCATATCTCTGATGAACATAGATGATAAAACCCTCAACAAAATATTTGCAATCTGGATCCAGCAACACAATAAACAGATCATACACCATGATCAAGTGGGATTTATACTAGGGATGCAAGGATGGTATGACATTTGCAAATCAATAAATGGAACACATCACATAAAAAAATGAAAGACAAAAATCATACAATCATATCAATAGATGCTGAAAAAGCATTTGACAAAATCCAGCACCTATTTATGATAAAATCACTCAGAAAAGTGGGAATAGAGGGAGCATACCTCAACATAATTAAGGTCATATACGAGAAACCTACTGCCAACATCATAGTCAATGTGAAAAAACTAAAAGCATTACCCTTAAGATCAGGAACAAGAAAAGGTGCCTGCTTTCACCACTCTAAATCAACATAGTACTGGAAGTTCTAGCCACAGTGATTAGAAAAGAAAAAGAAATAAAAGATGACCAGGTTGGAAAGAAGGAAGTAAAACTATCATTATACACAGACGATGTGATGGTGTACATAGAAAACCCTACAGTCTCCACCAAAAAACTACTCAGCCTAATAAGTAAATTTGGCAAAGTAGCAGGATACAAAGTCAATATTCAGAAATTAATGGCGTTCTTATACTCCTACAATGAAGTATCAGAAAGAGAAAGTAAGAAAAAAATACCATTTACTATAGCAACTAGAAAAATAAAATACCTAGAAATAAATTTAACCAAGGAGGTAAAAGACCTATACTCAAAAAACTAAAGAACACGAAAGAAAGAAACTGAGAAATATACAAATAAGTGGACACATATACAGTGTTCATGGATTGGAAGAATTAACATCATTAAAATGTCTATACTACCCAAAGTGATCTATAGATTCAATACAATTCCTATTAAAATACTAATGGCATATTTCACAAACCTAGAACAAATATTCCAAAAATTTATATGGAACCAAAAAAGACCCCAAATAGCTTCAGCAATCCTGAGAAAAAGAACAAAGTTAGAAGGATCACAATACCTGATATTAAACTATACAAGGACACTGTAATCAAGACAGTCTAGTACTGGCATAAGAACAGACATATAGATCAATGGAAGAGAATAGAGAGCCCAGAAATAAGTTCATGTTTCTGTGGTCAATTAATATTTGACAAGGGGGGCACAAGCATACAATAGAGCAGGGGTGTCAAACTCATTTTCACTGGGGGCCACATCAGCCTTACAGTTGCCTTCAAATGGCCAAATGTAATTTTAGAATTGTATATGTAACTACTCCTTAACTAGATGCAAGGAGCTCAGCGCTGCCACCAGGTACAAACAAGGTCCTGAGCCAGATAAACCAAGGTGGAGGGCCGGATTCAGCCCACGGGCCTTGTGCAATAGAGTGAAAACAGTCTCTTCAATAAATGGTGTTGGGGGAACTGGACTGATACATGCACAAAAAAAGAAACTAGACCCCAACATACACCATATACCAGAATAAGCTCAAAATGGATAAAGGACTTAAATATAAGTCATGATACCATAAGGCCCAGCAGAAAACATAGGCAGTAATATTTCAGACATCCCACATAGCAATATTTCGCTAACACATCTCCTAGGGCAAGGGAAATAAAGGAAAAAATAAACAAATGGGACTACATCAAATTAAAAGGCTTCTGCACAGCTGAAGACATCATCATCAAAAGGAAAAGGGAACTAAATATATGGGAGAACATATTTGTCAATGATACATAGGACAAGGGTTTAATCTCAAAAATATATTTAAAAAATCATGATTTGACACCAGGAAGACAAACAACCCAATTTAAAAAAGGGCAAATGAACTGAATAGACACTTCTCCAAGGAGGACATACAGATGGCCCAGAGACATATGAAAAGATGCTAAATATCATTAGCCATCAGAGAAATACAAATTAAAACCACAATGAGATATCACCTCACACCTGTCAGAATGGCTATCATTAATAAATCAACAAACAACAAGTTCTGGTGAGGCTGTGGAGAAAAGGGAACCCTAGTACACTGTTGGTGGGAATAGAGACTGGTGGAGCCACTGTGGAAAACAGTATGGAATTTCCTCAAAAAGTTAAAAATGGAACTGCCTTCCACCCAGCAATTCCACTGCTAGAAATGTACCCTAAGAATTCTGAATCACAGATCAAAAGAAACTAAGCACCCTTATGTTCAAACCAGTGTTATTTACAATAACTAAGTACTGGAAACAGCCTAAGAGCCCATCAGTAAATGAGTAGATAAAAAAAACCTGTGGTACATTTACACAATGGAATACTATACAGCAGAAAGAAAGAAGGAACTCTTACCATTTGCAACAGCATGGATGGAAATGGAGAATATTATGCTAAATGAAATAAGCCAGTTGGTAAAAGACAAATACCATATGATCTCACCTATAAGAGGAATCCAATGAAGAAAATAAACTAATGAGCAAAATAGAACCAGAGACATAGAAACATGGAACAAACTGACAGCAACAAGAGGGGAGGTGGGGAAGGGATAATGGTAGAAAGAAGGGGAAGGGACTAGTCAGAGAACATGTATAAATGACACAAGGACATGAACAATATTGTGGGGACTGACTAGGTTGGTTGAGTGGAGGAGGGCAAATGGGGAAATACTGGGACACCTGTAATATAATAACAATAAAAAATTAAAGTATAAAATAAAATAAAACTCTCATTGAAAACACATCCTCCTACATGATACAAACTCTGAACAAAATACCTGAATGAACTTTAGAGTAACCCAAAGAAAGTAGAAACCAGAAAAAGTTGAGACAAGAAGCAAGAAATAGCAGTAAACTATCACACTTTTCATCTGAAGGCAGGCTCCAGTCACAGCCATGAAGGGTAACTTGGATAAAAATCTAGAGATTCAATTCAATTAGATAAATCAATTAGAAGTATAAAAATTGTTAAGGAAAAATAAAATATCTCCATTTGCAAATGATATGACAGTATATCTAGAAATCCTAGAGAATCAATGATGAAAGTAATTGAAACAATAACAGGATAAAAATATACAAAAATCAATAGCTTTCATAAACTCAAATAATAATCATGTACAAGACATCTTAGACATGAGCCATCATTTAAAACAATAAAGATTAAATAGAAGTAAATTTAACAAGTAACGTACATAACCATTATGAGGAAAACTTTAAACCTCCTAAAAAGTTATACATGGAAATCTTTTTAAAACTCCTCAAAATCACAAAGACTATACCAAATGCAAAGATATTACCTATCCTTGTATAGGTTTGACTCAACATTCCAAAGATGTCAGCTCTAAGTTAAATTTTAATTCAATCTCAATAAAATATCAACAGACACATTAAATTTGATATGGGCAAACATGCAAAAATAGCCAGAAAGATAATGAAAAACTATGAGGGGAAGTTGCCCTACCAGACATTAAAATGTGCTATAAAGTCTTTTATTTAAAAGCACAGTACTTGCTCATGAACTGACAAAAAGATAGTAAACAGAATAGAAAGTTCAGAAATAGACTTTATTACATATGGATATTTAGTATATGATTAAGTGGCATCTCAAATCACTAGGACTAAGACAAACTTTTTTATAAATGGGAAAAAGATAAAATTAAATCCAGACTTCACATTACACACAAAAATAAACTAGAAATGCATCAGGACTCTAAATGCAAACTTGAAATAGAGAAGAAAACCTGTGAATCCATCTTTAATTTAAGTGTACAAGAAAGCTTTCCAACAATTACAATTCAGAAGCAAAAAAAGATTGACAAAAAATAAATCAATAGAAAAATAATAAAATTCTGCATGGGGAAAATGATGTAAAAAAAAGTATTGTCAAAAGACAATTGATACATTTTGAGAAAAGACTTGCAATATACATATCAAATAAAGGGTTAAGAACCCTAGTCAACTTAAAAAAGAAAAGATTCTTTAAAAAGAAGAGACTTCCAGCCAAGATGGAGGCATAGATAGATACACTTCACTTCCTTGCACAACAAAAGAAAGGATAACTGCCAATAAAAACAGCAAAAAACAATCAGAACTGCCAGAAAATTGAACTGTACAGAAGTCCAACAACCAAGGAGTTAAAGAAAAAACATTCATCCAGACTGGCAGGAGGGGCAGAGACAAGCAGCCAGGGCAGAGGGGATGCATGGCAAGGTGGCAGCTGGCAGACCAGTTGGTACCACATTTCTGTGTGAATAAAAACCAGGAGGAACAACTGAGGAGCCAGCAATCCTAGCCACACAACCCAGGATCCCAGCACCAGAAAATAAAGCCCCATAACCTCTGGCTATAAAAACCTCTGGGGGTTGCAGTGGAGGAAAACTGCCACTCTCTCAGGAGAGTCTGTTTGAGGGTCCGATAGGATGCAAGAAGATACACAAGCCCATCCACTTGGGAATCAGCAACAGGGCAGCAACTGGAAGGGCACCAGTTGCTTGCAGGAAGTGGGGAAGTAACTGAAAGCAGGCAAAAGCCGAGCAAGTGGCACCATTCCCTCTCTGACTACTTGTGGACATACAGCGCCACCCTGATGAATACCTAACGCTCCGCCCCTTACAATGTAACAGGTGCACCAAAAAATAGAGGAGACAAAGAAATATGGCCCAAATGAAAGAATAGATCAGAACTCCAGAAAAAGAACTAAGTGAAGAGGGGACAGCCAACCTATCAGATGCGAGTTCTAAACACTGATAATCAGCATGCTCAGAAATGATTGAGTACAGCAGCAAAATAAAGGAAGAAGTAAAGGCTATACAAAGTGAAATGAAGAAAAACATACAGGGAACTAACAGTGAAGGGAAGGAAACTGGGACTCAAATCAGCAATTTGGAACTAAAGGAAGAAATAAACATTCAACTGAAACAGAAAAAAAAACAATTATTCAAAAAAATGAGGAGAGGCTAAGGAACCTCTGGGACAACTTCAAATGTATCAACATCCAAATCATAGGGGAGCCAGAAGGAGAAAATGAAGAGCAAGAAACTAAAAATTTATTTGAAAAAACAATGAAAGAAAACTTCCCCAATTTGGCAAAGGAAATAGACATACAAGTCCAGGAAGGCCAGAAAGTTTCAAACAAGTTGGGTCAGAAGAGGGCCACACCAAGACACATCATACTGAAAATGCCAAAGGTTAAAGATAAAGAAAGAATCTTAAAAGCAGCAAGAAAAAATAAAAAAGTCACTTACAAAGGAGTTCCCATAAGACTATCAGCTGATTTCTCAAAAGAAACCTTGCAGGCAAGAAGGGGCTGGAAAGAAGTATTCCAAGTCATGAAAGGCAAGGACCTACATCCAAGATTACTCTATCCAGCAAAGCTTTCATTTAGAATGGAAGGGCAGATAAAGCACTGCCCAGATAAGGTCAAGTTAAAGGAGTTCATTATCACCAAGCCCTTATCATATGAAATGTTAAAGGAACTTATCTAAGAAAAGGAAGATTAAAACTATGAAGAATAAAATGACAACAAACACGCAGCTATCAACTGAACCTAAAAAAACAAATAAATAAAAGAAAAAGAAACTAAGCAAACAACAGAACAGGAACAGAAGCACAGAAATGGAGATCACATGAAGGGTTATCAGCAGGGAAGGGAGAGGGGAAGATTAGGGGAAAAGGTACAGGGAATAAGAAGCATAAATGTTAGGTGCAAAATAGACAGGGGGAGGTTACGAAGTGTAAGAAGTGGAAAAACCAAAGAACTTGTATGCTGACCCATGGATATGAACAAATGGGGAGAAATGCTAGAGGTAGGAGGGAAAATGGGCAGAGGGGTGCAATGGGGAGAAAAAAATGGGACAATAGTAATAGCATAATCAATAAAATATACTTTGAAAAAGGAGAGGAAAAAGACCAAAATCCATAAGAAGCATAAGGAAAAGATATAACCAGATCATCTACAAAGATATAAAAAACAATCTTGAAACATGAATATATATTCACCACCACTCTCAATTACAGAAATGTACTTTAAAACCACACTGAGATACAATTTCTCATCTATCAGACCGATAAAATGAAAACCTCTAACAACGGGTTCTGTTGGCGAGGCTGTGGGTAATAGCGTTGTAAGAATTTGGAATCTAACAAAGCTGCATATGCATTCACCTTTGGAAATCCCATGTGTATGAATTTACTCATTACCAACAATATGGAAATACACATGCACAAGGCAATTCACTGCAGATTGTTGGTAACAGTAAACTGTTTGAGACAATCTAAATGAGGTTATCTGATCCTTATACATCAACTAGTAAAAGCAAAGGATGGCCAGGTGCCAGATACAATTGCTTTTATTCAGAAAACTAATATTAATGCAAAACTATATCTGACCTGCACACCTCATTCAAATTTTACCAATTGTTTCTCTTTTTCTAAGCCAATCTAAAATATAAGGTGCTGCATTAGTTCTCAAATCTTTTTTATCCTCCTTCAATTACAAATAGCTCTCAGTCTTTGTTTTTCATGGCCTTGATATTTTTGAAAAGTACTAGCCAATTATTTTGTAGAATGTCTCTCCATTTAGGTTTGTCTGATTCACGTTAGACATTTTTTATAAGGAACACTTCAGGAGCAGTGTGTCTTTCTCAGTGTGTCACATGAGAAGGCACATGATCTTCATTTGTCACTAATTTTGGTCTATAAAGTTCCAGGCTTTCGGAAGAGGCATAGTCATGACAATAACAGTCTTAGAATAATATGAAATGATTTTAAAATATGTTAAACAACTTTTACCAATTAATTTTATTAAATGTATACTGCCCTCAGAGGACTCCCTGGAAAGGTCAAGCATGATATATGGCATTTTGTTACCACAGAGATACTCGCACAACTGATCTGTTTTAACCTCAGGAACTAACAGTACATATTTCTAAGCAGGTATAAATATATCCAAAGATTCTGTAAAAATCAGAGGCCCCAGAAGAGAACAACACTTTTATAAGAAGATTTGAAAGCATACTCCAAGTAGACTTTGGGCAGAGGCACACCCCAGAGTGACAAATTGCACACCACATACGAGTTGCTCTTCTGGTCTGAGGTCACAGGAGTGGCCCAGCCCCACAGCTCTGCTGGGTATGGCCCCAGTGGGCCCTCTACAGTGCCCCCCACTGTGGCAGTTCTCTTCCTGGGTTCTGTTTCTAAGACTCCACACAACTCCTTCCTACAAAATTCCTTCTTACCTACCTTTCTAGGTAGAGGTAGCTGGCTATGTGCCCACGGCCATGCTGGGTGCAGCTCATGTGACACAGGAGCCATATCAAGGGGTGGCAGTGGAATGCAGGAAGCAGAATCACAATGTGAGGTGGCACTGGTGGGGCTGCTCCTTTGACTGTGCCCCATCCCTTCCCATACATGTGACAAGTTTCAGAGCCCGTGTCAGGCCTAAACTGAGGGGCAGGGAAGAAACATTGAACTGGAAATGAAACTGATGCTTTTATAAATTTAGAACAAAATTTTAATATCTGAAAATAAAATTAGAACTCGTAAGTGCCTAAAGCAATGGATCTGGCTGAGGTTTCATATAAGAGTGAGTTCAGAGAACAGTTTCTGAGAAAATACTTAAGCTATTCCTTGATTATATGGTGAGTCTGGCCCATTTTTGAACTGGTTACAAACATGTACATAATAGTCAAGGAATCCTCTTCTCACAATTGCTTTGAAGGACTAGTTTTCAAAGGATACTCAAGAGGAATACATTCTGAAGTGCTCTTGCCTAAAGAAAGTCTAAGACAAGCCCTGGATATATACTGAAAATCTAAATCCATCAAAGCAGAAAGCATCAGTACCTTACCTTTACTCAATTTTCTAGGGGAGAAATTATGATACTTTTACAAATGTCTTTTAAGTCAGGAAATGTTTTAAAAGTATAAAAAATGAAAAATAATCCTAAAGATGAAAAAAGCAGCCACATTTTCTTCCACTTACATCAACTGTACCATATTATCAAAGAGGAAAATATTTTAATACAGTATCTATTATTTACAAATTGATATGATTTTCCATTTAATGACCCTCTGCAGATGGGGAACTCTCTTACCTTTTAAAAGGCACAGCATTTTTCAGAACAGCCTCCACTTCAGCAATATTTGCTCTGGCAAGATCTGCCACAGTAAGAAAGCCAGAAGTATAGAGGAATCTGGCTCGCTGGGCATTAAGCAAGGACACCCGAACAAGGTCACACAGCTCCCTCTGGATGCCAAATGTAAGACGCTTCTGAAATTGGGAAAGTAGTAGTTCCATGTTGTGCCAGCCCAGGCGGTTGGAAAATACTGTAATCATCCCTAGAAACACATAGAATATTTAATGAATTAAAAATTCTTTACAGACAATTCTCTATTTCGCTAGATATACTTTTATTTCATTGTTTCCCTTTCCCTGGAGAATTGTGAAGTTTAATAGGCCCAAGGTGTAAGTTAACAAGAAAGTAGATATACATTAAGAGCCTACTTAACTGGCCAACAAACATGCTAAACATATTAAATGTCATCTCACTTATTTTTTTTTTTAAATTTTGTTTATTTATTTTTAAAGAGAGGAGAAGAGAAGGACAGAGAGGGAGAGAAACATCAATGTGTGGTTGCCTCTCACACACCCTCTACTGGGGACCTGGCCTGCAACCCAGGCATGTGCCCTGACTGGGAATCGAACCTGTGACCCTTTGGTTTGCAGGCTGACACTCAATCCACTGACCCACACCAGCCAGGTCATTTATTCTTAATTATGTACTTGACATTTGAAAAAACCAAGGCGGAGCACATAACCACAAAACAAAAAGCCCTCACCCTGGTTCATTCCTTTCTTTCAGTCTCTCTTCCTTACTTTTTTTAAGGAAGAGAGAACTCTTAAAAACAGATGAGGAGCTATTTGCACCTAGAGAAAAACAAGGGAGCTGATTTGAATACTTAAGTGCCAAGAAAACTTCAAAAAGCAAAGCTCCCATTGATATTTTCTACAAAGAACGGTTGCCCGGCTCAATAGCCAGACACTTGAAATAAAGAGGCCAGAGCGGCCAAGTGCCAAGTCACTTTCCTGTGAGAACACTAACCCAAGAGGCGATCTGAGATCTTTGGTGCCAGTGAGTTGAAGGGTGAGTTTCCCTCTTCTTATCACCCCCACTTCCACCCCCGTCTCTCTGTCAGTACTCTTTCATATACCACACACCTTCACAGTACACACACTCTCCAGCAGCCCAGGGTTTCCTTCCTAAGGACTTACAAGGATGTCTTGGTACAATCAGATCCATAACTTTTCTGTTTGCCTAGCTTACAGAATATGGGTTTAATTTTATTAAACTAGACTAGTGTTTCCTTATACAAGAGATAATAATTTAGAACAGTCAGACAGAAGTCCAGAAATCTGGACTCTCCATTTGCCATCCTCCTCCTCCCCAATAGCAACTATTAATCAGTAACTAGATTAGAAAAGGGAGATCCCTGAGAACTTTGTGTCTGTTTCTTCTTGCAACAGGTAGGAGGAAAAATAAAAATGAAGAAAAAACAAAACAAGGATGGTCAGCAGGTTGCTAAGGAATGGACGAGGACACTAAGGTCTGGACACTAAGGTCCAGACACAGTTAGTGGCCAGTTGTCTCTAGCAGGGCCACAGAGCCCAGAGGAGCCACAGTTTTAGGTGTTTGGATGCTGTGAGGAGGCTGTACAAAGTTATGGCTTGACACAATCCCCTATAATAAAGAGAAGCCTACAATAAAATGGAATTTGAAAAATAAAAGTAATCTTAACTTTACCTCAAACCATAGTCTTACAGAAATGTGGAAAACCTTGTTTAACTGACCTGCATAAACAGCAGCTGACTGTTGTAAAGATTGAATCTGCCCACGACTGCATCCAAATTTCTGATTAATTTCCTTTAAGGGAACTTCACTGATTAAATCTAATAACACAAGACTGGTAAAAAACCTGGAAAGTAAATCACCAAAAGCATGATGAGAAATCACTTATGTCTACTATGAATGTATAAAATAAAAATTAGTTGCAAAACAAGAACCAAAAAAAGACAAGAGAGGGTATACACTCTGAGAAGATTCCTAGCAAGACATAGGACTAGTAGACAAAGACTGAGTTCAATGTTTATAAAGCAAGGTCTGACATATACTAGAACTACAGCAAAGAACTTAATATCTATAGTTCAAAGAACAAAAAGATTTCTTCCATGTTTCATTAATACAATCTAATTTCAAGAAATAAGACGTGGTTCAAGAAATGTGATGGCACAAAAATTTAAAACACTTGATGCACAGTTATATGGATTATCTAATCATATTTCAATAAGTGACAGAATTAGAGTATAAAAAATTTTATTCAGAAGGCAATAGTGCCACAAATTATCCAGGTATATAAGTCCTTACAGAATTTTCACTTGACTATATTATAAAAAATACTATTAAAAAAGCCCATGCAATTCCCCACCTGAATCTTTTAATTAGCTCTTCCCTACTGGTAATGAATCACTTTTAAAGATTATAGGAGCATCCTTCCCTTCCTAAAAGCATCCTGACTCACATTTTCTTTAAGGAGAAGTAATTAAATGTTCTATTTTAAAAAGGTCTTCATATATAATGGCCTCTAAACTATAAGTGGCAAGAAGAAACTAACATATTAATAAATTCAGAAAGTACAGTATATTGAAAAATTTTGCTATGTGCCACCAGAACTTCGATTTTAATGACAGTGAAAGTGACTACAATAAACTAGACACCTACTGCATGTCTAATACTGTGTTAAATGCTAGGTAGTCCAGGCTCCTTGATATTTACCTTTTATGAATGGCCATTTGTCGGTGTTGTCTCTCAGTTCTGGCTTCTACTTTTCCCTTCACACAGCGAGCCAAGAACCCTTCTTCAACTCCCACTAGCTCTGCCACCCGTTTCATAGAGGTTGGCAACTTCTCCCATAAACAGAAGAATCGATACCAATCAATGGTAGTCCAATCCTCAAACATAGGTGTAACCTAAAAGGAAGAAATACCATTCATTAGCTAAAATTACTGTATCACAAAAGGAACAAGTAAATGTAAATGTCATATTAAAAACAAAGGCTTCAGTATTTGAAAAATTTGTAAATTTGATACCTCTTTTATATGCAAACTTCATTTATTCATAAACTACTCATAGCCAAGAGAAAAGTAATAGACCCACTAAGCATACAATCTAGATTTTAGAGAGTCTAAGAACTTTACTCAAAGATACTTTAATCTCAATATTCTGATGTTAAGTACCTTAATTATTTTGTATGATTTCTAAGAAAGAATCAGAACTTTCGGCCAAGATGGAGGCATAAGTAGACACACTGTGCCTCCTCGCACAACCAAGACACGGACAACAACAATTTAGAAACAGAATAACAACCAGTACGGACAGAACTGTATGGAAGTCCCAACAACCAAAGAGTTAAAGTAGACACATTCATCTAGACCAGTAGGAGGGGCGGAGTTGAGCAGCCAGACAGAGAGGGGTCATGGCAAAGCGGTGGCTGGTGGACCCCTGGTGCAATCAGCAAGGTGGCAGATTATAGAGTGGGGCAGCAGATTGTGGAGCATGGTGCACAAGGCAGCTGGTGGACCAGGCAGTCCCACATTCGCATGCAGATAAACCAGGTGAAACTGGGGAGTGAGACAGACTGCGCATGCAACCCAGGGTCCCAGCTCCAAGAAATAAAGCCTCAAACCTCTGACTGAAAACACCTGTAGGGGTTGAGGCAGCTGCAGGAGAAACTCCCAGCCTCACAGGAGAGTTTGTTGGAGAGACCCACTGGGTTCTAGAACGTACACAAACCCACCCACCCAGGAATCAGCACAAGATGGGACCAATTTGCTTGGGGGAAGTAGGGGAAGTGACTGAAATCCAGCAAAGACCGAAGCAAGCACCACTGTTCCCTCTCAGACCCCTGCCCCACATACAGTGTCACAACACAGTAAGGTGGGTTGCACCGCCTAGTGAACACCTAAGGCTCCACCCCTCACTATGTAACAGGTACATCAAGACAAAAAAATGCCCCAAATGAAAGAACATCACAGCTCCAGAAAAAATATAACTAAACGACGAAGAGATAGCCAACCTATCACATGCACAGTTCAAAACACTGGTAATCAGGATGCTCCCAGAATTGGTTGAATTTGATCACAAATTAGATGAAAAAATGAAAGCTATGATAAGTGAAATAAAAGAAAATGTACAGGGAACCAATAATGATGGGAAGGAAACTGGGACTCAAATCAATGGAGTGGACCAGAAGGAAGAAAGAAACAACCAAACAGAAAAGAGTGAAGAAACAAGAATTCAAGAAAAATGAGGAGAGGCTTAGGAACCTACAGGACATCTTTAAATGTTCCAACATCTGAATTATAGGGGTGCCAGAAGGAGAAGAGGAAGAACAACAAATTGAAAACTTATTTGAACAAATAATGAAAAAGAACTTCCCCATTCTGGCAAAGGAAATAGACTTCCAGGAAGTCCAGGAAGCTCAGAGTCCCAAAGAAGTTGGACCCAAGGAGGAACACACCAAGG
>CM052539.1:101239318-101260523 GCA_028533065.1 Trachops cirrhosus | reverse complement strand
GAGATCACATGGAGGGTTAGCAACAGGGGAGTGGGAGGGGGAGAGAGGGGGAAAAGATACAGAGAACAAGTAGCATAGATGGTAGGTAGAAAATAAATAGGGAAAGGGTAAGAATAGTTTGGGAAATGTAGAAGCTAAAGAACTTGTAAGTATGACACATGGACATGAACTAAAGTGGGGGAATGTGGGTGGGAGGGGGTGTACAGGGTGGAGGGGAGTAGAGGGGAGAAAATGGGACAACTGTAATAGCATAATCAATAAAATATATTTAAAAAAAAGAAAAAATGTTTAGTCATTGTGTATAAATGAACCTTAATAAATTAAGCTGTAACTACTGATAGACATTATGAAAAAAGATAAGAGTAAGAAAAGCATTTCTGATTCAAAAGTTCATAAATTCAAGTATTTTTAAAATGCTATGCAAAATACAATAAACAAAGTCAAAAGTCAAGAGAAAAACTAGTAGAAATATACTTTTAACTTATACCACAAAATACTACTCTCCATAATATATAAAAGAACCTTTAAAACTTAAGGAAAGGACCAAAAAAAAATGAGCGAAGTCATACATAATTCATAGAAAATAAAGCATATTGCCCTTAAACATATGAAAAAATATGCAAATTTACTTATAATAAAAATGTAAGATAAAACCACTCAAAATACAAAAGCTTAAAATACACTATATTCATGAGATTATTAAAAAATAACCACTTTCATATAGCACAGGTAAAATTGGAAAATGATACAAACCCTATAGAAGGCAATTTGAAAAACCAAAATCACGTATGCCTTTACACTTTACCTAGCAATTGCACCCCTGGGAGTCTTTCCTAAAGATATACTTCCACCAAAACTAAACAATATATGCACCAAAGTATTTTAACTACAGCATCATTTACCATAACAAAATATTGGAAACCACCCAGAAGTCCAACTACAGAGATAGGATTAAATAAACAATGGTAAATCCACACACACAATGGAGGTATACAGGTATAAAGACATAAATAAATAAATAAAAAATGTCCATGAACATAAAGTGATTTCCAAGATATATTAAGAAAAAATACAAAATAATGTATATAATGTATATAATATACTATCCCCTGCATAAGAAACAAGGTAAACTAACAATATATATGAGCACTTGCCGATATTTATAAGATGAACAGAAGGATACAGCAAACACTAGTGGAAACAGCTATCTAGGAAGGGGGGTGGACATGGCACGCGGTGGGTAGATACGGATGTCAGAATTCCCTGAGTATTCCTTTTGATACAGTTCTTATTCTTGAATCACATGAATGTTTTAAATATTAAAAAAATAAAAGTCTTATTTAACTATAAATGTTTTACTTAAGTTAAAACATAAATGTATATTAATTTGCCAATGTTTTGAGCTAGGGTCAAGGCCTTTTCTTTTGACTGTGAGTCTGCTGACTAGAGTTTATCACTGCTTTCTTGTGCAAGCCATACCCACAATGCAAGATGTCCCCGTAGAGTATCTCTGACGTTCCAGATTCTATATATTTCCCCCCATTTTCACCAATATGACAGGGCAGAAAACAGAACTTACCAGATAGACAATATGTAGATCATTCTCTAAAACAAAGCCTTTCATTGCTCTTTGGAGATCAGCAAAAATATCTAAAGTATCGGTTGGAGAAAGTGAGGAAGAAAGAGTTGCCGAACCAAGATGTGTTGGATGATACACCTTTCCTGGTTTGGGGGTGGGGGTGGGGAAATAAAGGATCAGATGTTGAAAATAAAACAACACACTGTCTTTCTGTATTCTATAATTAGTCTTTTAGGCTCTGATAAATTTGACAGAATCTTGTCCAAAGCATGGATTATTTACAAGTGTGCTCTGTACTAATTGTCTGATGTTGCTGAACACAAGACTGACTTACTGAAAGAGTTGATACACTCCTAGAAAAATTAGTTTCCTTTTATACTGCTTGAAGAGCCAATTTCCTTTCTTTTTCTTTATTGATTTTAGAGAGTGGAAGGAAGAGATAGAGAGACATCAATTTGTTGTTCCAATTATTTATGCATTCATTGGTTGCTTCTTGTATGTGCCCTGACTGAAGATGCAGCCCACAATCTTGGCACACCAGGGCAATGCTCAAACCAACTGAGCTACCCTGCCAGGGCCCAATTTCCTTTTACTAATCAGTCACACACATTCTAAATCACTAAGATGAAAAAGTGAGTGAATTACAACTAAGAAGTCATAGTTACCTTCTGTTCCATCACTAGCTTCAGTAGTCTGGATGAATTCATTTTCTAGCAGCCACATTACACAGCCCTCGATTGCTCCTAGTTGAACAGGATCTTGATTTTTCTGAATTCTCTGTTTCCCTTCTTTCACACTTGCAGCCAAAAATGTGCAAGAAGCATAAGTCTGCATATCTTGTGATGTACTTGCCACTCCACCAACTATTATCTGATACAAGAGGTTTGAAATTTTTCTGTAATTTTTGTAAAGATTTTATTTACTTATTTTTAGAGAGAGGGGAAGGGAGGAAGAAAAAGAGAGGAACATCGATGTAAGGGAGGAACATCAATTGCTTGCCTCTCATACATGCCCAAGCAGACACCAAAGCCGCCACCTAAGCATGTGCCCTGACCAGGAATCAAACCAGCAACCTTTTCAGTGCACAGGACAATGCCCAACCAATTAAGCCATACTGACCAGGGCTTTTCTGTAACTTTTTTTTTAAAAAGACTTATATTTTAGAGAGAAAGGAAGGGCAGTAGAAAGAAAAGGAAAGAAACTATGATGCGTGAGAGAAACATCGATTGGTTGCCTAGGATGGGACCTAGCCCACAACCCATGCATGTGCCCTGACTGAGAATCAAACCAGAGACCTTTTGGTTTGCAGGCCTGGCGCGTAACCCACTGCTCCACACCGGCCAGGGCTCTAAGACATGTAGGCCCTCATGATATAAAAGAAATGAAGTAATTTTCACTATCTTAATGTAGAGACTGTTTGCTTACTCTTCCATCATAATTCATTATAAATGTACACGACATCTAGTGACAACATGAAAAGTTTTCCTGAAAAGTAGATGTAATATTTTCTCATCAATGAAAATTCCAAGAAATAACTAAATAAAATAGGAGAGATTTAGACTTGGGAAGGCTGTAAATGACCTCATAAAGAAACACAAGCTAAAATTTTTCACATACTAAAATTCTACCATTATATTATAGGTAAGAAGAACCAGTGGTAACTTCGTGAACATTCTTACCTCCAGAATAGCTCTTATCATGCTCACAGTTACTTCTCCTTCTCGTCTTCGAAGACAGCTGCGAACAGGTTTTAGAGATCCCTGAAGTAAAGCTATGCCTTTTGATTTCTCAGAGTTCTTACAAATCAAGATACTCTCACCTATAACCAAAAAAAAATCATGTTTGCAAAATCTCAGCACATTTCCATAACATAATGGCTACAAAGAACTTAATTGGCTTACTTTATTTCAAGGAAATAATAGATGATAGTGATGTTATGATCATAGAATTATTGCTAATGTTTTTCTTTGTTCTTTTTTTTTATCCTCACACAAGGACACACTTATTGATTGTGGAGGGGAGGAAGGGAGAGTGAGAAAGAAACATTGATGTGAGGGAAACATAGATTGGTCCCTGCTTGGGGCACAGAGTAGAGGCAACTGATCAATGTTTCTCTTGGGGTGTCATTCTCAGACACACCCAAACCAGGGACTGAACCCACAACCCAGGCATGTTCCCTCACCGTGTAAACCTGTGACTTTTCAGTTTATAGGATGACACTCTAACCAATGAGCCACACCAGCCAGGACTCTCACATTTTTATTTTCTAAATTTTAGATTGAAGGAGATGAGAATATGTATGCCACACTAAAATATGTTACTTTGTGACTTCCAGCCACGATGGAGGAGTAGGTAGATACATTTTGCCTCCTTGCACAACCAAAAGAAGGACAACAAATTTAAAAACAAAAAACAACCAGAACTGCCAGAAAATTGAACTGTGTAGAACTCCAACAACCAAGGAATTAAAGAAAAAACATTCACCCAGACTGGCAGCCAGGGCAGAAAGGATACAATGGCAAGGCCCAGCTGCAGGACCAGGTGAGTGAGGCAGCAGCTGGTGGTCCCACATTTGCATGCGGGTAAACCAGGAGGAACAAGTGAAGAGTGAGACAGACCGCACAACCCAGGGTTTGAGCACGGGAAACTAAAGACTCAAAACTTCTGGCTATAAAAATCTGTGGGGGTTGCAATGGTGGGAGAAACTCCCAGTCTCACAGAAGAGAGGCCCACAAGACCCTGGGACATATACAAACCCACCCACCCAGGAATCAGCACCTGGAAGGGCACAATCTGCTTGTGGGAAACAAGGGAAGTGACAGAAAGTGGGGTAAGAGCTGAGCAAGTGGCATTGTTCACTCTCTGACTCCACCCCAACAGAAAGCACCACAACACAGCAAAGAGGGTTGCCCTGCCCCGGTGAGTACCTAAGCCTCCGCCCCTCACAGCATAACGCTTGTGCCAAGACAAAGAAATATGGCCCAAATGAAAGAACAGATCAAAACTCCAGAGAAAGAACAAAGTGACAAGAAGATAGACAACCTATCTGATGCAGAGTTCAAAACACTGCATGCTCAGGATGTAATCAGGATGCTCACAGAAATGGTTGAGTTTGGTTGCAAACTGAAGGAAGAAATGAAGGCTATAGAAAGTAAAATAAAGGAAAATATACAGGGAACCAACAGTGGAGGAAGGAAACCAGGACTCAAATCAATGATTTAGAACAAAAGAAAGAAATAAACATCCAACTGGAACATAATGAAGAAACACGAATTCTATGAGGAGAGGCTGAGGAACCTCTGGGAGAACTTTAAATGTTCCAACATCTGAATAGTGGTGCCAGAAGGAGAAGAGGAAGAGCAAGAGATTGAAAACTTGCTTGAACAAATAATGAAGGAGAACTTTCCCAATCTGGTAAAGCAAATAGACTTCCAGGAAGCTCAGAGAGTCCCAAAGAAGTTGGACCCCAGGAAGCACACACCAAGGCACATCATCATTACATTACCCAAGATTAAAGAGGAGAGAATCAGAAAAGCAGCAAGAGAAAAGGACACAGTTACCTACAAAGGAGTTCCCATAAGACTATCCTCTGATTTCTCAAAAGAAACCTTGCAGGCAAGAAGGGGCTGGAAAGAAGTATTCCAAGTCATGAAAGGCAAGGACCTACATCTAAGATTACTCTATCCAGCAAAGCTATCATTTAGAATGGAAGGGCAGATAAAGTGCTTCCCAGATAAGGTCAAGTTAAAGTATTCTTTATCAAGCCCTTATTATATGAAATGTTAAAGGGACTTATCTAAAGACAAAGATCAGTAAACTATAAACAGTAAAATGACAACAAACTTACAACTATCAACAACTGAACCTAAAAAAAAAAACCCTAAGCAAACAACTAGAATGGGAACAAAGTAACAGAAATGGAGATCACATGTGGGGTTATCAGCAGGGGAGGGAGAAGGGAGAATAGGGGAAATGGTACAGGGAATAAGAAGCATAAATTGTAGGTACAAACTAGACAGGGGGAGGTTACGGACAGTATAAGAGACGGAGAAGCCAAAGAACTTGTATGTACAACCTATGGACATAAACTAACAGGTGGGGGTAATGCTGGTGGGAGTGGGGGTGCAGGGTGGAGAGGAATAAAAGGGAGAAGAAATAGGATAACTGTAAGAGTATAATCAATAAAATATACTTAAAAATAAAGTATGTCACTCTCTCCATATTAAAGATTATTTTGACTTTAATGCAACTGGTACATAGAAACACAGAAAAAAGCTCTTTACCCTCTTTCTATTTACCTAGAAGCAGCATGTAAGGGGAAGGGAGGGAGAAAGAGAAGGAGAGAAACGTTCATGTGTGGTTGCCTTTCACACACCCACTACTAGGGACCTGGCCTGCAATGCAGACATGTGCCCTAGACTGGGAATAGAACTGGTGACCCTTTGATTCACAGGCTGGAACTCAATCCACTGAGTCACTCCTGCCAGGGCTGTAAATTTCTTTTTGATCACTTCAAAATTATATAATTATTTCACCACTATGCTGTCACCTGAAACTAACAAATAATATTGAATGTCAACTGTAACTGAAAAATAAGTTTGTTTAAAAATTTAAAAATATTTAATTTTATTAAATAACAATGGCCATTCTGACTAGTGTGTAGTGGTATCTCATTGCAATTTTAATTTGCATCTCTCTGATGGCTAGTGATGCTGAGCATCCTTTCATATGTCTATGGACCCTCTGTATGTCCTCCTTGGAGAAGTGTGTGTTCAGGTGCTTTGCCCATTTTTTAATTGGATTATTAATGTTCCTGGTGTGAAGTCACGTGAGTTCTTTATATATTTTGGACATCAAACCCTTGTCCGAGGTATCATTGGCAAATGGAAGATGGGGAGAGGGTAATGAGGGAAAATGAACAGTAATTAATTTAAAAAGGAAAAAATTAAAAAATAAAATAAAACCCCTAAGTGTGATTTGGGTACTGGCCACACAGCTACAGATTATATTCCCCAACATCCCTTGCAGTTGAGAAATGTAACCACGTGACTGAGTTGTGGCCAATATGTGAGGAGAATACTACTATGTGCAAGTTCTTAAAAGGGCAGGATGTGTAAAAACTCTTCCTCATCTCCTCTTCTGGATGACTGAAATGCAGATGTTATGGCAGAGACTGATAAGTAATACCATGGGATTGAAACTGTATTACTGAACATGGAAAACAAACCGGAAGACTAGGCCCCTGACGCTGAAGTCACTATTAGCAGCCCCAGAGTACTTAAACTGTACTGTTATATGAGAAAAAATTAACTTCAGCCTTGTTCAAGCAACTGTTATGTTGGCCTGTGTTACAGTAATGAACTTATATTCTAACTCATCCAGTCACCAATAAATTGCAGTCAATTCTTATTATTTATGGTAGCTCTGTTCTGTAGTCACCACAAACACTGAATTAGGGAATACCAAATCACTGCTCACTGAGGAAGGACCGGGCTGGCTTTCTCCAAGCCCCGAGGATCAACATTTTCAACACAATCTTGTTTTAAATGTGTTTCTGTTTAAAGAGACCTTATTTCATATATGTTAGAGATTTATTAACATTAAACTCACAGCCAACAGTACTGTGTCTCACGGTTGAACAAAGCTTATTTAACACCCTTATTTTCTCTATAGGGTACATCACAGCCTTCTTGTACTTAGTAATACTTTATAGATGATAACTGCACTTCAGCACTATGCTCAGGGGTCACGTTAAACAGTTAATCACCAAAAATATAAAAATGTGACAATAAATAGACCCAGAAAAAGATGCCTGTTTGCAACATGAAAGCCAAAACAAGAAGGCAGAATCATGTACACTTCCAGAGATGCAAATTTGTCACCACTCTGCACACGTCTACAAAGGCCCACAAATGTTGACTTTGGGGTTTGAGTAAATTTAGTAAATAAGCATTTTCATAAAGATAGGATCCACAAATAATGAGGATCAACTACATATTTAGGGACCTCACATAACTAGTGAAGTTATTCTAAAAGTCACTTCCTCAGCATACTACCCAGCTTCTTGTGCCCAGAACATCACACTTCTTTTCCAATTAAAACTTTCCTTCTTCTCTTGGATATCCAAATTTCTCTTCAATAGCCACAGAGCCGTTTGCCTATTTATGCGACATATAGTATAATATTGGAGTCACTAGACTACATCCTAAACAAAAAGGATAAGTAACAGAGAATGTTCCTCCAAAATTTCTTTAATGTTAGAAGACTCAACAATTCAGTCACACTCAAACAATGTAAGAGGTTATAAATTTTATATATAGATAGATAGATAGATAGACGTGTGTGTGCGCGTGTGTGTGTATATAATAACAATGTTCTGTTGATATTTAATTCAAACAAGCCTCTTCTTCATTACTTAAGACAAAACTTCTGTTTGAACTCCTGGTAACATTACCATTACTTACTGATGCAAGGTAAGAACCTAAAAAGGTTTTTAGAGCCAGAACCAATTCAGAGGGTAAAAGGTGGTATGTAAAGTTCCTGCTCCCACAGTGTGAGAGTGCTTCCCAGCACTCAGCACCCCTGTTTGAACTCTTAGACCAGTCACCTAAACAGAACTAATACCCATGCAAATTACTACCTTCATTAGCACTAACTGGTAGACTATACTGGAAATTAAAAATCATATTCCAGCTAATGTGACAAATTACCTTGATTAACATAATACTGAATCATTTTACTGTACATAATACAGAGGAAAATCTTAATTCTACATTAGTAGAAAATCAATGGTTGACAACATATAAAAAATAACTTGTAAGTATTAAGTACATCCAAAAGGAGGACTTGAGTGCTTTGGATAGCAAACACGACATGATGAGATATGGGTTGTCAGGGACTAGTCAAATTTCAAGTAGAATGACACTCTCATTCAGCAATGCCATTTAAATGAAACTCAAACTCACCTACTGTGTCCACTCCTTTCCTACCAGCACGACCAACCATCTGCTTATATGTAAGAATATCTAGAGGTTGACCATTGAAAACAGGAGTCCGAATAATCACACGACGTGCAGGTAAATTCACCCCAGATGAAAGAGTAGAAGTTGCTGTCAAGACCCGAATCTGACCTTGACGGAAGGCTCTTTCAATGATATCCCTCTCCTCAAAAGTAAGACCTAAAAAAAAGTTACAATGACACACGGATGGCCCTTGAACAACATAGGGGTTACAGGCACAGGCCCCACACACAGTGAAAAATCTGTGTATAACTTTTGACTCTCCCCAAATTTCTCCTGTTGACTAAAAGCCTTACTAATAATACAATCAATTAACACATATTTTATATATGTTATAGGTATCATATACTGTATTCTTACAGTAAAGTAAGCTAGAGAAAAGAAAATGTTATTAAGAAAATCACAAGGAAAAGAAACATTTACAGCTCTTTACTGTACTATATTGATAACATAAGTTTACAGTATCTGTTTACAAGATGAATTGTCTGTCAGTACTTATATTAATATTGTTTTATATGATATAAAACACTATAGATATTATCTGTATTACTAACACTAGACATCAATAATAGAAGATATGAAAAAGAAATTCATATTTATTTACAGGTATAATAATGCATGCTTGGATAATGAAGAAGCAGCAATGATAGCAGTCTAAAACAATTGATATGGCTGCTTCATGACAGCCTAGCATACATACTAATAAATGAATTGTTATAAAATGTTTATGTCATATAGTAACAGTCATATTCATAATACAGTGTTTGAAAGCACTGTTACAGTTTTTTAAAAATCACTTACCTATGATGATAGGCTGATACACAGAGGCATATTGTATAGTAATTTTTGAAAGCAGTTACACAACAGTAAGAAAACTAACACCTTATTAGTTTTATATTAAGTATCACTCACCTTATGCCTGTGTAAGGATAGGCTATCATTTCGATACAAGGCTTGCTCATGATGTTCTACTTACACAGTGATGACGACACAAAAACGCCTCACACAGTCCCTGCCATACAGTCAGTACACTTCCACATGAATTGCTCCTTGGTCTTTTGGCTGAGATCAAGCGTAGGTATATTTTCACATGAAGACACACACATACACAACAGAAAAGTTTATTAAGTGTAAGGCACGATGATTATTTACTAGTCATTACGTGGAAGTGGATCATCATGAAAGTTTTGGAGTGAGATGAGGAGGAGGAAAAGGAGGAAGGGGTGGTCTTGTCATCTCGGGGGTCACAGAGGCGGAAGCGGTGGAGGAGGTGAAAGGGGAGGCCAAACAGGCAGGCACACTCAGTGTAACTTTACAGAAATGCATTGTAATTTCTGACTTTTTTGCTTTTTCAGTTCTCTAAAAATGTTCCTATATAGGACCAATCCTTCTCCCACTGTTTGCTTTAGATTCAGTGCCCACCTCATAGAAGGGTCCATGCTGTAAAAGGAGTCAATAGCAGTCTTGATTAATAGGAACCCTTCTGCCAGATTTTCTAGTATCAGTTTGTTTTCTGGCTCTGCTTTTTTATGTCTTCTTCTTCTTCTGGCAGGGTTCAGAAGCACTCATCTCCATTGAATTTTCTTCTTCAAGACTCATGTCTTGAAACCCTTCACCCCTTTCCATACTCTCTCTCTCTCTCTCTCTCTCTCTCTCTCTCACACACACACACACACACACACACACACACACACCCCTTTTTTGCCATATTCACAATCTCTTTTATAGTCTCCTTGATTGGCTCTGTCATAAATCCTGTGGAGCCCTGCACAACATCTGGACACAGTTTTCTTCAGCAGGAAATTATTGTTTCAAGTTTGATGGCTTTCATGGCTTTTTCTGTAACAACGGCCTCTTCAATGGTATGATCCTTCCAGACTCTCACAATGTTCCATCAGAATCCTACTTCCATAATGTTGACAATCTTTTCCATAGAGCACCATGTGCAATGAGCCTTATAGGTCCTTATGACGCCCTAATCTAGACTGAAGTGCAGACGTTGTGCTTGGGGGCAAGTAGACCATTTCAACGCATTCACTGTTGAACTCAAGAGTGTCTGGGTGGCCAGGGACATTGTCCAATACCAAAAGAACTTTAAAAGGCAGTTCCTTACTGGAAGGTATTTCCTGACTCCAGAGATAAAGCATCAATGAAACAGGTCCCCAAAAAGTGTTCTCACTACCCATGTCTTGTACAACCAAAAGCCTGTCAGCTGGTCAGTCCTGATCATAAACCCAGCTGCATTTGCACAAAACAGTAGAGTTACCTTATTCCTTCCTGTCTTAAATCCTGGTGCTCATTTTTCTTCTTTATTAATAAATGTCATTTGTGGTATTCTTTTCCAAAAAGGACACTTTCATCTGCATTAAAAACCTGTTCAGACAGACATCCTTTCTCCTCAACAATTTTCTTAATGGTGTCTGAACAGCAGAAGCTGCTTCTCCTGTTGACATTTTTTAAGCCAAAACTCTTTCTAAAATTGTTAAACCATACCTTGCTAGCATTAAATTCTCCAGCTTTAAATCCTTTGCCTTCTTTTTGCTTTAAGTTGTCATATGACTTTATTTTCCCTTAAATCATATTAGAGTCTATAGATACATCTTCCTTATAGCAATCCAGTACCCACATAAACACTACATTTTCAATACACAATAAAAAGGTAATTCACAGAAAGTGTAAGGTTTTCATGCCTGCTGATATAGCTGCTGCAAGGGATTCATGGATTTCCTTTTCTTTTTTAACAACAGTCCTTCTGCTGGATTTATTTTCTTAAAATGATGGGCAACCACAGCTGCAGGCATCAATCTACAGTACATACCAAGCAATTCAACTTTGTCATGTTGAACGTCATGACTTTTCTGTTTCTCAGGAGCCTTCCAGCATCACTAGGGGCACTCTGCATGGGTCCCGTGGTATTATCGAAGCTTTACGGTGCTGCACTAAACATGGTGAAACATATGCAAGAACTGCAAGAGATCACTTTTTACTGTAACACCCAATTTACTGGAGACACAAACTGCTCACAAGATGATTAGTGTCACAGGGCATTTTAAGTCCTTCTTGAAATGCTTGAATGGGCAACTACAAAATTATTATAGTAGCATGATATGCACTGTTGTTAATTTCATGCAGGTATGATTTAATACTGTATCTTTACATTTGTTTACATTTCTTTCCACTCTGAATGGCATCGTGTATGGTCTGTAAGTGTCTCTACACATAAGTTTTGATAAATTTTAACTTTTTATAATAGATCTGTGTATATTTTATGACTTAAATAGACTAAGACCATTTTCTATGGTATTAAAATAGACTAATATTGGTATATATTTTATGCATTATGGCATACCTAATTATTTAAAAATATTTCTAAGCTACACAGTTCATCCACAAGTTTTTCAAATTGTTGCAAAATTCCAAAAATTTTTCCAATTGTTTATTGAAAAATATCTGCGTGTAAGTGGACCCACGCCATTCAAACCCATGTTGTTCAGGGGTCCACTGTGTATACATATGTGTGCATATATGTGTGTACATATATTCATAAACTTATTTATATACAGCATGATAAAAGTTTTAAAATAAATTGAAAAGGTTAAATTCCTAATCTTAGAAACTATATATTCTTAATCATATGCTTAGCACATATGATCATGGGAAGACCACTTCCTGAAAGAAATTATATAATTCAGTGACTATCATAATCCTTGCAATTTTGACAACCTAGTTGATTTTTAAACAATCTACCCCTCTCAAAATGCAATATGATAATTTCTAAAATTAGTTTGATTTTCATATACGTGTAACAATATTTCAATACACCTTGAGATAAAGGGAGACACTCAGAGTGGCATAAAATTGGGTTAGTAAGTACAGTACTTCTCCTTATCAGCAGTTTTGCTTTCCATGGTTTCAGTTGCCTACAATTAACTCTGATCTGGAACTATTAAATGGAAAATTCCAGAAATAAATAATTCCGAAGTTTTTTTGTTGTTGTTTTTAAGATTTATTTATTTATTTTTAGAGAGAGGGGAAGGGAAGGAGAAAGAGAAGGAATGAAACATCAATGTGTGGTTGCCTCTCGCATCCCCCTACTGGGGACCTGGCCCGAAACCCAGGCATGTGCCCTGACTGGGAATTGAACCGGTGACGCCTTGGTTCGCAGGCCCACGTTCAATCCACTCACCTACACCAGCCAGGGCAATTCTGAAGCTTTTAATTGCAAGCTGCTCTGAGTAGCATAACAAAATCTCACACTGCCCTCTTCCATCTCATAGGATGTGGATCATCCATTTGTCCAGCATATCTGCACAGCATGCTCTTCCTGCCCGTTAGTCACTTAGCAGCCATCTCAGTAACCCGATTGATTCCTGGTGCTGCAATGCTGATGTTCAAGCAACATTTATTTTACTTAATAATGGTCCCACAGTGCAAGAATATTAATGGCAATCTGGATATGCCAAAGAGAAGCCACAAAGTGCTTCCTTTAAGTGGAAAGGTGGAAGTTCTCTACTTAATAAGAAAAAAAACTATACAATCATGCCCTGCATAAAAACATTTCAGTTCGATGACAGGCCGCATATATGGTGGTGGTTCCATAAGATTATAAGAAGCAGAAGAATTCCTACACCCAGTGACATCGTAGCACGATGCATTACTCACGTGTTCGTGGTTATGCTGGTGTAGGAAAACCTGCAGTGCTGCCAGTCATATAAAAGTACTGCACATGCAATTATGTACAGTTCACAATACTTGATAATGATAATAAATGACTTACTGGTTTATGTATTTACTCTGCTATACTTTTTATTGTATTTTAGAATATACTCTTTCTACTTATAAAAAAAGTTTACTATGAAACAGCATGCCAAGTTATGCCAACAAGAGCCTCATACATCTTGTGCTTACTGGATCCTGATTGCATCATTTTCTCTTGTGCTTGGGTTGATCTCATGTTGTTTTGCAAATTTAGTGTAGCCTAAGTTTAAAGTGTAATAAATCTACAGAAGTGTACTGTAATATTCTAGGCCTTCACATTCACTCAGCATTTGCTCACTGATTCACCCAGAGCAACTTGCAATCCTGTAAACTACATTCGTGGTAATGTTGCAACAGTTTTTATCTTTTATATTGTACCTTCTCTATGTTTAGATATGTTTAGATACAAAAACTTACCATTGTGTTACAATTTCCTACAGTGGACAGTACAGTAACATGCTGTATATATGTTTATAGCCTAGGAACACTAGGCTATACCATATAGCCTAGGTAAGTAGTAGACTATATCACCTATGTTTGTGTAAGCATACTCTGTGATGTTTGCACAAGAACAAAATTGCCTAATGACACATTTCTCAGACCATATTCCCATTGTTAAGCAGTGCATAACCATATGCTGAGGTTGCTAAGATTTACAGTAAGAATGAATCTTGTATCGTGAAATTGTAAAGAAGAAAAAAGAAATACGTGCTAGTTTTCCTGTCAGCACTCAAAACTGCAAAAGTTACGGACACGGTAGGTGGTAAGTACTTAGTTAAGATGGAAAAGGCATTTTGTAGATAGAAAAACAGAAAATGCGCTCTGATTAATGGCAATGTGTTGCACCAGAAAATATGGAGCCTAATATGAAGACTTCAGCAAGGAATCCCTGAAATAAGTGACACCCAGCCACTGACTGCAAGTAAGGTTTACTTATAGAGTAAATAGACTAAGTAAACTTACCTATCTGTATAGTAAACCTAAACGTGTTTGTTTTACTCATGTTTAATCTTAATCACACAATTTCTTAAAATGAAATCTAAGAGTATTAAGTGTGGTTAACAAGAAATCGAATGCATATAAATACAAAAATAAAGAAATTGTGAGGATTTTTGGAGGGGATTTCTTATTAACGTTACAAATATGGATACCTGCATGATGAAATGCTACTCCCCATGGTACAGTTTTTTTTAATACAGAGTCCAGTCCTGACGGCGAATGTTTTAGCTGATCAATCACTTCTAGGAGGCCCTTTTGTTCCAGTATCACCGGTGAAAGTTCAGATGACCTTTCCAGTCCTGTCACACAAAAACACTGTCAACATTGTCACCTCCGTCTGAACCTCTTTTAAGTGTTATCTGCCTGTTCAGTACAGAGCTAAACACTAGGGCCATGATTCCGAAACCAATACGTATACTAATCACCTTCACACCTTTTATAAATACTCATGACTATCTCTCAACCCTGGACATTGTGATGAATAGCATGCAACATGGACATAAGGAATTTTACAACCTCCTCAGGCAATTCTAAAATGCACCAGAGTTTAGGAAACACTGTATTAGAGTGAGATGAAGCCCACAGGAGGGGACTCACGGAACCAGCTGGAAGAAGATTATACATGAGTATAATGACTACCACACAGAGCCTAAAAATCAAAATCCTTGCTGACAGTATGTCCCACCCACAGTGTCAGAATCACCTAAGAGACTAATTTTATGTGACAATTTTTCTGGCCTCTTTAACACCAATATGGTAATCACATTACCTTCTGTTTTTACCTCTCTGCGTAAACCTCTTCTCCAATAAGACCTTAACTATCTGCAGAAACTATGATTTCTTAAATAATTTTCCAGAGTTTTGGATTTCTGAACTAGAAAAACTTCTATTTTATAAGAAGTAAAACTTCTTATAAAATATACATTTTACTTTTTAGGTTAACATTTATTAACATTTTGAGGACCCACAAAAGCTTGCCAATGTTTTATTATACAAAAGACAATTTTAAAATTTTTTAGTATGGAGATAATCTCAAAAAATTAAAAATGGAATTGCCTTATGACCCAGCAATTCCACTTCTAGGAATTTATCTGAAGAAACCCGAAACACTAATATGAAAAAATATAAGCACCCCTATGTTCACTGTGATACTATTTACAATCACTAAGATATGGAAGCAACCCAAGTGTCCATCAGTAGATGAGTGGATAAAACAACTATGAGACATTTACATAATGGAATACTACTCAGCCATAAAAAAGAAGAAAAATGTACCCTTTATGACATCATGGACAGACCTGGAGAACATTATGCTAAGTGAAATAAGCCAGTCAGAGAAAGATAAATACCATATGATTTCAATCATATGTGGAATCTAATGAACAAACTGAACAAAAAGCAAAATAAAGACAGATTTATTGACAGAGAGCAGGCTGACAGCTCTGTGGGGAAGTTTAGGGGGTAGAGGGATTGAGCAGAAAGGAAAAAGAACTCATGGACATGGACACAGTGTAGTACCTGCAGGGGGAGGATGGAGTAAGGAGGATAAATGGTAATGGAAAAAATACAATAAAAATAATAAATGAGTAAATAAATAAAAATTTTAAAAATTACCATTGATCAATATCTTTATTTCAAAAGAAAAGTCACTTTAACTTTTAAAAAAATGACTAGGGATAATTTCAGAATTTAAACTTTAGTTTTATGAAAAATATGCAGCCTTGTCTTTACTTTTCTGAGGTTTCATCATAGCCCAGGCTCTGGTCCAAGCACTAGGATTTGCGAACCACTAAAATAAATCAAAATAAAAGAACCTCAAGCAGAGAAAATAATAAATTTCCTGGTTATTATGGAATATAAGTTACCATGGTACAACATAAGGAATATAAGTTGAGAGAGTACAGAAAGTACCAATTAAGAGAGAACTAGAAAAGACATTATAATGTTGGACTAGAGTCTACCCAGTATAAATTTCAGGCAGTTCACCTGTTGGAACTTGGCTGGAAATATCCATCGTCCATCCTCATGATGCCACTGGCCTAGTGAAGTCATGAAATATTCTAATATTCTGTGACTGGAACTGGTCTCTGTCTGCCCTACACTTATCTTGGAACTCACGTGACCATAGGCTAGTAAAACCAGTAAAAATAGACCAGAGGAGAGAGGGGAGGAAATTTCAGGGGGAAAGGGGAAGGGTTTACAGGAACAAGTATAAAGGACACATGGGCAAAAACTAGGGGGGATGGAAATGGGAGGGAGGTGGGGAGGGCTGAGGGGTAGGCTGGGTTGGGAGTAAAAGACAGAAAACTACTTGAACAATAATTAAAATTAAAAAATAAGATAAAAAATAGATATAATATTTTGGTAAATGATTTAAAAAAACAATATATATATATATACTAATGGTTATGCCATACACTCAGCAATAAAAGTAGGAACAAATTGATAAATGTAACTATCTAGATGAATCTCAAAAATATCTTGCTGAGTGAAAGAAGACAGACACAAAAGACACATACATATACTATATGATTTCATTTACATGAAATTCTTAGAAAAGACAAAACTAATCTAGAATATCAAAAAGCAGATAAGTGGTTGCCTGGGGCTAGAGATAGAGGGAAATAGCAAGAAAAGCAAAAAAGAACATGTTAGGGTCATAGAAATATTCCACATGTTGATTATACTGAGTGTTAAAAAGGTGTATACATTCATTAAAACTGATTAAATTATATACTTCAAATGGATACTTTTTATTGTATATAAATTATATTTAGATAAAGCTTATTTTAAAATAAATATGTGTATGAACACATATATGTGTGTATACATATATATGTATGTGTATGTGTGGTTCTTTTTAGAGTTAAAGTTTGGAAATATAAAGAAAGATATGGCTGCTTGCCCCATTAAAGTATGTGTGTGTGAAGTTTTTTATATAACCTCAAAGCCCATGGGTCCCTGATGAAGAACCTGGGTGTACATCTATATAGACCCAGTTTTGTAAAATCTGACTATTAGACTGAGTATGTGCACACCTTGTCTATAATGAGGATGAGAAGAGGATTAGTCACAAAAGCATAGTTTTGTAAGGAGTGCCTGGGAGCAGGTGGTGGCAATGAGGAAGGAGAGCCATGCTTTGCTAATACAATCATTAAAGTTACTTTTAGCAAATGTATTAAGTATGGAAGCTTTGTTTTTATATTGCTGTGCAATTACAGTTGTCCCCATTACCCCCTTGCCCCCCATTACTCTCCCCCACCCTCCCCCTACCCCTCCAGTTGTCTTTTTCCATGGGTTGTTTATACATTTCAATTAGTAACTTACCCTCAGCTTGATGCTGTAGATTGTAAAACTCATGGGCAATAGTATCTGCCAGCTTCTCACACCATTTCTTTGATGGACAAAAAATTAATACTGAATGGTTATCCCGAACAGTCTCATAGCATAAACTAACAACATTGTCTTCATCTCCCTAAGAAAGAAAAAAAAAGGACCACTCTAGCAGTACTTTCAAAACATTTTCACATCAATTTAAAGTCAATCATTTTGCTTCACAGGGAAATTTTTTTTCTACTCAAAGGCATAATAAAAATCAATTACAAAGGTAGTAACAAACAAGGAAAAAAGAAAACAAGAAGAAGAAAAAGAAATAAACTTCCTTATAATGCAAGATGAGAAAGAAATATTTTCTATTCACTTAATTAATATTTATTGATCTCCAACCCTCAAACAATAAGGATATAATTGTGAGCAAAAGAAAGTCAAACTCCTCTCTTCAGGGGTTTTAGGTCTCACTGGGGAAACATGTTAAAGTACTAAACAAATAAATGTAAAATATAATCATTTGTATTTCAAAAGAGAGTTTTATAGATGTAGTACATTTTATAGATGTACTATAAAAGAGGGTTTCATGGTGTTTTGATGCTTCATATTTGACATAAATTTGACAGAAAGATTTGAAAGAAAGGTTTCCCTGAGAAAATGATTTAGCTGAGACATGAAATGGGGGGGCATTATCTCAATATAAAGTAACTGAGCGACAGAGGAAACATTTTAGGCAGAATAAAGAGCATATGGGCCAGGGGTGGCCCAGTGAGTTCTCAAAACTGGAAGGTCAGTGTGTGTAACTGGACTAATCAATTCATCCCTCCATTCACTCACTAAAAAAATATTTACTAAGTGATGGATACTCTTCTAGGCACTGGGGATGAAGAACAAAGCAGAAAAAAACTCTGCCCTCAGAGTGTTTCCACTCCTATAAGAAAAGATAAATAATAACCAAAACATAACAGGTAAAACACATAATATGTTCAATTTTAAAAAGTGCTAAGGAAAAAAATAAAACAGGGAAAATAGGGATCAGGAAGAGGAGGACACTAATTTAGATAAGGTGGCCAGGGAAGGTCTAAGAAAGTGACATTTGAGTAAAGGTCTAAAGGTGAAGAGTAAAGTATACGATGCCTGGTGGGGAAAGCATTTCAGACAAAGAGAACCTGAGGAGGGAGATTTGTGGCATATTGTGGAATAGCAATGAGGCTCTGGGGGGGTCAGAAGAAATGTAGTGAAATGTAGTAGATGAGGTCAGAGCTAGGAGGGTGAGGGCAGAAATGTAGTAGGTGAGGTCAGAGCACTAGAAGGGTGAGTAGCCCTGTAGGCTACTATAAAGACATTGGCTTTTGTTCTAAATGAAATAGGGATCCATCACTAGTTTTTTTGGAGAATGGTTACATGATTTGATGTTAATTTTAAATAAATTACTAGCTCTTGATTTAAACATAGATGGAAGGGGACCAGGTAGAAGCAGAGCAATTAGGAGGTTTTTTTAATAATTTGGGTAAGAGCTGAAAGTGATTCAAAAAGGGCAGAGGCATGCACATGGTAATAGAAGAAAAGGAGTAACAGAAGAGTAAGTAAATGTTTACATACATAATTATTGAGGCACAGTCAGGTGAAATTTGGATTCCAGAGCAAAGCAACTGAGTATGATTCCACAGTGGGCACCCGGAGGCTGCAAACACACAGCTGGGAGGGCACTGAAACGTGCGCTTAGTCCCGACCCCAGCTCTAAACTTATCCTTCGCTAGTTCAGTGTGCAGAGATACAAGTTTAGAAAAATGTTGTAAACTAAAACTTATTAAGTGTATTTAGGGGAACGAGAGGGTATTTAGCATTTATCAATCACTTTCTACATTCTAGCCAATTTTTAAAAATCATATTTCATTCTTACAACAATACTAAAGATAGGTATTATTTCTCATTTTATACACGAAAACACTACATTCAGAGAGGTTTTATGATTCAACTAATACCACAGCCATATCAAGTATCTATTAAGTATCAGAGGTAGGTCTGTCTGACTCCAAAAATGATGATTTTTTTTTCCACTCTAGTATATTTATAATCTATCATTTAACAAAAGTTTAATTTTCCACATTATAAACTGCTTCTAATGTGGAAAAAGTATTTAGTATAAACTAAGCCAGAAGCAAATTTTTTCCCAGTTAAAAAGAAAAATCTACAAAATTTGTTATTATTTTGTATTACTTATAGAAAATGACAGTATTTAAATCGAGGGTACAAGTACGTTTCCTCTCTTACCATCACCACCAATTCTTTAAGAAGAAACCAGTAGCTTAATATTAGTAATGTTTCTAATGGATATGTAATGCCTATTCAACTACTTTGCAATTCCTACTTCACATAACTCAAAAACTGTAAACTTGCTAGAAAACACAATCGAACACACAGCACTGGTGGTAGTGAGGTAAAACACTGACATACCTTCACCTGGAGCATGGGCTGAAATTCCCTCACAAGCTTCATTGAAGAGTCATATATGGAATTTCCCAGCTTTACTGACTCCAACAATGGCACAGGACGAAAGTCAGTGTGGTAGAGCTCAGCATTCAACCAGGAAGCCACAAGGTTCAAATTAGGAAGAGTAGCACTCATGCCTACAATCTGCACGGCATACGGCGGACTGGCTGAACTGGCGTGGCTGTGAAGAACAAATGAAAACAATGTTAAAACATGCATAGTATTAATTACCAATAGTGCCACCAACAACAACCTTGGTCACATCCTTTGGTACATACATGCATACATTTCTTCAGGGTATGTACCTAGCAGCAAAATTACTAGGTCATAGATGATCTTCAATTTTCTCAGATAATGTTAAACTGTTTTTGAAAAAGACTACCAAGGTGTTAGCCATGTTAGAGAGAGTGGTAACATCTCATGGAAGAGGCGATTTGCATTCCCTCAACTGCTCATGAGATGAAGCACTGCTTCATGTTTATGGACCACTTGGATGCCCTCTTATCTGTCCAAGTTCCTTACCCATTGACATACAGGGTTCTGCTTTCTTCTTATTGATTTGTAGAATATTTTTAATGTTCTGAATAATGACTTTCCTTTTCATTAGATTGTTTTTGTCTTTGTTTCTTTCTTTTTACTTTCTGTGACATTATTTAACAATTTTTTTCTAAGTTCTTGAGAGATGATTCATTAATTTTTCAGTCTCTCTTCTTTAATAATATATACATTTTATACTATCAATTTCCCTTTAAAAACACCTTTTGCTACATTTTACAAGTTTTTTAAAAGATTTTATTCATTTATTTTTAGAGAGAGGGGAAGGGAGGGAGAGAGGGAGAGAATCATCAATGTGTAGTTGTCTCTCACGTGGGGACCTGGCCCACAATCCAGGCATGTGCCCTGACTGGGAATCAAACCAGCAACCCTTTGGTTCTCATCCCATGCTGAATCCACTGAGCTACACCAGCCAGGGCTTCTTTTTTTTTTTAAAGATTTTATTTATTTATTTTCACACAGAGGGGAAGGAAAG
>CM052539.1:101107342-101238818 GCA_028533065.1 Trachops cirrhosus | reverse complement strand
TCTTTCCATGCTTTGTCTAGTCCTACTTTTCAGTTAAAATACTGATTCTTAATTTGCACATTTATATAGTAGAAGTATTCTATTTACTTCCTGAAGAAAAGTTTATCAATTTTAACACACTGTTCACAAATTACTTTTCTAATTTGATGGCCCTTTCTCCTTCATGCAATAATACAAAAGTTTCCCTTCATAAATGGTCAACACTTAAAGCTACATTGAGATGCAAATCTGACCTGCTTTCATAATTGTTTCAAATGAGTAAAGCTGTGGCTGTTAATAACAGGCTTTATCACAATTCCAAAATTAGTTTAAGAACATTACCTGGAGATAGTATTTCTTCTCTTTAGCCACAGAGACAAAGGGCAGAATGAACAAAGCTTTCTTCCGCATTTCCAAAACACGCTTCAAAATAAGTAATTCAGCAACAAGAGTCTTTCCGGCACTTGTAGGAGCTGAAACATGTTATTCCACAAGGTTCACAAAAAGCAATAATACTTGATATACTGCATTAATAAATGTTCTAAACCATATCCAGGAACTACAGAACCTAAAACTATCATATCATTAAGGCCCAAAAGTATTTGAAACCTTTATACCTTAAATGCCCAACTTCATTTTTTTCTTTTTCTTTCTTTTTTTAATTTTTTTTTATTTTTTGATGACTTTAGAGAGAGAGAAACCTTGATTTGTTGGTCCACTTATTTATGCATTCATTGGTTGATTCTTGTATGTGCCCTGATGGGGGTGGAACACACAACCTTGGTGTATCAGGCAATGCTTTAACCAACTCAACTACCTGGCCAGGGCCAAATGCCCCAACTTTAAACCAGCTCTCTAGCAGGATGATAGCTAGTGGGCAGTGGGGGACGTGGGGAGGGTGGGTAGAGGAATTGAGAAAACAGGAAAAAGGACTCATGGACATGGACAACACGGGGGGAGTGGAGTATAAGGGACTAAATGGTGATGGAAAAAGTACAATAAAGATTAAATGAATAAAAGAAAAAAGAAGCTAGCTCTCTGAAGTCTCACACTGAAAATAGGGAATTATTAGACAAATCTTTTTATCAACAATAAATGATAAATATCATTGATTACCTAGCTTGTACTTGAAGATCCTTTCCTTTCAGTACTAAATGGCTAAAAGCCCTTCTTTGAGGACACAGATGAATAACTTTATTATATTGTAATAGGAGCTATGATGTAAGTTGGGGGAGAGGAGCTGTAAGGAAGGTTATGGAAATGGAACAGAAGTTAGGAGAAGGAAGAAGGAAGGGAACAGGCAAGCAAAGCCAAGCAAAAGAAACAGTATGTTCAAACATGTGGAAGAAAGCCTGGTGTGTTCAGATGGCAGTTAAGTTATTTAGTAAGCCTAAAATATAAAACAAGTAGGGGAGTGAAAAAAAGATATCAATGTGCCACATAAAAAAAGAGTTTTATAAACCCATCATGTAAGAAATTTGGAATTTATACTGAAAACAATTCAGAGCAACAAGTAAGTTTTATGAAAAGGAGTGACAAGATCATATTTGTACTTTATAAAGATCACTTTGACTGCTGGAGCAGAACAGGAGGAGAGAGAAAAAATAAACTAGTTATAAGTCTATTGCATAATCAAGAAGAAAGATAACAGTGAGCATAATCTCGAAGAGATAGTAATCTAGACTGCATAATCTAGAAGAAAGACAGTAAACTAGGTAATGGACCTAGAAACAGAGAGAAGTAACCAGAATCAAGATATTGGAAGTTACAGACACTGGACTTGGTGATTAATTGACAATAATCGGTGACTAGAGTTATAAACGACAACCAAATTTTGGTTTAAGTATTTGAAATGGTCAGACCATTCCACCACTACCACTAATTACCACAAGTTAGCATTTTTTGTATACTTTCTTCTCTTCTCTTCTTTTTTATTGAATTTATTGGGGTGACATTGGTGAATACAATTATATAGGTTTCCAGTGTACAGTTCTATGATACATCATTTGTATAACAACATGTAGATATTCACCACCCCACGTCAAGTTTCCTTCCTATATGCCCGAAATGGCTCTAAATGCTCACTCATGCTCTCTCTCTAGTGATATGCAAGCTTACACAGCCACTACACGGTACAGACAGTTTTCAAACTCCACCAGTCTGATTCCACAGCCTGAGCTCATACCTACTGATAAGTGTCTATTTTTTGCAGCCTTAACAAAAAATCTGGAAGACTCACAATTTCAGAGAAAACTGACACAAAGGAAGGGCATCTTACCAATTAATTAGCTTCTAACATCAGAATTAAAAAGGTTTAAAAGTATGCATGTCAGAGTTGGCCTTGAAAGCCCATATAAATTTCTGATAAATTATATTATATATGGTTTTGTTATGCAATCCTATACAAGCAGGTCAGTTTATAAACATACAATTTATAATGCTCACCCACTGAAGAGCAACTGAAATAGACTGGAGGAAGAGCAGAATGACATCTCCCATTGCACAGTCACTCTGGGACATATATTTGTTGAGGGGAATGGCAAAGGAATCGTTCTCTCTGTGTGCCTTTCTTCCTTTCCCCCTACCCAGCCATATAATGGCTTGTGCATAATTTAAATATGCTTATTATAATGAGACTCCACTTTTCATATATATTTGTTAAGACTTTCTCTAGTTATCAAGCACTGTCTCAATCACCTTTTAAAAATCATAACTACCTCAATAGAGTATTATTTACATTTATAGTATCTTTAAAATAGAGAAATTAATTTGCACAAATTTGAATACCTGAATAGACTAAATTCTTTCCTTCCAGGACTTGTCCAAGCAAAAGACATTCTGCCTGCCATTTAAACATCTTTTTTACACCAAAACTGTGATATGTCTCCAGAACCGCTGTAGGAAGTCCCCAATTTGCCAATAGCAGCTTGTCTATTTGATCGTTGGGATCGCTTTGCTTGCATTCCCCTTTCAGGAAAAAAGAAAAAAAAAATTAGTTGAATTTAATTTAAAGATGACTTCAGTAGGTAAGTCTCCATTGTATTTTTGAATTCCTTTGTGTTGGAATGAGGCTACATAAAGCACTCCTGACAAAAAGCACGTCCAAGATAAGGATCTGTAAGCAGTACTGGGCACTATTATGCGATGCGATTTGGCCAACTAGGAAGCTGTTTCTGTAAAGACCCAGAAACCATTCGTAGGCTACTACCAGGCGGTCGCTAAACAGAAGCTGGAAGCAAGTTCGTGTCTGAACAGAAAGTAACCTGCCGCACCAGGCCGAGTCACAAGCTGAGAAAGGGAATAGAAACCGACCGAGCAGATCGTGCAAACAAGAAAACTCCTCGCGATGAGGACACCTTCCTATCTGCACACTTCGCCGGCTGTCCCCAAAGTGCCTGGGAGGGAATACCTGCTGCTGAGGCCGACGGGTGGCTGCCGTCCCTCAAGCTGCGTCCTAGGCCGGGGGGCGGGCTCAGCACGGGCTCGGAGGGGCGCAGGTGGCTGTCACTGCTGTCATTGCTGTCACCGCGGTCACCGCTGCTTCCCAAGAAGGAATCCGAGCCTGACGTTGAACGCCGGCGTTTCCCTCTCCAGCTTGAAAGATTCATCGCGAACTCTTCTCGGTTGTTCAGGGACAGCCACAGTTCCAGCGTCCTCCCGCTTGGAAGAAACCCGGCGCTGTGGCAGGTGTGGCCGTCATCTTCCCGCCAAGGCCTTCAAACTCGGGCCTCCCAGCCCAGCCGGAACCATAGAGTTCTCAGTGATGACAGTAACCTGAGAACCATAGAATCGTGGGGAAGGAGCGGCTCTCGCTGGTGTCTTAGACCTCCAGCCTCCGTGGTTGGTTAGTGTGAGAGAACCAGAGTTAGACCCAGGTTAAAGGAGACAGGGGAAAAGATTTGGGTTTATAATCTGCATTTATAATCAGACCGGCCTAAACATTTTCTTTTTGTCCACTTCTTGTTTGAATAGCAAGATTTGCTAACCTCATAAATGAGCTGCCCAGAATAGGTAGATCAGGGAAGTAAATCTTTTCAATACATTGGTATACTGAAAAAATTATTACACATTATGTGTGCAAAACATACAAGTGAAACCTAAGATTTCTAATGGAGTACAATCTGCTCCTCTCTCCTAGCATACGATGGTAGGGCAGAGGCTACGTTTATTTACACAATGTCCACGTTAGCCATCACACACTGTGGGTACTAAGTGATGGGTAGTTGGGGACTGCTGGCAGATGGACCTCTTAGATGGTTGTATGAACGCTTCAAGGAAGGAACCCTGGATGTACCTGAGTGATCATTGTGAGCCAAGAGCTTATTAACGAACCTGTGTTCCACATATTGGCAAAGTAGAACCAAACGAGCTCTGGACATAAGCTGCTGCTGGTTAATTACCTAGTTGCACAATCCCCTTCACCAAGCAAATCTAGTAGGTGAAAGGCCTACCTTGAAGAGACTGTGCTAAAAATCTCAAAAGGACCAGTTCAATAAAAAAGACTCTAATACAAGTCTGGGAAATAGCACTTGAGTGTCAATAATCTTGTGAAAACCTACCCCATTTTTTTTCAATTTTTTTGAACAACAATATTCTGAATTTCCACAAGATGGGGATATTACTCTATAAAGGAAACGTTTTCCCCAGTTACTTAGTATGTATTCACTCACTGAACTCTTGACCTACTGTGCACCAGACACTGGGCATATATAGCAGGCAAATGACATGAAATGGCTCCTACTGTTAAGGAGAAAGAACCTAGAGAAGGAGATGGGCATTAAACTGGTTAATTCCTTTAAATTACACTAATGCTCAGGCAGAAATGAACAATGCTGTCAAAGAAATAAAAGGGATCCTAATTTAGATTGTAATCAGAGAAAAACTATCTTAAAGGCAGTTTAGCATGGGGTCAGTGCAACTCTGTAGCCAATCAGTTCAGGTTTAAATACTTAATAAGGTGTATGATCTTGGGCACTTGCTTAACTCCTTTGTGCTTCGTTTTTTTCACCTATACAATGGGGATCATAATAGTAACAACCTATTTGATTATTGTGAACACTAAATAAGTCATTATGTGTAAAGTGTTTAGAACCATTCCCTTCACATAATAAGTACTATTCAAAGAAAATGGTATTCAAATGTTCTAGTATTGCTCCTGATATAAACCCAATATTTTTGTGGGAAAAGAATAAACCAAAGAAATCTTTCACATTATTCTGTTTTTATTTTGTAAACTATGACCAAGTAAGGAAAATAATTAGGAAGGAACTGCAAATAGTGGTTTATGTCATCCTATAAAAAGCCTAAAGAATACTTTATAATTTACAATTTATTTCAAACTTTAAACATCTGTTTCTAATTTTTTAAACTCTTAGAAAATAGAGGATATTTCTCAAAAATATTAAAGAATTTTTGTGTTAATAGCTACTGAAATAATTAATACTAATGCAGCAGAAGCATTTCCCAGATGTCTTTTGTGTCTGAATATATGTGCACATATTTTCTACCAGTGTGACCTGGGAGATGTACCAGTTCTGAACTGCTTTAAACTTAATTTCTGGGTTAACCTTTTTTTTTAAGATACATAAGTATAGAATAATATGAGACACACAGAGCCAGCTTTGAACTGGCTTCCAGCCTCACCATCTCAATCTGCAGAACAGTATTTCTCTGTTTCACTTACTGAGGGAGTTGCCCTTCTTGGGTTTGGGGGGATTTTAGATCTTACTTTTCATACAGTTAGGAAAACCAGACTGCTGTCTTCCAAAATTCATAATTCATTAAAATCCACACTCTAGACCACCAGGGGTCAACAGAGATCACTATAGAAAACTTTGGCTCTAATGCAGGGGTGTCAAACTCCTTTTCACCGGGGGCCACATCAGCCTTGAGGTTGCCTTCAAAGGGCATTACATTCAACCCTTTGAAGGCAACTGTGAGGCTGATGTGGCCCCCGGTGAAAAGGAGTTTGACACCCCTGAAAAGAATAAGGCAGACTTGAATTCAGGTGGTTTCACTGGCAAAATTTAAAATAAGAGGCTTAAATTAACAAGGTACTCTGGAAAGGACCTATCTCTTCACAATGACCCAAAGAACTAGTTGAAATAGCTGACTTATGGGTGGGGATGGA
This sequence comes from Trachops cirrhosus, assembly GCA_028533065.1. Taxonomy (NCBI): domain Eukaryota; kingdom Metazoa; phylum Chordata; class Mammalia; order Chiroptera; family Phyllostomidae; genus Trachops; species Trachops cirrhosus. The sequence continues at coordinate 101,232,709 of CM052539.1, read as the reverse complement.
AACAAAATTGAAATAACTTCAAAGGTCTAGGTTAAAGCATCAGAAAGCTAATTTAAAGGTGGAAAACTCAACAATGAGTGCCTGAGAGAGACTAAACTAATTAAATATGTATGAACACACACTTGTAACTTCCAAATTTATATAAAGACTTGTTTCCCCACTTTTCACATGGTAATACTGCCTATTGCCTGTGTAGTAAACACCAGGCATATACAACGGGGAAGACGGATGAGCAGTAAGCCTGGGAATCCTAAAGATGTGGTTTTTAGAGTAGATATAGCCTTTGATTAGATGGAGAAGGGGTGAGTACTCCACCTAGGGAAAAGTTATCAAAAGGAGCCCTGATGGAACACCATTCTACTTGCTTGGGGTCAGATCACATCAAAGCAATCACTCCAATTCTTCCATTTAGGTTTTTGAGTGTAAAGATTTTAGATCAGCCCTTACTGATTCAGAGAATTTCTCTAGATGTTAATTTTTTTGCTTCGATACCCTCAACCCTACCCCTTTATTATCTAGACAAAATCTTCCCCAAATCACCAGCAACAAATGCAAAATGGGAAGGGATTTGTTGTAGCCGGTTGTTAGAGTGGAGAGACAGGCCACAAGTCCTGGTCAGGGATGAATTTTTGTTCCTCTCTTCTTTTTGCATTTCGCCATTACCTCTTTCCCTAATTCTCTCCTCATTCGCATGTATTCACTTTCCTCTCCTTCCCTTTCTGTTTACATTTAATCACTACCAAGACAGTGTACTCTTATGTAAAATAGAAAGCAAAATTTTACTTTTAATAGACTCGGATCCTCCATAGAAAAAATTATTATGGTAAAGGAAACCTTACACTTAGCTTTCATTTTTATGTTAATAAAATGGCCTTTAACATGCATGACTCATAGGTGTTCTTAAGTGTGATTTTTTTAATATATATTAGACAATCTTCTGAGAATGAATTGGTATATAAATACATGTAAAAATTCTTTTTCCTTTTTAAAGTGGGACTGATTTGCAAAGATCACATCTTCACTGCTTATTTTGATGGTGTGCATATCCTGGGTTATGTCAGTGACAACCTGAAGGACAAGAACATACAGATCCCCCTCTCCTATATCACCTCCCCTACAAGTGCAAAGCAAGAGTGTTTCTCTTAGTTCAGCAAGTCATGAGCATCTCATCATCTGCATTACAAGCCATGGAATTTGGCTTTTATTCTTTAGACATTGGAAAAGCACTAGAGGGCAAGAAAAAAAACATGTACTGGTTTGGCCAAAAAGTTCTTTCAGTTTTTTCCCTACGATGGCTCTAGTAGTGCTTAGTTGTCTTTAACTTCATTCAAAACAATTTTGTTCGATTGTATTGTGACAGCTGTCATAGCAGCATACATTTACAAAAAAACTTATCAAAATTGGTGAATTTTTGTGCAGCCAAATTGAAGATGGAGAAAATATGCAATATTTTAGTGTATTATGCTTTATTATTTCAAGAAAGGTAAAAATGCAACTGAAATGCAAAGATTTGTACAGTGTATGGAGAAGGTGTCATGACTGATTGAACATGTCAAAAGTGGTTTTCAAAGTTCCTGGTACTACTGACATTTGGGCCAATAATTCTTTGCTGTGGGGCTGCCTTATGCATTGGAAGATGTTTAGCAGCACCACTGGCCTCTACCTACTAGAAGCCAATAGCAGGAGACAGCCAACATACTCAAAACATCCAAATCAGTAAAGTTATTGGTGAAAATGAAAAGTTTGTCTTTTACTTTACAGAAAAATCTAAATGGACTTTTTGGCCAACCCAATATCAATTACATTAAAAGATGTCCTGGTTTTGTATGGAGAAAAAAAGTAATGTAAAGGAGCAAAAGCAGAACAAAGGAAATGAGTTATAAAACTACTGCCATCCTCCATTAAATAAATATTGGTGGCTTCTTGGTAACAGTGAAAATGATGAAAATGATCAGGTTGTGCATCTGATAGTGTATTGAATCAGATTGTGTATTGAAAGTAGGTTGCTTACAGATTCAATGTAGGGTGCAAAGGAAAGAGAGAGAGGTCAGGGGTCATTTTTTTAAAAACTGAAAGTTCTTTGGCACAATTCAGCTGACCATAGCATTTCAATTTATGTCTGCCTAGCTTTTAGGTTGTACGTTAATTTGTTTCTATTCATACATTTCTGTGCCTACATGAGCCAAGAAAGTAACATAAATGAGTAAAGTGGATGTGGACGGTGCAAAACTAGTTTTTTTTTTTTTATTTGGAAATTGCATGTGTCAAAGACCAACAATAGTTGACCCCTAGTAGTTATATCTTCTTGTGTAATAACAAAATTCCAAAATCTCACTTAGGCTCATGGCCATCCAAAACGAAGCCTATAAATCAGGGCTTGGTCAGAGAGGCTGAACTAAATGAATGATAAGAGATGTACAAAGGTACTAGAACTTGAAAACTGGGAGACAGTGAAGACTGCTTTTTACTTGTGCTTCTAGTGGTAGGTCTGAAGGTGTGAAGGCCTTCGGGAAGAAGGCTGGATGTGAAGCAGGGAAGAGGGCTAATAAATGAACCTGCCAAGACAAACTGAAGTCCGTAAGTACAAACAAGAAATCTCATTTGGCTCTCACGCCTCCTCTTCTCAATAGGAAAAGTAACAAAAAATTCGTAGCCTTCGTTAATCTACCACACAGACTTATTTCTTTCCCTTCCTTGAAGTTAAGCATGGCATGTGACTAAGTAATAGCCAGTGAGCACTTTTAGTGTTCACAGTGTGTCTAGATGAGGATTAAAACACACACACACACACACACACACACACACACACACACACACACTTTGGGTTTAATAGGCCTCCAGAATCTAAGTATTGGATCTAACCCATTCTTGAAAATTCTTAGATACTATATTTAAACTACTCCTCAACTATATTCTGCCTTTGTCTCCTCCAGATCTCTAAGAAGTATGTTACTCCAAGGCCGAGCCGTGCAGCCCCGGAGCTGCGCTCCGGGTGCACGCCCGGGCGGGGGAGCTGGGTTTCGCAGAGGCGGTGCCCGCTGGGCGGCTGCTGGGGCCCGCGGGGCTGGCTCACGCGGGGTGCGCCGCTCTCTGGCCTTCCGGTTGCAGCTGTGCACGCCGCTCCCCAGCCGCGCCTTGCCTTCCACCGAGGCCAGTTCCTTTCCAGCTGCTGCGCGCAGGCCCGCGCGTTTTTAGAAATCAGCCAGCCAGGGAAATTGACTTTTACTCTTATGAGCCATCTGCTGAGGATCCTCCCCCAGAGAAGGAAGAACCTGTGCGCCTCCAGCTCAAGTCCGGGCCTCATCTCTGCAGGGTGTACAGCTATTTAGGCTCCAAGAGTGTTCTGGGTGTCAACGAGAGCATTACTGCAGTAAGGAGCACGAGACTCTGGACTGGAGAACGAGACAGAAGCAGGCCTGTAGCCAGGAAGATAATTTGCCCAGCACAGTTCCAGACTACAACTTCTGTTTTCCAGAATTGGAAATAGTAATAGAAACAGAAGATAAGACCACACATGAAGTTTCCGGAAAAGAAAATGAATCGGAGATTATAGGGAGCGAGGCTGAAGCACCTCAGGGAAGGATTGGATTCCATGGCAAAACATTAATCCAGGGAAGATAAAATTTTCCCGAAGTTTAAAACTAAAATAGCCCTGGAACCAGAACAGATTCTCAGATATGGCAGAGGGATTGCCCCAGTCTGGATCTCTGGTGAAAATATCCCCAAATTAAAGGATATTCCAGACTGTCCCTGTGGTGCCAAGAGAATATTTGAATTACAGGTCATGCCTCAACTGCTCAACTACGTCAAGGCGGACAGATGGCAGGAGTGCTGACTGGGGCGTCCTGGCCATCTCCACCTGTGCTGGAAGCTGGGGCTGGGAACTGGCTACACAGAGGAATCTGTTTGGAAGCAAGATATAACAGCTACACCTTAAAAACAACCTCGTAAAGGCTTAACAATGCTTGGAATCTCTTAGACCTTGCAATTCCAGTTTTAGGACTTTATCCTAAGGAAATAATTACTGATACACCAGAGAGAGAAGTACAAAGACTTTTTTTAAGGCATTGTTTATAATGTCTAAATATTAGTGAAACAAAAAATGTCCAGTAACAGGGAATTATGTAAATTTTGGTGTATCTATCCAGTGGAAGGCTATGCAGTTTTAATGATACAGAACTGTATGCACACCAAATAAGGTACAGGTCTGAATTGATGCCAAGATACCATTACAGATGGTGTATTCCTAGTAGGACTGTATATTTTTAAAACTATGTGTATATATATATGTGCACACTAGTAAATCTGGAAAGACACATACTAGGTGTGAAGGTTATTAGAATAGTGCGCTAAGTGAAATGATCTTTTTACCCATATGTATACTTCGTCAATAAAAAATTGGCTATATGCCAAAAAAAAAGTATGTTAGACTTTCTTACTCTATTCTCCCCATCTCTTAATGCCTCCTTCCCCCTGCCTCCCCCTCCTTCCCTGGGAAAAGGATACTTCCAGCACCTGAGATGACAAAATAGGGTCTTGGAATTTCCTATTCCCATTGATAATCTTGTGCTTTTAAAAAAAGATTTTCAGAAAACTGTTTGAACTTGACATTTTTTGAGTCATTCAGTTACACAGAATCATCTTTAAACATTGGCTTAGAGTTTTAAAAAAATATTTTGTCACTTCCAACATTTTGGTTGATGGAGGTCCATCCGTCTCTTTCATAAATCAGAGAGAAAAAAAGATTATATTAATCCATGCAACTTTTCAACAAACCTGCCTTAAAAACTACCTTCTCACCCTGACTGGTGTAGCTCAGAGGGTTGAGCATCATCTGCAAACCAAAAGGTCACCAGTTCAATTCCCAGTCAGGGCACACGCTTGGGTTGCAGGCCAGGGCCCTTGTTGGGAGCGTGTGAGAGACAGCCTATGGATGTTTCTCTCCCTCTCTTTCTCCCTCCCTTTCCCTCACTCTAAAGATAAATAAAATCTTTTTTTTTAATTACCATCTCAGAGAGGACTTCTTTGACCATCCTTTTTAAATATCACTGGCTCAGCACTCTCTTTTCCCTTCCCCTGCTTTATTTCCTTCATATCGCCTGTAATTCTCTAAAATGCATTATTTGTTTATTTATGAAATGACTTCCTCAGCAGTATGTAAGTTCTATAATGGCAGGAACTTTTATCTCCTTCCCTTTTATCTCCTGCACTTAACACAACATTGTAAGGTTTTCTTAGGCTCCTCCGAGGTAGAAATGCCAATCAGCCATAAAATCAGGCAGTATAGAGCTTTATTGGGGTTTGCACACCCGGGCGAGGTCCTCCCATCCACAGAGCTGGGCTGGGGGAAATCGCACTCAAACAAAGAGCAGGGCGGGGTTTTATACACCAAATCTGGGGGTCTTCACAGGGTCTGGGGATTGGTCCCTCTAGGACAAAGTGGCAACATATCATTGGTGGTCTTCCTTAGGCTCTGGTTGCCATGGCAAAGTCCGCCGTTTAGGCTCTCCGGCCTGACGTCAGCCGTCTTTTCCGGGTTGTAGTTCGGCCGCCATTGTGACCTACCACGCCCACCCTGACAAACACGTGACACATAATAGGCACTCAAAACATTTATGGAATGGATGAATAACAACTATGTCAGCCATTTTTCTGGGTTCTGGAACATAGTGATATAGGAAAGAGACATAGTTTCTGCTGTCGTGGATCTTAATTTCAAATCATCTGTCCCCCTTTTCTGAAATTTTTCAGTTTTGTTATTTGATTGGGAAATGGAGGTTTAGTCTGAGGAAGCCTTTATTGAATGTGTCATGTTCTCTGAGACGTCAGTATTAACTGCTCATGCCAGGGACGTCAACTGTGAACACTTGAGGGTTTCTGCACTTTCAGTCTCATGGAGCTTGATATTCGGGCCTTGAGTTCATTTTGCTTTGTGGTTTTTCTTCCTCCTGGGGTAAAGGAGGGAATAGCTATGAAGACCTTAGAAAAGGAAGCTTTTACCCATCAAGGGAAAATGGGGCACTCAATAAAAAAATGAATAATAAAGGGTATTTATTATTTTATGTCTGTCTCCTTCCATAGTGTTCCTAGGGTATAGGGTGCTTTCTTTATAAAGTAGCCATGTTTTAATTGTTTTAATTAAACAATGAAATAAGTGTTTAATTGTTTTAGTGATATTAATTGCTTTAATCTCCTAACAGCCGTAAGTGGTTAGGTAACTTGCCCAAGGCCACACATCCGTTGTAGAGCCTCCACACACACAGTCTGGCTCAAGTCCATTCTCGCCCTTTTCTACATTGTCTCACTCTCCTTTCTTTCTTTTTCTGCCCTTCCCCCTCACCACGTGGATAATTTTGATTCCTGGGGGAACTACCAAAATTCATTTTTACATCTTTGCCTTCTCCTACTATTTGAAACGTGTTTGAACAAAGACTCTGTCTGGCAAGGATTAGGGAGGAGTTTTAGACCCCTGCCCATCCCAAGATGACATGGAGCTGGAGGAAAGCCAGCTCCTCCAGTAGGTTTAGGGAGGAAGCATCTAGGAACTACGCAGGGAATAAGGATTGTGCCCCTAGGGCACAGCAGTTTAGAATAGATGGGTTAATTGGAATGAAGGCATAATATGCCGTAAATCATAATTTATACCACAAAACTTGCACAGGATCTTCCCCCAGGATGACAGTGGAGAACAACCCTTACTGCTCCTTTCAGACCATTTCCCTTTGTCTCAGCACATGCCAACAGTTTTCTCCCTCCTCACTTCTGAAACTAGAATCTTTGCCACAACCCTGGATGGCATCATCACCCAGCACGTTCTCTTCCCCTCAGTGCTACAGGGCAACCCTAAAGCTTTGCCTCTTCAGAATTATGAAGATGATGCCTTGAGCCCTGACTGGTGTAGCTCAGTGAGTTGGGCATCACCCACAAGCTGAAAGGTTGCCAGTTGGATTCCCAAATCTGGGCACATGCCTGGCTTGTAGGCCAGGTCCCCTGTTGGGGGCATTCGAGAGGCAACTGATAAAAGTTTCTCTTGCACATCACTGTTTCTCTCCCTCTCTTTCTCCCTCCCTTCCTCTTTCTCTAAAAATAAATAAATAAATAGATAGATAAATAAATAAAATCTTTAAAAGAAAAAAATGATGGGTTGAATAGTCTAATGTTTGCTTTTAACTTTTTTTACTACAGAAGCTTTGGCTTTGAGATTCCATATTAAATATATTACCACTTTACCTTCATGCCTCTGAAACCTTTTATTTCTGCCCTGGCTGCTGTGGCTCAGTGGATTGAGTGCCAACCTACGAACTGAGGGGTCATTGGTTTGATTCCCAGCTAGGGCACATTCCTGGGTTTTGGGCCAGGTCCCCAGGTGGGGGCGTGCAAGAGGCAACCAATCTATCCTTCTCTTGTGCATCAATGTTTCTATCCCTCTCTTTCTCCCTTCCTTCCTGTCTCTCTAAAAACAAATACATAAAAACTTTTTATTTCTTTCACAAAAGGAAAAAAAGGAGAGCTTGAATAAGAGTTTGAGAGAGTTATTTTGAAAAATTTTTTTGAAAAATGTTTTCAGAGAAAACTTGAGAAAGATTGAGGGGTGACAAAATTGATACATTAAAAGAAAAGTAACAAAAGAAATATTGAAATACTGAGAGAGAGATAGAGAGAGAATATGTGTATGACAAAAGAAATTGGATAGCCAGAATGGGTAAGAAATATGAAAAAGAGAGAGTAACAAAAACTGACACAAGTAAACATGAATTGAGTGGATTTTGAGCAAAATGCTACAAAATACAGATTTCAGAGACTGAGATATTGTCCAAAATGGAGAGAAAGTGAATGAGTGACTCTGAGCAAGAGAGAAATTGAGAAAATATTGAGTCAGTATGAGAAAGAGAGAAACTGAATCTTGAAAGATTCAGAGAGAAGGAGGAGGGCAGGGGAGAACCAGGGAAAGGGAGGGAAGGAGAAATGAAGGGGCAGATAGCTAAGGAGGACTGCAAGAGAATGACAGGAATAACAGAAATGGGTTAGATATACAGAACTGAGAGATGTTTAAAAAGAGAGCGAGGTACTGAGAGGAAAAAGGAGAGATTTTGAGATGTTATGTTGGGGCAAATTGTGAAATTTCTCTGTGTTGTGTTCTCTCTTTCTGGAACACCTGTCAATCATTGTCCTGTTTGCTGGGTTGATTGTTTAATACCCAATCTTTTCTTCCCTATTGTGCATTGCTTTATATTTTTGTTTTACTGTGGGTGCATTTATTTCATTATGTAATAAGTTTCTGTCTGCTTTCCTTGGTAGGATGCAGAGTGTGAGTCAAGTCTTTTGTTTCTAGATTTGTGGCTTAGTCTAAGACATGTGCCCTCTGAACTTATGCCCTCTGCGCTAGCTAACAAGAGGAGTGGGAAGATCCAGAGCCTTCTCCCCAGTCCAGAGAAGCTACTCCAACAAGCAGATGATTGCTGCTATGGTTTGAAGCTGAGTCAAGTCTATTACAGTCATAACCGACTCCCCTCTCTTCAATTCCAGAATAGTGTTGTGACCCTGTAGGCACTCAACAAATAAGTGATGAATAATGTACAGCATGCTGACCATAGTTAATAATATTGCATTAATATTTGAGGGTTGCTAGCAGTACATCTTAAAAGATCTCAGCACAGAAAAAAGTGTGTAATTACGTACAGCGGCAGGTGGTAACTAGACATGTCGTGATCACTTCACAGTGCTGTGTGTACAAACACCAAATCACTATGTTGTACACCTGCAGCTAACGTGATGCTATATGTCGATTATACCATAAATAAATACATTTGGAGCACAAATAAGTAATGGAAGAAAGAACAAACAGATGGATGAATAAGTAAGACTTCCGTCAGTTTGAGGAAGATGGTGGCAGGGATGGGTGGGCAAAACACCACAGAGAAAACAAAATTAAAGGGCAGTAAAAAGCACCAGCCAGAGTGATTATATTTAATTTATACACACACACACACAAAAATGCACACACACATATATATGCATTACATAATATATATGTCAGATTTTTAACATTATGGCTAAATGAGTTGCATGCAGCTCAGAAAGTTAAGGAGATGATAGCATTTGAAAAATATGAAGAATAGAATGAGAAGGTCTAATATAAATCTAATGGAAATTCCAAAGAAGCTTATAGGGATAATGAAGGAAAAACATTATTCAAAGAGAGAATGGCTCAGAAATGTCCCTAATTGAAGATTTCAAGAGTGTTTAGATTAAAGACATATAGTGACACATGAACAAGATAAATAAAAATAAATCTTACCCAGACATTTTGAGGTAAAAATATAGACCACGGACAAAGCACATATCTTTTTAGAAGCAGCTAGAGAGTATAGAAAGATTACCTACAAAGGAATAAAAGTTTGACTGTCAGCAGACTTCAAATAAATGAGTTCTCCATTCACCTAACCAATTATGCAAGATTGACAAGTTAATAAATGTATCTTCATGCAAAAGAGTTTGAAAAGTTTTAGAATTAAGAAGCCACCACCAAAAGAAGGATTCTACTTCAGAAAGAATAAAAATGTGCCCAAGAGGGAAAAGGAAGATGAAAGAAGCAATGATGACCAAAGACCTTGATAAACACATGGTTAAATCTAAATAACTATTTATGGCAAAAAAATAATAACAATGACTTTTAGGGTCATAAAAGCAAGTTTGATCTAAGATGGGGAATTCACTATTAAAAATCCAAAGATCATTGTATTGTTTAGGAGGAGGATAGAGAAACTGATTAAAATTTTTTAATTTTCAAAATTGAGGATGTATGTAAAAAATTAATAGTAACTTCAAATCTTGCATATAATTAACATGTCATGTGGGAGAGGGGAAGGGAATAAAGTGCAACCATTGCTACAGAAGGCTGGGAAAGTGGGAGGAAAAAAACCATAAAGGAAGTCAAAATAAGTCTAGGCTGCTTTCCCTTTCAGGTGCAGCCCCGCCTTCCCGTCCCAGCCCCCAGGCGTCATCTTTGCCTTTCTCTCCCCTAAACTCCAAGGGCCCTTTTATTTTGCTCCTGTAACTTGTTTCCTGAGCCTACACAGCCCCGGTGGCTCACTTTTACCACCTCTGTAACTTTCTAAATAAACTTTTTCTTATAATTTGAAAAAAAGAAAAAGAGATCAGTCTAAAGGTATTACTTATTATTATCCTATTATTCATAAACAGACTTAATCCAAATTTAAAATGCTCAAGTTGGATTTCTGTTTTAAAGAGATTCACCCATAATGTGAAATAACAGGCAAGCGTAAAAAGTGAAATAAAGAGGTGGTGGTGTCCAAAGGATGAGGAGCAGCTTCAAGGGATGGTCAAAGGTAGGGAGTTTGAGTATAAAAAGAAAAATGACTCTATTTCCAGCAACAGTGATATTAGTCTCTAAGCATAGTTTTACTAAATAAATCAATGATTGACCAGGATGAAGGGTGGGGCATGAGGGGTGGGTCCGGGTGGTGCAAGGATCTGATTGTATTGAATTTTACATTTAAATACCTGGTGTTTCACCGCGAGAAGACACTAAAGAAACTGCATTTTCAGAGACACATCCAGGAGTCTTGAAAATGGGTACTCTGAGAGGATTCATGACAGGTAAGCCGGGGTTGGGGGGCTGAGAGTGGTGCCGAATGTGGGGTTTAAGTGGTCAAAAAGGACTCAAAAGCTCAAAGGAGCAAGATTAAAGGATGCAAATCACTCGGCTCCATTCCAAATGAGGGAGATGCTAGAGAGAGGATTGTGAATTCAGGGAGGAGGGTCCAATGCCTCAAGGAAGTGAGGGGTAAATGTGAGATTCCTATTACACTGGGTTGGCGTCTGCTTTGCAGAGCTCCCATCCTTTCCCAGTGGGTGCTGGCCTGACCTGCACTATCCTCAATAGAAGCTCCATTATGGCAGGAATGTTTGTGTTTTATTCACTGCAGAATCACCAGACGTAAATAAGTGCCCAGCTGTGGGAGGTACACAAATATTTGCTGAGTAATGCAGTGTCCCTACTGTCTTGTGCTCTTCATAGCCATGATCCCAGAAAATGCCTGAGTTCATTTGAAACACACTTTTTTGTTTGTTTCATAAACTAATTTAAGCTGTAAACTCTCAATGCCCCTCCTGGGAAATGGGGCAGGGTTAGTGTATACAGGTGTCAGTAAGAACAATTTCATTCTCAGTTTTGCTACTCTTATCAGCTCAAACTTGAAGAGCTTACTTTGCCTCTTCTGTGAGAGTATAACAATGGTACTTTACCCCATGTTTGTTGAGGGCTAAATGAATCGTGTTTATGAAACACTTACATGTCTGACACATGGAAAACATCTCCAAATGTTATTATTTTTGTTATTATTGCTGTATAATATTCTAATACTGTTATTGTATCATTGATTACTGCATTTACTCTGAGAATTATATGGAAGAACAGATGCTTAGCTGAGTTTAATTTCTCTTCAATTAAATGTCAAACCCTGGCTCATCCTCCTTTATTGCTTTTCAAACTTGTTGTTCTCAACCTCTTTACATTCTAAAAAATTGAGGGCTCCAAAGAGCTTTTGTATTTATAAGTTGTATCTATAGTCATTTACCACATTAAAAATTAAAATGGACAAATTGCAAAATATTTATTTACTCAAAATAAGATGATAAATGCATTACATGTTAACTATATTTTCTTTTTTAAAAAAAGATTTTATTTATCTTTAGAGAGAGGAAGGGAGGGAGAAAAAAAGGGAGAGAAACATCAATGTATTATTGCCTCTTGCATGCCTCTCACTGGGGACCTGACCTGCAACCCAGGCATTTGCCCTGACTGGGAATTGAACTGGCAACCCTTTAGTTTGTAGGCTGGTGCTCAATCCACTGGGCCACACCAGCCAGGGCATGTTAATTATATTTTCCATACAGAAAAAACAGTGAGAAGGATGTCAACATTTCACATTATAGAAACTTTATCTGGATTAATAGAAGACAGCAGAATTCTCTTCCATTTTTCCATTCATCTTTTGTAATATATTGTTGATCTGCACCAGCTTTGTGCAGATCATGTTGAAATCTGGCCTTACACAGACATAGGGTTCGAAAATAAAAGAATATTCTAATAGCCTTCATGATCATTTTGAGTAGTCTTTAAAACTAAAACAATCTCAGGAAGTGGTAATTTCTTACAGATTAGTTGCTATTGGAAATTTGAAATTATATCAATGAACTTTTCATAATCTGTCACATTCAAATCCACTGTCTGCCTTGCACTTTGAGTGGATCTTTTCTCCATACATGATTTTGTAACATCGCACTGTTTTGTTTTGTTTTTTCAAAATACTGGTTTACTCAGTGATGCTTTTCTAAATGTATTCCACTGGACATTCCTCACAGAATGAGTGTTAAAAAGCGAACTTCTTAATGTTAGGAAGACAACTTTGACCTTTCAAACCCCCTAAAAAGATCTTAGGGAATTCCAGGGGCCTTCAGAGCCCACTCAGAGTACTTCAGCCCTTGGTTATCCAAACTTTCACAGTAATTGCCTCTCTCTGACTCTCTCAGTTTCTCTGTCTCACTCATGTAAACTCTTTTCAAATAAAAGCAAAAAAAAAATCTATATTCTCCTCCCATTGACACATCACTTCCCATAGTCAACCATTTCCAAAGGTGTAATAAAGGGACAATAAAGAACAGACAAATAAATGGGTAAATAAAATTGCTATTGCTCCTAGAAGGGAAAGCATATAGCACTAAGAGCTAAGAGAACATTGTGAAGTAATCTGGGAAGAAAAGGATAGCTTCTAAAGTTAGTGCTGTTTAAACTGAGGAAAGATAGGTGGGTGTGTATTGAGTAGTTGTCAAATAGGACAGAACAGTGGGGGTGCACATGTACAAACACCTGAAACAGGCAGCTCATGACTTGTTCAGCGAACTGAAGGAGATCCAGTGTGGCCAGAACACAGACTGCCAAGAGATGAGTGCCCAGAAGGTGCCACTTTCGAGGCCAAGAAGCAAATACAAATGAGTGCCCATGTACTATACACCAGAAGTATTTCAAAGTTGTAAATCAAACTACCAAACTATTAAGTAAAGTATGTTGTACCTGCCCACCTTGACAAGTGTATCTTCCAGGAAGCTGAGATTCAAATTTTGAATTCTTGACACTGTTGAAGTTCCGCATCAGAAGATGGCAGTGCGGGGAGAGCTCGCCACATCCCCTCCACCATCATTCTCACCCCCTCTCCATGCCCAAGGCCCGGTCTCTGTGGACGCCCAGTGACCAACAGCCCCCTCGGGCCAGGGTGGGAGTCCAAATGGATAGCCTGTTCTCCACTCAGGGACATGAACTCAGGGAACCAGCTCCGTATGCTCAGGGCCACGTGGCAGAAGATCCTGCAGTCCCTGGTCCATGGAGCGTGACTGAAAAGTGGACAAGTATTCTAGGGGCCATGATGCTTTTGTCTTGCAGACTCATGCCCAGTGGGGAGAGGCACATACAGAGAGAGCCAGAGAGAGGCCCTTTATTTATTTTTGTTCATTGTTTTAAAATTAAATCTATTGGGGTGACATTGGTATTAAGATTATCCAGGTTTCAAGTGCACAATTCTATAACATATCATCTGTATACTGCATTGTGTGCCCACCACCCAAAGTCAAATTTTCTGTCGCCATATATCTGACCCCCTTTACTCTTTACTACCCCTCACCCCCTTCCCTCTGGTAACCACCATACTGTTGTCTGTGTCTGTGAGTTTTTGTTTGTTTTTCTTGAATGGTCATTTGTTGCTTTCAGTTTTATATCCCACATATAGAAGAAATCATATGGTTCTTAACTTTTTCTGACTTATTTTGCTTAGCATAATATTCTCAAGAATCATCTATATTGAGAGAGGCCCTTATAAATCCTTGCTACTCAAAGTCTTATTTGCAGAGCTGTAGTATCAGCATCATCTGGGAGCTCATTAGAAATGCAGAATCTCAAGCCCTACCCCAGACCTATTGAATCAGGATCTGTATTTTAACAAGATCCCTGGGTGACCTGTATATCTAGTCAAGTTCAAAAGGCAAAGAACTCAATGAAGGGGCTCAAGCTGCTTTTTGCCGCGCCTAGTGCACTGCCAGGCCACACTGCCTGTTTCTAGGCTCCCTAGGCCAGGGTCAGTGAGGATGTGGGATTCGTCCTTCCTGCGCTGAGGAGGCATGGAAGGATTTTGAGCAGTCCAGTTACATGATCTGAATTACTTTTTTCAGTAACAGCAGACCCCATTCCTTGAGCATCATATTGCAACAAGCTTTGTGATTTATAGTTAGGCTCTCAGTGACTCCTCACTGTAGCCTTGTTAGGTAGAGATTATAATTATTTTTCAGCTGAGATAATAGGCTGAGGGAGGTGAAGTCACTTTTTCTTTAAATTCCCAGAGGTACTGTGTGAGTGACCTGGGATTCAAACCCAATGGCCTTGAATACATTGCATCCCTCAAAATGAATGAGATCACTCTCCACCCCCCTATTCCATTCCACAGACCGACCAATGCAGTTCTCTGGTCCCCAGATGAACAGAAGGGCCCCTGGGACTCCCCAGACCTACTCTTTTTTCTACACGAGTGATCACAGCACTGACAAGATACAACAAGACAAAGTGGATCATAGTGAGTGCAACAACCCTCTCTCTCCCCTCCAGTTTCACTCCCACCTCCTGGGGGCACACAGGCCTTGAAGAGGGGACACTTTCAACAGTCAAATGAATTGCAAGTGCCTCTGGGGTAGGCTGAATCCCATTTTCCAGGATGGATTAACTGGTAACAAGATTGGGTGACTTAGTCTGGGACCCTAAGAAGTAGATGTCAAGACAAGATTAAACAAACCTTCAAGGATTTTATTAGAGGAAATGCTCATACAGAAAATGGTGAAGAAGTCAGGGGAGGCCGGAAGAGCTATTGGACCACAACACAAACCTGACTGCTAGTGAAGGAGAAGGGAAAGTTGGGTAGAAGCATCCACCATGCAGTCCGAATTGGGCAATGTGGTTGGTGAAATGTAAATGAGCTTTATGGAGTGTGCCAGTGTCATTTTTCTGGTTTTGATAGTGTACTACAGTTATGCCAGATGTCACCATTGGGAGAGGTAGAAAGAAGGGTGCATAGGACCTCCCTGTGCTCTCTTGGGTTTTGGTGGGGTTTTTTTGTTTTGTTTTGTTTTTTGGGGTTTTTTTTTTTTGCAACTTCTGTGAATCTAATTATTTCAAAACTAAAAGTAAAAAAGAAAAACCAAACACTATAAAATGTGATAATTCTTGCTTTCAACATTCACATATATTTCAAATAACTTAGAAGAGAAAATTAGTCTATTACATATAACCAGATATTTAGATATTTGCTCTTTCTTATGGATCTTTCTTCATTCCTAAAGTTGCACCTTTCCCTCCTACACCATGTCCCTTCAGCCTGAAGAAATTCCTTTCACATTTCCATAGAATAGGACTACTGGTCACAGATTCTCGTAGTTTCTCTTATCTGAGAATATCATCATTTCATCCCCATTCCTGAAGGACACTTTCCCTGGATACAGAATTCTGAGTTGACAGCACTTTACTTTCAGCACTGTAAAAATTTTGTTCCACCATCTGTCTTGGTTTCTGATGAGAAAACTATGGTCATTTTTATCTAGTCTAATTTATGTATTTTTTCATGTATATAATCTGTGTTTCAACAATCTCATTAAAGAAAATATCCCCTTACTCTGAGTCACAAAGATATTGACACAGAATTTCTTTTAATATTTTCAAATTTTCATTTTTGACCAAAACATGTATTTTTTATGGTATAAATGCATGTATTTTTTATGGTATAAATGCAGTATTTTTTATGGTATAAATGCAAATTATTTTCCAGGATAGGTAGAGACTCTGAAGGTTAAATTCATTTGTGTTACAATGAGCGCAGGCCCCTAGAAAACATTGCTTTCCAGCAAATAAATGATGTCAACACAGTCCCCTTTCTCATATAGGCTTTTCATCCCGCATGTCAGTGCCTCTGATGAACAGAATGGCCCCAGAAAATCCCCAGTCAGACCTTCGTAACCACATGGATGATTCCAGAATGAACATGATACCACAGAGTCCAGCTGGTCCCAGTGAGTATAACTCTCTTCTGTCCTCCCTTCCTCTACTGTTGCCCTCCTCACAGGGGGCCCTATAATTGTATATATTGCATTGGTCTTAAAACAGGTATTTATTGTTACATCTTCTTTTCAAAAACTTATTCAAAAAACATTCCCATCATAAAAGGGGACGTTACACATTTCATATCAAGGTCAAATACCTTTGGCCCATGCTTTACCAAATTATGAGAGGTAAGAACACAAAATATAAAGCACATAAGAAGGTTTTTCCAGGAGAGGACACATATTCTGTCTGTTAGAAATACAGAAACCTCCTTATCCAAGGTAGGATACAATTTTAACACCAACACCGATGTGTGGATTTTCCCCCCACACCAAATAGTTCTCTTGACATCAGCTAGATGTCTACAATTCAACCCAATTCTGACCATATCAGCCCAGAGATGGAGTCAGTGACCACACGTTAAGGGCTCAGACCCAGAAAAACTGCCCTCACTCAACTGTCAATCACAAGTCCAAGGCATCACCTTGTGCTTCTGACCAACATAAATCAGAGGTTCCCATGACCCTCTCTTCAGGTTCAATTAATTTTTTTAGAGCAGCTCACAGAACTCAGAAAATCTGGTTACTCACTAGATTACTGGCTTATTACAAAGAATATTAAAGACTAAGAGTCAGTCACTGGATGAAGAAGATACAGAGGATGGGATCCCAAACAAAGGCACATCTGTGCACGTGGGGTTTGGGCCCAGTGCTGTAGCATGTGGGTTCACTCTGGTTTACTAGCCCGGAAGCTCGCTGAACACTGTCCTCTTGGGATTTTGTGGAGGTTTCATTACAAAGTCATGATTGATGAAATCATTGCCAATTGGTGACAGATTCAGCCTATAGCTCCTCTCACCTCCCCAGAAATTGGGTCTGGACTGAAAGGGCCAACCCTCTTATTAGGGTAGGTTTCTCTGGCAAGCAGCACTCCAGTCTCTAGGGGATTTCCAAAAGTTGCCTCATTAACAAACTCAGTTGTGGTTGCAAGGGGTGTGATATGAGTATCAAGATAGCAATTTCACCTTTATGGTTCTGAAAAAAAATTCAGGAACTTAAGACAAAAGAACAAATATTACACCAAAAATGCTCCCATTGGCCTTTTAAAACAATTTTTTATTGATTGATTTTTAGAGTGAGAGAAGAAAGGAGACAGAAACATTGATTTATTGTTCCACTTATTTATACATTCATTGATTGATTCTTATGCGCCCTGACCAGGGATCAAACCCACAGCCACGGTGTATCAGGATGATGCTCTAACCCAGCAGTCTCCAACCTTTTTGGCACCAGGGACTGGTTTCATGGAAGACAAGGTGGGGGGCATAGGAGGCAGAGTTCAGATGAACTTCATTCACTCCCGGGGGTTGGGGACCCCTGCTCTAACCAGCGGAGCTACCCAGCCAGGGCTTATCACTTATACCTTCTTTCTTCTTCAAAGCAATCACTAAAATAGGTTTGATATATTTTTTGTACTCTGCTCTTTGTATGTTATACACTAAACTATAATTTTTTTTATTTTTTTAAAGATTCTATTTATTTATTTTTAGAGAGAGAGGAAGGGAAGGAGGAAGAGAGGGAGAGGAACATCAACTTATGGTTGCCTCTCACGTGGCCCCCACTGGGGACCTGGGCCACAGCCCAGGCATGTGCCCTGACTGGGAATCAAACCCGTGACCCTTTGGTTCACAGTCCATGCTCAGTTCACTGAGCTACACCAGCCAAGGATAAACTATAATTTTTTGAGGTTTAAAGGAGAGTATATTTTCTGTATCATATCATATAGGAAAAGAATAAAATTAGGAATATGGTTTTAAAAAATCTGTTTTTCTATAAATCCACTGAACTATTTTAATTGGTAACATTTTCCTAACTTACACTTGATATACTGAGGAGGTTAATTACTATAAAATCAGTAGTATTATAAGCAGTGAATTATCAGAAATGTGGCAAGGTTATTAGATAGCCTATATTTAATTATGGCTTATAACTTTATTTTTTTAAGATTTATTTATTTATTCATTTTTAGAGATAGGGGAAGTGAAGGAGAAAGAGAAGGGGAGAAATATCAGTGTGCAGCTGCCTCTCATGCGCCCCCCACTGAGGACCAGGTCCACAACCCAGGCCTGTGCCCGGACTGGGAATCAAACCAGTGACCCTTTGGTTCACAGGCTGGCACTCAGTCCACTGAGCCTCACCAGTCAGGGCTAAATATAGCTTGTAACTTTAAATAAAGACTTCATTTTCAGTGAAAAATATTCTAAAATAAAATTAGTAAAATAAAATATTTATATTTTACATACGATGTGCCACACATTATCCTAATCTTTTGTGTGTATTAATGCCTGACATTGATATGTTCATGCAATACATTTACATTTACAAACTCTGTTACTAAGTAGATACTCTTAGCATTCACTTTCAATGCTTGATGAAACTGAGGTGAATAGTTAGCTCTTTAAATAACTAAGATCGTATTCCTAGACAAGTATAATTAATAAGCAAAGTTTCTACTATTGAACATAAATGATTCAGAGATTACCAGTCTCTCTCTACTCTACTTTTTCAAGCACTTGCCATAGTGAATGTAATTCTTGCTCATAACACTTCTGTCTCAGGGTGGATCTATCTTTTTTTGGAAAAAATAATTGTTAGAAGATTACATTTTATTTACTTATTTTAATATTTTAGTATATAGAAATTGCTAATATAAACAAAAACAGAGTAGAATAATGAATTCCTATGAGTCTATCATTTAATCTTAGCAAACATATCTCATTTAGCATAATGTTCATTCATGTTTTAAAATGTATCAGTAACCCATTCCTTTGATTGCTGAAAGATATTCCACTGTGTGGATATACTACATTTAAATGCCGATTTAACAAGGAGGTCTGGATTGCTACCAGTTTGAGACTATCATGAACAATGCTGCTATGAATAGTTATGTCCTTGCATGAATAAATGTTCTCATTTCTCTTGGGTGGATTCCTAGGAGTGGAGTCACTGAGTCATACAATAAATTTATGTTAGCCTTTTTAAGAAACTGCCAAACTGTTTTCCAAAGTTGCCATACCATTTTATCGTCCCCCCAGCAATGTCCAATTGCTGTGTGAGTTTCGATGTTTACACATTCCTCCACATGCCCATTTATATAACTTCTCTGATGAAATTCTACTCAAATGTTTTCATTAATATTAAAAGTTTTTTTAAAGATTTTATTTATTTATTTTTAGAGAGGGGAAGGGAGGGAGAAGGAGAGAGAGAGAAACATCAGTGTGTGGTTGCCTCTCATGTGGTCCCCACTGGGGACCTGGCCCGCAACCCAGGCATGTGCCCTGACTGGGAATCGAACCTGCGATGCTTTGGTTCACAGCCCGTGCTCAATCCACTGAGCTACTCCAGCCAGGTAATATTAAAAGATTTTTAATTGGAATGTTCATCTTCTAATCTTTGAGATGGAAGAATTTGTCACATACTCCAGATATAAGTCCTTTATCAGATACCTATTTTCCTCCTGCCTACAGGATGGCCTTTAACATCTCCCATGGTGCTGGTCTGCCGGGGATGGATTCTTTCAATGATGTGTCTGAAACCGTCTTTTCTCAGCTGCTTTTCCCAGCATGGTCTGCTGAACTTTCAATGTGTATCTCTTAATGTTTCAGGGATTCTCCTCTTCTCAAACCCTGATGATTTCCTGCTATCTTTCTTCTGCATCTGTGTGTGCAGATAAGTGGGAAGTCACAACCAATCAACAGCTCAAGAACCGATTGACAAACACAAGAAAGGAGTTGTTGGGAAACTAGTTATTACACCAATATCTGAGCATGAAGCTTAGATGCAAAAACTTGTTAGTCTTACTAAAAGAGATCCTATTCATCTTTTTTAAAATTAGATTTTATTAATTTATTTATTTATTTTTAGAGAAATTGGGAAGGGAGGGGCAAAAAAAGGGAGAGAAATATCAAAGCGAGAGAGAAACATCGATCAGCTGCCTCTCTTGAGCGCGGACAGGGACTGGACCTGCAACCCAGGCACGGGCCCCCACCAGGAGTCAAACAGGTGACCTTTCGCTTTGTGGGATGAAACCCAGCCAACTGAGTCACACAGGTCAGGGAAATATTTCTTTTTTTTAAAGAGATAATATTTCAGATAAACACACTCAAGCTGATATGATTCAAGAGTATATAAAAAGCTAAAAATACACATAAAGATCAATCTTTTCCTTTTATCACCTATGAGCTTTTCGTTCATTTAATTTACTTGTACATGCTGTGTTTAGGCATTCACGAATAGAAGATAAATTTAAAACCTTTCATTTTCAATGCATAGTTAAATCAAACAATGTATATAATATAGAATTTAGCATTTTAAACTATAACAGTTTTTTGCTAAACAGACAACAAATGGTCTGGTAAGACAGTTCACATTATTTTATTCACATTAAGACTTTGAAGTCCAGTGAGAACTTTACACTTCACAGAGTATCTCCGTCTACATGCTAAATTTTCACCAGAGATACTTAACCTGTGTTTAGAGTTTATAAAATTCACATTTGAAAAAGTATATTCACATAACTCAAGTTGTCCTAGCATACTAAAAAGTTTCCTAATAATTCGATGGAGTTATCGGCTTAAAACTTTAAATTTTAATTTCATTAAAATTTAGTACCTCAGTGCAACTAGCCACATTTCCTATCCTTGATAGCCCTGCTGGGTAGTGGCTACTGTATTTTACTAAACAACTCTGGAGAGTAATTAGGTAGCTGGGAAACAAAGATGGTTACAATTTTGTACTATTTTCATATACAACATATTTAAGTAAATGAATAAACCACTTTCTTGTTTTAAATCTGCAGTGACTAGTATGTAGAGACCACAAATGCACTTCTACAGGATGAATATTGGGACAAAGCTGTTATCTTAATGTTACATTTCTTGTAAATTAAAACAAAATTCCCAGTAATAGTATTCCAGAAACATATTCCAAAAGTGCTGTATCTCAAACAACTTATTTGAAAGGAAAGATTATGTGCCAATCAAAACTATACTGTTTAATTAAAAGAATAGGCTCAGACTATTGATGAAAATATGGCTATGTAAGCTAAATGCAAACCATTTGAAAAGGATAATTTTATAAAATGTAAATATGCATAAATATCATTAAATATTTAATATTTAATAAATGTTATAAAATATTAATATGCATGAATTAATATATATTTGATTTCAAATATATGTGGATTTCAAAAATAAATTATATACTATCCATTTAGAAATATGTATCGTTAATATGTGATTATGTTCAATATATTTTATATAGGTCATTTTCATTACAGGGTGGGGCAAAAGTAGATTTACACTTGTGAGCATGCAAAACATGATTTATTCTTGTATTATTTATTAATTATTGTATGTGTTATTTTCCACACAAACAACTGTAAACCTACTTTTGCCCCACCCTGTATGTTCTTCAGTGGCATTAGTCTATGGTTTGTTTACGGTGTCTGTCCGGGGCAGGTTTTAGTGTTGGTGTTACAGACCTAAACCGTAAGAAGCGAGGCCCAAGTGCAGGCCCTCCATCCTCTCACTGAAATGGACACATAACAGGAGCATTAGCAGAGCATTGCCTTGAATTCTACAGCTTAGCCTGTGTGTGCGCGTGGTTATCAGTCTGTGCAAGGTTTGCAGTTGCAGTTCTCTGTAAGCAAATATTGTTCATTGTATCTCCTTAGAAAATTTATAAAAATTTCCTTTTTCCCTCATTGCCATTTAAAAATATTCTATAATTTTTTAATCACCTCCACATATTTAGTTATGCTTCATTTCTTATGAACCTTTTCACAGAGGAGTGAATAAAGCTTCAGCAACCCTGGAAAGGAAAAAAGAAAACACTCAGTTGTGATAGACTCGGTAAAGAGGGGAAACCCATTCTGAAAAGTTTGCTATATTTAGTTGCAGGGACATGAGGTTTCTTCCCAGTTTCTAAAAGAGACAAAGAGGGAAGCCAGTGTCCGCTGTCTGAGGTTCAGGTAAGGTAGACGGACTGAGTACATATGAAAAAGGATTTTCTGCTTTAATGCAGGGTAAACTAGAAACTCAAGGGAGCCAGTTTCCAGAGCAAATAGACTGGGTACAGAGAGAATGAAGAGGTAACATTTCCCAGCAGAGACAAAGTAAATCTCCAAAAACAGGACAGAGCACTGTTACGTGGGGCTCAGCCTCTCAGAGTCAAGGCCTGGGATCTCCATCTCTCAGATTCCAAGCCTGGTTGGAGGAAAGTCATGGGAAACTCATGGCTGTGGTTTTGGGGAGAGGAGGTAGTGTTAGTGTAACCACCCCCTCTCCATCTCTGCTCTCCAGCAACGTGGAAGAAGCACCAAAAACGCACCTCATTTATGCATATGCAGCATGAACAGTTGGAGGCTCTATTTAACTACACCATGTTTCCAGATAAAAATCTCCAGAAGGAACTCGCTTTGAAACTCAACCTACCAGAGTCAACGATAAAGGTCTGTCCGACCCCCTGAGGTATGCTTGGTACCCCCACCCACACCACATTCTCTATTCAGCCTGGAAATTCCCTCCATAAGACAATAATAACATTTCACTTAT
Organism: Trachops cirrhosus; assembly: GCA_028533065.1. Lineage (NCBI taxonomy): Eukaryota > Metazoa > Chordata > Mammalia > Chiroptera > Phyllostomidae > Trachops > Trachops cirrhosus. Next base: position 101,209,940 of record CM052539.1, on the reverse strand, counting down.
TGAGTACCTACTGTGTGCTGGTCTGAACTAGGCACATTGCATATGTTGGCCTCACTATCATCAAGTTTAAAAGAGGAGGGAAGCTACAGTCCAGGGGCAAAGTGACTGGATCACAGAGTTAATAGGCAGTAGGACTGGAATCAGAACTCCAGAGGTCTCGTGCTATGGAGCTCAAACACAGGAGGACTCTCGTCAGGAGACTCCTCACTTAAGGTCTTCTCAAGCAAAACCCTGCAAATAACTGCTCCCAACCTCTAAGTCTGCTGATACCCCCCCAAAATTTTTTTGAGTATTCTTTACTGTAGAGGCCTTCTTTTTCTTTTCTTTTTTTAAAAGATTTTATTTATTTATTTTTAGAGAGAAGGGAAGGGAGAGAGAGAGAGGAAGAGAAACATTGATGTGCGAAAGATACATCCATTGGTTGCTTCTCATGTGCCCCCAACTGGGGACCTGACTTGGAAGCCAGGCATGTGTCCTGACTGGGAATCAAACCAAGTGACATTTCAGTTCTTAGGCTGGCACTCAATTCACTGAGCCACACCAGCCAGGGCAAGGCCCTCTAACTAATCATTTAAAATCCTTTATTTCACATTCTGTACCTCCTCCTAGATTCCTGAATGAGCTTCTCTTCTCCAGAGTTCTGGACCCTTTCTCTGAACCCCCAACACAACCTCTGAACACATCCCCCCTTCTTTGCTCTTTCCTTCTCTGGGGTCCCAGTTCTGATCCCTCGCTGTCCCCCTATTAACTCCACTCATGCCCATCTCTGCTCTCCCAGAACTGTGTCATGGTGACTTGGAAAGGACATGAGGGTTATAATCTGGCTTTTTTCACCAGGAGAAGCTTCAAACTGCTCCATTAACAGACTGTAATGTCCCCTCTTCCCCAACTCCCAGACTTGGTTCAGGAACCGACGAGTCAAACTGAGGAAGCAGCAGCAACAGCCGGCACCAAAGCAACAAAATCAGATTCTTCCAGCCAAGATTGTGCCCACCTCACCCCCAACATCAACCAATCCTTACTCTTCTTTTCCTGTAGTTTCAGATTTCTGTAGCTCCCTTCTGCCTCAGCCCGTGGGCCCTTCCAGTTTGGCACAGGATTCTACCATCACTGAGAGTCCCATAAGTGATGACCAAATGCAAGATCCTCAGTTGGAGAGGCTGGTGGCCTCAGTTCCTGCTTTGTACTCTGATGCCTATGACATAGAGCAGATCATGGAACTGTACAGTTTCCCCGATGAGGATGAGATGCCTGGCACTTCTTTCCACTGTCTGTGTCAGTATCTCTCCCCCACAGACTCCAGCTAGAAGAACAGGGTTCTTCTCTTAGACTCTTTGCTGATGCAGCTTTAGGTCTATCATCTGGGCAAACCTCAACCAGTATGACAAGCTGAGTCCTTTCAGCCCACAGCCTAAAAGACAGCCTAGAATTCTAGAATCCCTTCAATTTGGAGGACTTTGAATTTCTCTGATCAAAGTACTAATAAATACCAGATTGCATAGAAGAAGTATCTTCTTGTATCAGTATATACCTCTCTTCTTTCCTTTGTTTGCTTTTTAACCCAAGTATCTGGGTTGGGGTTGCTTTGATTTCCATAGAAATGTTGTACAAACTAGAGATTTTATCCAAGTATAGCTCTGTGGTGCCCGCCCTGCCTGGTTTCAGGAGCCATAACCCCCCGTGGCTAAGGCTGAGTGAGAAATCTCCCAGTCCTGGGAGGCCTAAGGAGACAAAACCTATTTCCCTGAACATGGGCACTGCCTGCTCTACTATTCCCTTCAGCTTGATCAGATAGTCAATGACGGGCAACCATTCTCTGGAAAGAATGGACCTAAGACAGACACGATCACCTGGGAATGAGCTATCAGGGAAGAGACTCGGGGCTGTGGAAGTGAGGGAGTGATCGACATCACCCCTGCCCCCTCGGCTTTGTAAATAGCCTGAGTCCCTGTTCTAGATGTGAGAAATCCAAGTCTCCTGGCTGCCTTTGTCTCCTCCACCGACTCAGGGCTTGTGGAAATAGCAGGGGGGTGAGGTCCAGACCAGAGTCTTTGGACACCTGGGGTAAATTAGACCTGGGGCATAAAATATGCAAAATCCTGTGAGACCTGGTTGCTAGGATGCTCTTGGATATGTAGACTCTGGCAGGAAACAAGACTAATCCTGTATCTGTCAGGTGATACCAGCCCCAAAACCCAGTGTGAGACTTTTGAATCCTATGTAAAATATCTGCCTGTTTTGATCTTCTCTGCTAGACGATAAATTCACATTCTGTATCTGTTGACTTACTCAATACTACCTAATAAAAGCCTATTGAGGTGGCGGCTCGGGGCGCTCTCCTTTGAGAGAGTGGCCAGGCCACTCGGAGGCACCCCCTCTTGAGAGGGTAGCCATGTGGTCCCTATTCCTCCACCGGACTCGGTAGTCTGTGTGTATGTTCTCTCGTGTCTCGCGAGCATCTGCAACATTCGCAATCACTGCTGGCCGGTGGTTGCAACATAGCTCAGTACTAGACAATCAACCCACCACTCTGCCTGGGAAGAGGCCTTCCTAGTCCTCAAGATGGCCAGTTAGACCCCCAAAATTCCTCTTCCCAAAACTATCTTACACTTTTAAAAAGAGGATCAACAGCGTTTTTATGGGGCTGGGTTATAAATTCATATTTTATTTCCAATCTTCATGTCTGGGGTGGATTTAGTCAAAACCCAATCTTTATTTTCTAAAGGGTGGGTTTAGTCAAAAGTTAAGAGGAAATCACCATCACCATCAGTTTTAATACAGTATGAGTCCATACATAATAAGAAATGTAAGGAAAAATGAGTATTTCTCCATTAAAAATATAGAGTATCTAAAAATTAACTAAGAAAAGTAAGATCTCTGTGGAGAAAACTTCAAAACTTGAATAAAGGACATAGTAATGTTTTGGAAAAAAGGCATTTGAGGCTATAAAATAATAAATTTACAAGGGTTGAAATTATATAAAGTATGTTCTCCAAATACAATGAAGTGAAATTAGCAATATCTGGAGAAAATTCATGAAATTCATAAATATGTGGATATTAAAAAACAATGGGTAAAGAAGAAACCAGGAAGATCAGGGAATACTCAGATATGAATGAAAACAAAAATACAACATACCAAAACTTTTGGAATTAAGCTAAATCAGTGCTTAGAAGGAAATTTGTGGCTGTAAAAGCCTATATTTCAAAAATAAGGTCTCAAATCATAATCTTTTTAAACAGAAAATAAGTTGGCATAATTGTATTAATATCTGTCAATTTAAACTTTAAGGCAAGAGACTTGGAAGTAAAAGTATATTAGGCAAGGACAAAAGAAACAATTAACCTGAAAGATATTATAATTCTGAATCTCTATACATTTAACAGCATAATCGCAAAGTATATAAAGTAAAAATTAATAAAGTTCTTGGGGGAAACTTAGATACAAAACCATAATGGAAAATTTTAATCTAACACTCAATAATTGATAGGTCAAATGCATAAAAACTTAGTATGGGTAGAGAAGATTTTAACTGCACAGTAAGCTTGGTCTAATGGAAGTATGCAGATTTCTGCATCCAGCTGGTAGGGAATAGACATTCTTTTCAAGCATATAATTTTCACATACTAGACCACAAAACAAGTCATAACAAACTCAAATAATTCAATAATATACTAAAAGCATTTTTTGACCATAAGGACATTTAGCTAGAAGAAACTCTAAACTGTCCTTCCACTGAGAATTTTAAAAGTATATTTCTAAATAATCAATCATGGAAGAAATTGTAGTACAAATTAATAATAATAATAACTGAATCAGCATTGCTGACAGTAGCAGTTTACTAACAGAGGTAGTATAGCAGTAACCGGTTTGCAGGTCCCTGCTGTCTATCAAATTGTGGGTCATCACAGAGGATCCTGCAGGGCAAGACCGCAGACCTAGGAGGCAGACATTGGACCTTAGGTTGTGAGGTTTATAGTTTACTGGGGTTTTTTTCACTTTTGATTTTTTAATGAGTCTCTCTTTTTTCTTTTTTACAGCAGTTTCAGGTTCCCAGAAAAATCGAGCACAAGATACTAAAATTTCTCATATGCCCACTGTTCCCACATGCACATAACCTCCCCCACTAGCACAACCCACCTAGAGTGCACATTTGTTACATCTGAGCCTACATGGGTATGTCGCTCTACTTAAGTCTGTAGTTTACATTTAGGTTCACTCTTGATGTTGTACATTATGTGAATTTTCTTAAATGTACAATGATATGTATCCACCATTATAGTACCATACAGGATAGTTTCACTGCCCTAAAATTTAGCCCTCTCTATACCCTAACCCACAGGTGGCAAACCCAAGGCTCACAGGCCAAATCCAGCCCTCCACCTTGTTTTATGCAGCCCAGCAGCTTGTTTCTACCCGTGGCAGCACCTAGCTCTTGCTTAAGGAATAGTTACATTTACACAGTCCTAAAATTACATTTGGCCCTTTGAAGGCAACCACAAGGCTGATGTGGCCCCCAGTGAAAATGAGTCTGACACTGCTGCCCTAACCCCTGGTAGCCACTGATCCTTTTACTGTGTTTATAGTTTTGCCTTCAAATCAATAACCTTTCACCTTCAAATCAGTGACTTTTCACATTAAGAAAATAGAAAAAGAACAAACTAAGTCAAAAGCAATTGGTAGGAAATAAAGACTAGATCAGGAATAAGTAACATAGAGAATAGGAAAACAATAGAGAATATCAATGAAACCAAAAGCTAGTTCTTTGAAAAGATCAATAAATGACAAGCCTGTAGCTACATTAACAACAACAAAGACTCAAATTACTAAAATCAGAAATGAAAGATGCAACGTAACTACAAATCTTACAGAATTAAAAAAGCATTATAAAGGAACACTATGAACAATTGCAAAACTTTTATAAGTTTTATAACAAATTAGATAACTTAGATGGAATTGACAAAATCCTAGGAAGACTCAAAATACCAATTCTTACTCAACAAGAAATAGAAATACTGTGAATAGAGCTTTAACAAATAGATTGACCTAGTAAACAAAACCAAAAACAAAAATCTCCCCACAAAGAAAAGCCCAGGCCCAGATGGCTTTACTGCTAAATTTTACCAAATGTTTAAAGAATTAACAATTGTTCACAAACTCTTTCAAAAAACAGAAGAGTACATTTCTTGAGTCATTCTATGAGACCAGTGTTATCCTAGTACCAAAATGGAACAAAGGCATCAAGAAAATTATAAACTAATATTTCTTATGAATATAGAAGCAAAAATCCACAACATGATACTAGAAAACTGAATCCAGCAACATGTAAAAAGGACTATGTACCAGACCAAGTGGAGTTTATCAAGGAATAAAAAGTTGGTTCAACACCCAAAATCTATCAATGATACACCATATTAATAAAGGACAAAACCACATGATCATTTCAATAGGCACAGAAAAAGCTTTTGACAAAACTCCACAGCCTTTCATAATAAAGGCACTCAACAAGATAGGATAAACTATCAAATTCCTTCAACTTGATAAAAGTTATCTATAGAACATCCACAGGTAATAGCACACTTAATGACAAAAAACTAAGTACCTTTTCCCTAAGATCAGGAATACAAGTTAGGGATGGCTGTTCTCACCACTCTTGTCCAACACAGTGCTGGAAGTTCTAGGCAATGAAGAAAATAAGGCAAGAAAATAATGTAAAAGACATCCAAATTAAAAATAAAGAAGTAAAAATATCTCTTCACAGATGGCATAATTTTGTATATAGAAAATCATAAGGAATGCATAAGAAAACCATTAGAACTAATAAACAAGTACAGCAAGATTTCAAGATATAGGATCCATACACAAAAGTTTTGTAATTTCCAACTGTTTGCTGCTCACCCCAAAAAAGTTTACCTACCGGGAAATACAGAGGTGGGCAAAAGGAGGTTTACAGTTGTAATACAAACAAATAATACAGTAATTAATAAATAATAATACAAAAATAAACTCTGTTTTACATACTCACAACTGTAAACCTCCTTTTGCCCACCCCTGAATATGCACAAAAAAATCTGGGAAGGGAAATTCAGTGTCCGTTAATGAGAGCAGAATTTATCACATCTATTTTTAGCCCATACATTCAAAGAATAGCATTGTTGAACACTGGTATATGCTAGACATCATTTATGTGCTTTACATATATCAATATATTAATGTGTTAACTCATCAACACATGATCACACTAAATATTATCAACCTCATTTCACAACTGGGAAAATGGAGGTAGAGAGTAGTTAAGAAACTTGATCAAAGTCACATATGCGAGGTCTGTCTGGAAAAAGTCCAACCATTGTTAATATAATGAGAACAATTTGTGTGACATCAATGAAACCTGGCAGCCAAAGACAGTGGACTGGAATGCACATGCGTGAACAATGACTTCACTGTACTAGTCAGTGGGGGCAGTGGATGCCATTGAATGAGCATCACATTCACATTGAATGAGTGTGGTCATCACATTCAAAATGACTGAGTAGAACAACAAATCTGCAATCAAATTTTACATTAAGCAACCAAGGTGATTCCTTCTCCAGGGGGCCTAATAGTGCCCCTCTTTAGGAAAGTAGCAACTTGGAATAAAATCTGGCATGCCTCAGCTTTTCAGGGCAGAAAGTCATGTGCAATTTCCTTTGCTTTCCTTTGGCTGCCTACATGTAAAAAAAAAATTTACATTAAGCTTAAACATTCCTCCATGGAAACTATTCAGATGATTCAGAAAGCTGCAGCTCTGGGCAACCAGTGATTGGCAGCTTCGTCACAACAATGTACCTGCTCATGCATCATGTCTCATGCAGATGTTTTTGGCAAAACATCAAATTAGCCAGGTGACTCAGCCGCACTACAGCCCAGATTTGGCTGCCTATGACTTCTGGCCTTTCCCAAAACTTAAATCACCTTTGAAAGGGAAAAGATTTCAGACTATTGATGAGATTCAGGAAAATACAATGGGGTAGCTGCTGATGGTGGTTGGGAGAACTGTGTGAGGTCCCAAGGTGCCTGCTTTGAAGGGGACTGAGGCATCAGTGTCCTATGTACAATGTTTCTTGTATCTCATATCTTCCTCAATAGATGTCTCTATATTTCATATTACATGGCAGGATAATTTCTGGACAGGCCTCATCATACACTGTCCATACCTATGATAAAGTTTTATTTATAAATTAGGCACAGTAAGAGATGAACAACAACAGCTACTATTAAAATAGAACAATTACGTGAATATGGTCTCTCTCAAAATACCTTATTGTACTGTGCTCACCTTTTCACTTAAAGGAAGTACTTTATGACTTCTCTTTGGCATATCCCAATTGCCAGCATCACTACCCTTGTACTTTGGGGCCATTGTCAAGTTTAGGACAACATGAGCACAAGCACTGTGATACTGTGACAGGCATTTGATAACCAAGACAGCTACCAAGTGGTTAACAGGCAGAATGTGTAGCTTCCATGCACTGGACAAAGGGTAAATTTGCATCCCAGGTTGGATGGAGCTGGACAGCACAAGATTTCAACATACTACTCAAAACAGTAACAATTTAAAACTTATAAACTGTTTATTTCTGGAATTTTCCATTTAATATTTCAGAGCACAGTTGACTTCAGGTAACTGAAACCACAGAGAGAAAAACCACAGATGAGGGGTCAACTGTACCTAGAAATTAGCCAAGCCAGGATTATATATTTTCTTTCCTCAGAAGATAACTGAATGTGTCTATGGCCACACCACCCTGAATGTACCCAATCTCATCGGAAGATAGCTGAATGCATCCCTCTGAGGAGGAAGAGATAAAGAAGAGTACCAGACTGGGAATAAGAATAACTGTCTTTCCTCTGGCTCTTCTGCTAGAGCAAGTTGTGTGACCTTGGACAATTTACACTCTCTAACCCTGTCTTCTCATCTGTAAAAAGAGGGAGTTGGAGTAAGCCACAGCTAAGCCTCCTACCACTTCTAATTCTCTCACACTGGATTTGCTCTGTGCTTGATATATGAGTCACACACTCGCCCTTTTCCAACCACCTGGGAAAGAAGAGGACCAGGAGAGGACAGCCACTTACTTGTCATGACAAGAAATAGGAGAAAGAGAAACAAGACCGCATGTCACTTGCACAATTTGCTGCTTCAGCGAGTTGTGGATTTAGGTGAAAAGCATGGTTATAATTAGAGTGACAGCCTGAATGTTCCACCAGCCACCGTGAGCACAGCTGGATCTGCCCAGTGCACGCACAGGAGTCTGGGAGGCTGCTCCAGCCTTGAAAAGGATCCTTCTTAAAAGGATTTTCTTCCTTCCTCGAGAGAAAGAAAACCATTGATATAAAACTTCACTTCCCTTCTGGCTTTCCCGTCTAAATGCCACTCCAGTAGAGACTGAGTGTTGATAAACACAGGGGAAAGAAAAAAAATCAGTAAGCTGAGCCTGGTCACATTGACCCTTGTGATATAGTTTTATTTTTAACCTCAAAACACTTGAACTATTCCTGTTGAAGTTTCCTCTCCTTTCCCTGCCTCCTCAACAGAACTCTGCTCTGTGCAGCTGATGCTCCTTCAGCCGCGTCCTGCGACCTGCGTGCTCACAATCCGGGACGCAGGTGCAGCAGATGCTGACTCAGCCCATGCAGTTAAGGTAAGCTTCTCAGACCTGAGCAGGTGCACCATGGAGACGTTTGGAGTGGTGAACGCGGAGACGGAGGCCCAGCTGCTCATCACGTTTTTGCTTTGAGCAAGAAGGTTGTTAAGCAAATTAGTTACATATGGGCGGGGCGGGGGGATTTCCGGGGAGGGAGGGGGTGGTGTTCGCGCTGAGAATGAGTCTCAGCATATGTAAATTTCTGTTTTCAATTCTAAAATCTTAGAGCAAGAAGAGATTACCTGCTTTCTGACAGTTTAGGTTCTTTCTTCTGCAATCAACCAGAGTGACTGATGAGGGGTTGCAGAGTTGAGAAAGGGGAGTGGTGAGGAAATAGATGGAAGACTAAACCCAGGATTTCTAATTTTAAAGTCCAAATGCTGTCATATTTTCACCAATTAGCATTTGCTATGTTAACTGCAAGTCATTCTCCTGTGGTTTAAATTCCATCCCCTGTGTCACCTACCAGTTAATGTGCCACAGTTGTATTTACTGCATGTGCTATTTAAATTTTGCCTGCAGAGTTTAAAACCTGTTTTTCCCTAACAATACTCCCTAAATATGACTCTCTACCCCCCAGAGCTCTTGAATCCAAAATGCTTCCATGGAATAGAAGTGGAAGTATTATACAAGTTACAGAACTTATACAGACCATAAATTATTAAAGAGTTGTAACTTACATATCCAGAGGGACAAATGTAAAATGATTAATGATGATTAATGTATTGGAAGCTTTAAAATGTAGCTAGATTATTTCTAGCTTTTGGAGTAACTGCATAGAATTGGCAGGGATAAGGGAGCAGTGTTTATTTTCTTCTTTCCTCTTAGCTTTGCTTTGGTGTTGTTATATGGTTTAGAGTTCAGCTAAGGACATACTGGGAAGTGGCTTATGCAGCAAAAAGTGATTCTGTACACTCTGAAGTACACAGGCTAAAGCCACCAATGCCAAGTTAAAGGAGATCTATCCAGATACTAATTTCTGGTTCCTGCCTGCCTCTGTAACCTCCAGGTGCATCCCATAACTCTGCTAAGGGTGTCTGGGTTATAAGTATGCCTGTTTGCTAGGTACAATTAAGTGCACTATGTGTTAAACGCCTAATTGCATTTAGTCTTGTCAGGGTTTCCAAGGCACTAAGATCTTCAAGGTGTATGTTGGGGTTCTTTGCTAGCAAGACTGGGGAGTGTTGGCTTAGGAGTAGCCAAGAAGACAGGTTGATTTATAATGAACCCTAAAATACTAATACTAATAATATAAGCAGCAGATGTGAAAATTTACTAGCTAATGAGATAACTAGAAAGTTTAAAGGTAGAGAGATTTCTAGCATAGTTGGAGAACTGCAGATGGTGAGGCTGAATAGATTTGGAGGAGGCCGGTTACGTGTTCAGGGCACAGTGAAGGTGCTGGACTCGTAGCCCTGATGCCCAGGACAGTGGAGCAGAGGTGGGCCTTGTTTTCAGCCACTGGTTATGTTAACATCTCAAGAAGCAAAGAGGGGATTTCTTTAATATTTAACTTTATACATTTTCTTTCCTTAGAATCAAATATCTCCATAATAGGGGAAACAGGTTCATAATGCATCGTTAAAATACAGTTGTTAATTTAACAATTAAATTAAAATAACTAATTAATTGACTGGTTAGTAGGTTAAGAGTTAAAGAATATCTCTGACCTTTAACTTTTGATGTTGTGAGGGGTGCTGAGAGGGTCCTTTGCCTAAAAATATCTCCTTGACATCAACCGTGTTTGTCTACTAACTTTAAAATTATAGTCAGGAATGTTAAAACTATTATCTGTTAATCCCATTCTCTTTTTGCTTGAGTCAGTGATTTAAATATACCTGCCATTTGCCTTCTCATGACTTTCTTGGCCAGCAACACTTAGTCACCTCCTCTCCCTCATTTTTCCAGGCTCTGTCCTCTTTGTCCTTGGTACCATCTAAGTTGCCCACATGAGCTTGGCCACCACCACACAGGTAGCTCTGTGAGACACTGGTTGCTATAGAATCTCTCAATAAAACATCAAGGTGAAGAGTGTGGGCAAGACACTTTACTTTTCTGGGCCTCAGTTGCTCTTGTAGGAAATGAAGAGGTTAAATTAGACCCTTTTCTTTCAAAGTGAGGTCCTTGAACCATGAGCATTGTCTAGAACTTATTGTGTGGGAAGACGCCCAGGCCTCGCCCCAGTCCTACCAGATCAGAATCTTTAAAAAGATCGCTCAAGTGAGTCCTGTGCACATAGAGGCTTTCTGGTTACCCGCCTGATCCAGATTTCTGATTTTTGTCTGTAGTTTAAAACAAGTACCACAACCCCTGAAAACAATTCTGGCAGCATTTCAGAGTGTCTATGAATAACTCCAGTCCTATGAAGTATTTTCCATTCACTTAAGGCTACATTAAACTAATCAAGTTGAAAACATTTCTTTTTCTTACTTTAAAAAAAATCCCCAAATTAGCATACATCTGACGTCATTACACTTTCCTCCTAAATTTGTTTCAAATTGCTATCTTTGAAAGAGGTTGCTCTTTCAAAATATTGCCTTCTTTTGGGCTCTATTCAATTTCATTCCATTTAATCCTATTCAGTAAATGTTAATTGGGTGCTGGGAGCTGTGTTAGCTATACTCACTCTCCTTCCCTCAGAAACCTTTCCCTGAGGTTATTTGCATTGCTCTCCATGCTCTGTTGATATTCTAGTCAGAGCCCCTATCCCTGCAGGAAAACATTGTCCTGCTCTGAGCACTTCTGCTGCATCTGGGGCTCCATCAGGATCTCTCCAGTTCACACCCTCACAGCAACACTTCTCTCAGGTTATCCTGACTCCCGCAACCAATGGGCAAGTCAGAGGGGAGACTCAGCTGATACCTACCCTCCTTCCTCCCCACCCTCCCCATAAAGAACAGCAACATGTAGGCAAACAATTAAATTACAAACTTCAGCCTAAGAAAAAAGCCCTCCTGTTGCCTCTGTGGCTTCTAAAAGGCACTCCTGCCCTGGCTGGTGTGGCTCAGTGGATTGAGTGCTGGCCTGGGAATCAAAGGGTCACCAGTTTGATTCCCAGTCAGGGCACATGCCTGGGTTTCCATCCAGATCCCCAGTGGAGGGTTGCACAAGACACAACCACACATTGATGTTTCTCTCCTTCTCTTTCTCCCTCCCTCCCCGTCTCTCTAAAAAGAAATAAATAAAGTCTTTAAAAAAAATAAAATAAAGTCAAATTAATTAATTAATTAATAGCGCTCCTGGCTGATGCAGTACTATTTGAATTTCTAAGAAATAAATGCTTTGTACTGATTACCAGGGGCCAAAAGGGGAAGGGGTTTGGGGAAAGTCACATTCTTAAAGAAGTAGGGTAAGATTTTTTAAAAAAGATTACTAAACTGGCAGTGGTATGTAAGATACATTTGAGTGAGGGAGAACTGAAAATTGAAAGGCCAGCCAAGAGCTGTGGAGGTGATGCAACGGAAAGAAAGAAAGGCCTGGACAGGGAAGACGACCACGAGAATGGCCTCCCCGACAGAGGAATGACTAACAAATGTGTGAGTCGTATGTTAGACACTTCCCCTACTTTATTTCATTTGAACCTCATACACTCTTACGGGTTATTATGAGCCACACTTTATGGATGAATAAATTAGTCTTAGGGAGATTAAATAGGTTCTCAAAAATTACTCAGCTAATATATGAGAATGTTCATTTATTTACTTTATATTGGGGGCTTCACATAGGGCCTCCTTGTGGAGGTAACACATAAGCTGAAATTTAAATGGCAAGAAAGAGCCCATAACACCCTGGCTGGCGTAGCTCAGTGGATTGAGCGCAGGCTGCAAACCAAAGCATCTCAGGTTCGATTCCCAGTCAGGGCACATGCCTGGGTTGCAGGCCAGGTCCCCAGTGGGGACCACATGAGAGGCAACCACACATTGATGTTTCTCTCTCTCTCTCCTTCTCCCTCCCTTCCCCTCTCTAAAAATAAATAAATAAAATCTTTAAAAAAGAAAAGAAAGAGCACATAACACAAATATAGAGAGCAAGGGGAGAATCTTGGCAGAAAGACCAAATAGAAAGGCCCTACAGAGGATTAAGCAAAAGCCTTGAGCCACGTGCTCCAGGGAAAGAAAAAAATGAAAGAGGCAAGCAGGGGACGCTGGGCTTTGTGGGCCAAAATAAGGACCTCAGTGTTTATTCCTTGTGGTGGGGGTCCCCTAGAGATTTTTAAGCGGGAGTAGTGACCTAGTATTAAAAGTTGTTAAAATCGTTCTCTTTGCTGGTGAATATAGATTCTGGGGCACAAGATGGGAGGAGTGAGACTGAGTATCAGGCTATTGCGCCAGACGGGATGAGAGATGATGGTGCTCAGACCAGGCAGTGGTGGTGAAAATGAAAAAAATGGGTAGAAATGCCCACTGCCTTTTCAGATCTTTCTCCAAGGCCTTCCTACCCAGCTGGGCAGTAGTTCCTTTGTATTAGGGGCATAGTACCAAGCATTTTCTAGCTCAGTGGTTCTCTAATTGAGCTTTCAACAGAATCAGCCAGATTCAGTAGGTCTGATTTGGGAGGGCCCAGGAATTTACATTTCTGACTTGTCTCAGGTAATAATGCTGATGCTGTTAGTCTGAGCACACACTTTAAGGACCACTATTTTAGTTGCCTTACCTTTACTTATTAACTTACTGCCTTCTCAATGGTCCACCTACCACCACAACCAGCATCAAATAAAGTTTCTTTCCCCCTGCCAGGTTCTAAATACTTCCCTATTTCTTTAAAGAAATATTCATCCCTCAAACTCATGTACCAGGTCCTTTCAACTATTCATATTCCACTCAAACTGCATCCCGTACAACCAGCAAAATCTAGTTCCGTGTAGATCTTTGAACTATTAAACCTAAATTATATTGACTACTGTCTCCTTTAGACAGGAGAATTTTAAAACATACTTTGGGGACAGTGATTTGGCCATAGACTTGACTGAAGTTCATTTTTAAGAGGGAATGCACCGACTTTTCAGACAGGAAGCGTGAATTTGAAAGTGAGCAGAAGGGCCCAGAAACTGAAGGACGAAATGGCACCAGTTGTTTTAAGTATAGAATTCTGTCAACTTTTTCACAGTGAAGGGTTTTGATAATTTATGTGCTTTGATTTAGTGTTTCATTTTAAATCTCAGAGTCCATATTGTAGGGCAGTTTTTAACCATCAAAACTTCACTCTCCCATTTATAGTCCCTGAAATGCAAAACCACGGGACTTGCATAATCTTTTTATTTCCTCTATTCAGATGGCACAGTAGTGCCATGGTCCAGAAGAGGACCAAAAAAAGTCATCTCAGGGATGAAGCTGCTTCCTAATGAAGAGCATGCGGCTCCTCTACAGTTTGGAAAGATTATGCACAGATACCTCTCTGTGTCCTAACTGGAGGAGGGAGGCTCTTCCCCTGATAAGCTCCACTCCTGAGCTTGCTTTCCTCTGATATCATGGGACAGACCGCACAATGCCCCTGTGGGTCTCTGAGGGACACAGTGTGATCCAGCAAAGAGGAGAGAATTTGAAGCCAGATAAACTTAGGGATTTTTGTCTTTTTGTTTTGTTTTGGGGGTTTTACTTGTTTCTTTTTTCTGTGCCTCAGAATCCTGGTCTGTAAACTAGAAATGTTACAGGCACTGGTCATCTGGTGCCCCCTCATCAGGCCATTGTGAGGATTAAATGAGATGTTATATAAAAGCACATGTCAGGCACTAAATTCTTGTTTCCCTTTCTCATGACTTCCGAACGCAGAGAGATCACTCAGTTTTGGAAAGTCAGACAAACCCACGGAGGATAAGGATCCAGTCACTGCACTGAAACAGAGGTTAGTAGAACAGGGCATCTTATCCCCCAAGACAACCCATAGTGTATCCAATGTGATCAACTTGGGCAATAGCAACTGGTGTCAAACAAGGTGATCAATTAGCTGTCCAGCTTTGCTGAGGATTTAGAGGCATCCTAGGACTTGGGACTTACAGTGAGAAAACCAGGAGAGTCCCAGGCCAACCAGGGCCATTGGTCACTCTGCTTACCCAGCAGGAACTCGACAGTCAAGAATTTTGGACTTCCTTTATCTCAGTGAGAAAAATTTCTTCTAGATGCACAGCAAAAGGTTCAGATGTGATTTTTTATGCCCTTAGGTTGTATTTACCTTTCTATATATATGTGTGTGTGTGTATGTAAAATTTCTCTAGAGTCCTCTCTACTCACTGTGTCTTTTTGCTCAGCACATGTCCTCTCTCAAAGTCACTGATCTGGTATAGCTCCAGAGCCTGGAAGAATATCTTTAAATAGCAGCATTAAAAAAAAAAGTAGCATCTTTGTTGTCTGCATGCATTGTTTTTCTTCTCTCTTAAAGGGATATTTTTAAAAAACATATTTTGCTGTGTATAATGCATACCCATGTTTTGTGCATACTATACACAGGATTATTATACCCATTATTATACCCTTGGTATGTAATACCCTTGGTATTATACCCAGGTGTAATGCTCATCCTTATTTTTCCCTCAAGAAGTTAGGCAAAAAAAAGCATGCATTATGCATGGCAAAATACAGTAACTTCAAATAGTTGGAGAGCAATAAGGCTCCACCACAATTGTTTCCTGCCTCAGTAACACTGTTCTTAAGGATCATACTTTATAACGCTGAATGATAAGAAATGAATGCGTTTCAAGTTCATCACCACTGTCCCACCGGCCAGACACATCTCTGCTACTGGGGCAGGGTTCTCACTACACACATAGAGCACAGAACTAGCCAGACCTGCTTTTCCCTTCCCAGAAACTGGGCTCAGTTTTGTGACAGAACCAGGCAGACAAATACAAAGGTGGACATTTCTGGTGCTGGTAGCTTTTTCACAGAGTCTTATTCCATTTGTGTCTGCCTCTTTTTTGCTGCCTAAAACCTAGCAGGGGACTCTGGCTCATCCAGTCTCCATTTTTATTGATTATATCTTTTATGAATAGAAAGTAGATGGTTACATTCTCCCAGCCGGGACACTGGAGTGTGTGCTTAATGGCTTTCCCTTCCCCTCCCAGCAAACACTGCATTTCGAATGGCCAAGGGTCCCACGGCACAGCTGAGACACCACATTTGCTCTGGCAAGAATTCCACATCGTCATTGTTGTTCTTAACCTCACGGCAACAGTGGAGGCTGTCGCTCACCCTTTCTCTTTTTACATCTGGGTCACATAGTGTTGACTCCTTTAACTCTCTGGTCTCTTCTCTGGCTCTACCTCTTCCTATTGTCCCCAAAGTGGTTACATTCAGTTATGTACTTCAAAACTCAGATTTCTGTTTTGTGCTACTTCCCCAGTTATGGCTTCCTCTCTCAGTTGTAAGTGGGTAATTCTCAAATCTGCATCTCCACAATCTAACACTTGTATTAAATGTGCTGGATCTATCTTTCCTCCCCAAACAATTTCATCTTCAGAATTATGTTTTTCTCAGAATTATACCCTCTAGTCTCTCTTCTTGGTTCAAAATCTTGGCATCAACTTTGATTCCTTTCTTTTCCCATGTCCAGTCAGAAACAAGAGTGTTAGTTGATTTTCCTTTTTAATATCTCCTATCTACCTTACCTTACCTATTTCTACTGTCATCAGCCTTCCCCATCCAAGCTTCCCTCACATTCTCTGCATAGCAGTTTCTACCTCTAGGTCCTCCCACTGCATCCTTCCACTACTACTAGTTGATACAAATTATAGTGTTATATAGCTCCTTGTTAAGTTCCAAATAATTCCGGATGCATTAGCCTAAAATTTATGAGTTTCCATCAGTCCATAAGTCCACAATGGACATTTCCCCCCAGGAGTGGTCTGGATGTTAAATTGTATTTTAAAAGATCCAGTAGCTAGACTCTTGAATCCTAAAGACATCCTCTGCCCAATCTTATTCTGCTCCATCTCCCTCTCTGGCTTTAACACCCTGATTTATCTTCTATTCGGCCCTGACCCTGTTTAATGTTTTGGCACGTAACTTCTCATCTGCCTCCTGATTCAGGCTGACTATTGGGGTATAGAGCACTCTGGCATGATCTTCCTTCACCCTCAGCAGGCCCAGTGCATAAGAATCAAATGGGGAATGTGTTAAGAATTTAAATCCCACCTGGATGGTGTGGCTAAGTGGATTGAGGACTGGCCTGTGAACCAAAGGGTTGCCGGTTTGATTCCCAGTCAGGGCACATGCCTGGGTTGCCGGCCAGGTCAGGTTCCTAGTAGGGGCCGTGCAAGATGCAACCACACATTGATGTTTCTCTTTCTCTCTTTCTCCCTCCCTTCCCCTCTGTCTAAAATGAATAAATAAAATCTTAAAAAAGAGAGAGATTTAAATTCCAGGGCACCTCTCAATCAGGTCAGGGCTGCAGCCAACATCTACAGCAGTGTTGTTATAGAACTTTCTGTGAAGGTGGAAATGTTGTATTCTGTGTTGTCTAATAGAGTGGCTACTAACCATATGTGGCTAGTGAGCACTTGAAATGTAGCTAGTATACCTGAGAAACTAAACTATTGATTTTATTTAATTTTGATTAATTTAAATTTAAATAGCCACATGTGGCTGGCAGGCACCACATTGAACAGTAATTTCACAAGCATCACAGCTGATGCTGATGAACAGCTCTGTTTAAGAGCCACGTTTAACAAGCAGTCCAGGTGACTCTCATGCTCACTTACTGGCACATAGTAGGGAATCAACAAATGCTTGTTAAAGGAATGGATGAACA
The DNA here is from genome assembly GCA_028533065.1 of Trachops cirrhosus. Classification (NCBI taxonomy): domain Eukaryota; kingdom Metazoa; phylum Chordata; class Mammalia; order Chiroptera; family Phyllostomidae; genus Trachops; species Trachops cirrhosus. The sequence continues at coordinate 101,192,514 of CM052539.1, read as the reverse complement.
AATGAATACAGAAGTGAGCCAGGACATAATTGTCATTGAAATTCAAGTCTGTACCTTCTAAAAAAGAAAAGTTGAGGGAGGCTTTCCAAGATTAAAGGGGCTAAAAACACCAACCATAAAATTAAATTCCGAAAAAGTGATTTTCCTCTTTAAAAAGCAAACAAAATCCACTTACCAACCAAATGTGATAAATTGACGTTAAAGGGATCCTGCTTCAAAAATTTAAAAAAACATATATGACATTTGGGGAATATTTGGACAAATTTAAATATAAATAACATGTTACACGATATTAGAAAGTTATTTTAAGTTTTCTTAGGTAAGATAATTTCATTGTAATTATAAAATGCCTTTATTCTAAGAAAATACATGTTGAAATACTTAGGGATGATATCATGATATCAGCAACTTACTTTCAAGAGTTTCAACCAAAACTTGTGTGAATTTGTGTGTGTGGAGAGAGAGGGAGGGAGGGAGCAAAAGCGGCAAATGTTAACAATTGTTGAATCTAGGTGGAGTATATTTGAGTGTTTATTGTAGATATTCTTTCTCTTTCTACATATATCTGAAAAAAAATTTAAGTTGAAGGAAAATTCACTCACAATGAATTGGCAAACCCTAAAGTAAATTAAAATAAAAAAATTTAAACACTGCATCTTCTGACTTTTGGGTGCCAAATTCTTTCCAGACTAGCACAATGCTGAAATTATGCTACAAATTCTCTAGGCCAGGTGTTGCAAACTGGCAGCTACAGGTCCTATGTAGACTGTATACATATTTTTCCTTGGCCCAAATAGAGGTTTTTTAAAAAATTATTTGCCAACATTCAAAATTCCAAGAATTTTTATCTTGATATATTATGTAATAAAATATTTTGCAATATAATAAAATATAAATACTTATAATAGCAAACATGTGTAGATGACTTTCTATGAGACAAGTACTCTTCTAAGAGTTTCAGGTACTGCAATGAGCTCATCTGTTCCTCACAATAGCTAGGTACTATTATTATTCTCCCTTTACAGATGGCAAACTGATGAACAAAGGGGTTAAGAAACTTTCCCAAAGTCTCTCAGCTACTGACTTGTAGTGCCAGGGTGGAATCCTATGCTATCTGCCTCCTAACACTGCACTGTACCACCACTCACAAAAATCTGCACCCCTGGTTTCTCTGAAAAAATCAGAAGATCTGGCAACACATTCCACATGGGATCAACTGACCAGAGCCAAGAAGCTGCATTCCCCTGACAGCAGGGCATCTTCTCTTATGCTTGCCCGAGTCCCCACTCAGCCTGCTCCTGGGCCTTGGGGTTCGGCCCCTGCTCTAGCCATGGCACAGCTGAATATCCCAGAGTCAATGGCATGTGATAGATTATTTCACAGACACTGGTACACTGCACAGACTAAGCTGGATATCAGGCTGCTTTTAAACAGACACGAAGCCCCAGTGGGAACGAGGGCTAGTAACAAGGGTAACTTGGACCACATGTGTGCGTATGTGGTGGTTGAGGGGAGGGTGGAGAAATTTCAGGATAATTGTTGGTAGATGATGGAGAAAAGTTGTAAGAAGTGTGAGGTACACATTCCATAGCTGGTAAGATGTCCCCTCAGAGGGCAGTGTGGGTCAGTGAAAAGAGCATACACTGGGATGGCCTAGGTTGGGACCTGATTGCATCACTTAGCTGCTATATATCCTTGAACAAGCTATTTAACTTCTCTGGCTTCCATGTTCTTGACTATAAAATAGGTTGATGACACCTCTAGGGTGGTGGAAGGAATTAAATTAGAGTTTGAGAAGTCTGTTTGAAGCCCCTGTTAACATAGATAACCAAAATACTTTTTTCACTATGAATCATTCATATTAATATTTTTATATTTTCCCTTAGCATTATAAAGCAAGAAGAAATTAGGAAGCTATGGTAAGTACCAAGTTCTTCCTGGATCTTTACATATTAGGGGTCCAGGTCTGCTTCATTTAGCCTGCAGCCTAAACAGCTGGCACACTTGTCCTTATGGCTTGATGGTATTTATTGGCTGTTTGCCAAACCAGAGTTGCTAGAGCAAAACCTGGAAGAAATTGACGGAGTAGGGAAAAGGCAGAGAGAGACCTGAGAAAGATTTGTGAGCAAAGATTTTTAGTAAAACTTTAAAAACAAAAAAAGCAAAGAATGCAGCAATAATCTAAATGGCTAACAATTTCTTCATTCAGCATATTACTGATGACCTACATGGTCCTGGCTCAGTGGCAGGTGCAAGGGATGCAGATATGAACAAAACCAGACATGGCCCCTGCCCTCCCAGCATGGCTCCTGGTGGGAGTTGGTTAAATGAATGACAGCACTCTCATTCTGGAATGCTACACTGCCATTATGAAGAAAGTTTGTAGAGAATAATTAATAAAACATGTTAAAATAGCAAATTATAAAGCAGGACACAAAATTGTATTCATAGTATTAACTGTGAAACATAAATCACTCATAATTCACAATTGTCAACACTGAACTTCATTACATTCAACATTATTTTTTCCCTATTCTAAACACCTCTACTATATACATAAAATGAACTATCAGAAAATACAGAAAAGAGGGTTATAGTTATTATTTCTGGATTGTGGGATTATGAGTGATTTTGGGTTTTTTCTTTATGAACTTTTTATATTTTCCAAGGTTCCTATAAGAAACATGTACAAACAGGAAATAAGTCAATTAAAACACAGTCACAGACACACCTAGAGCTTCTCTCCCCGCACTCATTCGTTTTCTCTTTCCCTTTGCCTTTGGTGCCTCCAGGGCAGGGCACGCAGGCCTCCACCTGGGCAGCACAGGCATTGTGAGACATGCTTCAACCGTCACTGCCGTGTTCCTGTGGAGCCCAATGTCTCCTGCGTAATGATAACCTGCCACCTGTCCTGCGGCGCCGCCTTCCACATGTGCAAGGAGGCAGAGCACAAGCTCCTGTGCCCTTTGGAGCAGGTTTCGTGCCTCAACTCCGAATATGGCTGCCCCCTTTCCATGTCCCGCCACAAGCTGGCCAAGCATCTGCAATTGTGCCCCGCCAGCGTGGTCTGCTGCTCCATGGAGTGGAACCGCTGGCCCAACGTGGACTCAGAAACAATCCTTCATGAGAACATCATGAAGGAGACCCCCAATGAGGAGTGTCTGGACACAGCCCTGGCCCTCCAGGACCAGAAGGTCCTTTTCAGATCTTTGAAAATGGTAGAACTTTTTCCAGAAACTAGAGAGCCCACTGAGGAGGAACCCACTCTGAATGGAGAAGCCAGCTGGGAGGAAATGGGAGGAGCCGTGGGTGGAGAGAATGCTGGTTTAGTACCACATAGCTCTCTGTCAGGAGAGATGGCAGAGCTGAGTCAAGAAGAACGTGAGGTGTTGGCCAAAACCAAAGAAGGGATGGACCTGACCAAGTTTAGCAAGTGGGAAAATATTTTCAGCAAAGAGAACGCAGCCTCTGCTTTAACAAACTCATCAGCGAGCTGTGAAAGCAAAAACGGGCATGGCCCAGGGAAAGAACAGATTTCCAACGGCAATAATGTGGTCGAGGAGGACACTGCCAAAGGGAAAGAAGCGCAGGAAAACGAGAAACAGCAGGACTGTCATGCAGCTGTGGAAACAACAGGACTTGCCCCTTGGCAGGATGGTGTTCTGGAAAGACTAAAAACAGCTGTGGATGTAAAGGACTATAATATGTATCTGGTGCACAATGGAAGGATGCTAATCCACTTTGGTCAAATGCCTGCTTGTACACCTAAGGAAAAGGACTTTGTTTATGGCAAACTTGAGGCTCAGGAAGTGAAGACTGTTTACACCTTCAAAGTTCCTGTGAGCTACTGTGGGAAGCGGGCTCGCATTGGCGATGCCATGTTGAGTTGTAAGCCAAGTGAACACAAGGCAGTAGACACTTCAGATTTAGGGATCGCTGTGGAGGACCTGCCCAAATCAGATCTCATCAAGACCACCCTCCTGTGTGCTTTGGAAAGAGAACTCAAAGGTCATGTCATCTCTGAATCCAGAAGCATTGATGGGCTGTTCATGGATTTTGCTACTCAAACATACAGTTTTGACCCAGAACAGTTTTCCTCTGGAACAGTGCTGGCTGACCTCCTAACCACTTCCAACCCAGAGGGGCTCCATGTGGAACTCCACAGTGAGTGTGTGACCAGGAGACACAACAAGAGCAGCTCTGCCTTCACTTTCACTTGCAACAAATTCTTCAGGAGGGATGAATTCCCTCTGCATTTCAAGAACGTCCACACAGACATTCAGTCATGTCTCGATGGCTGGTTCCAGCATCGGTGCCCCCTCGCCTACTTGGGATGTACATTTATTCAAAACCATTTCCGTCCCCCAGGACAAAAGGCAAAAGTGATCTACAGTCAAGAGCTGGAGACCTTTGCCATCAAGCCAGAGGTTGCATCAGAACTGAATGAGGGAAGGAAGAACCACCATCTCTCAGGCCATGGAGGAAAAAGCCAGAATTCTCTAACCAGCCTGCCCTTGGAGGTTTTGCAGTACATCGCTGGGTTCTTGGACAGCATCAGCCTGTCCCAGCTCTCCCAAGTGTCTGTGCTGATGAGAAACATCTGTGCCACTTTATTACAGGAGAGAGGGATGGTCCTCCTGCAATGGAAGAAGAAGAGGTATTCCCATGGAGGCACCTCCTGGAGAGTCCACAAGAAGGCAAGTAAACACTCATTCATTTGACACATATTTAAGAGCTTTATAGGTGCCAAGCACTCAACTAGGCACTGGGATTGTACTAGGTTCCTAGAAATAAGACATAATTCTTGAGCTCAAGAAGGTCAGCCTAGTAGGGAAGACAAACCTATAAACATATTAATGGCAATACAAATAAATGGCAGTGCCTGTTTACCTCTATGGATGTGTCCTGGATATCTTCTGTTTGCTCACATGATCCATTCTCCAACCTTCTCCACCGTGATCTGTCCCCCAGGATGCTGATCTCCACAGACTGCCTCAACTGGCTTCTTTGCCTTCTGGCTTCCAGTTAGGCTACCTAATGGCACTGTATCAGCAGGTGATGGGAGAGAGGGAGAAAAGTGAAGTTGACAGTTCTCTCCTTCTGGCTTCCTCCCGACATGTATTCTCCCTCCATGACTCTTTGCAGTGGCTGTGTCTCTCCACTGAAGGTGGCTCCATCAGGTGGTTCTCTCCACACAGGGGCCCGTTCCCGTCCAATGACCTCCCTCTTCTTCCCTTTCAGGCCTAGGGTAGTAACACTCTAGATTGTTACCAGCCCAGGTACTGCCTTATGTCTTGTGACTTTGCTAAACCTTGTCCACAATTTGTACATCATTCCTTTTTTAAATTCTCTTCAAATTACCTGAGTGTGCCATCTGTTTCCTGCTTGGGCTCTGACTGACACAGTACGCTGACAAATTCCCTGTAGTCCCATGTCAACTAACTTTTAAAGACGGTTTTTGCCTTTGTTAAATGCATTTTGAAATTCTAAAATAATTTGGTCCACTGATTTCTCCTAGTTCAAATACCTATTAAATTTTTCCAAAAAACTCTGCTATAAATTTTTTTAAATGTCTTTCTTTTTCCCAGTTTATACTTGCTTAACTGTACTATGACTTCTGTCATGTTGTACCATACAGAAGTGGGACTCCTAATTCAGCATTTCCAAAGTGCGCTAAGCATCCTTTCTTATACTAAATATGTTGGTAATATGCACCATAAATTCATGTGCCCATTGAGGTCAATAATTCCATTACAGTCAAGTTTATTCCCAACATGTGGGTGTGTGCAAACTGGCATCGGGGAGTTACAGTTGTTTACATCTATTTTTCTTACTTATGTCTAACACGTCTTGTATATTTACTATTGTTTATTTCCCAAGCAATCTTCTTCAAAGAATCATTGAGATTCTCTCTCATGTATCCGTGCCTATATCCAGATGTTAAATAAACAGACTGCCAACAACTAAGTGCTAAGGATAAGCATGAATGAGACTAAGCCCCTGCTATTTAGGAATCGTATAGTCTAGAATTGCCTAATATCCTCCTCTGTAAAACCTGATGCAAATAATTTTACTTATATACTAGAAATTCCATTATTTTTTTGCCTTGAATTTGTTCCCAACTCAGTGATTGCTGTCCACTCTTGAATATAATTTGGGATATGCTAATTTCGTTGCAGAATGAAAGAGAGAGAATTTAGTTGGAACATCTTTTAGCTCCAAGTAAATTTTCTTTCTGGAGTCAAAATGGCTCTTTAGAGTAAAAAAGGAAATTGTTCTAAGATCCCAGGAAACATTTTACTTGCATAGGAACAATGACAAGAAACTGAGTGTGAAGTGGTCAGAAGGGGTATCAGGTTATGCCTACTCTTGCGGCCAGATTTTAAAACTAGTGACTTTGCCACAACATCCTAGGTGAAAAGGTCAAAGGGTGTTTGAGTACCAGACTCCTAGACTTCTACTAAAATTTTTGTTCTATGTTTGGTTTCAAGCAATAGAAAACCAACTTAAAGTGGCATAAACAATAAAGAGAATTTATTGGACCCAAATATCTAAAAAGTACAAAGGGAATAGCTTCAGGTAAGGCTTGATCTGGTAGCTCAAGAAAATTCCCCCAATTGATGTTTTTCTTTCTATTTTTTTATCTCTACTTCTTCAATAGTGGCTCCATTGTAAGACACAGTGCTCCCTTGGTGGCTCCTGGGGGCTACCAGTCACTCCTGAAACTGCAGTTTCCCAGTTCAAGTACAGAGAAAAAAAGAGAATCTGCTTCTTTATATCTCGAAAAAAAAAAAAGAGTTCTGGAGTAGAGTCATTGAAACTAATTGTCCTGATTTGAATCATGTGTCCATTCTAGAGCTGGTGGGTAGATGTGTGGTGCTAGTGGTGGTGTGGTGGGTTCAACGAACAGATTAGTATCAGTCATTCCAACACAACTGCGTGGCTGGCTAGGAAGGTTATCTATTGGAAGCGGGAACTGGGAATTGTGTGCTGGAGAAGAAACGAACAAAATGTCTGCAGCAGCCACTAAACACTCTCTGGAAGCTAAGAACAAGAAAAACAGGAAGGCATTTCCTTATACTGTTCAAATAAAGCTAGCCCGAGGGTGCTGCCCCAATGTTCACTTTTGAACTTCTATGTTTCCCAACAGATCTGGCAATTCAGCAGCCTCTTCTCTAAAATCAACAGCTGGGAATTTAATGAAGTCACTTCCATGTCTGAGCACCTGAAGACCTGTCCTTTCAACATTGTGGAGCACAAGACTGACCCAGTTCTTTTGACCAGCATGTGTGAGCCCCGTGAGCAGGCCCGAGAGAGCTTAGTCGCCACCTTTAGAGCCAGAGCACAAGGAAGACAAGCCAAGTAGAGTCCGACACCACTGTTCTTGAATTCTTCCTCAGAGCTACTGAAAGTAGGACAGAGTATGCTTTGGCAAACTTCCCCTGTAACTGCATATATGCTTATCTAGGTGTATTAGAACATGCAATGTCCTCCAAAACCCAAGCAGTTACACAAGGTCTAAGAACTTCCTAAGCCCTGCCTTGTAGGGTTGTTATCGTACCGCATTGATGACTCACTTCCTTTCCTTTTTTATTTCTAAAATAGATCAGTCTGAAGAGAAAATAGGTAACTTGAGGTCATTGAGGAAGATAAGCCCAGTTTCTTAAGAGATACGAGCAATGAGCAATGAATTTCATAAGTAGCTCAGACCTGTGCTTTTATGGGGCAGGGGGCAGTGTTCAGTTTACAAGCACGTTCAAATTTGTGGGGCAGAGAAGGCAGAGATGCGGTCTGAGGTGTCAGTCCTCCATGGTGAAGGGCACCAGTGTGAAGGCTCTGGAGCTGGGGCTGTCTTGACTTTCAAGTCCAGGGCTGTTTTTCGTTGCCCCACTGCCCCTAAGACCAGACATCCAAACACGGCCTGACAGAATAGAAATGATGGCTAAGCACAGCATCCTGGAAGACACTACAAACCAGAGGATGAAAGGCAGAAATAAGGTCACAGAGTTTGTTGTATAGAGTCTTGACAACGTATAGGACAACCTTGAAAATTGAGGAGTCCAAAAGAGATTATATTCATGGAGAAAATAAGGGCAAAAGCCTCAAGCCTACACTCTAATAATGACTTAAGAGTCCAGATATTTTTCTCCTGGAAATTACATCCCAGGTCTGGCTTAGGGAGAGCACAGACACAGCCCAGCACCAGTGCGCACTGCAGGTCCTGTGCGGATCTTGGGAAGGAAGTCATGGCAACGTGGTGGTTCCCTACAATGGCTCCTACCCATTACTGGTCATGGCTCCAGCCTGTCAGAAGTGGGTGACACTGCTAGTTTTGGGTAATAAACAACAAATACTCGTGAGAACAAAAATAAGAGCAAAATTCATAACAGAAACTGACTTCCCCTTTCCTTCAAGCAGGGTTTCTGGGAACTGCTGCCATTGTGCACCAAATAATTCCTTGTCACGGGGGACTGTCCTATGTGGGACAGGATATTTTGTAGCATCCCTGGATCCTAGTCACAGCTGCCAGTAGTACTCCCATGGCTGTAACAACCAAAACTGTCTCCAGACATTGTTAATTATCCTCTGAGTCACTCCTGGTTGAGAACCACTGCCCTGAAAGATGGCATGCCAGAGGCAGGAAGTTAGGATCCGTTTTCTTCATACAGCAGAATCTTCTCTCCCACACAGTTATCTACAGTGGTGAAAATTTCATCAGCTCTTCTTTATTTACAAAATGGGTTTTAGACACATGGTGATTTTAAGTTGGGAACCAGATGGAGCTGATTTGTTTGGTATGGCCTCATGCCCTTGGGTCAAGTGCTAAAGGATAAGCTTTTGCACTTGACCCAAAAAGCAAAAGCTTTCTCCACGTGCAGTTGAAGCCAGGAAAATTAAGCTAGTCATCTTGTGTTTACATCCCTCTCACCTTGATTGGTGCCATTTTCTCAGCAGGCCTAGCAGTCCTCACACTTGAGAAAGAAGGGAAAAGGGGGATAGGCATCATGGAGAAATAGAGAACAAAGAATTTAGCCAACAACAAAAATGAGTCTAGTTGATCTGGATGCTTGTTATCACCCACATCTCTGAAGATGGTCCGAAGCTGGTGTAGACGAAGTAGACAGCGCCTCTGAGAAGAGTCAAGAAGGCACTGAAGCAAGTCCCAGAACGGAAATCTGCTCACCTTTTCATTACAATGTGCCACTTGGTACTGTTCAGTAATGTCACTATTTTTCCTCATCCTTATTGTTTGGTTTATATTTCACATTTGTATATAGGGCATCATTTTCTAAAAATATAACTAGAGTGTGATCTAAGATTTTATTTGGTGAAGATAAGTAATCGTAAACAACTAAACCCTGAAGTGGGAAAAAAGGGAGAATTCTCCAGGTATTGGTTCCACATGTTTTGGATCTAGTCCTTCCTATGTAGAGAAAGAAACCTCCTGAAGTCCATTCTGGGTTTCTTATTTTACTAGGAAAGGAGAGAGAGGGAGAGGGAGAGGGAGAGGGAGAGGGAGGGAGAGAGGGAGGGAGAGAGAAGGCAGGGAGCTATCAGCCAAGGGAGGTGAAAGTTAGGGGCTACTGTTAGGTGGGTGAGAAGTACAGAGAAAGGAGGATAGCAGAGGGCTGTCCCCCCACAGTCTGGGCGGCGGGGGGGAGGCAGGCCGGGGGCAGGAGAGCAGTCGGGACAGTGCCACACTGCTCTGAGGGCTGCACACTCCAGCCGCACTGTGCTTTCTCTGTTGCTGCCTTCAGAGCAATACTGAATTGATCGACATCATCACACACATTTTATAAGATATCTAACAGTATGTGTTGCAGAAAGCAGGGTACTGCTGTGTGTCCACTGATCTACCCAAACAAACACATTTTATGGTGAGAGGACAGCTGGAGCAAAAGGAAACCATTTTACAGAGACTGAATTGGACAGAAGATGATTTGGGTAGTGAGATACGGCTGCAGCGTGAGCAGCATGGGCAGCAAGCAGAATCTGACAGAGGCCAGACAGTGAAACATGGCTTCAGACTCAGAAGCACTGAGGGGAGTGGAAAGGGACTGTGTTCCCAGGATGGAGAGATGTCTATGTGTATCACCACCAAGATAATCGGTTCAGAGTAGAAATCGGCCAGACTTGGAGGGTGAGGTCCATAGAACTGTTGCCTTAATAGCATAGGGATCTGGAAAAGAAGTTTCTGTCTTAAAGGGAAAAGTGAAAAGCAAGGTGGGTCTTGGAGGTGTCACCAGAAAACCATTGTAAAATTCTGATCTATGTGTGATGTCAAATAAAGCTGGAATGAAGAGTGAGATTGTGCATATCTATGAAGACTTACCTCTGTATGCTGGAAATCCCAGTGTCTCTATAAGCAGAAATAAAAGCTGCTTTGCACTCTTAAAGATTAACTGGGTAAATCTTGTGAGTTAGGTCTAGAGACAGATTTGTGATTCACTGGCATAGAAGTCACTGTGGAAACAAAGGAGTCTGTGTCTTAAAGAAAAGCCAAGGAACAAGCCTGAGGAACCAGTGCCCTGGGCATGAGGGCAGCTCACAACTTTAGGAAGTCCTGGAGCATCTGTGGAGCTGTCACTAATTGTAGCTCCCACCATCTTCTTCATCTTTGACAGCTGGACCCGACTTTAGATACTGGTTACAACATAGACTTTGTCTTACCAACAAAACATTCCCCACACCAACCAAATCCCTGACTTTGTGTTGACGTGGTTTTGATTTTGCCTAGAATCTTCTATCTTGGGCCTTATGGAGCCCGACGGCCTGGGCTAGGATAAACCCACTGTGACCTGCCTTCTCATTCTCTTTCATCCCCATACTTTGCCCGGTGATTTGTTTTTTTGCCCATCACTGTCTGTCCAAATGTCCTCATCTTTTTTCCTATCAGCCTCAACCGTGAAACCACACAGAAGCTTCATGAGCTCCTTCCATGTACAATCTTACCTGGCCATCAATTTCAGTCATCCACCAGCTACATAAAAGCCTGGTCTTTCTTGAGTAGAGGACACTCTCTCTGGATAAATCCTCTTACCACTTTGTCAGAGCTGTGTTCCTTTAGCTTTCATCTTTTTTTGTGCTCGTTGCCAAATCTACCTTTTCCTCCCTCCTAATCCCTAATGTGTGCTTCTTCCTCAAGAATTCTCATGTCCTAAAAGAGTGTGGTCATTACTCCCAGGCAGAAGGTGGCTGGCCTCTCACAACTGCAGAAGCCAACTGAAGTTGACACTATGTTGACCCCTGTACCCCCACCTTACCACCATTCCCCAGGCCCATCTGTTTTAGACTGGGCTTAAGTACAACCTAAAAAAAAGGCCCAGTCCTATTCATCCAGGGCAGATGGGAATGGGCAGTGGTAGGAGGGAGTCTTCTGGCTATGCCTGAAAGATGGAAGGAGAATTGGAGCCATGAGAGCCAAGGCTGCCCTGGCTGGTGTGGCTCAGTGGATTGAGTGCTGGCCTGAGAACCAAAGGGTCACCGGTTTGATTCCCAATCAGGGCATATGCCTGGGTTGCGTGCCAGGTTAGGTTCCCAGTAGGGGGTGTGCAAGAGACAACCACACATTGATGTTTCTCTCCCTCTCTTTCTCCTTCCCTTCCCCTCTCTCTGAAAATAAATAAATAAAATCTTTTTTAAAAAGAGAGAGAGCTAAGGCCATTGCAGGCTGCACAAAAAGCACTTATTTACCTCAGCCTAGAGGTGAAACATAGTCTCACTTTATTTCTGACATTAAGACTGAGCAGAGAAAAGATACCTCTTCAGGGAAGCAAAGTAAGCAAAAACACAACCAGGTAAACCAGGCAATCCAGACATACCTTCCCAGGTAAGCAAACCAGGAAGCTCAGAGCTCTCGAAAGCAAAAGGCAGAGATTGGAGTGATAGAGGGAGCACTCATGGGGAAGGAGGATAAATGTCTATGAGCTCACACAGGGTAGAGAGGACACTGAAGGAGAGCGAGCTCCTTCCTCATGCTGTCTCTGCCCCAAGCCCTAATGCAGAAGGAGGGGGAAGTCTATGTAGAACTTCAACAAACTCATGACATTCTATTAGACTCTTGAAGCAGGATTGGAGGAGGTGGAGGCAGAGCCACTTTGGACATGGGAAGTCACAGTGCAGAATACAGTAAGGGCCATTTACTGGAGAAGGTTGACATAATTTGCAGGGAAGAGTCCAAAGCGGCCGTGGCAACGTCCCCGCCACCAGCCCTCATCCACCATCTCAATGTCAGTGATGATGTCGTCTGGATCAAAGGAAATCTCATCACTTCCCTCTGGAGACAAAATTGACGGAAATTAGGATGGTCAGACAGGAATCCCTCTATCCCTGTGCCCACTCTAAACCTCAGAAGGGAAATAGGCCTGGTCTTCTTGATGCCAAGCCTGGACCCTTCCCTGACCCTCAGAGTTCATCCCCCTCTCTTGTTTCAAGGGCCTTCAGGCACCAGACCCCTCAGGCCACTCCCAACCTACCTCCTTGGTAATCATACAGGGCTACAGCTGAGATCCCAGCCCCAGCCGGACAGCCTGATGCTCCTGCATTGTGAGAAATATAAACATAGTCTCACCAACAGGGAGAAGGAAAACAAACAGGTTCTTCTAGGTAATGGGACAATTCTTCTTACCACCTGCCCCCACCACAGACCTGACCAAATTCAGGAGCTGATTCTCTCTCGACCACTCACCAGCCAGAGAGGAGGGAAAAGAGGGATTCTCAGGCTCCAGCACATCCTCATAGTCCCCTTCTGGTTCATCATCTTTCTCAGGTCTGTCTATCTCCCCAACATCCTCATAGTCATTCTCAGGCTCAGGTTCAGGCTCAGGCTCTGCTTCATACACTGGTTCTTCCACCACCTGGAGGCCTTCCAGAGTCCTGGGGGGCAAAGCTGGGGGCTCTTCATCATCCTGAGAAGAGACAGTGTAGAGCAGGGTGACTTGAACTCACTAGGAACTGCTTCTCCAAAACTTCCCAATGAAGGACTGCTGAGGTCCCACCCATCACCACCCTACCACCTCTACATTCACCCTTGCTTCCATCCCACAGCCCTTTCTAGGATACACAGTCTTTCATCCATTCTTCATTTCTCAACCTCCTTCCACATCTACCCACTCAAAACGCATACAAAGAGATGATAGGAGTGTAATGTAAAAAGTATGATGAGAGGGAATTGGGAAACAAGTCAGATTCCTTGGAAGAGCAAGAAAATGTTGAAGAAAAGCACACTGTTGGGAATACCACAGCTACAATGACCAGCTCTCCTCGTCTTCCCAGGACTGGGTGGTTTCCCAGAATGCAGGACTATCAGTATTAAGCTCAGGAGAGTCCCAGACAAACCAGGATGTTGGTCATACTCTATGGTCCACCTTCCTAAGACATGAGGAGATGGGGAAGGGACAGAAAATCTTTGGGCCTCTGCTTACCTCTGGGGACACCTGCCTTGAGGGCAGGGAGGACACTGGGTGTTCCCTGCTGGTTCTCAAAGGCTCAGGCTCTGATGATGAACAGCTCCCTGCAGGAGGCCAGACCTATGGAGAAAGAAGCATCTCTCCAGTAAGCAATCACGCCTTCATCTTCTCCCTTATACTGACCTGCAACACCCCTTCCTACCTCTGCCAATCCAAATCAAACTCGTCCCTCAAGATAGGTTCCAGTCTGCAGAGATGGCTCCTTCCTCTTAGTTCCTGCAGCAATGACTGGCTGCACTGGCTGGTGAGCTGTCCTTTGTTATACAGTGTACCCTTTGTGTTTTTTTCTAACATTCTCGTATACATGAGGCTCAGTTACACAGTCGGACTGAAATCTTCCTGAACACAGGGACAGCACTTTTATAAAATTTGCTTCACACAGGAAAGCCTGCGTCTTATTCTCTACCAATGATTTGGACTCTTTAGGTTCCTGTCTGGGCAAGGAATGTTGGATGTGGATCCCAGAGCACCAAGCGCTCACCTCTGAGGAAATCTTCTTAGGCAATGGGGCTGGCACCACCAGCTCTTCCACAGGGGCTGCTGGTTGCTGTGCCTCGTGGCTCATCTTCACCAGGGCCTTTCTCTCCTGTTGCTGCCTGGCCATCTGCTGTGCCTTCTCTTCTTCTTCCTGCTTCTTCTTCTCCTCAGCCATGCACTCAAATTTTGCCTTCAGTCCACGGGCACCACTAGAAGCTATAGACACAGGCAAGAAGAGGGGAGGGGTCAAGAGTACCTCAAGTAATCTAGGTAGATAAAACCATGAAGGACATAGTCTGGGGAGAAAAAAGAATGAGAAGGAAAAAACAGTTGAGGAGCATTGAGAAAGGGAATTATTAAGACTCACCAGCCTCTACGGGTGTCGTCTTCTTATAAGCTGTGGTTGGGGCCTCCATTTCATTGAAGCCAACAGCACTCTGCAGGAGAGCAGTAGGTGTGCGTGAGGGAGGTGGTGGGAAGGAAGTGGAGTGGCTCAGAAAGTGGTGCTAGGGACTGAGGCCACAAAAGGTGGTATCCTAACCACTTCATCCTCAATAGTTGGACAGTATATTCCAATACTGTTGTTTTGGGGCAGAGAGAAGGAAAAAAGAAGTTGTAAACTGCTGGGCTCAGCTCCTGTTTTTGAAAGTACAGTGTCCCTGGAAACCTGCATCTCCAAATCCAGTTGCATGGAATGCAGCAAGGCCCCTAAGTAATGGAGAGGAACTGGTGTTGGGGAGGACAGTGACATGGATGGGAAGAGACTACAGATCGGGATGAACAGTGCCAAGCAGTCAACGAAATTTTAAACATCACCTTTCCCTGGAGTTTATCTGTCTCTCTGTCTTTCCCTGCCTCTCTTCCCTCTCCTCAGTTAAAGCTCAGGCTTCAGAAGATGTGCTCATTAGATGCTGAGGGCAGCCAATGGGGAATGCAGGACACCATGAGGACAGCTCAGGACACTTAGCTTTTTCCATCTTTTTTCCCAGCTTTGCCTCTCACTCTTCTCCATGCACTTCTGTGCAGTTTGGGAAACTATTGTCAACAAATTGGTATTCTGGTACCTTACCTTATCCACTCGGTCCTTCTGGATCCCATACTGACCACCAAAGCCCTTGGCATAATCTGTAGGACAGAAAGGCCTGAGAGTCATACAGGAGTAAAAATGCTGGAAATGGGTGGGAAGAGGGGCAGTGGGAAGAATGACCAGAAGACAAGAATGTGGAAAACAGAGTAATGGATGAGGAAGTGTGAGAATCAGAGGAAAGAGAGAGGCATGGGTGAGAAGAGCAGCAAAAGCTTTGGGAGGAAAAACTTGGAACAGAATGGAGGGGAGAGAGACGAGAATTGGATATTTTTTAAAAAGTGACAGAAAATAGGAAAATGTAAAGGAAGAAACAGAAAAAAATAAGGACACCATTCTGGCTATCCCCTATTGGTCTCAGAGAGAAAGACGATCTCTCTATCCTCTCTGAGGCAGAGGGGCCTTTAAGAATCATAGGCAGCCCTGGCTGGTGTAGCTCAGTGGATTGAGTGTGGGTTGCCAGTTTGATTCCTGGTCAGGGCACATGCCTGGGTTGTAGGCCAGGTCCCTTGTGGGGGCCACATGAGATGCAACCACACATTGATGTTTCTCTCCCTCTCTTTCTCCCTCCATTCCCCTCTCTCTAAAAATAAATAAATAAAATACTTTTAAAAAAGAATCATAGCCAGATCTACTCTTCTCACCACCAGCCTGTCTGTCTTCACCCTTTTCTCAGTGGCCCCTTCTCTTTAGCCTCCCTTTTCTGTCCTGCTCCTAATCTTACTGTTTTCCCCTCCACCCCTTTTGGTTTGCCCCCACTAATCCCCATACACATACACTTATTACTCTTCACCTCACCACCTGCACTGCACATGTGCCCCTCTGTATGTGGGTCCTCTGTGTCAGCTTTCAGAAAGGAAGGATGAAAATTCTATGATATTCTGTGACCTCCCTCCTCTCTAGCCCCAACTTACCTTTCTGGGATTCGTGTTTCTCTGTTTCTCCTTTGTAGTCATATCCCAGAGCGGCTTTGTCCCATTTATCCTTCTCTACCCCATAACGACCACCAAAGCCACGAGAGTAATCTATGGTGGAAGGAGCAGTCATGAGAGCCCACTCTCAGCCCACAGGGAAGAGCTGCGGCAGAGAGAAGTCAAGAGGAACTGGTGTTCTAAGCCATCTTTTGCCAGCTTTACCATTGTTCACTATTTTTCTCTTCTCTTCTTACTCCCATGCCAAGAGGAGAAGATCATTTCATTTTTTTGCCTTCTTCAAGGAAAGGGAAAGTATAGCGATTATAAGGAGAGGCTTCCAGGGGGGGAAAGGCAGATCTACATGAAATACACACCTCTCCCTACTCCAATAAAACACTTAGAAATGTCAGCTAAAATATAATAATCTTCTTGGTTGTTACTGTAAACAGTGAAGCTCGAAAGAAAAAAAGGAAAAAAATTCTGGCTCCAAAAACAAATTGGTAAATCAAAGCAGTAGGTATGAGGGTAATTATGAGCTGATGTCAGACAAAACCCAAGGGCATTTTAAGTACCAAATTTAGTGGCTAAGGTTAAAATCTAGGATCTGTGGTTCTAATTTCTATAAAAGAACAGGGGGTTGGGGAGAAGAAAATTAGTCTCTGCCAACTCCTTTAAACATTGTACAGTAAGTCCTTGCTAATGCAGTAAGACAGAAAAGAAAATAAAAGGTATATAGGCTGGAAAGAAAGACATAAAACTGACTTTGTTGACAGATGACATGATAATCTGTGTATAAAATCCAAAAGAATTGATAAGCACACTCCTGAAACTAATAAATGATTGTAGCAATGTTGCAGAATATAAGGTTAATATAAAAAAAGTCAGTTGCTTTCCTATACACCAACAATGAACAAGTGGAATTTGCAATTCAAATACATACAATACCATTTATGTTAGCAATATCAACAAAGATATATTTATGTATAAATCCAAAAAAATGGATGAGATCTATATAAAGAAAACCCTGATGAAGTAAACCAGAGAAAAACTAAGTAAATGGAGACAGAGTCTGTGCTCACAGAAAGGGAGACTCAGTATTGTCATGATGTTGGTTCTCCCCAGATTGATCCATAGATACAATGCAATGTCAATCAAAATCCCAGCAAATTATTTTTTGGATATTGACATCTAATTCTAAAGTTTCTGTGGAGAGGCAAAAGACCAATAGCCATCACAGTACTGAAGGTGTAGCCAACAAAAAGTTGGAAGACCAAACACTACCTGACTTTAAAGACTTACTATAAAGTTACAGTGATCAAGACAGTGTGGTGAAAGAACAGAAAAATAGAGCAATGAAACAGAACAAAGAGCCCAGAAATAGACCCCCCATAAATACAGTCAAGAATCTTTGGCAAAGAAACAAAGGCAATACAATGGAGAGAAGACTTTCTTTTCAACAAATGGTGCTGGAACAACTGGATGTCCACATGAAAAAAGAATCTAGATACAAACATTATACTTTTCATAAAAATTAACTCAAAATAGATCATAGACCGAAATGTAAAATGCAAAAATATAAAACTCCTGGAAAGATGTGGGAGAAAACCTAGATGACCTCAGGTGTGGTGACCTTTTTAGATGTAATACCAAAGACATAATCCATGAAAGAAATAAGTGATAATCCTGGACATCATTAAAATTAAAAAACTTCTGCTCTGTGAAAAAAATACAATGTCAAGGAAATGAGAAGACAAGCCATAGAAAGAGAAATATTTGCAAAAGATACCTCTGATAAAAAAAAACCGTGTTATCCAAAATATACAAAGAATACCCCAATCAGAAAGAATATATGCCCCTCTATGGTCAGAGCAGTGTTATTTACAATTGCCAAGATCTGGAAGCAGCCCAAGTACCAATCAGTAGATGAATGGGTAAAAAAGCTGTGGTACATCTCTACACGATGGAATACTACATGGTCATAAAAAGAAGGAAATTTTACCATTTGTGACAACATGGATGGACCTGGAGAGTATTATGCAAAGCAAAATAAGCCAGTCAGAGAAAGACAAATACCATATGATCTCACTTATATGTGGAATGTAGTGAACAAAATAAACTGACAAACAAACAGAACCAGGCATGAGTACATGCAATAGACTGACAGATGTCAATGGGCAGGTGGCAGGGGTGGACTGGATGAAAGAAGGTGAAGAGATTAGCCAAAGAACATATATGCATAGTCCATAGACACAGACAATAGTGTGGGAAGGGCAGGGGCAGAGGGGGGCAGGGTCTGCATGGAGGTGGGAAAATGAGGGGGAAAATGATGGACATCTGTAATAGTGTCAACAATAAAAAAAAATTTAACAATTTTAAAAAAAACAATTAAAAAATAGGCCAGTCAGAGAAAGGCAAGTACCATATGATTTCAGTCATATGTAGAATTGATTGAATAAAATGAACTAACAAGCAAAATAGAGACAGACTCATAGAGGGCAGGCTGACACCTGTCAGGGGGTGGGAGGTGGGGTTGAAGGGCTGGGTAGAAGGAGTGGAAGGATTGAGCAAAAAAGAGAAAAACTCATGGACACAGACAACAGTGTAGTGATTGCTAGGAGGAAGAGGAAGTGGAGGAGGGGATGGGAGATACATGGTGATGGGTGGAGACTTGACTTGGGTGGTGAACACACAATACACTGTACAGATGATGTGTTGTGGAACTGTGCACCTGAAACCTGTATAATTTTGTTAACCAGTATCACGCCAATAAATTCCACAAAAAGGAAAAAAAACTAGCCAAAGATCTTAACAAACACCTTACCAAAGAAGATATACAGATGATAAATAAGCATATGAGAAGATGCTCTACATCATATGTCATTGGGGAAATGCAAATGAAATCAAGATACAAAGTATACACCTATTTCAAAGGCCCAAATCCACAACACTCAGCATACTAAATGCTGGTGAGGATGTGAAACAACAGGAACACTTATACATTGCTGGAGGGAATGCAAAATGGTACAGACACTTTGGAAGACTATTTGGCAGTTTGTTACAACACTAAACAGACTTACCATCAACAAAACAAAAAGACAGCCTCCTGAATGAGAGAAGATATTTGCCAATGATACATTCAATAAGGGGTTACTATCCTAAATTTATAAAGAGTTCATACAACTCAACACCAAAACAGACAAACAATACAATGAAAAAATGGACAGAGGTCCTGAATAGAATATACGAATAGTCAACAGACATATGAAAAGATGCTCAGTGTCACTAATTTTCCAGAGAGATGGAAATTTAAACCACAATGAGATATCACCTCACACCTGCCAGAATAGTTATCATCAATAAATCAACAAACAAGTGCTGATGAGGATGTGGAGAAAAGGGAACCCTAGCACACAGTTGGTGGGAATGCAGACTGGTACAACCATTAAGAAAAACAGTGTGGAAGTTCCTCAAAAAATTAAAGATGGAACTGCCTTATTACCTAGCAATTCCACTTCTGGGTATATACCTGAAGAAAACCAAAACAGTCATTCAAAAGAATACATGCATCCCCATGTTCATTGCAGCATTATTTATAATAGCCAAGATATGGAAGCAATCCAAGTGCCCATCAACAGACGAGTGGATAAAAAAGTGGTGGTATATGTATCAGAGTATACAATGAAATATTATGCAGTCATAAAAATGCATGAACTCTTACCATTTGCAACAGGATGATAAGACAGTGAAAGACAAATACTATCAGTTATTTTTGGATCTAAACAGCAAAATAAAGGAACAAACAAAATAGAAACAGACATAGATACAGAGATCAGACTGATGGTTGCCAGAGGGGAGGGGGATTTGGAGACTGGGTGAAGGGATTAAGAAGCACAAATTAACAAGTCACAAAATAGTCATGGGATGTAAACTACAGCACAGGGAATATATCAATAGCATCATAATAAGTATGTACAGTGCCAGGTAGGGACTTAAAATATCGGGTGTACCACTTTGTAAAGTATATAATTGTCAAACCACTATGCTGTACACCTGAAACTAATATAAAGTAATACTGAATGTAAACTGTAACTGAAAAAGAATTTGAATAAATAGTAATGAAAAAATACAATTAAAAAAGAAAAAAATTTAAAATAAAATATAAAAAAGTGAACCTAGGGGCTATTGGTAATTATGATATAACAATGTAGATTCATCCTTGGTTTAAAAAAAAAGGTACCATTCTGGTGAGCAATGCTGCTAATGAGGAAGACTACGCATGTGTGGGAGTGGGAGTGTATGGTAAATCTCTGTACCTTCCTCTCAATTTTGTTGTAAGCCTAAAAATTCTCTTTAAAAATTGTCTTTAAAAAAAAGACATCTAAAGGAGAATAAAAATTTCCAATATACATCTAATATAAGTTCCAGGAGAAGGAATAAAAGAGAGGAAAGGTACTATCAAAAAAAAAATGCCTGAGAACTTTCCATAATGAGTCACTTTGCAGGTTGAAGAGAACTAATGAGTCTCATGTAGAATAATAAAAATAGATAAAACACCTACACATGTGCTGATATTTCAGAATGTCAGAGACAAAGAGAAAACCTTTCATTAAAAAAAACCCGGAGACAACACATATTACCTACGAAGGAATGACACAAGAGAGATGCTAGAGGTAATGAAATAATATCTTCAAAGTGATGAATATAAAATAACAATGAAGAGTGGAAGAAAATAAAGACATTTTTTAGACAAAGCCTGGGAGTTCTTTTGTAGACTCACTAAAAGAATTTTTAAAGGTTGTACTCTAGCAAGAAGAAAATAAAAGGAGCAAGGAGGAAACAATGAAACGCAGCAAACAATGATGAGCTAGGAGTTGGTTAATATGTTGGTCAATTTAAATAAGCATTTACTCAGTAATAACCATGATGACATTGTGTGGAGTTTATAAACATAGAACCAATATTCCAGTTGGTACAATAATAATCATCCAGTTGGTACAAAGAATGTGGAATGTAAAAAGAGTATAATTAAGTTATCCTACATTTCAATTATCCTACATTTCTTATATTACTCAGGAAGAGAAAATGATTAATCTAAAATTTAATTCAAAGATGCATGTTAAAACTTAAGGATAACCTCCAGAAATAGAGTAGTAGAATACCTTATCTTCAATCCATTAGAGAAAAAGGGGACTAAAGAAAACTTGATGAATCTCACAGAAAGTGACAAAGGAGAAAGAAAGAAGAAAGTACACACTTGCATCAAAAAATAAATGAGCCCTGGCCAGTGTGGCTCAGCTGGTTGGAGCATCATCCCACAGACTGAAAGGTCACAGGTTCGATTCCTGGTCAGGGGACATACCCAAGTTGTGGGTTCAACACCCTATTGGGGCAAGAAGGCAACCAATTGATGTTTCTCGCTCACATCGATGTTTCTCTCTCCCTGTCTCTCCTTTCCCCTCTCTCTAAAAGCAATGAAAAAACTTTCCTCAGGTGAGGATAAAAAAAATGAAACAGTGAGAAAGTGGGTCATGGAACTAAAAGGGTGTTGTGACAGCTGTTGCTAGTTCAAGTCTGAGCAGAACAGCAGGGCAGTCACGCTGCTAACACTGAAGTGCAGGGTCCTTGCCTTTCTGAGATGTGTGTTTCTCCACTTCTCCTTTGTAATCAAAGCCAACTGCCGACTACAAAGAAAAGGAGAGAGAATTCGTTAGAGTCAAAGCTGACAATTCTTCCCCTCTCTCACTTACCCTCACTCCCAGCTCAGCCCAGAGGCTCATTTCCAGGGGCCAGGCCTGTGGGTGGGAGCGGCTAAGGTAGGAACAGAGAGTGCCCAGACAGGCTGGGTAGAGGCAGTGTGCTATAAATCAGTGAGCAGGGGCTCTGGACACTGATGGTTCTGGATTCAAACCCCACCTCCCCTACTTACAGTTGTTTAACTTTAGGCATGTCCTTTAATATTTGAGCCTCAGTCTTTTAAAATATAATAGGCATACTTCTCTCATTAATGCCAACTGTAAAATGGAGGAAGTGATCCTTCTTCATTTGGGATAGTGGGAGACTATATGGGGCAAGGCATATAAAAGTGTTTTCATTGGGTTACTCAGTAAGTTAGGCCTTTTCCTTCTAACTCTCACGAAACTAAAATGAAATCATAGTGCCTTGTAAACTAGAAAGGTACGATGCACTTATAAGAGTAGTATCCTATTCCTAATGAATTATGCTGTGCCTCTTCTCTTCCCTTGAACACAGATGTGGATTTTGGTGGGGTGAGCAGCAACCAGGACAGTCTGCATCGAGCTGCTCCCAGGACTGGATACAAGTATTGGCCAATACCCAGCATCACCTCGTAGCTTCATCTCTAGCTGGCTCAGTAACTATGGGTCTCTAACTCAGTCTAGATTTTGCATCTCAAGAGCGATTAGCATGTATTGTCACTTGGTTTATAAGACGCACTGATTATTTAGATGATTCAGTGTGTGGCTGTGAGGCAGAAGTGAAAGCAAGAACAATGAAACTTTAGGCAAAGGCAGGAGGGGGCCAAGATGGAAGAAAAATTCCGACCTGATTAGAGATACCTATACTCAACATGCTCCATATTCCATTACTGCCTTAAAAAATTACCCTCTGCATATTTCCATTCCTTTATAGTATGTTTTTAACTGTTCTGGTGGTTTTTCCCACTATAATGAAATAACATCTAACAATTAGTTTTAAGGGCTCAGGCCCACAAATTAAACAACTGAAGGCTAACAAAGAATCTCGGCTAGCTATGAAGGAGTCGTCCCCTCTGTGTGCAGCTGCGGGGGAAGACACGCTGCTCTGCACCTAAAAAGAGAGGTCCGCGAAGCGGACCTACGAAGGACCGAAGCGGAGAGCATCCGTGAGTCATCCCTTGCACTCTCGTGACCACTCTGCCATCTGTCATCACACTGCCCTTTTTCCCCTCTCTTCAAAATTACTTTTTTTTGTACAAAAGTCTTTAAACACCTGGAATTCAGGGATTTGGTGCTAAATAATGTGAAAAGTAACCTTTACCTTCTAAAAACATTGTAACCCAAATTAGTTGTTTTACTTGATTATTTGCTGCCATGGTAATAACACGGAAGCTGACATTTGTGTTTTCCTGAAAGGCATAAGTATTTATAAGGTTTCGATGTTTCAGGAGCTTTGGAATGTCCCTTTTCTCTCTTCAAGTGTAGAGGTATAACAAAAATCAATGGTTGGGGGGGGATTCCTTATTCAAGCAGAGTTTAAGAGTCTTTGTCTCATTTAAATCAATGCCTTTCAGCTCAGCATGTGGCCTCCAGCAGTGACGCCAAGGGACTTGCTGAGGGAGGTCACAGGATCTGTCCTCACGATGGACCCTCCTTGAGTCCACTGCCCTGTTTTTCACAGGAGAAGCACAGACCCACATTCAAGGGGTGTGTTGGTAAGTCCCACGTGATCTGAGTTGGGTGATGTGGGGAAGACCGTCATCACTTACCTTGTCTGCTCTGTCCTTCTCAACTCCATATTTGCCCCCAAAGCCTCTGGCAGAATCTGTCTGAGAAGAGTGCTTTTCCACCTCAGCAACATACTCATGGCCCACAGCACTCTGAGAGAAATCAAGGAGGGAATGAGTGACAAGATAAAAATGACCATAAAGAAATAAAATGATACAGAGATGGGATGGGATGTGACAATACAAGAAATTCCCTCCTGGGTCAGACTCATATCTCTGGCTGCGGTGCCAAAGGAACACACGCTGGGAGAGCAAGGTGACCTCTGGAGCCTCACCCACCTTCCTGATTCTTCCCCAGCACCACAGAGAATGCACCACTCAGGAAACTCGCCCAGGACAGGCTGGGACTAGAAGGACAGAGACTAGGAAGACAGAGCTGTGGTTAAGCCAGAAACCAAAGAGGGCTAAAACATTGTGCATTGAAATGGAAGTGAGGACAGTTACTGGGGAGAGACCAAAGGGGACTGACTGGATGCCTCAGTCAGGACTGAATGTTCACCTAAACAGCCAGGCACTTTTGTCCTGAATCTTTTCTCCTGCATGACCATCCAAGTTCAGAAGTGCCACCTGAGCCCTAATATTTCGCAGTGACTGACTCTTCATACAGAAGGAGGTTGGTAGACAATACTGTGAGTAGTGCAAGGTGGCATGTAACTTAATCTTTCCTATTCCCCTCCACTTTTTATGCCATTTACTGGTTTATTTTCTATTTGGTTTTAAAAGTTGGGTCTCTTCTAATATGTAGGTATGGATGCTTAACAATTTGGAAATTGAGTAATACTTCAAACCAGATAATGATGTCTTGCAGAGTCTCAGCTAAGAAAAAATTAAAAACTCCTCCTTTGTCCTGTATTTCCAATCGCAAGCTGGGATAAGCAGCGTCAGCACAGAGCTGACTGAAGCGTGGCCCCCTAAAAGCTCCTGGGAACTGGCTTTGCAATATTTATGGATATGTGTAGGTCCATTTAGATTGTTGAATTTAAGAATAAATGACTGCTTTCTCCCTAGGAATTTCATGGGAGAATGCAATGCCTACACTCTACTGTACACAATGACAAAACAAAAGGCCTCTAAGGGTGAACTAAAAGCTTTCATTGGCTTTTTTTTTCTCCGTGAAAGTAAACCTTTTTCCTTTAGGAGTATATCTGTCTTTGAGGTTAGGAAGGTCAAAGGAAGATATAACTCAATATACAAGCATCCTTTTATCATACTTTTACAGCATCTAATGGATAAAATAAAAAATATTCATATTTGAGGGCTTCTCACAGATAAGTTCACATCAATATTTTTCACACCTATGTATACACCATATAATGTATGGTATATACATAAAACCACTAAATATACAATTAAGAAAATAAGAGAAGTTGAAACAGACACAATATACAAACATCTAAAAGCAGCACATGATTGTAGAATACATTTCTCCCTTCTCTGCTTGCGCTTCCCGTGTCCTGAGTCTAGGAGCTGTGGTGTGGCTGGGCCTACGATAGTCAGCCCTTCTCAGTGCTTGGCTTCCACCTTCCACTATAGTTTATGTGTTGACAGAGGGGAAAAGAATACAAATAATATATGGACATTCTATTTTAAAGCCCAAATAAATATTGTACTTTTGAACAAGGTTTAAATCATAAAACCAACAAATGAATGAATCTTTTTCTAAAGCAAGTATCTCCCTTTCGGCTCACCTTGTCCATTCGGTCTCTCTCCACACCAAACCGACCACCGTAGCCATGGGACGCTTTGGGCCCCGACTCCATCTCCTTCTTCTTGAGCCTATCATGCTCCTCCGACACTTTGTTCCTAAGCTGGTGGATGCTGGAATAACCACATAACAGAGACTCATCTAGCATGGGGAGGTCAACAAACCCTCCTTCCCACAAAAATGGAAATCTTGAGGTTCTGTTTATTTTTAGCAACAACCTGAGCCCCCAAAATATATCACAGCTGGGTCTAGGGGTAAAAGATTAGTGTGGTCTGCATACCATAGCCTGATTCTTTCCATAAGCCAATAATATTTTCTCTAGGCTGTTATTTTGTTTACTAAATAACCTGCTGATATTTAGTTCCATTTTTCATGTTCCTAAATATAGGGGACAATGATACCCATATCCTAGTAACTGGGGAATTATTTTCCTTCCTGAATGGATTTGCTTTCTAGCAATTAGGTACTCTATCTCAAGAAGCACAAAATATTCATATACACTTTTATCTACATAGTCTAGTCTTGGGAGTCTAGCTTAAGAAAGTAATTTTAAATATGAAAAAGCCTAATGTCTAATGACATTGTAGATAGTAATAGCAAGGACCAAGAAACAACTTAAATGGCAAATAACTGAAGAGTAGTTAAGTAAATTGCAATATTATCTTTCAATAGCATACTAGGAAGTCACTTAAAAGGATAGTTATGAAAAATGTAGCACTGGGAAATTTATCTACATATTAAGTATGCTGTATATTTTCTTGTCAGAAATGAATGTTCATCATCCCTATCCACAAATCTAAGGAGAACTGAAAACTAATAAAAGCTGATTAATAAAATTCAGTGTTACCACTAATTGTTGCACCACTTTGAGGCTCCATTAACCTTGACCTGGGACACCTCCATCACTAAGAGAATGTAACACCAAAAGCAGGCATTCTCCTCATTTCACTTCCATCTTTACCATGATGGCGGAGCACCTGTATGCGCGTGTTTGGTCTGAAGATATGAAGCGATGGCTCAGCATCAACACCAGCACCAACAAGTGACTATCAGGACTGACCCTTGGACACATATAAAGACCCCTGGGGATTCTTGGAGACATTTGAGCAAGAGAGCCCTAAGTAAAGTAATTGACTTCCTACAGCAAGAAATGAATGTTTAGGGAATTGAGATAGTGATGTTACTGGAACTTCACTAGCTCGGGTTGCAGGCAGAATGGCCATTTCACAGTAGAAATTCTCCTCTTTCATGGAAGAATAGATCCATCTGGTGGCCTTGTAGTATAAGCCCACCAAAGGCCTTTTAAAAAAGCCTTCTCAGCTTTAGGCACAGTTAATTTTAGAAAGCTGGCTTTGAACCAGATGAAATTAAACTAAGTGCTGGAAGAACCCTCTGTTCCCATGCCTGCTCTAAACCCTCTGGCAGCAGTGAAGGCAGAGATCCTGTGTGGCTAGTTCAACCACCAACACTTTACAACTGTCTGTGTCAAGGAAGGTCCTGGTTCCAAGAACATATAAATGACTGACACTTCCCAACAAACATACTCAGGTGAAAAATGAAGAAAATGGGGCTAAACGTTACTTTGAAATGTGAAAAGTCTGCAAAGTTTTAATGAATCTAGTGATTGTTACATGGGCCATAACTATATTATAGTTGAAAACAGTTTTTTAAAATGGATTAGAATATGAGATTCAGAAATACTACCTAAGGGATGACAGCAAGGTTGGTCAGAGGATCATACCAATACATAATATATTTGAATGAAAATGTTGGGGTCAAAGAAGACCAACTTCTTTTCAAATTCTTCAGAATATAGTTGAAGCCATTTAAGTAGTTCTTAGTTATATCAGTCTTTCATTCAATAAATTTTAATTAACTATTTATTAAACTTTTGAGTGTGAGACATGGTTAGGCCCTGAGGACACAAAGATGACTGGTGTATGGCACAGGTGGCAAACACAAGGCCCGCAGGCCAAATCCAGCCCTCCACCTTGTTTTATCCTGCCCGGCACCTTGTTTCTACCCGGCAGCAGTGCTGAGCTCCTTGCCCCTAGAGTAGTTACATTTATACAGTCCTAAAATTACATTCAGCCCTTTGAAGACAACCACGAGGCTGATGTGGCCCCCAGTGAAAATGAGTTTGACACCACTGGTGTATGGAGACAGTGGTCAGGTGGAAGAGAAAGAAAAGAAAACAAAAAGTTACAAGTCAATGTGCTTAGTGGCATATCTAAGAAACTTTTGACATGTTAACTGTCAGATGCCTATTTTAAAATACTTCAGAACTGCCCTGGCTGGTGTGGCTCAGTGGATTGAGTGCTGGCCCACAAACCAGGGGGGCCACTGGTTCGATTCCCAGTCAGGGCATGTGCTTGGGTTGGGGGCCAGGTCCCCAGTTGGGGGCATGCAAGAGGCAACCACACATTGATGTTTCTCTCCCTCTCTTTTTCCCTTCCTTCCCCTCTCTCTGAAAATGAATAAATAAAATCTTCTAAAAACACACACATACAAAAAAAAAACAAAAAACCCAGAATAGAGAACCCAGAAGCATGCTCACACAAATACAAAAAAAAAAAAAAAAAAACCACCAAAACTTCAGAACTGTAAAAGCAATGCAGTTTATGGGAACCAAGTGAAGTTCAGGGCCTAAAAATGGAGCCAAGAAAAGAAACAGATTTTAGTTTTTATTACAAAAATAAAAGCACAAAGGTGAGTAATTCAGACTGTAAAATTTTACTCCCAACAAAAATTCTAAAGAATCTACAAAAAAAGAAAACGTTGCTACTAAAACCAGTAAGTACATTTGGCAAGGTCTCAGGATGCAAGGCCACTATCAAAATCAATTTTATTTTAACATACTAGCCATGACATTGGAAATTGAAAGTTAAAAATAACTGTGACTATCACACAAAATAACATAAAATATTTTAGCATAAATAAAATGAAAATATTTTAACAAAATATATGCCAAGACCTGAACACATGAAAGCATTCCTGAAAAAATTAAAGACAAATAAATGGAGAGATATCCCATGTTCACGTACTGGAAAACTCAAGATAAGTAAGATGTTAGTTATTTATAAAATGATCCACAGATTCAATGCAATCTCAATCAAAATACCAACAGGCGTATTTATAGGAATTGACAAGTTTACTCTAAAATGTATGTGGAAATGTAAAATCCTGGAAGAGTAAATGTTTTAATTGGAAAACCATTTGATTTTATCACTTGTTACAAAGCTACAAGAATCAGTACAGTATAATATGGGACAGGGAACACAATAGATCAGTAAAATCATCTAGAAACAGAACTCCATGTATTTGGCCAAAGATACCAGGTAAGTCATTGAGGAAAGAATAGTCTCTTACTGGTGCTGGAACAATGAACTACCCATATGGAAAAAAATCAACAATCTTTGTCTCACACTGTACACAAAAACTTACTTGATCACAGGCTTAAATGTAAATGCTAAAATTATAAATATTTTAGAACAAAACATAGAAGAAAATTTTCATAATTTTGAAAGAGGCAAAAATTACTTAGGCACATAAAGCACTAACCATAAAAATTTTTTATAAACTAGACTTCAGAATTAATATCTTCTGATCCTCAAAAGAAGCCATTAATAAAATAAAAAAGCAAGTTATACTCTGGATTAAATATTTGTACAACACATATTTCACAAAAGACTTGTATACAGAATATATAAAGAACTCTTAAAACAATAAAAATACAAACAAGCCACTTTAAAGGTGAGAAAAAAGATTTGAACAGACACCAAAATGAAGACATAAAGATACATGAATGGCACTTGAAAAGACGCTCAATAAAATTACTCATCAGCAAAATACAAATTAAAATCACCACATAACCACAAGAGTGGCTAAAATTAAAAATACTAACAGACTAAGTGTAGGCAGGGATGTGGAACAATTAAAAACCATACATTATTGGGAGGAATGAAAAATGGCATTAATAAATTACTATCAGGAAATAATTTGTTAGGGCAGACTTCTGGTCAAGATGACAGCATAGGTAAACATAGCTTGCATTGCTGCAAACCACATTGAAATTACAACTAAATTATAGAACATGACTCAGAACCATCAGAAATCAAGTTGAATGGAAGTCTGACAAGTATGGAATTAAAGAAAATATATCCAACCAGACTGGTAGGAGGGGCACGGCTGCAGAATGGGCTGGTCCCACACCCACATGTGGTGGATAAAAATTCGGGAGGGATATCTCGGGAGCTAGGGGTCCCAACCCCACACCAGGAGCCCCAGCCCAGGGTTCTAGTGTCAGGAAGATAAGTCCCCATAACTTCTGGCTGCAAAATCCAGGGGGATTTAGTTGGTAGCAGAAACTGCTGGAGTCACAACCACTACCTCTTAAAGAACCTACACACGGACTTACTCAGCCTCACTCCCTCTGAGCTCCAGCACTGGGGTAGCAGACTGAAAGGCACCAGTGGTATGGGGGCGGGTGGGGGACTGAAGTGCCTGGCATCAAGGTGAGAGCTGGGGGACAGCTTTCTCCCAGACACAAAGGCAGGCAGAAGCATTGTCCCTTTTCTGAACCTTCTCCCAATAGAGTCACACAGCCAACAGCTGGTGCCATATCTGAGACTCCATCAACCTGGATAACACTGTTTGCCCTGCCCTGGAGATCCCCTGAGACTCTGTCCCACCAACTTATGGACCCACACAAGCTGTTAACAAAGACTTTCCATATGAATGGCTGGTCTTGGCTCATGCTTTACAACTTCCTAAATCTTCTCAAACAAGCAACAGCTGGCTTCAGTGAGCCCACAGCCCCCATACCTCTTGCTAAGTGGCCCCCAGACCCAACACTAGCAGCAGCCAGCATAGATTCACATATGGGCATTACTTGGGAATAGCCAAGCCCAGCACAAGTAGCAGCCTTCTCAGATTGCTTCATAGCTCAGGCAGGGTGACCTGAGGCAAAACATAGGTAGGGGCTGACTTTGGCCTGCAACATCCAGGAAACCCCAGAGCCTGTGCACCCAGTGGACAGTTACAGACCTTGTTGGAGCACCATGTCCCTGACCCTGAACTGCTGATCCTCCACAGAAGGTGGAGGTTACTGGTCAGCGATCACAGCCAGTTATTATACCTGACTGACCTGGGTAAATCCCTCCCATTGACCTGCCAACAACAATCAAGGCTCAACTACAAGAGGTGAGTGTATTCAGCCCACATGGAGGACACACCTCAAGTACCCAGCTTGGATAGGGAAGCTGTACCCTTGGACCCTAAAGGATACCTACTACATCAGGCCATGCTATCA
Organism: Trachops cirrhosus; assembly: GCA_028533065.1. Lineage (NCBI taxonomy): Eukaryota > Metazoa > Chordata > Mammalia > Chiroptera > Phyllostomidae > Trachops > Trachops cirrhosus. The sequence goes on along the minus strand of CM052539.1, from coordinate 101,162,053 downwards.
AGACAGGGAGTCATAGCAGCTCTACACAGAAACAAACAGAGGGAGGCTGACAAAATGAGGAGATGAAAGAAACATGGCCCAAATGAAAGAACAGATCAAAACTCCAGAAAAAGAGTTCAATGAAATGGAGATAAGCAATCTCTCAGATGACAGAGTTCAAAACAATGGTTATAAGGATGCTCAAGGAACTTAGTGAGGACCTCAACAGCACAAAAAAGATCCAGTCAGAGACAAAGGATACACTAATTGAAAAAAAGAACAGTTTATAAAGAAATAACTGTAAAGTGGATATAGTTAAGAATCTAATCAATGATTTCGAACATAAGGAAGTAAGAAACAAGCATTCAGAGCAAGAAGAAAAAAGAATCCAAAAACGCAAGGATAGTGGAAGCAGCCTCTGGGTCAACTTCAAGCATTCCAACATTCACATCATAGGGGTGCCAGAAGGAGAAGAGAGAGAGCAAGAAATTGGAAATCTATTTGAAAAAATAATGACAGAAAACTTCCCTAATTTGGTGAAGGAAATAGATATGCAAGTCCAGGAAGCACAGAGAAGCCCAAACAAGATGGATGCAAAGAGACCTAATCCAAGACCATAATTAAAATACCAAAGGTTAAAGATCAAGAGAGAAATTTAAAAGCAGCCAGAGAAAAGGAATTAGTTACCTACAGGGGGGGTTCCCATAAGACTGTCAGCTGATTTCTCAAAAGAAACTTTGCAGGCTAGAACAGATTGGCAAGAGGTATTCAAAGTCACGAAAAGCAGGGACCCACTGCCAAGATTGCTCTACCCGGCAAAGCTATCATTTAGAATCAAAGAGTAGTTTGAGAGCTTCCCAGACAAGAAAAAAAACTGAAGAAGTTCATTATCACCAAACCATTATTCTATGAAATGTTAAAGGGACTTATTTAAGAAAAAGAAGATAAAAAAGATGAGATGGGGGTTTGGGGGAATGAATGAAGAGGTGATGGGATTAAGAAGTACAAATAGGTAGTTACAGAATAGCCATGGGGATGTAAAGTACAGTATAGGAAATGGAGTAGCCAAAGAACTTTTTACACATGACCCATGGACATGAATGATGGTGTGGGGATTGCCTGAGGTACTAAGGAGTGCTGGGTGAAGGGGAGCAAAGAGGGAAAGATTGGGATAACTGTAATAGCATAATCAGTAAAATATAATTAAAAAATTTAAAAAGTAAATAATTCATTAGTCTTAAAACGTTAAACACACACTTAATATATGAATCAGCAATTCCACTCCTAGGTATTTCCCAAAAGAAATGAAAACATATATCAATGAAAAGATCTGAGCCCAAATGTTCAGGACAGCTTTATTTGTCATAGCCCTAAGCTGTCAACAGCCTAAATGTCCACCAACAGGGTAACAGGTAAAACAAATCGTGGTATATCCATATAATTGGATACTACTTGGTTAAAGAACCACAGACTGATACACAGAAGACCATGGATAGATCTCAAAAACATTATGCTGAACAAAAGAAGTCAGAGAAAAAAAAAGAAAAGTCATATTATTCCATTACAGGCAAGACAGGCAAAACTAATCTGTAGTGATAAGAGGCAGATCCGTGTTTACATCCACCCAGGAGAGGGAATGGGGAGTACTGACTGTAAAGAGGTGCAGGAGTAGAGTGGGCAAGAGTGACAAGGAGATAGGGAGAAGGGCAACAACCCGTGGAAACCAGGCAGTTCCTAGGAAACACCAGGCTGTTTGGTGCTGCCTGGCCCAGGACTCCTTCATACAATAGATGATGGATAGATAGGACCATTTGAGATATTCATCTAATCATGAAACCGATCCCCAAGCTAAATTTATTTTAGGCAGACCTAAAAAAGAAAGATCATGGTGTGGGGGAAGGTAATGAGATTAGTGTGAACCACAATCACTTCCTTTTCCTGCTTTGAGTCATCTCAGTTCTGCAGCTACTGTCTTCTCCAACTTCTCCTTCTTTCCCAAGGACCTCAGTGATTACCATATGATCTTAAAGACTGGCTGAGCCCACACTAACCAGAGAGAATCTTAGAGAACTCACTGCTGGAAGGTCCTCTAGAGGTCTTTTTCATTCCAATGGGAAAACTGAGAATATGAAAAGAGAAGTGACTTGTGCCAGGTTACCTGGCTAGTCACTAGCAGAGACTGGACTTTTACACCTTGGTAGTGTAGATAAATGGGAGGGGAGTAGGTTTGTATAAATATCTCCACTATATATTCTATCATATGTAGATCCAGTAAGACAAAGAAAGGAACATGCAGGGTCACCAAATTTTACAACCCCAAGGGTCTCCAGTCATCGTAATGTAGGTACCGGATTATACCACATGACAGTCCATGTAGACACCACTTAGGAAGAAAGAAGATTGTCTTCTGTTTACATGTTTGTTAGGTTTTTAAAAGAGAATCTGATTAAAATCTGTATTAACAAAAAAGAGAAATAACAATATTGAGCTGCTAAGAGGTACTAAGTACTGCTCTAGACATCAGGACATATTAGCCCACTGAATTCTGTAGGGTAGCTATTATCATCCTCATCTAACACATAAATAAGCTGAGATTCAGAGAGGTTATATGTCTAACTTCACATTGCTGGTAATGGCAGAGCTGTGAATGCAAACTCAAGCTCTCTCCATAAGGTCATGGCAGTAACTTAGGAGTCTTCCTTAAAATGTTCTACTGCTATGCATGAGACAGGCACTGGGAGGGAAAAGGTACGAGGAGGTTTGTGTCCTAATCTTAATAACTGTCAAGATACCAAGGCTGAGTGGCCTTTACTCAGAAAAGAAAAGGGGTCCTTTTTTGCGGGGGGGATTGTTGAGCCTTCGGAGGGCACAAAGAAGCTTTCTGCATGACCCTGATTCATTTTTTTTCATCTCCCCAACTGCTACCAGAATTGCTTGGTTTGTTTAAGAATAATATTCATTACAATTTCTTCAGATGAACCATTTATGTCTGGTTAAACAACAGTACATAGTACTCAATATTATCAAATTGTATAAAAATACGCCAAGTTTTCATAGTGTGTTGCTTGTGCAATGTGGCCATCCACTGGCATTTTTTAAATCTAGGGGAAAATAGGTTAAAAACACTGTTGTTATAGTGCGGGGGCGGGGGGGATCGGGGCGGGGGGCAGCGGGGCAGTGTTAAAATGGAGCCTAAAGCTGTGTTAGTTTTGCAAATTTGTGTGTAGCTGTCAATTTTTGTTTTTTATTTTTGCTCCTGTTTTACTGTTTATAGTGTCTACCTTGCTGCTAAAATTGGACATTCTGATACTATCCAAAGTAGGCAGCCGTGGTTAGATGATCCTGAATAACCCAGGAAAGAGAAGAAGGACTCTCTGAATCTGACCATACAATATAACCCACAGAAACTCTAGACATGTCTGTAAGGACCTTCTCTTTTTACAGTATCAGAGTTTTTGTTTTGCCTTTTTTCTTTTAGTAAAATATTGGGTTATTATCCTTAGGACCCCTAAACACCAGTACTAAAATAGCTTTAATCAACAAGTTTCCAAGTGTCACATTTCTTCATATCACTTTTCATAGCTTCCAACTTCTATCAAGTAGCCAAATACATGCTTTTGTTTTAAAAATCATTCAGACTGGGTATTGGGCCTGATATCATTCTCTTTTACAATACTTATTCTGAGTGCTTTACCTCGACATCTCACTGAATCCTCTGTGGCCCACCTAAAACCACCCTACATTCCAGGCATACATTTATATTTATGTGGGTGGATGGATGGATGGATTGATGGATGAGTGGATAGATGATAGACAGATTAAGATAGAGTGTGATATAATCTCAGCATGAGCCACTTCCTGTCTGAATCTCTTATAATAGGCCCACTTGGGGAAACAGCATAGTTGTTAGAAAGAAGAGAGAAATAACAGGGTTGGGGGGATAAGAGTAGAGACGTGAAACAGAGATACACAATGACATATATACATACGAACACACAGGGACAGATTCAAGAAAAAACTGGAGTGATGAACATACAATACAGTGTACAGAGGATGTGTTATAGAATTGTGTACCTGAAACCTCAGTAATTTTTTAAAGATTTTATTTATTTATTTTTAGAGAGATGGGAAGGGAGAGAGAAAGGGAGAGAAACATCGATGTGTGAGAGAAACGTCGACTGGTTGACTCTTACATGCCCCTAATCAGGGACCTGGCCTGCAACCCAGGTGTGTGCCCTGATTGGGAATCAAAGTGGTGAGTGACCCTTTGGTTCGCAGCCCGCACTCAATCCACTGAGTTACACCAGCCAGGGCAACCCAATAATTTTTTTTTAAAAAAGAAATGGAAAGACCACAGAGACTCATAAATGCAAACTACCTTCTTTCTTTCCTTCCTCCCTGATTCTCCAAAGTTTTTCTTGGGCTGTTCCCACTCCCTAGTCTATTTGGCACCTACTTGATATGCTCTGTGCGTCCAGAGCCCTCGATGGTCTTGGCTCCCCACCGTTGCTCCTTCTCAGAGATGTCATTCTGCAAAAGACAGCGCTCAGCAATAAGTGATGGCAAGAGATGTGCTGCACTGAGAGGGGCCACGCAGCTGACACACATGCCCTCCATGTCCCCTGCATCCGCTGCCTCCTTCCAGTCAGATGTGTGTACCCACCTCTATGTGTACCCACCTGGCCCCCATGTTAAATTAGACTGGTGAGCTCTGAAACCTCCCTTCCTACTACATCCTCACACTGTCCCCTTCAGGTCTCCTACGACTTCAGAATCCCCCCAAATTACAAATGTCCAGCCTAAATCCTGGCTCATAGGCCAAAGAGACCCAGAATAACTTGCTCCTTCAGCATAGTCTGTCATGACCCATCAATCACAATGTCAAACTCTTCTCTCCTTCTCACCTGTCTCCCTTCTATCCTCAACATCAAATATCATGCATGCCCCACTCATTACAGTCCATTCCTTCATGAGAGCTCTTTTGGCCCCAGACTGTCCTTTTTCTATGTGCCCCCAAAGGCTACAGAGTGTCCCAAATGCTGCCTCTTCACCTTTCATTACCCAAGCAAAGCCATTTCCAAACTCACCACAAAGTCAGGGTCTGTGTCCCAGTCATCACCCTGGGTCTCCACGGAAACAGATACATCGTGTCCTACGACAGACTTCCACATCTGAGGGTGAGAAAAGATGGCAATTAATTAGAGGAGAAAACTCAAGACCAGAGAAAACAAGAATGCTGAAGTCAATGAGATGGCAGCTCAATGTTTCTTGCCACTTTTCGTTAAAAGATAACAGAAGCGGAGGCAAAGCAGATGGGAGTTTTAGGAAGCTGCCCGGGGGAATTATTTACAAACTAACATGGTCTGAGTGCACTGGAGTCTGGAGAGAATTCATTATGGATGTAGGTAACACTAAATAACTGGGTGTGAAAAGTGCTGGGATCATTCATTTGCCAAGAGACCAGCCAGGCAGTGGCTTGAAGTGGCAATCAACAAGGGGTGCTAAGCATCGCTAGAATTACAGCACCATTTCACTCAGGTTCCTACTTATGACTCTTTTCATAGCTATCAAAATATATATCTCTTGATAGTGAACATCTGCATGCCGCTCTACCACTGTTTAACTCTATTAAGCAATTTTCTAACTCCTAGTGCAAGTGCTATTCCACCTCCACTCAGACCAGCCACTGAACAGAGGCATGAGGTCAGTAGGGCTGCAATTCCTCCACTGGGCAATGCATAGGGAAGCATTATTTGCCGAGAGTAAGTCACTTATTTTTCCATTTTTAAAAACAGGTCAATTATATTTTGAAAGAAGATAACTGATGCAAAAATAGCATATAATAAATCCCTCATTTTGAACAGAAGTTACATTTTTATTAACTAAATAAATGATAAAGAACTGCTTAGAGAACACCAGTTGGAAGGAGTACCAAACTTTTATTCTACTGGGGCATCCCCAGTGTTTTTCCACTGGCCCTGACAATTGTGCACAAGGAAGAACTGCACAGTTGCTCTACATCTGTGGGTTCCTGGATCTTGGTGGGAAGAGGAAACAAGCAATGCTCATCTGCTCTGATGGCTACTGAGACTTCATGACCCTGATACCACTTGCTAGCTGGCAACTCCCCTGCCCACCCCTCCCTGCTCAGACTCCTCATCCCACTGGTGTCTTTCCCATGCTCTTCACTGTTTCTTAAAGGAATCCCTCTTACGACCACTCCTGGGACACTGCAACATTACTGCCCAGGCCCCTCAGAGTCTCTAAGTTTCCTCTCCAGTTTAAAACTCCTTTTCCATGCTCCTTGAAAAATGCTGTGGAGCCCTGGCTACTGTGGCTTAGTGGATTGAGTGCTGGTCTGTGAACCAAAGAGTCATTGGTTCTATTTCCAGTCACGGCACATGCCTGGGTTGCAGGCCGGGTCCTCAGTAGGGGGCATGCGAGAGGTAACCATGCATTGATGATTCTGTCCCTCTCTTTCTCCCTCCCTTCCCATCTCTCCAAAAAAAATAAATAAATAAAATCTTTTAAAAAAAAGAAAGAAAGAAAAATGCCGTGGAAACCAGCCCAAGGGAAGTTTGCGGTAGATTGATTAAAGAGATGCAAGGAAAACACCGGAGAAGTATTGACTAAGTCAGCTGCACTGTGGGATGAGTCACTGCTGAGACCAGCTTTACCTTCCCCTGTGAGGCAACAATTATAGATGGGGGGAGGGAAGGTAGACAAGACCTAGGTCCTGGCTCCTCGGCTGCTCTGCAAGAAGAGGACTTCACACAGAAAACTGGAAAGGAGACATTTCCGAACTACTCATGAGCAATATGAAAGCAATGCAGACTGATGGTTCTATTCTCTTCCCTGCTCTTCCTCCAAGGCCTCAACCTGACTCTCCCATAAATCTCCCATCCTCATGTGTTTTTGAAACTAAGAGAAGTTTCTGACATGAAGACAACTGAATATCCTTGAGCTACTGGCCAGAAACCAAGACATACCATCTAGAGGTAGGAGACCGGAGAGTAACTTGGTGAGGCATGGTGCCCAGAACATCAAGTGCCACCAAGGGCCTCATCATAAGGCTGCCTTATAGCGTCAGTAAAGCACATGGATAGGGAGTCAGATCACCTAGTTCTATTACTAAGCCCCTGTGGGAACACGGGTAAGGGGATCAATAAAGAATACATATTTGCCACGTACCAGGGTAGACATTTCACGAATATTAACTTAATTAATAAATTATTGAATGTCTCAGATGCTCGGTTTTCCCCCAGTGGAAAAATAAATAGAGGTTAACCTAGCTAATCTATAAGGTTTCTTCCACTTCTGACATTCTGGGATTCTGCAACCATACAATCACAGAAACCAGCCCTAATCACACCATCATCCTATTTGGCCTCCATCATCTCTTGGTTCTCAGCACTGGTGCACATGAGCAACTACTTCCGAAGCTATTACGTCATTTATGTGAATTGTGTCTCCCTGGTAAATCATACTCTCCAAGAGCAGAGACTTGGTCTTTACCTCCCGTGGCCCTCCTCTTAACTCAGTGCCTGGGAGCAACTAGTCTTGAGAGAGGGTTGTAGACTCTGCAGAAACCAGGGGTTCTGGATTGGATGGGTGCTGGATCTTGTTCCCTGGGCTCCAGCCACCCACTTGTTTCCATCCCCAGATACTCATTGTCCACAACCACGCCCACACAGACCTTCTGGCCATAAAAGGTTAAAAGTCTACTAGCTATGACTTCATCTCTCAATAAGGAGTTAAGAGCGAGGTAGGTTCCTCTCACCTCAACTCTTGCGTCGTGCTCCCTTTCCCACTGCTCAGAGTACCCACCTCCAACAGCGCGAGTGTCTGCTCGAAGCTCCCCGCTCCTCACGTCCACACTTGGCTCCTTCTCTGGCTGCTGCCACTTCTGAGCTAGAAAATGAGCTGCTGCTTCAGTTCCGTATTCAGGTTTTCTGTCATTTCCTGCCACTATGTCCTCACAGCTACTTCCTGAAGTTTGAGTCAGTTACTTCTGCTTAGGCACTTGAAGCAAAAAAAGTACTACATGCTTCATCTTTTGCAAGACTTTGAAGGTCATAGGGAAGTTAAAAAAAAAAGCTCTTACTCTCAGAGTTTATAGCTGGCCAGAGAAGCAAAACATTCAACCAAAACCAAATTTGTGTTCTAAATATGTGGGCGGTTGCATGTGTAACGGAATGTAGACAGTTTGGTGTTGGCTGAAGAAATCAAGAAAGGCTTAATGAGAAAAATAATTTTTATGTGGACCTTGCAGGGTAAGATTAAACAGAAACTCACTTTTACATTTCCCACAGCACTTAAAACTGGGGTTTGCATGTAGTAGGTGTGCAAATAAATATCTATCAACCGAATGAGGAAAGGGAACAATTTACAGAGGAAAGGCCAGACATGGAGGCAGAAAAATTCAGATCGTTTAGGAGACAGTGAGGAGTCTGAGCTAACTCAGAACTGATTCTTAGTAGGAAGACGTCTGGAAGAACTAGGTGGTACCAGATGACAGGAGGTCTGTGGCATTTTGTACTACTGTTCACCAAGATTTGCTGCCCCTTCCTTCCCTCTTAAAGTCACACTTGCTCAGGTAACTTGTGCAGGCCAGTGAAATGTGAGTAACTAAATACTGGGCTGGCCAAAGAGTCTGTATGTTTTTTTCCATAAAGTAAAAGACACAGTTTTCATTTTCACCAATAACTTTATTGATTTGGATATTTTAAGTATGTCAGCTATCTCCCACGTGATATAATGTTGATTGTTCTCAATTAATGTCTCGATTCTTTCACTCTCAACTCCAACTGGTCTACCCAACTTCATCCAGCGAGCATCGTCCAGTGAGAAATCTCTAGCACGAAACTTCAAAAACCACTTTTGACACATTAAATCAGTCACAGCACCTTCTTCATATTGTACAAATCTTTTTTTGCATTTTGGTTGCATTTTTACCTTCTTGAAAAAACAAAGGGTAATATGATGAAAATGTTCTGTATTTTCTTCCACCTCCAATATTAAAATGGCTACACAAAAATTCTCCAATTCTGATGTTTTTTTAAACACACCCAAATATGACAACTATTTGTTTCAAATGACATTAAAGACAACTAAGTACGACTACAGCCATCTTACAGAAAAAAAACAAACATTTTTGGCCAACCCAATACTTAACTCTGTGGTGGAGACTACGACCAGAGCAAGCTCTGTCATCCTTTTGCCCAGTGCCCACCACCTGCAGTTCTGCAGAGTGGGCCCATTCTCAGCTGGGAAGTGAGAGGGGCCCCAAATGAGAACAGCAACACTCAATCTATTGGGTGAGGGAGCTGGAGCCTTTGACTACAAAATAATCTTTTGTTATTTTAGCTACTGAAAATTAAGGGGTGTTGTCATTGTATCTGACCTAGCCTCTCCTAATCTTGATTGAGGTAGAGGTGCGACCTGATTTGCTCAGCAGTGAGCTCCCCAATAGAGTCAAGCAGAGACTGCGTGAAACTAGTCTAAGATACAGAGGAGGGGATTTCTGCATTAGGAATAAGTAAGATTTTAATCACTTCCAAATCTAAGTTGGATTCTGTGCCTGGGGGTATTTTTATTTAGAGCTCTCCTACTTCACACCCTATTTACTGTGGCAGCACCAAAGTAATTTGAAGGATAAGTAAATTTGTAGAAGGGGAAATCTCAAGATCATTTAGAACCCTAATTCAGTGTTGAAAATAGGAATGATCCGACCAGATGTTACGATACACCACCCAGGTAGTTTTTTTGAGAAACCATAAAATTTAATTAAAGGTGACACCAAAAAAACCTACTTCTTAGCAGATGTCCTCAGTTCATTCCCAATGAGAGGCAGTGAGCTGTTGCACATGGCATGTGCTTTGAAGACAGATAGACTTAGTTCAATTTATTTATTGTATCTTGAGAAAGTGAGTCAGATTTCTCAAGCAGCAACTTAATATAAAAATATAATAAGGCCCATCCCACTGTACCTTAGACTATCCTTTCCCCCCTCCCACTCAGAGGGACTCCGTGGGGTCTCATGTTTTCAATATGCACCAGATAAGAGTTCTCCCAGGCCCAGGTATAAACCTGCATGAATCTCATGCCTTAAAGCCCAACTTGTTTGGTTCAGTATCAGGATGAAATTCTTCACTCTACTTCATTACCCTGCCTGGGGTCTAGCCACTAAGCTGGACACACATAGCCATCACTGATGTTGGTCAGTGAGAACAGAGTCTGAAGATGGGGCCGTGTGCCCCATCTACCTTCTTCCCCTCAGCACGCAACACATGTACACACATGCGCACACACCACCATTTTTCATTCTAAAAATAATTTTATTATTTTACAGTTATTCAGGAAAGTTCCTGGGTTGGGGTGACCAAGCCTTGGCCACCACAGAACAGATTAGAGCATATCAGTCAGTTCACCAGTTTTCTCTCTTTGGGTGGCGAGAGCAAGCTGGGAAGACATCATGTGCATGAAGAGAAAACAGTAATGGCGAAGGGCTGAGGGTGGGGAGGTGGGGAACAGGCACAAGTGGAAACCGATCACGCTGTCATTCTCAGGCCTAGATTTAAATATTGTCTTCTCCATATTCTCCCTTCATTTTCCTTAGCTCTCTGCTACCACAGAGGGCAGATGAATATGAAATTGAGAAAGTGGAATAACTGTTACCAACAGCAAAGTAGCTTAGTACTTCAAGAAGCTGGGAGCGATCTCCAGATCAGACAGATCTCCCTAGCCGGGGGGGTCGATGCCCCACTAGGACTGGCTCCTAGTGCACTGTGATGGGGCCCACATTTGAGGCATATCCAGGTAACACACAATGAGAAGAATCTGAATCCCACTGCCTATAGCCACTTCTTCCTGCCTGCCAGTGAAAGGAAAGGCACGGGTCACTCAGTACCTTAGTCCACATGTGATAAAGGGCATAAGCAATGGGATCCTATCCTTATTAGTTCAGGACCATAAATCTGTCCGAACAGCCAGGGAAGATGTTGTCCTCCCCCGTGATCCAACAGGTAAAACCCATGGGGAGTTCTTCAGACCCTGGGACCTAATCAGATATCCTGAGATAATATCTACCCCGAACTTTGTTATGGCGAGCCCACCTCTCCCCTGAAGCAGGAGAAAATAAATATAAGGTGACCGAAGCAAATAAAGTATCAATCAAAATGATAAAGGACTTCAGATTATTAGGTTTATTGGAGCTACCCTCCTGGCTGAAAATGACTTCAGATTATTAGGTTTATTGGAGCCACCCTCCTGGCTGAAAACATTCCTCCGCATCGTTCGCAGGACCACAAGAGATCAGGGCCTGACAAAATCTGAACAGATCTTGAGCTCAGCAACCAAATATGGGGCCTCCTCAGCATTTCTGGCCCTGGGCAGTAGAAGAAAGCAGACCTGATGGTTCTTGTAGCTCTAACCTGGGCTCATATCCACTTCTGTTTTCGCAGGCACTTTCTGTGGAGACTTGGAGAGAGGACTTGTAAGTGGGAAGACTATTCCACTGGAATTGATGGTTTTGATATCAGAGATGAGGGAACTGCAAGTTCTGAGAGGAGTGTTCCAAAAGGTGAGAACTAAGTTTATAGATGGCCTGTGAAACACAGAATGAGCAGGACATGGACCATCAAAAAGTAGACAGCTGCTAGCAGAGGCACTCGGGTCCGGGAGTGACAGAGCGAACGCAGCACCCGCTTCCATCCAGCACCACTCCGTGACTGAAAGAAAAATCTGGAGGTCAGAGAGTTCTACCCTATAGAGATACGTTCTTTTTCTTCCTCCATCCCTGCAGAAAAGAGATACCCTGAAAGTCCTCTCAAAGTCAACAAACTGGCAAATCCTACCAGTTTCCTCCAATCTTCCATATCTTTCCAGTCTTAGCCCCATTAGCTGCTCAGTGCCTGGAATTCCAGACTCCTCCTCCTGACCCTTCGCCTCAACACAGCCGGCCCTGGAGATAGTTACAGTACCCGCTCTTCATTACAGTACCCGCTCTTCATCTATAGCCTTCTTCCCTTCTTACCCTTCGACAGCTGTTGCCTGTAAGGTCTATTAAGAGTGCCTGCTCCTGAGTGCCACAGGAACCAATGATAGGAGTCCGGGCAGAGTCCCATTCACTGTGCTCCAACCTGTGTTGAGAAAAACAGGAATGGCATTGGTTCACAGCATGTGAGGCGGATCCGGTGAAGTCATCCAACTCATTTGCCACGGGATGTAGCACAAGGGACTTGCTGCAAAGACTGGTTGCACATCCCAGATCCCATACAAGGAGGGTACAGGCAGACAGGTGTCTTTCAACAGCAGTAAAAGGTGATGATAATTACCAGGACTGACTGGTACTGGGTCTAGGTAGGCAGTATTTGACTGGCTACCTCAATTTCCATTCTGCATCAGGGCCAAAGAGAGAACTGTGGAGGGACTAAGCTTGAATTAATGTAGCTTGTCCACAGACTCAAGAGTCACCTGCACTATGCAGTATCAAGTTGGCTTGGGACAGGTTAATCACACATGAGGAAAAGGTCTCCCCCAAAGGGCAGGGTTTCCAGTTCTGAGCAAGTCCGAGCAAGTGGCAAAGAAACAGCCATGGGTGCACTGGCTGAAAATACTCAGCAAAGACAGTAAAGCTCTATGGATCCCCAAAGAGCCTGCCTCAAGGCTGCAGACCAAGGCCCAAATGAGTGATGAAAATTAAGAAGTAGTGAATAATCTGGGTGGGAAAAAAGGTATCTCAAATAAGACCTGCTCACTGGGGCTGCCACCTCTGCCACCTAAATTTTGCAAGCCATTAATATCACAAATGCCACTCTCTGAGGGAAGAGGCAATATATGTAGTTGGTTCCCCCAAGCCCTCAGAAATAATAAAAGTGCCTACTTTTAATGTTTCTTTTCCATGGGAAAGAAACACCCAGAAGCAAAATAATTGTAGCTACTCTCTCTCATGTAGGGTGAGTCTCTTGACTGGTGAGTTGGGAATAAGGAACTGTGGATATGTAGCTCTGTCCTTCCAAATCACACTTGGAGCAAACTTCCCATAAGAGGCACAATTTGCTGTAATGTTCTAATTTTGTAAGAGTGTGGTCTTCTGCAAGAAAGCCTACCCTGGCTTACCAATGCCAGTGACTGGGAGGGCAAGTTCAGGGTTAGGAAGTACATTTGCTAACAAGTCAAAAGCTAGATTCTTTTATATCATCTTTATGGAGTGATTTCTTAGTCTCTCAGGTTTTAATCTTTGTAAAAAAATTCAGTTGATTCATACCTGAGATAGGGAATGGGGTTGCTATTTAATTGGCTCTCTAAGGAGTCCTACACCTACCTACACCTACACATAGCTACTGTTGGGATATAAAAGGTACCTTATTTCAGCCCACATGAAATGAGCTGTCAATAAATGGCAGATAATATTATTATTCTCTAAGGACAACTGCTTTGGAAAGTGCAGGCCTCCCAGATTCCAAAAGTACCATCTGCTTGAGTGACTGACTGCAGTGACCCTAAAGTCACTGCAGCACCCATCTCAAGATGAGAATTAGATCCTAATTATTCTCAAGTCTGGCCGCTGAAATGTACCAGGTGTGATCAGGAAGGACCAGAGCTGAACACAGGTATCTCCCTCAGCCCTTTACCGCCTGATCTGTTCTTCGGCCACAGAGAGGGCAGTCTCAGCAGCCACTCTTTGGTCTCGTTCTTCTTCCAGCAGCTTCCTCAATTCATTCACCTCCTGTTTAGTGTTGCTCAGCTGCTTCTGGGCTTCTGAAAAACTTCAGGACAAAGGGAAAACAAACAGCATCGCTAGATGCAGAGCACAGCTGCTAATAATATAAGGGATTCCAAGTTTTTATAAAGTTATAGCGCAGAACAATTTACAGAAGCTTGTAGAAACCCAACAAATATATTAAAAGCTTAGCTGTGGAGTAATTAAACAAAGATACAGAAAATATCTTAAAGAGATTTTAGGGACTGACTATCTTTCATATGAATGCCACTGGATTAGTGGTGTGTATGTGTAAGATGGTGCTACTGTTTTTGTTTCACAAACTTTTCATGCTTAATTTGTTAGGCTATAATTGTTACTATTTAATCCTCACATCAATTCCGTGAGGTCAATAAGATAAGATGACATATCAGATCCATTCAATGGTCTCCTGTTCAATCTAGACGACTATCCACTTTCTGTATACGTGATGCATGCTCTGGGGTTGAGAGCTGCTTCCGCACCTTAGCTGTGGCTGCCTCAGTTCTTCAGGATCACTCTTCCTGTGAGCTCCGTTTTTCTCCTGGGGAGCTCCTGGAGCAACGTCCATATTCAGTGGCCCCTAGAAGAATAAGCTTAGCAATTCAGTGATGGGAGTGCTTAAGAAACTGTATTTGGGCAAAAGGAACACTCACTTAACATCAAAAAGAATAAAAACCTTGGAGAGGAATGCCTCTGCTTATAATTCTCTTCAAGTACAGACTTAGAAGTGAGAATCTTCAACTCTAATAGATTAATCTCCTACATAAAACTCTCAATTAATGTTATTCGAGATTCTCATTCCGGAATCTCTCCTCTTAAAATTTTAAAGGCTTACCATTGAAATCTGCTTTCTTCCAGTGGAGGCCTATGGATTTTCTAGAAGGTGCTCTGATCAAGCAAGGGCTTAACAACTCCTCCCAAACCCATTCTCTTTCCTTCCATGCCCTATTTATTCCCGTAATAATTCTCAACGTCTTCCAACTTCAACAATGCCCTCCTCGCCACTGCTGCCAACAGCTCTGCCTATTCTGTTCCCCAGGTCCAAATCTCCCTTACAGCTTTCTTATTTCTTGGACCAAAATCAAATTTTCCCTAGTTTTAGAATTCCAAAAACTTCAATCATCACTGTTTTCCACTTGCTTTTTGATTCCGCTCCCACCACCTCACTGTTCTTTTTTCTTCTAATCCCTTTCCCAGACCTTATTCCCATTTTAATGGACTCCCTTCTCTCTCCTTTCTCCCATCACATCTAATGAATCTCCAGCCTGAACACGTCAGCCTCTTCAATGCTGCTCACTTACTCTTTCTCGTCCACAATCAGTTCCACAACAACTTTCCCAGCCTCTCAACTTCTTACTCACCGCCTGCAGCTCCTGAACCTGCTTCTCCAAGACGGCGCAGTGATTAAAAAGGTCACTGTAGTGCTGCTGATTCTCACGAAGACTCTGACTGGTATCACACAGCTGAATTGAAAGGGTATTTTTCTCTTCAAGTAGCTGAGAAAACTGAAACAGAGGACAGGATAAGCACCACCCCACAGGTCTATTTCACTATAAAGAGTACTTAGGCTAGCTGTCCTGAGTTTTAAGGATTTAATTTTTTTTAATGCAAGGCCTTTATTTCAATAATAGCAATAATAGCACTGTGCATTCCAACAAAGTGAGAAAACTCAGAATTTTTTGACCAAGAAAGAAAAACAATTTGGGGGAAGTAGCAGAAAACTTTACAGTGCACAGTACTGAAAATGAAAAAAAAGGGAAGTGGAAGCCCTCAATCATCACTGTTTTCCACTTGCCTTTTTAAAAAATCAATTTATTGATTTTTAGAGAGAGGGGAAAGGAGGGAGAAAGAGAGGGAGGGAAACATCAATGTGTGGTTGCCTCTCGCATGCCCCTTCTGGGGACCTGGCCCACAACCCAGGCATGTGTCCTGACTGGGAATCAAACTGGCGACCCTTTGGTTCACAGGACAGCACTCAATCCACTGAGCCACGCCAGCCCAGGCTCCACTTGCTTTTTGATTTAATAAGTATGTAAGGGGATGGCAGTAGCTTGGGTCCAAGCTGAAGTTACTAACAGATGACTCTAAAGCGCAGAGTTCGTGATGACTGGAGATAGAGCTGTCATCTAAAAATTCATAAAGGAATGTATCTGAGAAGATTCTTCAATGCTGTAGACAGTTATAAGTTACCAAGAACGTAGAATAAAAAATTATAATATGTGGCAGAAGAGTAAATCCTAATATGCTAATGGACGTGTAAGAAACTGTACTGGGAATAGAGACTCACAGTATAAACATTTCAGTCACTCCACGCAGGACTCTCCTCTGCTACATGAGTAGCAGGTATTCATTCAGTCTTCCCTGAACACGTCCAGTGTCAGGGGTGCTCACTATCTGACAAAGCAACCCAAGCCACTTTTCTGATGTCAAAAACGAAAAACTATTTTTAATACTGGACAAAAATTTACTCTTTGGATCTTCTACCTACTGATTTGAATTCAGTCCTTTGGAATTCTGATTCTAATTCTTCATATGCAGGTGTCAAGTTTTAAGTTTAGTTATAATTAACATCCAGATACATTAATAAGCACAGAGATGTCTCTCTGAAGTCCTACTGTAGGACTATACACTGTATGAAAGGAAACTGGTGTACCTAGCTGGTGTTCAATCTTCTCCTGAGTATTCCTTTTTTAAAGTATTTTGGATTAATGTTTGAATAAAAAAGCTGAATCAATGTTCAGAGAAAAAAAGATAACACTTTTCTAAAGACTCTATGATGACCAGTAAGAACATTTGATGCGTAAGAAAAATGAGAACAACGCGTCCAGCTGGTATAATAAGAATATCTGCAGGCCGTGATGAAAAACAGGACCAAGTTACCTCTGAAGAGCAATGTTCAGTTGACAAACCACTTTCCAAAGCATTACCTTATTTGAGAGGGATAGCGGAAGAATTTCTGTCCCCATTTATAGATGACAAACAGAAAAAGAGATGGGTAGTGACTTGCCTAATGTTATGTGGCAGACCAGGACTCAAGCACGTTCTTGATGCCAAGACTAGAGTTCTATCTACTACCTGAAGGTGCTCCAACTGAGAGTTCAGCTAGGGAAGTTAAGCAGGTTCTGGGTTTTTGCTAGGGAATGTGGCAGTAAGTAAAGGAAAGGACGCACTAATTTGAAGAGAGAGGCAGCTTGGTACAATGGCAACTAATGGGTTCTGAGACAGGGAGGAACATGATCCTCTCCTGATGTAGGAGAAAGTTCGTTTTCCTGGCCACAGCAAAAAATAGACAAACAAGCAAAAAACAAAAACAAGAAAAAAACAAACCCCAAACAGAAACGAACAAAATTTCTCAGAGTTGAAAAAAATCCTAAGATTCTTTTTTTTGGCATATCTAGAGGAGAAAGGATAGACTTGTAAAACTCACTGGAAGCACAAACCCCCTTAATTGGAGAAGTCTAATTATTTACAATAAGCTACCCTCATGTAAATCACTTCTATAATGTTTATACTTTTCTCTCTAGGATAGATATAGATCCTTGTAGTTTAGTGGCTGGCAAACTACAATTCAGGGCCTACTGCCTTTTGTGAATTAGGTTTTACTGGAACATAACCACCCCATTTATCTATGCATCATCTGTGGCTGCTTTTGTGCTACAACTGCAGAGCTGAGTTGTTTTAACAGAGACCAATGGCCTACAAACCTAGAATATTTACTATCTGGGTTTGTAAGGAAAGATTTGCTGATTTCTGCTATAGCTCATAAGCAATTGTATTTTAGCATGTCTATACTTGTAAAAACGGAGGTTAGCATCTAGGATAGGAGGGAGCAATCTAGGCAACATTATACCAATATCCATTCCTTTCATGTTTTCAAGTTTGCGTTACATATAAACATTCAACCATGTTGGTACAAATACTATCAAGTCTGAGCACCCATGCAAAGAATTAGGCAATGGTTTGCAGTGGAGCCTTTCTATGCTGACAGCCCATCTACTACCATCCCTACCTAGAGCCCAAGAAGCAATTCTTCCAGTTATCTAGGACCCACTTAGAGTGAGGCTCTAAACTCACTGGAATGTAAGCTCCATGAGGGGCTACATATATCCTCAATAACTGCATATGGCCAGGCTCACAGAAGGCAAATAACAGTTATTTGCTTGATGAAAAAAAATGAATGAATGATGCTAGGGATGAAGATACCTTTCTTATAGCTCAGTCCTAAAGAACTCTTTCTTACCCAGAATGACAGTGACCTAAAGCAGTATTTCTCATACTTTAAGTGGTGTGTGAAGTATATCTAAAACAAGCTATTAAAGAAAACATAACTTTGGTATGACACAGAAACCAGTCCATAAATAATTGAAACTAAAGTTTCTCAGAACAGATATACTCTTTATTAAATAATATATATATTTTCAATCTCTTTTATTTTGTTTTATTAAAAACACTATTTGCACTGTTTGTAATAGTCCCAAAATGAAAAAACCCAAACATTCTTTAACAGAAGAATAGAATAATTATGGTATATGCCTACAGTGTAATACTAAACAACGTAAGAATTGAAAAATCATACTATATACAACAACATGGATGAATATTACAAAATAAATGAAGCAACACAGAAGAGATGGCATGATTACAGTTACACGTACTTCTATAGGTGTGGTAGTGAACAGAAGAGGACACAAGGGACTTCTGGTCAAGCTAGAGGCATAGGGAGACACGCTTCACCTCCTCTTGCAACCACAGAGAGAATTACAACCAGATCTCAAAACTAATACACCCAGAACCATCAGAAAATCGAGCTGTATGGAAGTCCAACAATCAAGGATTTAAAGAAGACACATTCATCCAGATGGGTATGAGGGGTGGACTCACAGGGACGAGTGTAGAGGTTGGGTGGTGCAGAAAGGTGGTGGTGATGTCAGCAGGAGCTGCCAAATGGACAGGAGACATACCTTCAGCGGAGCAAGTGATCCCAGCCCTGGTGCTCCAGCACCGGGAAAACAGATCCCCATTACCTCTGGCTATAACAACCAGTGGGGGTTGGGGCAGTGGAAGAAGCTGCCAGATTTTCATCACTTAAAAGGCCAGCATGGTCTTAAAACATACAGAAACTCACCTACTCTGGGATTTATCACCAGGGCAGCAGCTGGAAGAGCACCAGTCACACACAGGAAGGGGGTAAAGTGACATAAAATGGAGTGAGCACTGGGCAAATCTCCAGAAGCCTTGTGGCAGCGTTGTCCCACTCCAAGCCCTTTCCACACAGCCACAAAGCAGCAGAGTGGATGCCCCACACTGGCAATTACCTACCGCTCCACCCCACACGATTTACAGGTACCCTGAGACAGGTCATGCTACTAAGACGGAGTAAAAGCAGTTCTACCTAATACACAGAAACAAACACAGGGTGGCTACCAAATTGAGGAGACAAAGAAATACATTCCAAATGGAGGAATAAAGCAAAACTCCAGAACAAGAACTAAGTGAAACAGACAGCTAACCTATCAGATGTAGAGTTCAAAACACTGGTGATCAGGATGCTCAGAAAACTCATTGAGTATGGCGAAAAAAATAAAGGAAGAAATGAAGGTTACACTAAGTGAAATAAAGAAAAATCTACAGGAAACCAACAGAGAAGGGAAGGAAGACGGGATTCAAACCGACGATGTGGAACAAAAGGAAGAAATAAGCATTCAACCAGAACAAAAAAAAGAAACAAGGATTTTTAAAACAGAGGAAAGGCTTAGGAACCTCTGGGAATGTCAGGCCAAACATGACAAAATCTGAGTCATAGGGATGTCAGAAGGAGAAAAGGAAGAGCAAGAAAGTGAAAACTTATTTCAAAAAATAATGAAAGAAAACTTCCCTAATTTAGCGAAGGAAATAGACATATAAGTCCAGGAAGCCCAGAGAAACCTGAAGAAGTTGGACCCAAAGAGGACCACACCAAGACACAAATGCCAAAGGTTAAAGACAAAGAGAGAATCTTAAAAGCACCAAGGGAAAAGAAGAGAGTTACCTATAAAGGAGTTCCCATAAGACTATTGGCAGATTTCTCAAAAGGAACTTTGCAAGCAACAAGGGACTGGCAAGAAGTTTTCAAGGTGATGGAAAGCAAGGACCTACAACCTAGGTTACTCTATCCAGCAAAGCTATCATTTAGAATGGAAGGGCAGATAAAGTGCTTCCCAGATAAGGTCAAGTTAAAGGCGTTCATCACCACCAAGCCATTATTATAGGAAATGTTAAAGAGACATATTTAAGAAAAAGAAGATTAAAACCATGAGCATTAAAAAGGCAACAAATTCACAACTATCAACAACTGAATGTTAAGAAAGAAAGAAAGAAAGAAAGAAAGAAAGAAAGAAAGAAAGAAAGAAAGAAAGAAAGAAAGAAGGAAAGAAGGAAAGAAAGAAGGAAAGAAGGAAAGAAAGAAAGAAAGAGAAAGAAGGAAAGAAAGAAAGAGAAAGAAAGAAAGAAAGAACAAAGCAAACAACCAGAACAGGAACAGGATCATAGATATGGAGATCATTTAGAGGTTTACCAGCTGGGGGAGGGTGGGGGAAAGGGTAGAATGGGGTAATGGTGCAGGGATTAAGAAGTATAATTGGTAGGAACAAATGGACAGAAGGGAGTTCAGAATAGCACAGAACATGGAGAAGCCAAATAACTTACATGTACAACCCACGGACATGAACTAAGTAGGGAGAATTGCTGGAGGGAAGGGGGTACCAGGTAGAAGGGGGCAAAAGGGGAAAAATTAGGACAACTGTAATAGCACAATCAATAAAATATAATAAAAATAGAAGTAAACAGACCCCAAACATATTCTGGAAGAATAAAATAGGACAAAAGGGACTTCCGGGTCTGGTATGTTCTAATTCTTGAGCTGGGTACTAATTACACACTTCATGGAAACAGGCCATACTGTTTATGATTTGAATGCTTACCTGTTTTTTACCTCAGTAAAAATTTATGTTAAATTTTTTGCTATCTGCTCAAATGATTTCATTATCTCTTAATAGCACTGAATTGCAGTTTAAAATACTGTCTTAGAAAGATAAATGCCCAAAGAGAGTCACAATCTAATGTTCAGGAGAGCAAATATAACAGTGTTGAGATGGGATCTAGTTTACGGAAAAAAGAAATGTTACAGAGCTATGAAGGGCAGGACTTTCTGGAAACAACTGACTAGCTGATAGAGGAACTGGGTAGGAGCTTCTCTGGAGCCCCTCTAAAAACTCCCAGACAATTCCCCCAACAAAGAGTCTGTAATTTTACCAATTCATTGGATCAACAAACATTTTTTTAAAATGTAAATTTCTATGCCAAATTTACCATATTTTTCGGACTCTAAGACACATTCCTCCATCCTCCCCCCCAAATTTGGGAGGAATAATGGTTGTTAATGCTGCTATTGAGTTCTGTTTACATTTACATTGGTGAAATATGTTATTTATGTTATTAAATATTTTACCACATTTTTTGCTTCAAAAATTTTCCCCCTATTTTCCTCCTCTAAAACCTAGGTGTGTCTTATGGTCCAAAAAATACAGTAATAGTGTTATCAGTATCTGATAATTCAGTGTCAGATAAATTTAACAACATTTAAAAAGTACCTTCTACATAAGCCAGGCACTGTGCTTTTCCATACACATTATCATAAGTTATCTCAGACCACCTCCCCCAACACCTTAGGCAAGTTACTTAATACCACCAGGGCTTAGTTTTCTCATCTGTGAAATAGCCCACTGCTCTCTATCATTTTTGGATCACAGCAGACCACTTGATGAACTGATGACTTCTTATACACACACAAGCATTCACATGCATGCACCCATGCACACACCATACATAGAATTTTTGGACAGTCACAGCTCTCCTCAAAGCCAATCTTTAGACTCCAGAGTCTAAATGATCTCTTAAATCCCCTCTAGTTGCAATATAAAAACCACCCAGCTGACTTCCCCTGAAGAAGGCAGAACTAGGGGAGGTGCCACTAGAGAATATTTGAATAATCAAAGAGCAACAAGAGTATGATTATTAACGGGGTGGGGTAGGGGAGGACAAAGACGTGAGAAGGCATCTAAAAAGAATTTTCTTTAATATTGCCTTTGCGTTTGCTCTAGGGCCCAGATGGCCAAGTGGGCACTTTGAAAAAGTGCCCTTCCCTATAGAAAAAGATCCCATCTGCTCCAGTATCCTTCCCTAGAATGTCTGGAGTGGCAAGGCTGGGGTATGGGAAAAAGCAAGCTGTCTTCTTTAGTTCCCGAACATCAGACACATAATAAGGAGGCCTACGAGTGGCCCTCCTGCTATCTAATCACATGTGAAAAGCCATCCTCCATCTTCCTGAGACTCTTCCATGCTGCACACTGGTGGGAAGTATAGAGGAACTTGTTGGAGTTTTTTGGGGAATGACCTCAATATTTCTAACAAGTGATTAGAGATGGGGAGCTGATGCTGGGGATGAAGGCTTCCTAAAGGAGTTAGCTTTTTTACTCTTACTGAATGGATTTTTTCCAAGTATTTCCCAAGGACTCTCCAAAGACAAGGAAATGAAAATGTGACCATGTCTAACCCTGGGGTGAGCAATCCCAGCTCTGAGAAAGGTAGAACTTCTGTACCCTACGATATGCTACAACTGGAGCCTAGGTTTAATCAGCTTCTACTTACCTTCTTGCTTCCGGTCATGAAAACAAGAAACCAAATCCCAGTCTAGAAGGAAAGACTTACCTTGCTGTTCAGTTGCTGAATTCTTAACTCCTTTTGGTGAATTTCCTTTAGGCTGTCATTGAGTTGAGTCCTAAGAAGTTCTGTCTCATACACTAGGTTTTGTGACCCAGTTAGGGAAGGCGATGTTTCTGGGGATACCTGCGAGGATACAAACACTGATGAAATTTCCCCCTAAGATTGTTCATGCTGAATGCCCTCCCTCTAGAACTCTGTCCACCTCATAGAATATCGTAAGTGGCCTGCCTAATAGCGACAGATGGGCACTTAGCTTGCAGGAAGCTGATACTTCCTGGGTAATGATTATCTCTGAGTAGCAATTGGCATTGAAATTACTCACCTGTCTTTGGTACTGTACTTTGAGGGTTTCAGTCTGGGAGGAAGATCTAAATTCCCTCATAAGATTCTGCAGGTGACTAATCTGCTGATCTTTATCTGTAATAGCCATAAGGTACTGCTCCTTCATTCTTCTTTCATGAATTTCCCAGGAATTCTTTTCCATCCTAGAAAAACATGAAATAACCACAGGTAAAAATATACTTGTGAAACAAAGATGAGTAATTCTATATCCAAAACTGTATCGTGGGGTGTAGAGATGTAGTAAATGATGCAATCAGAGCAAAATTTAAAATAGAATTATGCAGCATAATGATGGAGCAAAACTAAAACAAGAATTTCAACATCACTAATAATCAGGGAAATGCAGATCAAAACACAATGAGATATTACCTGAATCAGTCAGAATGGCTTTTATAAGAAATCTTCAAGATCCTTTAACACATATGATACTGGTTTGGTGGTGATGAACTCCTTTAGCTTTTCTAGTTTGAAAAGCTCTTTATTTGTCCTTCGATTCTACAATAAATGATAGCTTTCTAGGTAGAATAATCTGGGTTGTAGGTCCTTGCTTTTCATCGCTTTGAGTATTTCTTGTCCATCCCTTCTGGCCTGCAAAGTTTCTTTTGAGAAATCAGCAAATAATCTAATGGGAGCTCCCTTATAGGTAACTAACTGCTTCTTAGATTTACTCTCTCCATCTTTAACCTTTTACATTTTAATTATGATGTATCTTGATGTGAAACTCTTTTGGTTCATTTTGTTTGGGCCTCTTTGCACTTCCTAGACTTGTATGTCTAGTTTCTTCACCAAGTTAGGGAAGTTTTGTGTCATTATTTATTCAATTGATTTTATTTTTTTGCTCTCTTTCTCCTTCTTCTGGCACCCCCGAGATGCAAATGTTGGTACATTTGAAATTGTCCCAGAGGCTCCTTACACTATCCTCAGATTTTTAGATTCTTTTTTCTATTTGCTGTTCTGATTGGGTGTTTTTGCTTTCTGATATTCCAAATTGGTGATTTCATTCTCAGCTTCATCCACTCTAGTATTGATTCCTTGTACATTATTCTTCATTTCAATTAGTGTATCTTTCATTGCTGACTGGTCCTTTTCTAGCTATTGAGGGTCTCACTAAGATCATTAAGCATCCTTATAACCTGTGTTTTGAACTGTATATCTAATAGTTGCCTTGCCTCCATTTCATTTTGTTCTTTTCTGGAAATTTCTCCTGTTCTTTCATTTGGGCCATGTTTTTGTCTCCTCATTCTGGCAGCCTCCCTGTGTTTGTTTCTAGTTATTAGGTAGAGCTTCTATGTCTCCCAGGCTTAGTAGAGTGGCCTGATGTGGTATCCTGTAGGGTCCAGTGGCACAGCCTCCCCTATCACCCAAGATGAGTACTTGAAGTGTGTCTCCTGTCTGGACTGTACACCTTCTTCTTGTGGTTGAGTTTTGACTGCCATTGGCACATCAATGGGAGGGGTTTACCCAGGCTGATGAGAATTAAGGACTGGCTGTGACCTCCGACCACCGACCTTCAACCAACATGAAGGATCAGCCATGCAGGGGCTTACCCCACAGAGTAGAACTTACTTTGGTAGGGTTCTAGTGCCCACTGAGTCTACCCCTTGAGTGTGTCACTTGTGGAGGTGGTTGGGGGGTGCTGCTTCAGTGTGGTCTGAAGCTGTCCACTAGGTGTGCTGCCTCTGGGGCCTCCTGGGAGGTACAGGCCAAGGTCAGCCACCACCTGTGTTTTGTCCAGGGCCACCTGGCATAAGCTACAAAGTGCTCTGCAGATGGCTGCTACTTGTGCTGGTCTTAGAGGTGCCCAGGTGAGGCTAAGCTATGAACCAAGGCCTGCTTCTGCCAGTACCAGGCCTGGAACCTCTTAGCAAGAGATACAGGGCATGTTGAGGCCAGATGCTGCTTGAGAGAATTTAGGAAAATCTGAAGCATGAGCCAAGACAAGCCATTTATATGGAAAAGCCACTGGAAACAGTTTGGGTGGTCCCCAAATTTGGGTGCGCTGGGGTGTAGGGAATCACCAGGGTTAGATGAACTCCACAACAACGTTTGTGGAGTCTCAGACATGGTACCAGCCTGCTGGGTCTGTGGGAGGAGGGCTCATCAAAGGGACAATGGCCTGTCAGCACTTTTCTAAAAAATAATTTTATTTATTTTTAGAGAGGGGAAAGGAGGGAGAAAGAGAGGGAGAGAAACATCAATGTGCGGTTGCCTCTCACATGTCCCCGACTGGGGACCTGGCCTGCAACCCAGGCATGTGCCCCAGACTGGGAATCAAAACGGTTGCCCTGTGGTTTACAGACTGGCACTCAATCCACCGAGCCACTCCAGCCAGAGCTCTGTTGGCACTTCTGTCTTGGAAAAAGCTGTCCCCTTAGCTCTTGCCCTGATGTCAACAATTCAGTTCGTCCTTGTATGTCTCTGGTGCCCTTCAAGCTGCTGCCCCAATACTGAAGCCCAGAGGGAGTGAGTCCAAGTACATCTGTACACAGGTCCTTCAAGAGGAGCTGCCTGTGACGTCAGGGGCCCAGCACTTCCCTCAGCCTAAATCCCTGCTGGTTTTTACAGCCAAAAGTTATGGGGAATTCCTTTCCTGGCACTGGAACCCTGGGCTGGGGGGCCTGGGATGGAACTAGGTCCCCTTCCTCCTCAGGGGGACCTTTGCAGCCAAGATATCCCCCCTGATTTTTATCTGCCACATGTGAGTGTGGGACCAGCCAGCCCATTCCATGTCTCTGCCCCTCCTAGCAGTCTTGATGTGGTTTCTTCTTTACTTCTGTAATTGCAGGACTTCCATTCAGCTTGATTTCAGGCAGTTCTGAATGATGGTTGTTCTGTAGGTTAGTTGTAATTTTGATATGGTTTTAGGAAGTGAGTACCGTGTTTACCTATGCCACCATCTTGACTGAAAGGAAGTACTGTATCTTCTTTATTTTAACTTTATACTTTTCAGTTCATTGAAGTGTAATTGACAAATTATGTTTTCTGATGTGGGCTCATTATTGAAAGTATTCAATTTATATCTATACACTTAAGATTTGTGCACTGCTTTAAATATATGTTATATGTCAATAAAAAGTTTACTTTAAAAGTGCAAAAAAAAAATTCAACTGGAAGGACTGGGGAAGATCTCATAGAAAAGCAGGCATTTGGTCTGAACCCTGAACAATGAGTTAGGTTTCCAAGGGAAAAGCATTCCAGGTTCAGGGAACAAACTGAGTGAAAGGCACAAAAATAAGTACATACAGTGAATTTTGAAATTGTTGTAGGGGAGTGTATGTAGAGTAGATAGGTAGGAAACGAAGATGAGGTCAGATCATGTAAGGTGCTGAACAGCATGCTAACTAAAGCTAACTCTGTAAGCAATGGGAAGCCACTGTACTGGTTCAGAAAGACAGTGCCATCCATGATGCACGTCATATGACGACTATGAAAACGTACCTGTAGAGTCTGATGGACCTGGGCTGAAACACTGGCTCAGTCACACACCAGCATGAGACTATGTAAAAATTCATCTGTCTGAGCTTAATGGTAAAATAGGAATAAACTATTCCTTAGGATTATCGTGAGAATTAAATGAGACACTACATGTCACAAACTGAACACAGAGCCTGGGATTGTAAGCAAATTTCTATAGTATCTCTTCATTTTCTATACTACCAATGTCTTTATTTTTTCCAATAATAGAAGGTTTTGTTTGAATTGCATCTGATTTATCTTTCTCTTTTTAAATTAGGTGATATTCGATTTCATACATACTTGTTATGAAGTAATCCTGCTTGGCTAAAAGGTAACTTGGATTATAGTAAAAATTTTTTCAAAAAGGCAGAGAGCTAAAACTTAAAACTAAAATAAATTTTTATTACAAAGCCACTATATACAAAACACACTTTTGCTCTCTGGGAACATAAATTTTTATTTTCTGTAAAAAATATGGAAAAGAAATTTTCTAAAACGCTTTCTTTGATATTTGTCTTTGAAAAGTGAGGCAGAACAAGAAAGAAGGCATAGATGAGTAAGAATGTATGAGAAAGATCACAATCTTCTATAAAAAGCTTCAAGCTGCCATTTTTTAGAAGGATGGACAAGTGGTTATAGTATGGAAAGAGAGCCTCAATGGAGAACAGGGATTAAGGAACAAACGTGATTACTTGACACAACTCAGCCATAAAAAGTGGTGTCCCATGCTTGCCCCTTAAGTCAGCAAGCACAGGAACCAGAGCAGACTAAGCAAAACAGTAACCACAAGCAGAAGAGGAAAGCTATGATATAAATCCAGGCTCTTCCAATAAGCCAACCCCAAGGCCAACAGAATCTTGAACAAGATGTTTCAGCTCTTTCATGATTAAAAAGCTAATTTCTCCCAACTGTTTCAAAAGCAAAAGACAGGGAGTCCTGAAAATACTCAGCTAAAGAAGCTAGTCCTGAAGTCCGTGAATACACTCTGTGTTCTCAGATTCTTTTTTCCTTCCAACAGTGAAGTAAAATGTCTTCCTTTCCTTCTCCAAATTTACTCACATTCACTTGATATATTTTACTTTTCTTCAAATCTGCTCAAAGTGGAAGGTAAAGAGAGAAAGGCTAAGAGAAAGAAATGAGGGGAAAAAGAATCAATAGATGAGAAATTGATTTTTCTCCCTCGTTTTATCTTCCCCAAGGATCAACTTCATTAAAAAAAAGTATCCTTTAGGAATACCTTTTGAGGACATGTAAAGAGGAACAGGTGGCTGGAGAAAACAAGTCTTTAAAGCTTTGCAGCAATTCTTAGGTTTACACTGGTAAGTAGACAATGTTTTTGTAATTCTGGATGATCAGGATATAACACAGGAGATCTGAAGGTGATGCTCTGATGTGGTCCCAATCATCTTTGGAGGGCCCTAAATTCAATGGTCGGCATTCATGTGTATCTGAAGTATCTGAAGAAAGACATATTTAGAGCCTGAGAGCTGTATGATAAATTGAGATTCTAACAGAATAAAACTGAGGCAGCTATTCCCTAAGAGGATGGGGGAGGCTGAGGTTGAAATGGAGCAACTTCTCTCTTCTCTTGAAGTTCAATTTCAGAAAGAAATACAAGAAATTTGTATTCCCAGACAGCAAAAATTCATAGATTTTACATTCTCTGCACTCATCATCATCTGACTAAAAACAAGTGTGTTCTTGTACTACATGAGGAAGCTGCTAACCTTACAGAATGAGTTTGACATATGTTCACTTACAAGAAAGTCCAGAATGATGTTAAATATAAAAATCTTTACTCCATAAAATTTAAATCAATAAATTCTAAAAACTCTTTCCTCTATAAACTTTGCTTAAGGTTTATTTTGAAATATCATGTCAGAAAAATGTACGTGCACCTAGGATTTATGAGGGAACACATCTTTTATTTACATGAAGAGCTCTCTCATGGCTGTTACAATAATTATTTTACTGTGTTGATCTCTCTCATCCTGGCTGCCCATTGTGAGCTGTGCAGGAATCTAGACTCCACTTCATAGTCTCCGTATTCACTGGCTTGTGGTTGCCCTGCAGCAGCTACTGAGACAAAGCAGGCGATGCTTCATCAACAGCCCTCTCCAACGTGGAGATTCTCCTTTTAGTACCAAATCTTGAAAGCTTTGGGTTTATTTTAATAAGGCGGCATGTACCATCTTAAGCTAAACAGTAATAAAGTCCCAACAATGAGGTTACGACAATAGGGCCTGTTTTTATATGCTGTTAATTGATTATTTTTTACCTTTTCTCTTTGGACCAAACTTGCTAAAATACTGAATTAAAAAACCAACCAGAATCACAGTTCCTATCTTAACTTTTTCTGCCCTGATAGTACCCTATAGCATGGTTATTCATGTCTTTCTTTAAAAGAAAAAGGGTTGGATTTCTGGATCCAGATGAGGTAGTACAGATGCATTTCTCCTTATTCTTCCCACTGTACAGATTCTTACAAAAACCCAGAAATTATATATATATAAACAAACATAAGAAGACTTAGAAAGATGAAGAGAAGGTGGACCAGCTAGGGACCTTCATACTTGAGGGATGACCTGGCAGTAAATTCACTGTTTTGTTTTGTTTTAAATTTCATGTAACTGGGTGATGAAGATCCTATAAGCTAGAAACACTGACTGCTAAAAAAGTTTGCCCTCTTTTCAATGGACCAGGAAGAGGCAGCCTGGTGAGTCAGAAACAATGACAGTAACTACTCTGCTCCAGGTGAACACTATGGAAAACCCACAGTACCTTCCCATTCCCATGAACAGAATCCTAGTGGACAAGCCAGAGTTACATCCTCGCCCAGAAGTAACCACATGCACCTCACCCTCCCTGCTGGGCCAAATGTGCATCCGGGACTGTCACCCCACTCAGTGGTGACGAGGTGCCTCTCTCTGACCAATCCCACTCCCACTGTGGTGTCAGTGGAGAAAACAGGAAGACCTGGACATCCATCTCCAAACATGACAAGGTAATGAAGCGTTCCTCCCTGTCCCTGCAGAGGCAGTATCAAAAGAGGTCAAGAGGAAGTTTGGACTTTGGCACTACCCAGTGGTGACAAGGTGACCCTCCTCAACTCCCTTTCTGCAGTGTCAGTAGAGACTGAGTAGGGAACCTGGACTTTTACTATTGCCCAGTAATAATGAGGTGGGCTTCTCCATACCCCACAGTGGTATCAACGGAGGCCGCGTGTGAAGCTTAGACTCCTACTCTAAAGGAGAAGTAATGAGGCAACCCTCTCCACTAACTGCACAGTCAGTGGAGAACAAGTGGGGAGCCAGGGCTTCCACCTCTTCCTGGCGACATCAGGGTACCTCTTCTCTCTCTAGGGCAGGGGTGTCAAACTCATTTTCACAGGGGCCACATCAGCCTCATGGTTGCCTTCAAAGGGCTGAATGTAATTTCAACTCCTTAACAGTTAAGGAGTAGTTACATTTATACAGACCTAAAATTATTTCGGCCCTTTGATGGCATAATGGACAGCTACATGCAAAAAAAATGAAACTCAAGCACCAACTTACACCACACAAAAAAATAAATTCAAGGTAAATGAAAGATTTAAATATAAGCCGTCACACCATTAAAGTCCTAAAGGAGAACATAGGCAGGAAAATCTCAGATATTCCATGCAACAACATTTTCACTGATATGTCCCCTAGAGCAAAGGACATGAAAGAAAAAACAAATGGGATCTCATCAAAATAAAAACTTTCTGCACGGCTAAAGAAAACAGCATTAAAATGAAAAGAGAACCAACAGTACAGGAAAACATATGTGCCAATGATACCTCAGACAAGGGTTGGATCTCCAAAATATATAAAGAACTCACATGAATCCACTCTAAGAAGACAAGCAACCCAATTAAAAAATGGGTAATGGACTTGAACAGACATTTCAACAAGGAGGACATACAGAGGGTCCAGAGACATATGAAAAGATGCTCAGTATCACTAGCCATCAGTGAGACACAAATTAAACCCACAATGAGATACCACTTCACACCGATCAGAATGGCCATCATAAACAAAACAACAAACAACAAATGTTGGAGAGGTTGTGGAGAAAAGGGAACCCTAGTGCACTGTTGGTGGGAATAGAGACTAGTGCACCCACTGTGGCAAACAGTATGGAATTTCCTCAGAAAACTAAAAATGGAACTGCCTTTTGATCCAATAATTCCACTGCTGGGATTATATCCTAAGGACCCTGAAACACCAATCCAAAAGAACCTATACATACACCCCATTGTCCATAGCAGCACAATTTACAATAGCTAAGTGCTGGAAGCAACCTGAGTGCCCATCAGTAAATAAGTAGATCAGAAAACTATGGTACATTTACACAATGGAATACTATGCAGCAGAAAGAAACAAGGAACTCCTACCCTGTGGAACAGCATGGATAGAACTGGAGAGCATTATGCTAAGTGAAATAAGCCAGGCGGTGAAAGACAAATACCATATGATTTCACCTTTAACTGGAACCTAATCAACAAAACAAACAAGCAAGCAAAATATAACCAAAGACATTAAAATTGAGAACAGGCTGACAGTAAGCAGAGGGGAGAGGGGAGGGGATAATGTGGGAAAAGGGTAAAGGGTTTGCAGGAACTATTATAAAGGACACATGGACAATAACAAAGGGGGTGGGTGGAAACAGGGGAAGGAGGTGGGGAGGGCTGGGGTGGTGGGGAGGGGTGGGGGAAAAAGGCAGAAAACTGTACTTGAACAGCAATAAAAATGTTTAAAAAAAAGAACTTGTGTCTACAATATGTAAAGATCTCTCAAAACTGCACAGTAAAAAATTAACCTAAATATAAAAATGGACAAAACACATTAATAAACATTGCATTAAAAAGGATAAATAACTGTCAAATAAGCACATAAAAAGATGTTGAATATTAGCCATTTTGCAAATTAAAACCACACTACATACCTATCAATAGCAAATGCTGACAAGAATATAGCATTTGATATTAAAGCTGCATTCACTCCTATATGCTGGTAGGAATATAAAATGGTACAGTCATTCTTGAATATAGTTTTGCAGCTTTTAAAAACACTAAACATTACACTTACCATACAAACTAGCATTGTTATAAAGTTTAATCTTTATTTTACTTTTTTGAATTACCTTTTAGTCCCCTTATATCCCCCACCCCCTAGTAATCACCACACTGTTACCCCCACTAGCTGTTATCTTCTCTCCATTCATAGATGATTCCATCTCTGTTTTGCTTGTTAGTTCAGTTTGTTCATTAGATTCCACATATGAGTGAAATCATATGGTATTTGTCTTTCTCTGACTGGTTTATTTCACTTAGCATTAATATTCTCCAGGTCCATCCAAATTGCTGAAAAGGGTAAAGTTTTCTTCTTTTTTACAGCTGAGTAGAATTCCATTGTGTAAATATCCCACAGTTGTTTTATCCACTCACCTACTGATGGATACTTGGGCTGCTTCCATATCTTGGCAACTAAATAATGCTGCAATGAACCTAGGAGTGCTTATGTTCTTTCAAATTAGTGTTTTGTGTTCCTTCGGATATTCTCCCAGAAGTGGGATCTCTGGATCAAAAGGCAGATCCTTTTTAATTTTTTGCGGTATCTCCACACTGCTTTCCACAGTAGCTACACCAGTCTGCGTTCCCACCAACAGTGCAAAAAGGTTCCCCTTTCTCCACATCCTCTCCAGCGCTTCTTAGTTGTTGATGGCCATTCTGACAAGTGTGAGATGGTAACTCATTGTGGTTTTAATTTGCCTTTCTCTTATGTTGAGCATCTTTTCATGTCTATTTGCCATCTGTGTGTTCCCTTTGGATAAGTGTCTACTCATGTCCTTGACCCATTTCTTAAAAAAAGACTATATTCCAATTTATTTTTCCTTTCCAATTTATTTTTATAAGGGCAGTAGGGAGGAAGAGAGGGAGAGAAATACTGATGTGTGAGGGAAAATACCTGCTGGTTGCCTCCTGCAGGCTCCCAACTGGGGACCTTGCCTGCAACTCAGGCATGTGCCCTGACTAGGAATTGAACTAGTGACCTTTCAGTTTGTAAACTGACACTCAATCCACTGAGCCACAATATCCAGGGCTTCCCAGTTTTTAACTGGGTTGTTATTTTGGTGTTGAGTTTGGTGGAAGTTCTTTATAAATTTTGGATATTAATCCCATATCAGATGTATCAGCGAATATGTTCACCCATTCTGTGAGTTGTCTGCCTATTTTGTTGACGTTTTCCTTTGCAGTGCAAAAACTTTTTAGTTTGATGTGGTCCCATTTATTTTTTCTTTTGTTTCCTTTGCCTGGGGAGACACATCCAATACAAAATTCTACAAATAGGAGACGGAAGACGGTGTCCACTACCCGGTTCATTCAGAGGTTACAGAACTGGGCCTGCAGGCGAAGCTGCAGCTGTGTTACCAAGAGATCACCAAGTGAACTCAGCCTCCTCCCAAACTCCCTGTGGGCCAAAGCCACAAGCCCTCCAGAAACTACTACTGCACTCTCAAGAGCCACCAGGAAGTCATGCTGCCTTTGGTCATCACATCCTCACAGAAGGCACTGGTGTAGGCAGCTAGCAGAGAGCTCAGCTGTGGCAGCCACTGGAAAAAAGGCAGTGACACCAGCTCCTCCACACAGAGGTGGGAGCTGTCCCAAGAACAGCCTTACCTGTGACTCTGCTCTGGGCCACCTGAGGGCTTCCCCTCCTTGTCTTCCCTCCCAGGAGAATGTGACCTAACTTATGACAAATATATTGTGCTCTCCAGTAAACAGACAAAATTCTAGGAGCAATATCTGAGATTTTGCTACCTATGTTTTCTTCCAGGATTTTTATGGTTTCGGGGCTAACATTTAAGTCTTTGACCCATTTTGTATTTATTCTTGTGTGTGATGTAAAAAGGTGGTCTAGTTTCATTTTTCTGCATGTATCTGTCCAATTTTACTGATACCATGTTGAATAAACTACCTTTAGCCCACTATATGTGCTTGCTTCCTCTGTGAAATATTAATTGACTATAAAGGTGTGGGTTTATTTCTGGGCTCTCTATTCTGTTCCATTGATTTTAGTGTCTTCTTATGCCAGTACCATGCTGTTTGATTACTATCGCCTTATACTGTATTTTGATATTAGGCAGTGTGATTCCTCCAACTTTGTTCTTCTTGCTCCAGATCGCTGCTGCTATGCAGGGACTTTTGTGGTTCTGTGTAAATTTTTGAAATATTTGTTCTAGTTCTGAGAAATATGCCATTGGTATCTCAATAGGAATTGCACTGAATCACAGATTGCTTTGGACATGTTAATGTTAATTATTCCTATCTATGAACATGGTATGTGCTTCCATTTATTTGTATCTTCCTCAATTTCTTTCTTTAGTGTCTTATAATTTTCTGTGTACAGGTCTTTTACATCTTTGGTTAGGTTTGTTCCTAGGTATTTTATTCTTTTTGAAGCAATTGTGAATGGGATTGTTTTCTTAATTTCCCTTTCTGTTAGTTTGTTATTGGCATATAAAAATGCAACTGATTTCTAGATATTAACTTTGTATCCTGCTTTTACTGAATTAATTTATCAGTTGTAGTAGTTTCTCGGTGGAATCTTTGGGGTTCTCTAAAACAGTTTCATGTCATCTGCAACTGAAGACAGTTTTACTTCTTCCTTTCCAATTTGGAATCCTTTTATTTTTTCTTCTTGCCTGAATACTGTGACTAGAACTTCCAGTCCTATGTTGAATAAGAGAGGTGAAAGCAGACATTCCTGGTTTGTGACTTATCTTAAGGGGAATGCTTGTAGTTTTTGCCTGTTGAGTATGATGCTGGCAGTGGGTTCGTCACATATGGCCTTTATTATGTTTGGGAATGTTCCCTCTATTGCCATTTTGCTGAAAGTGTTGATCATAAATGGGTGCTAGATTTTATCAAAAGCTTTTTCTCCATCTATTGATATGATCACGTGATTTTTATCCTTCAGTGTGTTTATGTGGTAAACCACATTTACTGATTTGTGAATGTTGTACCAACTTTGCATTCCCAGAATAAATCCCACTTGATCATGGTGTGGGATTTATTGATCCCAATAAGATCACATGGTGATCTTTTTGACGCATTGCTGTATTGGAGTTGCTAAAA
Organism: Trachops cirrhosus; assembly: GCA_028533065.1. Lineage (NCBI taxonomy): Eukaryota > Metazoa > Chordata > Mammalia > Chiroptera > Phyllostomidae > Trachops > Trachops cirrhosus. The sequence continues at coordinate 101,127,611 of CM052539.1, read as the reverse complement.
TTTTGTTGATAATTTTAGCATCTATGTTCATCAGGGATATTGGCCTATAATCTTTTTCTTTGTAGTGTATCTGTTTCTGGAATTAGGAAAACGCTCGCCTTGTAAAATGAGTTTGGGAGCCTTCCCTCCTCCTGAATTTTATGACATAGTTTGAGGAGAAGAGATGTTAGTTCTTCTTGGAATGTTTGGTAAAATTCACCTGTGAAGGCATCTGATCCAGGGCTTTTGTTTGTTGGGAGTTTTTTTGATTACTGTATAGCTAGTAGCTAATAGCTATTACAGTATTGTTTTTAATAGCTAAAAATTAGAAAATATACTCACATCCTTCAACAGGTAAATGGTTAAAAGCAATACTTTCACAACATGAAACACAAATGCCGAAGAAACAACAAACTATTGCTATAGATGACAAAGTTGATGGATCTTAAGGCATTATGATGCATGAAAAAGGCTAATTTCAAAAGGTTATGTACATACCTTGTGATTGCACGTATAAAATATTCTCAGAATAACAAAATTATAGAGATAGAGAACAGACTAATGATTGCCAGAGATTAGGGATGAGAGGGTGGAGAGAAGGAAGGGGGAAAAGTGTGACTATAAACTAGTGGCACAAGAGACATATTTGTGTTGATAAAATAGGTGTATGTCTGAGTTGTGGTGGTAGTTACCTGAATCTGCACACATGGTGAAATTGCAGAGAACTACATACACACGTAATTGAATAAATGTAAAATCTGTAAAATACAAATACAGTGTTTGGATCATACCAATGTCAATTTTCTGGTTTTGATATTGTATTAGAGTTAAATACAGTACGATGTGATCATTAGAGGGAACCAATGGCAGGTATATGAGAACTCTCTGTACCATTTTTGCAACATCATATACAATTGTTTCATTAACAAAGTTAAAAAGAAAAAAAAGAAAACTAAAAGAAAAGGGTCAAAAAGCACAGATTTTCATACCTGAGCTGATGCAGCTCATGCTGCCAGGAGAGGTTTTCCTGTCTGAGCTCTTCTTGCATAATCTGAAATGTTTTTGTCTTGTCTTGATACTCCTGAAGTTGAGCTTTCAGTGGACGTAAGTCAGTGATTTCCTGGTTTATCTGTAAGTATTGCTGCTGCAGATTCTTCAATTCCTTCAGCTTTAACCAAAGGGAAAATAAAAGGGCAATTCATTACATTTCATTCACTCAGCTATAAGTTATCAGCACCTCCCTACTAAAGTCAGTCAGACATCACCAGAGACTATGAGCACCTAACAGTCCATGGACATATCACTGGAGCATGAACCTCTAAAATGCTGAAATACATGCAGCCAGGCTGGTGGGAATCATCCCACGGAACTGCCATCAAGGCTGCAGCACCTGACCATTCCTGCAACTTCTACCCCTGCCCGCCATTCCCAAGGTCCTAAATTGACTCTCAGTCTACAACTTAGACATGGGATAGACATAAGAGACTGACAGCTTCTTTGTGAGTGGGAAATCCCTAAAACAAAATGTGTAAACACAGACTGGTTTTCTATTTAGCCATGTGACCTGGTTAGGCTTCTCAACTTTCTTACATAGAAGTCAACCTTTACTCTAGCTTAGCTCATGATTATGATATGAAGAAGGCAGTGATGCCCAGGCCCAGTGATTAAGAGCACTTTGGCTTTGGAATCAGTTATCCTGCCCACACATACTGTGTGACTCTATGCATGTTCCTCACACCCTCTAAGGTTTAAATTCCCTCACCTATAAAATGAAGATAATAGAGTACTTCTCAAAATGTTATGAGGGAAAAAAAGAATTAATGTGTTACACACACAAAGTTAATAATGATGGTGATGATACAATGATGATGCACTTGACTTTAATTAGCAAAACTGCCTATCTGCGTTTCAGGTACATCTTCAAACTCTTTATCTCCAGTACTCATTAAAAGCTTGGTAGTAAGAATAAAATGGCAGGACATCTGGGCAAAGAAGAGGCCATGAACACACATCTGTTTCACCCATTCCGGAAATATCACTAGTTACGATAAAGGCATTATTTTTTTAAAGCATAAAACACAAGAACAGAAAGAACAAGAGAGGGGTCAGCAGCAACAAAATTAATTTTGGAAGCTGAAAAGCAGATGCATAAGTGGTAAATGACTTAACAGATCTGGGAAAGCCAAATCTTAAGCTGGCAGTAGGGAAAGCCAACGACCAATAGAACTTACTCTGCACAATCTTCAAAAGGCTCTGGAATTAACAGCACCAGGTACCTCTGGAAAAGATGGCGATGGGGATAGGGAGGAGGTGGCTGAAATTAGGATCAGATGAAAGCTGCTAAAGAAACAATTGTATCCCTAGGTACCCTCCTCAGCTCCGCACTTTTTGTTACTCGGACAAACAACTAAATTTTATTCTCTGGAGAAGGTAAAAGAAGTATCTCTGGACTATGGAAAACCAGGCACAGCTAAACGTAAGGGTACTGCTCTAAAACAAGGGTGATCAAATGAATGTATTCTTTCTGAATGGTTTTAAGTCTTTCCCCTACTCAGCTTGGAGAGTGTTGGCATACTCGCTTTTACCTTTCACCACACGGGCATTGAGAAGTCTTCTCTAGAAAATGTGACTGGCCCAAGAGGAACTAAAGACACCAACATAGGGACTAACCACAAAAAGCTCAGCATGATCACCTCACAATTAAATGCAGAGTTGCTCATTACCATCCATAAGTTTTTGACACCCTACACATAAACATAAATAGTAAACCAAAGATTAACCCTCACCTGAAGAATGGCTAATATTAAGACAGAGAGGAAAAGAAACTAGGAGAGTATTTGAAGGAGATTATTGGGGGCAAATGTAATATACTCTAATATTTAAGAGAGAATACTGGAAGTTAGATTCATTACAGTGAAATCAAAAATTATAAAGAAAAGCTCAATATGAGAAAGCTTCAAAGAACAAAACTATTGGCACTGCTCTTGGAGAGGTATGAACATATGTCCAGAGACACAGGGAAAAAAGAAATCCTTAGAAATTAGAAACATGATGGCAAAAATGAAACTTCTCCAGAGGGTTCCAAAGATGATGGTGAGAAAATCTTCCCAAATATAGCAAAAATAGAAAAGGAAAGAAAATTATAGAGCTAATCCATAAGGTCCTACATCTAAATAATAGGATTTTCAGAAGAAACAAACAAACAAAAAAAAGACAACCAGAAAAAGGACTGAGGGTGGGGGTTGTTAAGACATAAATCAAAAGATTTCCCAAATTTAATTATTATAAATTCTTAGATTCAAAGGACTACACAGAATGAAGAATGAAAACAGACTGAAACCAAAGTACATTATCATGATATTTCAGAACACAGACTAAAAGATTCTCTATATTTCCAGAGAAATGAGAAATGAGAGATGTGTGTGTGATGACAGAAAGAGAGGGAGAGAGAAACAGCTCACATACAAAGGATGAGGAATCAACAGCTTTAGATTTCTGAAGCATATGTAAGCTAAAAGGCAATGACCAATGTCTTCACAATTTTGAAGGGAAATTATTTTCAGCCTAGAATTCTATACCCAGCCAAACTATCAATCACATATGAGAGATCAAAAGACATTTTCAATAAATTTACCTTGCACTAATCTTTTCTTAGGGAGCTACTGAATGATTTGTTCCATTCAAATAATGGCACAAACCAAGACAAGAGAGACATGGAATACAAGAAACAGATCTAATAAAGGAGAAAGGTGAAAGGAGATATTCTGGGATGAAAACTGTCCTGGGAGTACAGGGCAAGAGGGTCGTACAAGAGCAAGTTGGGGACTCTAGGAGAATTTTGTTCATGAAGATAACATTGGTAGGAATAAACATCTTGAGAGGAAATGTGAATAAATTGCATTAAGTCACAGTTCAACACTGATAAGTACAGAAAAAAATCTAAGTAACAACAAAACAGTTATTAACCCTAGGAAATACAAAGATGTTGAGAATAAGTAACACATCTCAGCTCTAATACCATTTATAGTCATAAAAATGTAAACACTGAGTGCTGATTTAACCAAATTTAAAATTAAATTACATCAGCCCTGGCTGGTGTGGCTCAGTGGATTGAGCACCAGCCTGTGAACCAAAGGGTCACTGGTTTGATTCCCAGTCAGGGCACATGTCTGGGCTACGGGCCAGGTCCCCAGTGGGGGTGCATGAAAGGTAACCACACATTGATGTTTCTCTCCCTCTTTCTCTCTCCCTTCCCCTGTGTCTAAAAATAAATAAATAAAATCTAAAAAAAAAAGAATGGTTTAAAAAAATTAAATTACATCAGGAGAATGGGGAAGGAGTTGTATATGGAAAGTGTGTATATGTGCTGTGGAAGCAGGGTGAGTAAGGACTTCTAAACCCTGTTCGCATAAAAAAGGACCATACCCAATGCAAACAATAAAAAGCCAAATGCATACAAGCATATTTAGATACTGAAGAAACACCAAAATGATAAACTAAAAGCAAATTGCTTCAGGAGAAAGAGAAACAGGGTTGGGGTGCAACTGTTTGTTTTTCTCAACAAACACTATAGAATTTAGTGACTTATTAAATGTGTATATAACTTTTTTAACCCAAAAACTAAAATAAAAATGTTTTTGTTTTACTTTAAGGGGAAAATATGTTCTTTATGTAACCCACTCACTCCTCTAGTCCAGATACTTTAAATATTATCCTTGGAATGGACTAGACCATTGGAAAATGTTAAACATTTTTCATAATAAATCACATTACTATATTTACTGCAGAGAAGTAAAGGGTGTTTCACCACCTCATAGAGTCCTCTCTATGGAAACAGACAAGAAATTTTTTGCAGGCCTCAATACTTAATAACTGTTCTTATCCTGAGCAAGCAGTATTTCCTTCTTCCCCTTTCCTAAACTATGGACACTGCATTTCACGCATATGGTTTTTAAATTGCCTATTTCTGATGGCTGCTAGAAAGCTCAGAGCCATTAAGTGGTCCATAATTCTAACAAAGAGTATGGGACATCTCCTTGGAACACTAGACTTACTCCTGGTTTAATCTTTTCCCTTCTATCCTCATTTTCTCTGCCTTCCCAGTTCTTATATTATCTTGAAAAACTGTTCATATCTTTATATAATACCTCAAGTCATTTTCAGAATGAAGTGAGTAAAGATAAACAAATATACAGGCACCTCTGGAGATTTATTTGTTCTCCACTATTTAGGTAGGAATTGTAGAAGTGCTTTGCCTGCTTAGGGAAAAGTCCTAACAGCACATACAGAAAATATGCAGAAGGGCCTCAGCAAGTCAGTGAATCATGTATGTAGTATCACCACGTCACACTGCCAGGCCTTCATGTGATTTATAACCCTGCCTAGGCCTTATGATTCTTCCATGGCAGATATAAAAGCCATGACCTCACCAGGTAGATCTCAAAAGTTCCTATAACTCTCCTAACATGAGTTTTAAAAAATGGAAAGAATAGTGTTTATAGTAACAACCACAAATACAGGGAATGACCACCAATTGCTGACTATCTACCCTATAATAATTAATTAATTAATCATTCCTATGCTAAAGACCATGGAAATATAAACAAGTATAGACACGAGACTTATCACCAGGTGCTTGCAATTTAATAAGGGAAATAAGTGTACAGAAATTAAACACACACAGACACACACACACAACCAAGGCATTATGGGACAAATGAAAAATAAAAAGTACTAGGGAAGTACAAACAAAAGGTAATAGACAATCAAGTGATCTGGAAATGTAACCAAAGAGGATTTGAGCTCCGGGGTGACTTTAAAGAGTGGGTAATATATGCCTCAGAAAAGGAAAGTTGAGAGGACATTTTAGTTGAGAGGATGGCAATATGGGTAAGCTGAAAGTACTGGATATGATTACTGCACAATGAGCAGACCAGTTTGGCTGAACAGTGTAAGTAGGGAAGAAGTAAAAGGTAAGACTGAAAGAAAGGCAAGGACAAATTATAGGGTCTTAAATGCCAGTCTAAGACGTTTGAATCATTAAGCCTTATCTAAAGAGAGCACAGCTTTTAAAAGTTTCTGATTACTGCAGTAATAATAAAGTGGTTTCAGAAAGATTCATTCAGCAGTGTATATAGAATGTACTGAAGAGGTGACAAATTGGGAGCAACAGTACTACCACAGTTTAAGGTTAAGGTTTTAAGGACTTAACCTAATTCTTCGATGGTGGAAAGGAAAAAGGAAATATTTGAGCCATAAAAAATAAAGAAAAGACAGCCTTGACCAAGTATGGCTCATTTGGTTGGGTGTTGTCCTGCAAAGCAAAATGTGGCCATTAGATTCCTGGTCAAGGCATATGCCTGGGTTCGGGGTTCGTTCCCCAGTTGGAGCAGGTACCAGAGGCAACCGATCAATGTTTTCTCTCTCACATCGATGTTTCTCTCACTCCCTTCCCCTCTCTCTAAAAATAAATGAAATCCTTAAAAAGAATTTTAAAATGATAGACCTTGATGACTAAATGAAATAAAATCATAAACAGTATGAGCCTCAGGGAACAGAAGAATGTTACTTTGAGTTATAGAAACATGGAAATTTTTTAAATAGATGGCTTGACTTGTAAATATACACCAGATAAAAATGTGGAACTAGGGTTTAGAGATACAGAGTTTTGTCCCTAGTGTTCATAACAGATAAGAAAAGTAAAGCAATTCACTGAATGAAACAGTTAATTCAGAATCTATTGTAACTGCTTTCAGGGAAAAGATTTTGACTTAGAAGATAATCAACACCTGAGTGCTATAAATTACAGCTTTGAGGTATATACCGCCCTGATAAAAAGACCTTTTGTATCTGCATTCTGAAAGCAATGACAAAAGGTCAAGCTCCTAGGACAGCTACTGAAACAATTTAAAAAAATACAAACAAATACATAAATTGTGTTGATGTCAAGCCATTGCTGAAAGGGTGGGCTTTGTTCAGAGCACAAGAGGCAAAAGACTGTCTATAAATACTGGATATTAAGTATAGTACAAATAAACCCATTTCCTACAAAGAAAAAGTTTGTATTAAGACTTTATGGTTAGGAAGAATGATCTTTCCACTAGGGTAAATCTTAAAAACTACAATTTTTATATTCTAGACACAGGTCACTTTTTAAAATAGGAAAATCCAGGTTTTTTGAAGTTTTTACTTCCTATTTATCCTAAGTACATGAGCTTGACAGAATTAAGAGACGTCAATAAAATGAAGATAGTAATATCACAAAGTAGAATCCCTTGACAACCTGGCTTGGCTCATAACAGTTCCAGTTTTGCCTCTGAATCTTGGTAACATGGAATTTTTCAGACTGAAAACCTGGATTAAACTACTGTATCTTACTAACAGCAGCAACATTTAGCATTAGAGATTCTCTTTATCTTTCTTTCTGGTTGGAAAAAAGCTAATTATTAAAGGAAAGTGAGTAAATGGTTCAGTCTGCAATTAAAACTTGACTAAATAGTCACGTAAACATAGTATGACAAATTCTGGAAACATTTGTGTGTGTGTGTGCATGTGTGTGTGTATAAAAGATGTAAAATAGCTCTCCCTTAACCAATGGAGAGTTTATGTAAAGGAAATTTGTAGTTTTTAAAAAACGGTAATGATAGATTTAAGTAATTTAAATAATATTTTTGTGTTTCTCTAAGACCAAACAGAACCTGTGGAATATATAATACTGTCCCTCAGGGCCCATATAATATATAAAATAATCTGGTTATGCTTTTCTTTAAAAATTAAAATTTAAAGAAAAATTCAAAAACTCTTAAAGATCAGAAAGAGAAAACTACACTCACAAGTCGGTCTCTGTCATTTTGGAGGGACGACATAGCTTTTTTTAAACTCTGTACTTCGGCTGGGCTCGCTGCTGGCTGGGCTGCAGACCTCTGCTTCCCTTCCTCTGTCTTGCGGAATTTCTCCAGTTCATTCAACAGGTGATCTCTCTCATTCTGTAGACTGGCCATAGCCTTAGAAAAAGACTGCACCTGGTTGTAAGAATCTTCTAGTTGTGAGGACAAGTGAAGCAGTTGTTGATCTTTGGATTGAAGCTGCTGGTTAAGTTTCTCAAGGTGAGGAATGCTGTCCCTGTCCGTGGAGCTCACTGGAAAGGCAGCTTTAGAAACAAGAACATTTCTCTCTCTGCCTGAGAGGCCCTGTTCTTCTTTCAGCTGTGCCAGTTCTTTCAGACTGGCGTCATATTTCCTTTTCAGTTCATCAAACTCCTCCTTGGCATGGTCTCTACTGTTTTGTAGGGAACTCATAGACCTTCCAAAAGACTGGATTTGTGCTGTGAGATCTTTATTTTCTTTCGTGACCATGAGTAATTTCTGTTCCATCTCCATCAGATCTCTTGCTAGCTCTGCCACCCTCTCTTCTGCTGTTTCCGTTTCATTTCGCATTATCCCTGCATCATGATGAAGATGCTTTAATTCCTTCTTCATTTTCTCTTCAATTTCACCTACCTTCTTGGCAGCTTCTATCTTAACATGAACCAATTCCTCTTCCAGTTCTGTAATTCTCTTTTGAGAGGAAGAAAGGGTAGTATTTAACCCCTGTACCTCTTCTTCTTTTACTTTTAATTGGGCCTGAAAGCGTCCTAAAGTGCCTTCTTCTTTCAAGGCTGTCAACTCTCTCTTTAGTTGGGATACAGATACTTTCAAGCTTTCAATCTCCTTAGATAAACATTGTTTTTCCTCCTGTAGGGCAACAGAGGACCTCTGCAGACCCTCCTTTGCTTCTTCAGACTCCTTCAGCTTTTCTTCTAATTTAGCATAGTCATTTTTCAGCTCCTTATTCTGCTGAAGTTGAACTTCAAGGAGTTGTTTTTGCTGGCAGTCCTTTCTTGCTATCACTTGGTTCAGGTCTTCTCTATATTGGATCAGTTCTGCATCTAGCTTGGCATTCTCAGAATTAAGATCATCCATATGACTTCTCAAGCATCGAATTTCTTCCTTCAGCTTATTATTCTCAGCAGCAGCCTCTTGTATGAGTTGGTCTTTTTCTAAGATTACAGAAAGATGTCGCTCTTCCAGCTTTTGGTAGTCACCTACTATGCGGTCTCGGTCATCCTGGAGAGAAGACATGGATTTAACAAAGGAATTCAACTGAGCCTTCTGCTGCATGTTTTCCTTTTTGATGGATTTCAGTGTTTCCATCAGCCGATTGGTTTTGTCAACAGCTTTTTTGTTCTCCTCTTCTAAGACAATATTCTCTTCCCCCTGGGACAGCAAGCTTTCCAATTCTTTAATTTCTTTATCATGTTGCTGATGCAGTTCAGTAACAGCTTCTTGGATTGCCTGTTCCTTGGCAGAAAGCAGACTTATAATCTTCTGTTCTTTCATGTTTATTTCTTCATGCAGCCTACTGATCAGCTGTCTGGAGGTCTGAAGGTCGGTCTCTAGCTGTTCATAACTGAACTTACAATTTTGGATATCAGCCTCCTTCTGCTTTATGATCCCTTCCAAATTTTCTTCATTTTCCTTACATTTTTCTAAAGAATTATTTAAATCAGTCCACTGGTCTCTAAGAATCTTAAGTTCTGATTCTAATTTGGCTAATTCATTCTGAGAATTGTGGTACAGATGTTGAGTCTCTTCTAGCTGGGACAAAAGTTCTTTGTTTTCCGCCTGTACAGTATCACAGACCTTCTGCTGAAGCTGGACCTCTGTCTGAGCCTTGGACTCCCAAGTCTGCCTGTCATGTTCAAGCCTAGAAAAAAAGAGAAAAGGTCATAAACTACAGATTTAAAGGAAAACTACTTGATGCTTGAGAAACATATGACAACATGTACTCAGATCTACAAATAAATAATCATAATCGGTGTTCATCTTTTTAATGATATTAGTTCTACCGAACGGTCTATATATTACTATAGTAAAGGTATATTGCACCTACTGATGCAAATTTAAATTATAAACTCCAAATTATCTTGCTTATTTTAGTGACATAGTTTTGGACACTCTAGAAAATGATACTTTCTACTACTTTGCTCTAGGCAAGCTAATGGCTGGCCCCTTAAAAAAATAATCTTGATGTGAGAGGCAATAAGAAGGAAGATACTACTAAAAGTGGAGGAGTGTAAAGTGTGGGGGATATTGTAAGTGACAAAAAATTGGAGTTTGAAGAAAATGACTCTAACACACATATGCAGTATGAATTGATATGGAATATGAGGAAGAGAAAAGAGGTTATCATTTAGGAGGCCACGGTGATGATTTGAGAGTACTGTGGTACAAATCCAGACTAGAGTAGCGGAAATGCAAATGAAAAGAAAGGGAGAAATCTAGGAGATCTCTCAATAAAAAAATGGGAAGAGAAGCAGATATGAATTTTTCACGTTAATACCACTGTAGCGGAAAGTCATTTGCAAAAAAACAAGAGAGACAGAAAGGCACGAGTATATGTCCTCTAGAGGAATTTAAGCCCCAATCAGTCCCATGTTAAGTGGAGACTTTCTTTGGCTTCAACTATCTTTGGAAGAGCAAAAAATATCTATCTATATAAGTGTATAGATATAAATATGTAGATATATATATATACTTTTTACCTGGAAATGTTGATCTTCAATTCCTCCATATGGATGGACATCTGCCTAAGTTGATCCTTTAGAACAGTGCAATTGTCCTCTTTGAGTCTAATTTCTTCTTCTTTAGTTTGAATAGCATCACTGAACTTCCTCTCCCATTTCTTGGCTTCATCTATCACCCTGTCCCGATCATCCTGGAGGGAAGACATGCTCTTAGTGAAAGCTGCAAGCTGGGCCACAGTACTATCCAAGTTTCCCTGAAGTTGTTTTACTTCCTTGTCTTTCTTGTTTAAAGTAATCTGAATCTCTCCAAAAGTCTCTTCCAAGTGGACTTTTTCTCTACTCAAAACATCCAGTTTCTCTTGCATATTCTTCTTCTCTTTCAGATGTTTTTCTTCTACCTGCTCCAGTCTTCGCTCAAGATCTTCATCTTTTTGTTTCATTTGGCTTTTAATGGACTCTTTATTTGACTGAAGTTCCTTTTTCAACTTGAGATTGTCTGCCAGGATCCTTGCTGCTTCACTCTGAGTGTCATCTAGCAGTACCCTAAAGTTAGCTAATTCTGTTTCTGCCTTCTTGCGGTGTTCATTGGCTTGAGCCAGATTTTCTTTGGTAATTTCCAAATCTTTCTGGGACTCAGTTTGAACAAATTCTAGGGCCTTAACAGTTTTCTCCAGAGCACTAATTTTCTCCTGGTATCTGATGCAGTCCTTCTGCAGCTGCTTTACTTCTTGCTGTTTTTCTTTTAACAGTTCCTGAAGTTCCTTTGCATGGCTTTTATTGCTAGGTTCTTTCTGAGCACCTTGTATTTTCTCCAAATATTCTTTGCGGATTTCTGATTCCACCTGAGTTTTCTCCTTGACTAACTGCTGCTTTTCTTCTTCCAATTCACTCACACACTTTTTAAGGTTCTGCATTTCAGACTCTAGTAGCTCATTTTTTATTTGGGCATCTGTAACATCCTGATAATAATTTCCAATGCTTCCATTAAGTTCTGCTAACTGATTCATAAGCCTCTCTTCCAAATCATCTTTCTCTTCTTCTGCTATCTCCTTGAGCTTGGTAACTCTGGCAAGTTCTTCTTGGATTTGCTGATTTAAAAGGTTTATTTTGGCTACTTCTTCCTGAAGCATTTTTAGTTCATCATCCTTCGCTGATATTTGATTTAGTAAAGCATTTTTCTCATTTTCTAAAGTCTGGCTAAATTCCTTTGCTTTCTGTTTCTCCTCCTCTAATTCAGCAATTCTTTCTTTGAACTGATCAATCTGCTGTAGGCAGTTATTAATTTCATCATGTGAGCTGATATTCTCACTTGCATCAGGATTGGCACTGATCTCTGGTAGAATGGATTCTAAACATTCAGGCCTTGTGTTCATACTCAAAGAGTTCTCACTAGCCTCACTTGGGACAGACTGTCTTGCCTCTTCAATGATGTGCATCTGGTTATCATGTTTCTCAGTGGCCTCTAGGCTAGCTTGTTTAGACACATTACCTTCTCTCTGTTGTTTTAAATTTTGAATCTCTTCACTTAGAGAGTCCTTCTCAGTCATCAAAGCCTCAAACTCCTTAGAAAGGGTTTTATACTCTGATTTGACCGTTTCTAGCTCCTCCTTCATGTTGGCATTGGAAGAAAGAAGTGCTTCCATACAATCTTGAGGTGTACCTCCTGCAGGGTGTACCTCTGCTCTAAGCCGGTCATTCTCTTCTTCCAACTCTAGGATTTTTTGCTGTTTAGATTTAGCAAACTTTCTCATTTTTTCTTTCATTTCTTCCATTTCCTGTTGAGCTTCCTGCAACTGCTTCTCCACCTCTTTCTTGTTTGCTTCTGTGCTTCTTAGCTTGCCATATAGTTCTTGCTTCTCTTGCCTCACATTTTCCACCACATGCTGAATTCTTTCTGCCTCATTACTAATGTTCTCATAGGACTGCAGGAGAGTTTCATATTCTTTTTGTAATTCTTTGTGTTTCTCTTGCCACTCAGTGCTTTCCGCAATCTTAGAACATTTCAAAGATTCGATTTCCTTCACCAACTTCTCTTTGTCTTCGGTAAGACCCTCCAAAGCTAATTTCAGACTTTCACAAGAACCATTGAGACTTTGATTTTCCATTAAAGATCTGTCCACTTCTATAATAAGTTTGTCTCTTTCTTCTTGAAGAAGAGCCAACTTTCCTAAGAACGTATCTTTTTCTTGATTCTGAGCAGAAACTTGGCTTTCCACATCTGCCAGAGACTTAGTGAGCTGTTCAATGGTATCTCTGGCCAAAGACAACTTCTCTTGGAGACTTTTGTTTTCTTTTAGTGCTTCTTTTCGGGAAATGAGGGCAGCTTGCAGCTTCCTCTGTATTTGTTGTTTTGCTTTACTTTCTTCTCCAATCTCTTCTGGTTTTTGCTTCATTTCACAAAGTTCCACCTGTAAATGCTTTATCTTTTCATCGTGTTCTTTGGCTTGCATTTCCAGCTGTGTGTGCAGAGCCTTAATTAAATCCTCTTGCTCTATTATTTCTGTCCGTACTTTAGTTAGGGCTGCTTCTTTCTCATTAAGCTGCCCAGAAAGGTATCTAACTTCGTCTTCCTTTTTGCTTATGAGTTTTTGCAATTCATCTAGTTCGGGCTGTAATTCTCTTAAACGTTCTAATCCAGCAATTTCTAGTTGACTGTTTTCTAATTTCTGCCTCAGGCTTTCTGCACAGGCTTCAGCTTCATGGGAAGCCATTTGAAGACTTTGGATTTCAAAACCCTGCTTATTTATCTGCTCTTGTAATTGAAATACCTCTTCTGATTTTTTAGTAAGCTCACTTGCTGTAGAACTAACCCTCAATTCTAACTCCTTCTTCTCAGCCTCTATTTCTTTGAGCTGGGCTTGAATCTGAGCAATAGAAGTATTGCCCTGTACAGCATTTGCATCTCCAGTATGAGAAGGCCAGTCTGGGCACAAGTCAAACTCTAAGACAGGTTGAGCGGGTTGCTGCTCCATGGCTTTGAATAAAGGTTTTTCTAAACCTTGAGTGGGAGAGCCTTGTTCCTGTTGGTCAGTGCTTGGCAGTCTTCTGTCTACAGACTCCCTTATTTGACTCTGGAGCTGCTTTAGCTGATCTCCAATGTTCTCATTTTCTTTGCTTTGTTCATCAAATTGTTCTTGCAAGCGATTATAGTCATCTTTCTGTTGCTTTAGCTCCTCCCTAAGATGTCTTTCTTTCTCCTGTGCCTTTTTAAGAATCACCTTGCGAGAGGTTAACACTTCCTGTAGCTTCTTTTGAAGTTGCTCCTTTTCTTTTTCAAGGTCCAGTATCTTTTCTTCCAGTTCTGGTTTCCAATGTTCTCCACCACCTGCACTAGGAGGACTGCTCACCACTATTTCCTTTACAGGTTCTGCTGAGCCTCCATCACCAGCATCCTTGTTACCTGTGGTTAACTTTTGGATAATTGCTTGGTTTTCATTGATTTCTGCTTGGAGCAAATCTATTTGGCTTGCTTTCTCTTGTAGGTTCTGATTTATCTGTTTGATCACAGCCTGCAACTCTTCTTCAGCTGCTGCCTTTTCTTCCAAATCCTTCCTTAAATGCTCTAGTTCTACCTCTTTCTCAGATATTGTCTGTTTTAAGGAAATTTTGATTTCTTGGCACTTAGAAGTGACACATTTTTCTGAGTCCTCTTTACTTTCTTTATCTTTCTCCATTTCTCTCCTTTTACTCTCATTGAATGGGACCTCTTTCCTAGATTCATCTTTCACTTTGGCCAATTCCTCTTCCAATCTACTGACTCTTTGTAGAAGTTCCTTTCTGTTAATAAGAGCTGCCTGGAGCTTTTTCTTTCTCTGCTCACTTTCTTTCTTTACAAGGTCTAATTCATGCTGAAGTTCTTCATTATTTATTAGCCCTGCCGGGCTCAACTCATCAGAAGCCTGTTTAAGGCCAGAAACAACTTCTTTACCTTCTTCCACTTGCTCTCTTTTTGCCTCTTCAGCTCTGGATAATAAATTCAGCTGTTCTTTAAGAGTCTTAATTTCTACCCCAAGAGAAAACTTTTCTTCATTAAGCTGAACCATTTTCTCAGTCATACTAAAGCTGATTTCTGTCACTTGCTGATCCTTCTCCTCAATGGTTTGCTGGAGGGTTTCTACATCTCTCTTTTTCTCTAGTAAGAGTTGATTTATTTTTGCTATTTCAAGTTCCTTCTCTGAAAGAGCTTGTGAAAGTTCTTCCATCTTATTTGAGATATCCCTCAGACGTTCTGTCCCCTCAAGCACTTCACTTTCCTTCTTCTGCAGCTGGCTCTGCAGGCTTTTAATCAGTGTACTCTGCTCAGAAAACTGAAGATGTACATCATCCAGTTCATTCTGCAAAACTTCAATTTTCACATCTTTGGATTTGGCTTCTATGCTGAGACTGTGGATCTGTTCAGTAAGCAAATTGTGATGAGTAGTGTGACTTTCATAGTCTAGTCTTCTTTGCCTTTCTGCTTCTGCAAGACTCACTTCCAGTTGTTGTACCTTAGCCCTCAGTTCTGTTACCACACTAAGTTCCTTCACCTGAGAGAGAAGCTGGTCTCTTTCTTCAGACAAAGCAGTGAATGCACTGTTGGTGTCTTTGGCATTTTTCTTAAACTCTTCAATCAACTGAGTTAGGTTGTTTATTTCCTTAGCTTTCTCATCTAAATTTTCCCCATAGGTTTCTTCTGCTTTATGAAAGCTAATCTCAAGCTCCAAAATTTGACTTTTTAGCCTTTCCAATTCATCCTGGTGACACTGACAATTGCTTGGTACAGCAGAAGGGGGGTTATCAACATCACACTGTTTTGTTGACTTCGATTCTATTCCAGTGTCATTTAAAGATATTTCCTCAGATGTCCTATTTTGATGTTCAGTGCTCATCTGCTCTTCTTTCTCAAGTGCTGGAAGATGGCTCTCTTCATTTAACATCGGGGGAAAACCTTGCCCTGTACCTTCAAGCAATACTTGCATTGTGACTGGAGGTATTCCTTCACTCTTGATCTGTTTCATTTCTTTCTGGTCAAGGACCTCAGGGTCCCCCTCAGTCCTTTTGCCCTGGAGCTGCAACTTAAGAAATGCAATCTCCTCTTGAGCTTCTTTCATTTCCAACAATAAAACTGACAGTTCTTTATGTTTCTGAAAAAATGTGTTCTCTAAGACACTTTCCTCAACAGAAGAGTTGCTCTTGTTGAGCCTGGTAATATCAACCATGCTGATCTGTTTTTAAAATAGGAAAGAAAGACAAAACTTCCATCAAATATTTTACAAGAAACAGCCTAACTAATACATGGCATTTTGTGTATTTTCCAAAACCTGAAACTTTTCAGCCCAAACCTTCTTCCTACCATAAAACTGCTAAATCCTTTTAAAATTACTTTTTATCTTCCAAATTGGACCTCTAAGAGCATCCTCTCATTTCTACACTGAAGTGAAGCAATATTCATAAGACCTAAGGAAACCTGGAACTTGTCATCTAGATATTCCTTACCTGAAAAATTTTATTTCAGATTAAAATACCTACTTGTTTCTCTAACAAATTGCATAAAAATGAAAAGGGAAGCAGGAACTTAATTAAATTTTTGTTTCATCCCATACCAAGGAAGAAGTTATAGGATTCCTTTTACTAAACTATCCATTAAAATAAGCCATTAACAGACAAGTATATTGTCAACCAAGTACAGTAAGTCCTCACAATGTCGATAAATTCTACGAACTGTGGCAAAACTAAGTATAATGAAACCAATTTTATCATAGATTAATTGATAGAAACAAGAGTTAAATTCCTGAGGCATCTCATCAATGTTATAATGAAACAACTTTGAAATGACATTACTTGAAGACCTGCTATAGACTGAAATAAATTACCAGGATAAAATAATCAAAAAGGAGTTTTGCTGGAGTGTAAGTATGAAATTATGGACTTGTTTGACAAAATATTAACCATTATTATTACATAAAAAGATTACTGCATTAAACTGCTCAATCCATATAATAAATTACTTTTATAATTTTTTAAAATATATTTTATTGATTATGCTATTTATAATTTCTTTCAGAAAAACAAAATCAGTAAAATCTCATGTAAATTTAATTATTATTTTGTTAAATGAGTTTGGGGACAGTGTATATAATAAAACCTCCACCTTTGTCAATAACACTTTTTCTTTCCAGAAAAAAATCCAATTTGATAGAAGACTACAAATAATGCAGTGGCCAAGAGTACAGCTCTGCAGCCTGACTGAGTACACATCTTAGTTCTGCCACCTACTAGCAGAAGGTGGTACACTAGGTAATCAATGAATGTTAGCTATCATCATGGTATCATTCTTAGCCAATGGGTAAGAAAAAAACTCACTATTTAGGAATTTATTACTTTAAGAAAAGTTATCTCATCAGTTTTCATAAGCATTATTTCTTACCATTTAAAACTCTCTGTTCTCTGTATTAATCACATTCACATTTCTAGAGACCAAAACTGGAAACAGTATTTAGGACAGGGAAAAAGTTCCTGTATAATTTGGGCATGTCTCGTTCCTATTTATCCATCCCTATATACATTAAAGACCTAAAACAGTTCAGGCATCACTCCTGCCAGAAGACTTCAATATAACTAACTCTTTTTTGCTCTCTTTCTTACCGTAAGTATTTTTATTTCCTCTTTTCTAACTACCTGTCATGCTGCTCCCTATGATATATACAAAGTTTAACTTTTTGGCTCTAGTAAAAAAAAAAATCAATGTCATCCCACAAGGAGAGGGCAGAACACTAGCGAATTTAACTCTTTCTAGCCATTCTCATTATTTTTTCTCATAAAACTAGTCTGCCTCTCTCAGCTGAGCTTACACCTTCTATAAAAACTTTTCGATTCTCTCTTATCCCAAGGGATTATCTTGTTCACCCTTCCTTTTGCAATGTGTGCTTTTTATTTTCTTTGCCATTGTTCCCTCTTTGTTCTCCCTTCTGGTTCTTCTGTTTTTCTTTCTTTTTAACAGATTCCCATCTTTCTTATCTGTTCTTCTTTTCTGGGCTCAGTTATCTTGTTCTCACTAGCCATGACTACTGGGCATCTTAAAACATTAAGCACTCCCTGGCCAAACAAAATTTATTTTCGCTTTGTCAGTATCCATATAATGCTACAATTTTCAAAATTTAGTTCCTTTTGACAATTTTCTGAACAGAGCATCAATGGCCAAATTAAAAGGCACCGAATGTAAGTGTGGTGGTAATTTTATTGCCAGCTTGGCTTGGCCACATTTGGTCAAATATTATTCTTGATGTTTCTATGAAGGTATTGTTGGGTGAGACTAACATTTAAATCAGTAGACATTGAGTAAAGCATATTATCCCCTATAATGTGAGTGGGCCTCATCTGATCAGTTGAAGGACTTTACAACAACAACAAAAAAAGACTGGCCTCCTCCAGAAAGAGGGAATTCTGCCAGCAGATTGTCTTTAGACTGGAACAGCAACTCTTCCCTGGATCTCCAGCCTGCTGGCCTACTACATATATTCTGAATTTGCCAACCTCCACAGGTGCATGAGCTAATTTGTAAAATAAATCTCTCTATATATACACTTTCTATCAGTTCTGCTTTCTCTGGAGAACTCTAATACAATAAGTAAGCAGTTACTTCTGTTAAGAAGTTACATTGTTTCTCAAGGCCATTCATTACTCTGTCACTGACTTCTTGATTCGGAGAACATAGCTAAGTAAACACAATACAGCTAACAGTAATCTTACATCAACAGAATATTAAGGAACCACACATTATAGTAATTTTCAGGTTATAGAAAGCACCATTATCCAAACATACCCTTTTAAATACAATCCTTAGTGAAACTGTGCCGAGTGATGGGGGGAGGGGATCAACTAGATTTTGATTTTATCTAATCTCTTTACTGAGGAACCTTTTAGAGATGGGCAAAAAAAGCTGAGATAAAATGATAACTCAGTAAGAGAAATGAGTTATCAAATCATTTTTATTTGTTCAGGACAAATTAAAAAATCCAAATATTCAGAAACAAATGAGATTATATGGGAAATAATAACCATTACCAATTTCTTAAATAGATCTCACTTTCTAAGTAATGTAATTCTGTGTCAACATTAGGAAGTTGCAGAAATGTTTAGGTTTGAAGGTAAGTCCTCTTTATGTAGTTCACATTCTGGTTATGTTAAGAATGCATCACTTACCTCACCGACTTCTCTATCTGCTTCTCCAGTTCTATTCTGAGCCTCCAGGAGAGTAATCTGAGAAGATAGTTTTTCTGAAAGTCACAAAATAAATATCCTTAAAAGATATAGGTAGAGTGTTTAAAAAACCAGAGGGATGCTTTTCTGTGTGAGACTATCTGAGATGCATGAAATAATCAAGAGAAAAAAGACAAAATAGTTTGGGGGAGATAAAAGGCTTATTTTATTAAAAAGAACTGGTGAGAAAAGAGAAGATATAAGACAGACTGCTACTATTAAGTGATAATAATTAACCTGAGTAAGTAAATAGTGGAGGCTTTAAAGTAGAAGGACACCAGAACATGTGACAAGAAGCAGCCACTTCCACAGCACAATTTGCAACTTCTAGGGCAATTGGCCTTAATTCATCCATAACCCTACTGTGTTTGTAATATACATCTTGTATTAATATAGCACTAATAATGCCTTCAATGTTCTTTTACATATGCTCATGACGACATCAAATTCTAGCACTAGAAGGGCGTTATCCAATCTCCACAATGACCACATGAGGAAATGAAGAAATGACATGACCTACAGCTAGTTCACAGAGAGCTGAAATCAGAATCCAGTCATCTGACTTCTACCCCATGTTCTGTAATAACATGTATACCTAAAAAGGGTAGTAGCACCTTGGAGGATAAAAATATTGAGTATTAATATGCTCCCAAAGAGCTTATATTCCTTCTGAGAAGCTAAGATGATATAACAAAGAAAAACCCCCAGCATATTGTTTATACTACACCCAAATGTCTCAACAGGACCGACGTGGGCCCTCACTGTTTGACCCCCACTGAGTCTACAATCTCCTCTTTGTGCACTGCCCCTGTTATGTGTACTCTACCCCCCAAACATTGACCTTCTTTCTGTCTGCAAACATACAAGGTTATTCGTACCTCACGGAACCTGGCACTGCTTTTTCTCTGCTTAGAGTGCTCAGCCTCTTTGCATGGCTGCTCCTTTTCATCACATTCAGGTTTCAAGTTCTCATAAAGGCCTACCCTGACTACTCTAATGGTGCTTTCTTCTTCCCACAGGCACACTTGAGTAGCCTGTTTGATTTTTATCCTAATACATATCACTCTCTGAAGTTTTCTTATTTATTCACATTTTATGGACTGTCTTCCCTTCTAATACGCTCAGAGTAGTATCCTTAGCAACTAGATTAGTGCCTGCACATAGCAAAGGCACCACAAAAATTTATTAAATGAATGAACATTCCTGAAACAAATGAATTCAACACAGTATACAATATGACCAGACACTTAAGATTATTTGAAGAAAGGGTACAGTGGTAGAAAAGTGCAAAGGGTGGGTTAACAGAACAGGACACATAAAGAAAAGGTAATCTATGAGTAGAGGGAGAGAAGATGGTGGCGTGGTAGGATGCAGCAGATTCTACTCTCCCACAACCAGGGAAAAAAAATCTGAGTCATTTTAGGTAGGTACAGAGCAAAGAGCCAACATTATCACGCCATAAATGAAAACAGGAGATCGCAAATTGTA